>JAOEGL010000005.1:203841460-204441460 GCA_034509955.1 Urosaurus nigricauda
CTAGAGAAGTGTTTTCTCTAGGAATCAGGGCAACTCTATGGTCAACATCTGCCAGATCATAGACTCATGTTGGAGGACCTAAAAATGCCTAGAGAGATGTTTTCTCTCAGAACTTCCAAGTTATCCAGCACAACTCTATGGTCAATTTCTGCAAAAAGTGGCGCTGGAGGACCTAGAGATTTCTAGAGATTAATCAAAACTGCAAATAATTAAATCTTCTAAAGTCAACGCTGCAAATGCGGAGGGCCAACTGTAGCGATAAATGGGGTTTGTTGTTGTCGTTAACGTCAATTTTGACCCTTACAATTCCACGGATGAGACATTTCCAAGACTCCATACGCTCCACTTTTCTGCTCAGGTCTTGCAAAGTCATACTCATAATATAGGATTGCCATTTGTCCCTGAAAACTTGGAAAATCCCAGATTGAAAGGAGCAAAAAACGTTCCGGCAGGCTGGGCCAATTGAAGCAGTAAATGCCAGATTTCTTTTCTGAATCTGAACAATCAGTCTGCAAATTAATAATATGCATAATTGTAAGCACCTGGGAGGGATGGAGGGGACTGGAATATGGCAACCTTACCTTAATGGGGTCCATCGATTTATGGTGCAAATGCACAGAGGTAGCATTGCCACCTTATTTTTCCATTGGACAATCCAAGATTAGTTTAAATTTGCATGATCATAGTGCAAATTAATAGTATGCATAATTATAAGGGAGGGATGGAGGGGACTGGAATATGGCAACCTTACCTTAATAGTGTCCATCCATTTATGGTGCAAATGCACAGAGGTAGCATTCTTCTTCTATTTAACAGGCCCAGATTAATGTGTTGAGTTTGCACAATCACAATGCAAATTAATAATATGCATAATTATAAATGACTGGGAGGGATGGAGGGGACTGGAATATGGCAACCTTACCTTAATAGAGTCCATTTATGTACTTTGTTAATGCACAGAGGTAGCATTTCCACTTTATTTTTCCACCCGACAGGCCAGGATTAGTGTGTTGAATTTGCACAATCACAATGCAAATTAATAATACGCATAATTATAAGCACCTGGGAGGGATGCAAGGGACTGTCCGCTTAAAGCGGCCTCAAACTGGATTATTTCCGCACTGTGTTTTTGGACCTTTACATCTTTTTTTTTAAAAAATCCAGACAGGTTTTTAGAACAGAAAGTCTTTAAAGAAATAAAGATATTATTGGTCTTTTTAAAAACTGCATTTTCCTCTTTCGGCGAGTGACGCGTCTTAATGCCGTTAATAGTTTAATTCTGCTTTAATGCTCCCCTTTGCGTTTTTCTCCCCTGTAATTTCCTTTTACATCCTATTCACAAAATTCCTACAAATAACCCAACTTTTTATCTTGGCATCGTTAAATCCACTCCGCTTTATTCAATCGCTGTCATCCATCATTAACTCATTTGTCGTTTGATAAAAAAATCTAAATCCAGGTCTTTTCCTTTCCAGTTTGGAAGATTTTCATCTCTCTGATTATATTCCTTCTTTCTTGTCAATCAGCAATCATTAAAGAATCGTACCAACAATTAATAGTCTTAACCTCCCCAAAAATTATTTCTACTCCTAAATCTTTTGGATGATGATGATGCTTTAATTGCATCGTTCTTTTAAATTGTAAGTCCCAGTTCCTTAATATTTTGCACGATTGTGATGATGATGTTTAAAGTTTAAAGTCTTTTAAATTGTAAGCCATTTTGAATCCCAATTCTTGAATCTTTTGTAGAATAATAATAATAATAATAATAATAATAATAATATGTTTTAATGGCATTGTCCTTTTAAGCTGTAAGTCCCAATTCTTGAATCTTTTGAATATAATAATAATAATAACAACAATAATAATAACAACAATGTTTTCATTGCATTGTTCTTTTAAACTATAAGCCGCTTTGATTCCCAATTTTTGAATCTTTTGTAGAATAATAATAATAATAATAATATGTTTTAATTTTCTAAGCGGCTTTGAGTCCCAATTCTTGACTCTTCTGTATAGTAATAATAATATTATTAATAATAATAAGTTTTTAATTGCATTGTTCTTTTAAATTGTAAGTCCCTTTCAGTCCCAATATCTGGGGGTAAGTGGGAATAATAATAATAATAATAATAATAATAAGTAATAATAATAATAATAATTATTATTATAGCAGCTGGGGGTGGGATTGCACTGGGTCTCTGCCCCTCACAATATTTGGATGCAATAATAATAATAATAACAATAAGTACCCTGCTCTTCAGCCAAGGCTATCAGAGCGGTTTGCAATTTGTTAATTAGAGATTGCAAAGGGGTCAGATCCAGCGGAAACAGATACGGTTCTTATTTTTCCAAATATTCCTCCATCAGGGGCTGCACCATCCACACTGCAGAAATAATCCGTTTTGACACTGCTTTAATTTTCCCGGTTCGAGACTGGGAACTGTAGTTTGCGGTGGCTCGAGAGTGGGGGTCATTTGGTCAGTCTGGGTATTTTATATATATATATAAAAAGAGGTGGCTTCCTATCCCTTCCCTTTCTCTATGAAAGTTTAAGATTTTTGCAAAACTCTCTCCTTTCTGCTTTGGTTCATCCTTGCAGGAAAAGGAGCCAGTTATAGGGAGTCTTATAGGGAGATAAATTCTGCTGGAAATTGACCATAGAGTTGCACCGGAGGACTGAGAGATTCCTAGAGAGAACACCTCTCTGGGCATTTGTGACACGATTCTATGGTCAAATTCTGGCAAATGTTGACCACAGAGTTCTGCTGGAGGACCTAGAAATTCCTAGAGAGGTTTTAAAAGCACCGCTTGTTTATTTGTGGGTTTTCGCACTTTCATGGGGGCGAAACATCAGCAAATGCGGACGGACAAGTGTGCAGTATGTGTGCGTTTGTGTATACAGTCAATATAGTCAGCCTTTTCTTGCATCTCCGTCCAAACCGGTCCGGCCAGGCTTCGTTTGGGAATTTATTGTGTGAATTTATTGTGTGTTTTATTGTGTAGAAGGAGGTTGCAGGTTATCAAGGGCAATATTTTTCAGGACGCGTATCGTGTGCATTTGGGTTGGCCCCATAAAGGTATCCCTGCCTCGTGGATTTGGGGATGTGTCCCTTGCCAAGGCTGAACGTGGGCACTTTCCCGGCAAATAAACAGCGGGAAAATGTTTCCGTTTCCGTGGCTTTGTTTAGCCTGAGAAATAAGGGCACAATAATTTCTCTTCTGAACCGGAGTCCAGATGTTGCTGCCTTTGGAAGGATGCTGGGCAGATGTTTCGTGGTGGAGAATGCGGGCTCAGCTGTTGCGCAGATCGGGACAGCGGTCAGTTTGTGGCCTCGGATGGAGCAAATGGTCTCCGGGAAAACTGGCTCAGGGGCTTCTTCCCCTTCCCTCCCTCCCTCCCTCCCTCCCTCCTTCCTTCCTTCCTTCCTTCCTTCTAATTTCTTCCTTCTGTCCTTCCTTCCTTCCTTCTCTCTTTAATTTCTTCCTTCTGTCTTTAATTCCTTCCTTCCTTCCTTCCTTCCTTCCTTCCTTCCTTCTGTCCTTTCTTCATTCTGTCTAATTTCTTCCGTCCTTCTTTCTGTCCTTCCTTCCTTCCTTCCTTCCTTCCGTCTTTAATTTCTTCCTTCCTTCCTTCCTTCTTTCCTTCTTTCCTTCCTTCTTTCTGTCCTTCTTTCCTTCTTTCTGTCCTTCCTTTCTTCCTTCTTTCTGTCCTTCCTTCCTTCCTTCCTTCCTTCCGTCTTTAATTCCTTCCTTCCTTCCTTCTTTCCTTCCTTCCTTCCGTCTTTAATTTCTTCCTTCCTTCCTTCCATCATTCCTTCCTTCCTTCCTTCCTTCTTTCCTTCCTTCTTTCCTTTCTTCTTTCCTTCTGTCCTTCCTTCCTTCTTTCTTTCTTTCTTTCTTTCTGTCCTTCCTTCCTTCCCTCCCTCCTTCTTCCTTCCTTGATCCCCCCAAAAGGCTAGATTTTGCCAAACTGGGCCGATGAGAGAGAGTCTTGCCCAGTTGGGCCTCTTCCAGACCTATCACTCAGAACCGATTAAGGGAATCTTTGGGCAGGAAGAGCAATGAGAAAAGGTTCCTTGCCTTGCAGCCTCCTCTTTGGTTTAGGAGCAAGTGATGCTGAGCGCATGGAGGACCCTCCTGGGTGGAAAGGCTTGTTGCGGGGGTCTCTCTGTTTTAAGGGCGATTGAATGGGGACAGATGGGAGAAGCAGTCCTTTGCCCTCTCTCCCTCCATCTGTGCCCCTTGCCTTGCTCTCTGCTGCAACTCAACGCTCGCAAGACAGACACGGCTTTGCGTTTTCTTTTGTGGGCAGGCATTGTGTGCGCAGTCCTGGATGTTCTAACATATTTGCAGGATACATTAGATTCATGCCTTTCATGAAATGGAAAGGGAAAGCTTTTGCATCCACTTAATAATAGGGTCTTCCTTGCTATATCAATTTCAAATTATATTAAAAAAAGAGATTAAGATGAATTTCTTATGTTTGCCGTTGTTTTCGTGGCCGTCTGTTTCCTGCTTCCGTTACTGTTGGAGATTTTAATGCAAAGCGTTCTCAATCGGCCGTAATTTGTTACGGTCGGTTGACCCAAAAGTTAAGCATCCGGTCAAAATATACGTGCCATCAAACTCCCCAAAATGAAACTCTCCGCACTAATACACAAATCGCAGAAGTTGCTCAAATCTAACGGTCCTTTGTATATAGAGTTTATAGTTTATATAGCTGTATATAGAGGATTATCATTTAAGCCTAGCAGCCTCAGAGAAAAATTTGGCAACTACAAGAGTGACATTCGGGCAATTTATCTTCCGGAAAGGATTTTACATTAAAGAAACGGTCTGCAACGCATTCTGTATTTTCATCATTATTTGTAAAAATATGTACAAGTTGCGTCCCTTCTATCCGAAATGCTTGGGACCAGAGGTGCTTTGGATTTTGAAATTTTTTAGGATTTTGAAATGCCAGTATTTACAAACATAATACGTAGTGCATAATAAGACACCTTGGAAATACATTGCACCCAAGTCTAAATATACGATTAATTTATGCTTCAGATACATACAGCCTGAAGTTAATTGCAAACAATATATTTTTAAAAAATTGTGCACACAAACAAATTTTGTATGCATTGAATCATCATAAAGCACAGGTGTCTCTATCTTCATCCGCTCCAGAAAAAAAAGTTTTGCTTTTTGGAATATTTTGGATTTCAGAATTCCAGATAGGAGAGACTCAACCTATATGGACAAATTGCAAAATTAATAACGTCAGAATTAAATAACAAATAATTAGATCAACTCAACTTTCCAGATAAAGGAGATTCAACCTATACTGACAAATTGCAAAATTAGTAACTACAAAATTAAATAACAAATAATCAGATCAACTCAACTTTCCATCCTTTTGTAGGTCGGTAAAATTAATCTCCAGCTTGTTGGATGCAATTGGTTTACAGATTTTAGGCAGCGTTGGCTTCATTGATAAAGCGGTGTAGAAACGTAAATGCTATTGCTATTGCTAAATAATAACAAAAGTAACACAATTAAAAAGCTTAATGAAGGAGCTGCGGTGATTAGAAAAATAAGGGACACAATGATGGGACGGTCTCTGTGAAAATAGTCTGGTCCAAGGATTACCTGGCTTCAAAAGCAATGTCCAGCAATGTCCGGTGTGTGTCCTGCCCTTGTGCAAAATCCCCCTCTGTTGTGGTTTTTGGCAATTGTGCAATGGAAATATTGAGTGCATTGGAGCATAAGCAGAGTTCCACAAATGCAACTGTTCCAGGTGAGATTCAGTTATTGATTCACAAACAGGGCCTTCTTGGTGGCTGCCCCAAGGCTGGGGAACTCCCTGCCACCGGAGACAAGGCTGGCCTTTGGCAACTAAGGTCCAAAATACACTGCAGAAATAGTCCAGTCTGAGACCACTTTAACTGCCCTGGCTCAGTGCTAGGGAATCTTGGGAATTGTAGTTTGTTGTGGTACCGGACAGAGAAGGCTAAATGTCTCAGAAAACTAGTTTGCAAAATTTGCTATCATTGAGCCAGTTAAAGCGGTCTCAAACTGGATTAATTCTGCAGTGTGTTTTGGTCCTAAGTGGATGCGCAGAAAGGCCTTGAACGGGTGGCATGTGCCGCACTTTTATTATGAATAACAGTTTCTTATAAACGAGTTTACATCATTTTAAGTATTGATCTTTTTATACAGTAGTTTATTTGACTCCTTAAAAAAACCTTTTATTATGTTATTATGAATAACAGTTTTTATAAATGAGTTTGTATTGTTTTAAAGTAGTGATATTTTTATATGATAGTTTGACTGCTTTTAAAAAGTTATTATGTTCTTATGATTAACCCTTTTTATAAATGAGTTTATATTAAAGTATTGATCCGTTTATGTGGAAGTTTATTTGGCTGCTTTTCAAAAACAGTTATTATGAATAATGGTTTTTATAAATGAGTTTATATCATTTTGAAGTATTGATCTTTTTATATGGCAGTCTGACTGCTTTTTAAAAAGCACTCTCTTATACTTATATCAGTGTTTTTAGCTTTCTATGATATTAGGCAATGGAGGTTATCACAAGAATTGCGCTCTTGGAGTTGTATTGCGCTATAACAACCTATATCTCCCTGCGGCTTCACAATTGCGATATAATTGCCAGAACAAAAATGAAAGAGGAGCGCAATTATGGTTTGCATTCCAAAATGGATGTTGTGGCCGCATCATTCATGTATTGTCAATGTAAATTTTCCGTGCATGCGCTCTTTTTCCTATTATGTCACAACTGCGCATGGCCAAAGAAACCGTCTTAAACAGAACTGAACCAAATTTCATTTTTGCATTCAGAAGAGTTTAATCAGGGTTTAATTAAAGTCCGGTCTGCGCTCGGCCAACGACGACATTAGGATGCCATGATTTCTGCCACACCGTCCGGTGCAAAAAGAGATGTTTTCCTTCCACAAAATATTTAATCTGAATTTCGATTAATAATTGTCAAACTGGGGCATTCCGGTTTAAATTCCTGCCCAGCGATGTTTTAAATATTGGATGCAGGAATTGGTTTTGTTGTTGTTGTTGTTGTTGTTGTTGTTGTGGCCTGTTCTTGTATGGTTTGAGTGTAGGACTATGTCTCTGGAGACCAGGGTTCGATTCTCCGCTCGGACATAGCAACCCATTGGGTGACCTTGCGCTGGTCACATACTCTCAGCCCCCCAAAATCCCATTACAGGGTCACCTCGGGGTTGCCATAAGCCGGAAATGATTTAAAGGTGCACAAGGATAGGAATGGAAGACATGTCCTAGAAAAAGGAGGACACGAATGGAGGACATACCAGGGGACAGTCCTCACCGAAGACCCACCAGGACGCATGAGACAACAACAAGACACATCTTCCGAGCCAACATTTTGCATCACTTTCTGCCACCTTTCTGCCTTTGTTTGGGTCTTGGGCTCCAGTTTAAAATGATGATGATGATGATGATGATGATGATGATGATGATGATGATGGTGATGGCAGAATAGATTCTTGGAAGCCCCCCCAAATAATGTGTTAAGCTTTTCCCAGGAGGCTATTTCTCCCCTCGTCCCCATCATGCGCCAAACTGTCTGGTGCAAAGGGAGATGGTTCCATTTCGGGAAATGTTTAATCTCCGTTTGGGTTAATCATTTCCCAAACCGGGGCATTCCATTTTCAAAGTCTTTTCGAGGCTGGATACAGGAACTGGTTTTGCTGTTGAGCCTGGAGCTGAACGATGAGCGAGCCGAGCATTTTAATCAATTAACAGTTTTACTTTTAAGTGCCTATAAAGCGCACCGGTGTCTTTTGCAAAGGCTCAGCTCCGTGGGACGCACCAAAGCGATTCTCCGGACTGTCGATTGTGCAGTTTAAGAGTGATAAAGTCAGAAATATCAAGAACTGGTCAGGGAAATGCCAAAATGAGGTGCTTTTTATTAATAGGGAACGTTTTCTGTTTGTTGTTATCTGCCCTGGAGTTGATCTTGACCCGTGGTGACCCTATGGATGAGACCTCTCCAAGACCCCGCTCTGTCCTCCGCTCAGGTCCTGCAAATTCATATTCGTGGTCTTTTTAATTGGGTTCATCCATCTTGCATGCGGCCATCCTCTCTTTCTACTTCCCTCCGCCTTTCCTAACATTATTGTCTTTTCCAACAATTCATTCCTTCTCATGATGTGCCCAAAGTACGACAACCTGAGTTTTGTCATCTTGGCTTCCAGGGAGGTTTCCGGCTTGATCTGCTGCAGAACCCCTTTGTTTCGTTTTTTGGCTGCTGTCTATGGGATCCTTAGCACTCTTCTTCTCCAGCCCCACATTTCAAATGAGTTGATTTTCCTCCTACTTAACTGTCCAGCATTCACATCCATACATGTCACACATTCACATCCATACAATCTACCACAAGGAATACAATGGCTTGTACGAAAGGGAGATAACAAGAGACCTATTCCACAAGATCCGGGAAATCAAAGGGAAGTTCAAACCAAGGACCGGGATGCTCTATAACAATAAAAAATAACACAATTCAAGACCAGGAAGGAATAAAAAGACGGCGGATGCAATACACAGAAGGGCTATATAAAAGAGACGACAGAATTAAGGACACGCGGAACGAAGAGCCATATGAAGATGAACCCCAAACTCTAAAAAACGAGGTGGAAGCTGCAATAAGAGAAATGGCGAAAAACAAGTCTCCCGGATCAGATGATTTTCCAATTGAGCCGCTGCAATCCACATTGACAGAGTCAACTCTAGGGATAACTAACATACGTCAACGGATATGGAAAACAAAACAACGGCCAACAGACTGGAAACAAGCAATATATGAGTATAATTACAGCGCTTTAGAAATAAAGTTTAATATGTCCACAAAAAAGGATACGCAAAGGATTGAAGCAACTGTAGGACCATGGCACTCATCTCCCATGCAAGCAAAACCATGTTCAAAATTTTACAAAAATAGACTCCCACCATCCAGAGAGAATGAAAACTAACACTAATAACAAGGATTTCTTTATCCCCTTAACAGTAACAGCTGTTGGAGGAGTGGTATCTGAAATTTGTGCAAAGGATAAAATTTTAAGAGATTAAATAGCTGGATCCCAGGATTCGAAATAAGAATGAATGAATGAATGAATGGGAGGGAGGAAAAAAGAAACAGAGAGGGAGAAATCAGACTCTCAAGGGAACTTTCCCCATTGCAAATACCCTTTAAACCAGTGGGTTCCAACCCTTTCTATCTCCCACACTCCTAGAAAACGTTTGATTGATGTAAGTAATATCACATTTGAAAATGGAGAAACCTCATTCCTAATTTTTTTGAACCACAAATTGAACCACATTACAATTCTGCGGGTGAACAAATTGAACTTTTTATTTAATTTTTTTTAACCCAGTGTATAAAATGCAACTCTAAACTGAGCAATTATATTCTTTTATTCAGAATTAAAAATGAGTGATGATGACTCAAGGACACAAGCCACTCTTCGTTGCATTCCCTGAAATTGCATCTCAAACCCAAAGTTTGAACCAAACAAGCCATAAACCAGAATGTACCACCTTAAGTCCCAGCTTCGGAGTGAAAAAGTGGAGTGAAAAGAATATAAATAAAGTGACGGATAGATAGACATATCCTGTTGGTGTCTTCTGCAGGAATGCCTTCCTTTGCAGAAGCGCTGGACATTTTTGTCCAGTGTGGAGTGGCTCCATTCATTTCAAGGCTGTGGAAGCAACATTGTGAACGAGGTGCCAAAGGTGCATGGGTACACATTGCGCATTGCGCATTGCAAATTTTACACTGGGTTCTGCAATTTAACACTGCAATTTACTAAGGAGGCTGCGTCGCACAACCAGATTGTCACTCAATGGGTGTGCAATTGGCTTGGTCTCCCAGTAGTGGATTTCAGCCAGACCGTCTCTATGTTCTCTTCTTTGGTGTATTGCATCCAGAGTGATCTCTTGCTTGGTCTGTTTTATGTCTCTTCCAAACCAACTGCCCTTCTGCAAGGAAAACTGGATATCTATATCTCTATATATCTGTATAAATCCCACCCGAGTGCATTCCCCACCACATGCCAGCTCCATTTCTCAAACACAATTCTTTTAAAATTCACCGCTCAGCATAAAATTCCCTGTTTACACATAAAGGCTGTAGATAGAAAATATTGGCAATCTCTGCTTGGGAAATATTTTTTTCCCCTCCTTCCGTATTTGTGTAATCTCTTGGAAGAGCGTTTGAGAGTTACCTGGATGAAATCCACAGCCCATTTGTATTTCTGGAAAACTTCACCACTCTCTGGTTCAAAGCCACTGAATTTATTAAGATTCTTCAATACAAAGTTTAGCGGGGAAAAAACATCTCTTTCCTAGGACCACAATGTTCTGCTGCTGATGCCGAATATGTACGTCGAGAATTTAAGACTCATCTGAAATATATTTCCTTATTTGTCAACTAAATATCATCAATTCCCCAACCGTTTTGTAGTAAAGCAACTTACAAAGTATAAACGTTGATATGCAATTGACACAGCAGCCGAAAAAATATGCCAAAAAACAATAAAACTAAAAAAAAAGCCCATAAAAACAAAAAATACAAATATTAATAACTGGAAGAATAAAGAAGTCTCAGTCCACTGATGCATTGCTATACAGGTTTTAAATGTTTTGATAGGTCAATTAAATTTTAAACTTTTATTTATTTTATTTTATTTATTTAGACTAAGCCACAAGACTTTTGCACGTCGTGCGTTTTTAGCCAGGTTAGACTTTTAAAATTTTAAACAGTTTACAGTGTTTTTTTAAAAAAATTAACTTCATTAACTTTGCTAATTTTTACAAGCTGCGTTGAGTCTTGAACTGGGACAAAGGTGGAAGAAATAAATAATATTTCCTGGGGGGCTTCTTTGGGGAGACCGTTTTCCATTGCGTTGCTGCCGCAAAGTATTGTGTGCTCCTAGTTGCCAGGCTTTATCTGCTGGAAAAAAGCTACTTAGGACAAACTTAAACCCATACTCATAATGTTGGGGTTTAAATGGTATTTGGATTATCGTTCTCCTTACTTTCTACAGCAATATCTCTCCCCCATCCAGTATAGTTTGTGCGGGAGCTTAGAAATGAGAAAGCAAGATGCCGTGTAAATGCTGGTTCTTGTTGTGCACCTTCAAGTTTTTTCCAGCTTTTTTCCAGAATGACTTCCCATTACCCGAAAATAACCCCCCATTGCGTGAAATTGCGTGAGATAGTCTTATGCGCAATTACGTGAAACCCCATGATTGCGTTCGGATTGCCGTTGCATTATACCCCCAAATTCTGTCGTATGAGAAACTCCAAGGACTTTAATGCAAACCTATCACAGGGTCTTCTTGACTGGATTGGTTCATTGAGGCTGAGAGAGTGTGACTTGCTGAAATCTTTAGAAGAGGCCTTAATCTCTGCCCCTTGACCTTCAAGGTGGAAACACAGGAGAGAAGGGCTTCTCGGTGGCTGCCCCAGATGCAGGAATGTCCTCCTTGGAGAGATTGGGCCAGGCATCCTTTCTGATACCTTTTTCACAGGCAGGTGAAGACCTTTTGGTTTCAGCAAGCCTTTGAAGAAGGCCTTTGGAGAAGAGAAGATTGAGAAGAGACCTATCTGATAGCCCTGTTTAAATATTTGAAGGGATGCCATATTGAGGATGGAGCAAGCTTGTTTTCTGCTGCTCCAGGGAAGAGGACTCAATGGAGCAATGGATTCAAGCTCCAGGAAAAGAGACACCCGTTCAACATTAGGAGGAACTTCTACATCTAGAAACCATAAAGCTCTATGAGGATAGACTTAGGAAGCTGGGGATGTTTAGCCTGGAACAAAGATGGTTAAAAGATGATGTGATAACCCTGTTTAGGTATCTGAAGGGATGTCACATTGAGGATGGAGCAAGCTTGTTTTCTGCTGCTCCAGAGAATAGGACACAATGGAGCAATGGATGCAAGCTCCAGGGAAAGAGATTCCAGCTCAACATTAGGAAGAATTTTCTAAGAGCTGTTCAACAGTGGAACGCACTCCTTCCTCGGAGACTTTTGGTGGAGTCTCCTTCTTTGGAGGTGTTTAAAGAGAGGCTGGATGGCCATCAGTCGCAGGGAGGGCTTTGATTGTGAGTTCCTGCATGGCAGAAATGAGTGGCCTTTTGGGGTATCTTCCAACTATGATTGCATGATTCTATGAAAACAGACAAGATGGGCTTCACAATAATATGGATCTTCTTTTTGCTGCTTAAAAAATGATTTATGTTTTTTGTGATTCCCCCCCCCCCCCCGATGTGGAACAACATCCCCCATTCAGTTTGTTACAGAAGCAGAGTTGCTCTTGCAGCATCAGTGCACATAATGTGAAGTCCACACATGGATGCATGGACCCATGTTTTGCAGTGGATGAATTGGCATGTGCCTTGGCTTGTGCTTTCAGTTGCACGTTTGGTATCTTGGTTCAGCCAGGCAATATTCAGGAGACTTGTGTAACACAATATGTGGAATGATGCTACACAACCCCGACGTTGAATCTCAGCTGCTGAATGCAACGGCAACAGATTCCATTTTAACGTTGACTGTTTGTGTGTTTAAACTGTACAGTATTTGCTGTAATTTGGAAGGATTATGGAGGCAAGATGAAATATAAACAGTTAATAGCAATTATATGGCCATCTCTTGGGATGCTTTGATTGGGAGTTCCTGCACGGCAGGGGGTTGGACTGGATGGCCCTTGGGGTCTCTTCCTACAATTCTATAAATGGAAAAGGAAGAAATGTCAGGTCAAGTTGGGAGCAGAATGACTTTGGTGACGTTGAGCTGATAGGCATAAGCTTAGCTGCTACTCACAGTTTAAGACCTGGAGTACTGCACCATTGCCAACCCAATGGTCTTATGGAGAGCAAAGTTGATGGCTGGCATCCGTACATTTTTGTGGGCTTTCTGGGGTATGTGGCCATGTTCTAGAAGAATTTATTCCTGATGTTTCGCCAGCATCTGTGGCATCTGGCATCTTTAAAGAATGCCAGCATGGAAGAAAGATATATAGATATATAGATATACATACATACTGGGTGACTCTAGGTTGGGGGGAGTGATTTCCATGTTAGTCTGTGTATTGTTCCGTGTTGACTGGAAAGAGGATATGCAACAAGGATTTGTGTCTCTTTAATTAGTGATCATTGGACTCTTTCAGACGTGGGAAATTGGAAGTATAATGCAAGGGCAATCCAAACGCAATCCTGGGGTTTCACGTTATTGCGCATTAAAGGTTCTCATGCAATTTCGGGCAAAAGGGAAGCCACTCCGAATGCAATCATGGGTTTTGCGTTATTGCGCATTAAAGGTTCTCACGCAATTTCGGGCAAGGGGGGGTTATTTCTGGGTAATAGGAAGACATTCCGAACGCCTTCCGAACGCAATGGGGATTCACGTAAATTCGCTAAACTAGCGAATTTACGTGAATCTGAATGGGCTCCATTCGGATTTGGGAGAAATTCCTCCCGTTTGAAAGAGTCGATTGTCTGTTATGAAGACCCCTGACCCTGGGTGGTTTTCATTTGCATTTGCTGGGTCTTGATTTTAGTGTTTTGCAGGAATGGAAGCAGACTGGGTCGGCCAGAAAAACCAGCCATGGCAGAACACATTATAAACCATCCTTGGCATAAAATGCTGTTTGAAAACACTGAAATTCTGGAGCATGCCAAGAACTATCGGGTCAGAATGGACAGGGAAAACATTGAAATCCACAAACAGCAAGACAAGTTCATTGGGAAAGAAGAAAACCTTAAAGTGAACAAAGTTTGGCTGCCAGTCCTGAAAAACACCCAAATCAAGACCCAGCAAAATGCAAATGAAAACCAGCCAGGGTCAGGGTTTTTTCCCAGCAGAGAATGGACTTTTCCTCCAGTCCCCAAATTTCTAGCAAGGCAAAGAGCGAGAGACTGAAAATGGTTCCTATCTGCTATATTGGCATTCATTCCCTGGGTCTCTTTTTTCCTGCCTCCTTTCCCTTTGGCTGCTTAAACTATATTTCTCAAAGCTCAAGTCGAGCCTAAAGTCACTGCAATGCTACAGATTGGGGACTGAAGGACGAATTTCATCCGAGAGGGCAGGAATGGAGGGTGCCGTGCCTTCGTTTTCCCCCAAACAATTCCATCTCCCGGTTACACTCTGGACAAGCACCCCATAAGTTTTGGAGAGCACCCCAGCCACACCAAGGACCACCGTGAGTTATAATGTGGGGTCTTGGGAGGATTTTTTACTCCACTTAGAAGGCAAGGCAGTTTGTGCCAAGCGCTGCCCATCTCTAGCCCCAATGACCAGGCAGACCAACAGCACCTGGGCCAGTCTTCTTTTCAAGAGGCAGAAGACTAAGCATTTGCATTTTACCTTAAGCATTTGCAGAGCTGCCTTTGGGTGCAATGTTAGACTTTTCCTCATGCTGCTTTTCGATGGCATCTAACATTAGTTTGGAGAGCCAGCGTGGTGCAATGGTTTGAGTGTTGGATTATGACCCTGGAGACCAGGATTCAATTCCCAACTTGACCATGAAACCCATTGGACTACTCACACGCTCTCAGCCTCAGGGAAAGGCAATGGCAAACCTCCTCTGGACAAATCATGCCAAGAAAACCCCAGGATAGGGTCACCTTAGGGTTGCCGTAATTAAAAAAGGACTTGAAGATACTCCAAAACAAGAGCAACAGCAATGATCACGTGGGCTCATTAGCATCTCTGCAGCACAACAATGAAGTCTGCCTGGCTGGAATCCTGTGGGTATCTTACACTTGCATAATTCCTCTATGAAAGTCTGGTGGAGTCTCCTTCTTTGGAGGTCTTTAAGCAGAGGCTGGATGGCCATCTGTCAAAATTGGGATGTTTTGATTGTGAGTTCCTGCGTGGCAGAATGGGGTTGCAAAGGATGGCTCTTAAGGTCTCTTCAAACTCTACAATTCTATGATTCTATGAAACGGTTGGATTTTATAAAATCTCTGTGTTGCAAGATGGATGCATTCATTTCAAGGGCGCAGAAGCTGAACTGTGCATGCGATGCTATTGTGAATGGGAGGGCATTTCCCATGACTTATGCATTCAGTTGCACATTGGGCATCTTGGTTCAGTTGTGCAGCGTTGGCCTTCAGCGGTGCATAGCTGGGCATACCTTAGGAAGAGGTATGTTTAGCCTGGAGAAGAGACGGTTAAGAGTTGATATGATAGCATTTAAAGGGGGGTCATATTGAGGATGGAGCAAGCTTGTTTTCTGCTGCTCCAGAGAATAGGACCCAGAGAAATGCAAACTAGAGGAAAAGAGATTCCACCTAAACGTTAGGAAGAATGTCCTGACATCAAGAGCTGTTCAAAAGTGGAACATGCTCCTTTGGAATATTGTCTCCTTTGCTGGTCTTTAAACAGAGGCTGGACAGCCGGGGATGCTTTGGTTGAGAGTTCCTGCATGGCAGAATGGGGTTGGACTGGATGGCCCTTTTTGGGGTCTCTTCCAACTCTAGGATTCTTTCAATGCATAACCGCACATGTCAATGCATAAATGCGCATTTAGGTTGTGCAACCATGATGCAGGGCCCCAACTGAGACAGCAATGCTCTCACTTCTATTTCCATAAAGGGAGCATTGGGGTGAACATTAAAGGGATTGCACCTAAACATTAAGAAGAACACTGTGGCTGTAACAGCAATTTGAGACGGGAGTGGCCTGTCTCTAACATTAATGGGATCTCGTTCTCTGGAGGCCTCCAAACACAGTTTTTTTCCTGGAGATTTCCTTCCAAACATCTGGTCCATTAGCATCCCAGTGACTTGTGTATTCCGATACACAACAACAGAGATCAGACAGAGATCCACATAGGCATCATCGCCTGCTTTTTCCGTAAGGTGCTTTGTAGAGAGGGTCGCTCTTTCGGTTATTCCATTAGTGTGTGGATAGATACCCTGAGATAACCGTATACAGGTCCAGCTTTTCTTTTTTGCCTTTCAGGGCTATTAAAACATTGCTCAGATCCCATTAAGCGGATGCTTGAAATGCTCCACCAACAAAGGGCTCATTGTCAATTGCAACTATCCTTGGCATTCCATGTTTAGCAAACACAGATTTAAGCCTATCGGTCACAGTCCTTGCGGCATTACTGGATAAAGTCAATACTCCTGGATACTGAGAGCTGGCTTGGCGGAGTCGTTTCTGGAGACCAGGGTTCAAGTCCCAGTTTGGCCATTGAAGCCCACTGGGTGACCTTGGGCAAGAAGTCACACTCTCTCAGCCTCAGGGGAAGGCAATGGCAAACCTCCCCTGAACAAATCTTGCCAAGAAAACTCGATGTTTGTCCCATTGTATAGGCTTGCATAGTCAAATGGTGTCCCTTATATAAAACAGCAAAATCAAGGTTTGCTTTTGGAGATTTGTATATTTTTAAAGGATGTTTTGAAGGCATGGCCGGTTGAATCTGTGGATATGGGGTGCTGACTGCATGCAATATTAAATATTAAAATGTGGTGTTTGGGGGGCTTTTCATAGGATTTTTTTGTTTTGTTTTGTTATTTTGATAAACCTCCCCAATCCTGTCTTGCATACTTTTGTCCCAGTTTTGTAGAAGGGAATGTGTGTTCTGACTTACTATTATTATCATTATTATTATTGTTATGAAGTTGAAGGCTTTCATGGACAACATCCATAGTTTTCTGTGGATTTGTGCAGGTTTTTCGGACTACGTGGCCATGTTCTAGAACATTTTAGTCTGTTTTTAACCTTGTATGTTTTAGGTTTTGTATGTCGTAATTTTAAAATCTTTTTACTGTTTTAATTGTATTATTTTAATTGTTTTTAAAGTGTTGTTTTAATGGATATATATAAAATGAGCTGCCTTGGGTCCCAACTTGGTAAAAAGGCAGGATATAAATTAGTAAATAAATAAGTGGCCACATAGCCAAAAAAACAACAACACAAAAGCCCTAATATTTATGTATTTATTTATTTAGCACCATTAAGTTTTACACTGCACTTTATAGGATCATTGAAATGATATATGCCGATGGTGTACAATCTAAACACCGGAGATAAAAATATACAGCAAATAGTCAGTTTTATCCCAATAAAATACAATTTTAAAACTTTAAAAACTATAGGCACCATTAGTCTAGATTATCCAAAAAAATATCACTTTGCAGTCTGAAATGGTCCAGGGACCAGAAAAAACATACTATGCATGTTTCTAACCGTGAGGTTGAAAGATATATATTTGAGAATAAAAGGTTTTTGTTATGTGTTGTGTTTATGGGTATATATTTGCTAAGGACCCGGCCACTTGATTTACTACTTTGGTTTGTTGTAGTATTTGCTGCCTTTAATACGAATTCCTGCATATGGGAGAATGGGGTCGGATTGGATCAGGGCACTTGGGGTCTCTTCCAACTCTACAATTCTAGGTTTTTAAAGAGCGGCTGGATGGCCATCTGTCAGAGATGCTTTGATGGGGATTTCCTGCATGGCAGAATGGGATTAGACTGGGTGGCCCTTCTTGGGGTCTCTTGCAACTCTAGGATTCTATAGGGAGTTTTCAATTAGTTCAATTACCTTCAATATTTTACAGGGTTGTGTTGCAGCAGTGGATGAGTGGTGATGCCTTTTTGCCCCGGATGGACGCTTGAACGCTGACCTCTCTGGCCCTTTCTCTTTTGCAGGGAGCGAGGTGTCCCACCAGGAGAGCCTCCTTTTGCACGGCCCTTTCGCCCGGAAGCCCAAGCGGATCCGGACGGCCTTCTCGCCCTCGCAGCTCCTGAGGCTGGAGCGGGCCTTCGAGAAGAACCACTACGTGGTCGGCGCCGAACGCAAGCAACTGGCCAGCAGCCTCAGCCTCTCGGAGACCCAGGTGAGTCCGGCCCAATGGACCCAACAGACGATGGGAAAGACTGCTGGACCTTTCTTGGTGGAGAGCAGTGATTCACAACCTGTGGGTCGCAATCCCTTTGGGGTCAAATGACCCTTTCACAGGAGTCGCCTAAGACCATCGGAAGACACATATTTCCGAGACACTGCGCCTCTATCCTTTGGGGGTCACCACAACACGAGGAACTGTATTAAAGGGTTGCCGCATTAGGAAGGTTGAGAATTTCTGCTGTAGAGGTTTTGCAAGCCATGGTGGCTTTGGAAGGACATTGGCGCTGGATTGAACCCAAAAAGTCCATCTGGTCCATTGCTACTCAGCATCGTGGTCCATGGACCAATCCTGGTCCATCTGTATTGGAAGTCGCTGGAGAATTTCTGGGAAAGAAAGAAAGGATGGCAGTCTTTGGGTACAAATACGGTGCCAGTGTGGCGTAGTGGTTTGAGTGTTAAACTGTGACTCTGAAGACCAGGGTTCGAATCCTGGCTCAACCATGAAAACCACTGCGTGACCCTGGGCAAGAAGTCACACTCTCTCAGCCTCAGGGGAAGGCAATGGCAAGCCTCCTCTGAACAAACCTTGCTAAGAAAACCCCACGATAGTTTGGCCTTAGGGTGGCCCTAAGTCAGAATGGACTTGAAGGCGTACAATAATAATGAATTATGGCATAGTGGTTTGAGTGTTGGACTCAATGTTAGGCAAGAAGTCACACTCTCTCAGCCTCAGGGGAAGGCCATGGCAAACCTTCTATGAAGAAATAATTCCAAGAAAACCCCGTGACAGGTTGGCCTTAAAGTTACCATAAGTCAGAAACAACAACGACAGCAACACCAAAAATGAAAAGGTGCATTTGGGGAAACTGGAAGGAAACGGGGCACATGGAGAGTGTTGTTTCTTATCAGGCCCTGAAATGGCTGAGACAGTGTGTCCCCAAATTGGCACCCAGTTTGAAAACAGGAATAAGGGACGTCCGAAATTCATGCAACGAAGGGATGACCATGAAGGGGCTGTTGACAAGTTTGTGTTCAACCAAAATATCAAATCAAAGTATTGCTTCCAGTTAGCTGAGCCATGTACTATTCTACTATTTCTCTTTGAAATTAACATACTGGTTTTTTTAGTTTAGGTTATGTGATGTTATATCTAAAGGTGTAAATGTGAATTTGTAGGTATGTAAATGTGGTATAAGTGTTGTGTTGTTGTTGGGGGGAAGAGATTAACATACTGTCTGTTGTGTGTCTTCAAGTCACTTCTGATTTAGGGCAACCCCATCACAAGGTTTTCTTGGCAAGATTTGTTTTTATTCAGAAGAGGTTTGCCCTTGCCTTCCTTTGAGGCTGAGAGAATGTGACTTGTCCAAAGTCACCCAGCGGTCAAGCGGGCTTCCTTTTGACCATCAGAGTCTCTCCTTTCTCAGCGTCTTCTTTGGACAGTTTGCACATTGCTGTGTTCTTGCAAATGCCCTTGAAGCACTCCTGTTTTTCTGCTTCACGAGTCATGAAATCCGTCTTTATATTTTGATGCCGAAACCATTATTTTGGTCCCCACCCTGCCGCCCCCGGAGCACCCCGGGGGTCCTCTCCGCCACGCTCCCAACGCCCCCCACTTTGGGCTATTTTAATTCGGTAGACCATCTGTCCTAAAGAAAACTCATCTACAAATCTGGTGGACTATTTTGCAAATTTCCCTTAAATGTATTAACCTCTCCGTGCTTTGATTTTTCCACGCTGAGACTAATAGACTCAAAAGCGGATGCGTCTTTTAAACACAAAACAAAGCCAAGCAATTCATTTTAAACCTTTAGGGTCCTGTCCCCTTGGCCTGTTTACATTGCAAAACCATGATTCATCTCATTCATGTCCATTTGTCTGGCACTTTCGCCCGCAGCAGACAAAAACCACCAAGAAATTCATCGTTAAACAGCTGCAGGTTTTGATAAGTCTTGGATGGACTTGCTGAAACTTCTCTTTTCTTGTGCCGTAATCGCTGGCTGTGAGCAAAATAAAATGAATTTAAATAGAATAACCATCAGTCCATACTGATTTGATTGAAACTACAGTCGCCCCCCAAGTCTGTGGACTTGACATGTGTGGACTTGGAAATCTGCGGAGCGGCGACTGCCATTAACGGCAATGGGGTGCGCACCCGTGACGCACTCCCCGCATGCACACACCCCATTCAAGCCTATGGGGCTTGAATATGCACAATATTTGGAACTCATGGGTTCCCCAGAATGGATCCCCCACAAATTCTAAGGGCAAACAGTATTATTATTATTATTATTATTATTATTATTATTATTATAGCACTGTAAATTTATACAGCGCTGTATATACAATCGATTAAAACAGATAAAATTAAACCTGCCTATGGCGTACATTCTACGAAAATAATTAAACATAATACATATTAACACAGTCGCCCCTCCTTTCTTCCGGACTTGAGGTCCACGATCTTGAATATTGTTGGAGGGGAGACCTCGGTTATATTCAATGGGCCATGCCCCTGTGGCGCATGCCTCGTGCGCTCTCATGGGCATGCGCCCAATTCAGGCCTATGGGGCTTGAATATACACAAGTCTCCATTTTTATGGGGTGGTCCGGAACGGATACTCCACAAGAACGGAGGGCTGACTGTACATCTTAAAACTCAAACAATAAAATATAGCAGACAACGAAATAAAATAACATGGAATAACTAGACATTTGTATTTTATTAATGTATTTATTTTGTTTATAAACTCAGGCTGGGATCCTGTTGATGTTTTATGGATAAGTAACTTCCCTTATGATGAGTTTGTATCTCCTGCATCCTGTAATACTTGCATCCAAACCACAGTTACACAAGCAAAGTGCTGCAAGTGTTACAGGTGTGCATGCCGTTGCGTACTCTTGGACGGTGTGTAATCACTCATTGCAATTTCCCACTTGGTTCATTGGGATGGCAGAGACACAACCCCGGTGCATTCATCCTCATGGCGCAAATGGGCAAAAAGAAGCAAACACAGAGCAGACACCTCCGCTCTGGGGCCCACAACAAACTACAGTTCCCAGAATTTCACAGCATTGAGCCATGGCACTTAAACTGGTTTATTGCTCCTGTGTGAACACAGCCGCAGATGGGTTAAATCCTGGTATCTTCAAGGCTGTACTTCTGCAATGTGTTGCACCAGTTTTGCAAACTTCAATTACTGCAACGCAGCAGACAGATTGGTTACCGGTGCATCTAAGAATGATCATTGTTGTGCACCTCCAAGTTGTTTCTGACTTATGGCAACCCTATAGCAAACCTATCATGGGGTTTTCTGGGGCTGAGAGAGTCCCAAAGTCACCCAGTGGGTTTCCATGGCTGAACAGGGAATCGAACCCTGGTCTCCAGAGTCATAGTCCAAGGCTCAAACCACTACACCATAGAATCATAGAATTATAGAGTTGGAAGAGACCCCAAAAAGGGCCCTGATCCAGTCCAACCCCCTTCTTCTGCCATGCAGGAACTCTCCATCAAAGCATCCCCATTGACAGATGTCCATCCAGCCTCTGCTTAAAGACTTCCAAGGAAGGAGACTCCACTACGCTCCGAGGTCGCTCAGGAATAATCATATCACACTGATATTAAAATAACTCCACTGATATAACTCATTGAAACTAACTACCCATTAGTTTCGAGGTGAGATGGAAAGTGTTGGCTCTTTCTTTGAAAGCCCAGCATGGTTTTGGTCCAGGTTATCTATGGGATTTTCTCCTTCCTCCCCCCTTATGATCCAAGCCACTACAATGCCTTTGTTGCACTGCTCTGTTTTTCTGTGCAACGGTCACCTTTGAAACGGCTATTAATTCGACTGTTTAATTCTATTTTTGATTTCTAGTAGATCTTTTTTTAAAAGCTGTATCTCTTTTAAACTTTTGCAAGCTGCCTTGCATCCAAGACTGGGAAGGCAATGGACTAGGAGGATTCAAAGATCTGTAGAATCAGTATTTTGTAGAGAGATCTTGCAGCACTTTTGAAGCTTGCTGAAAGAAAGATGTTGGCAGCATGAGCTTTCCTAGACTTGAGCCTACTTCTTCAGATGCATATGATGATGAGGATGATGATGATTCTTTTGTGTATAGATGGCCCTGTTTGTTTACTGTGGGATGCAGTGAGGTGTGTTGGCATTTAGTCCAAACTTTGGGAAGGCTGGGATGTCGTTGGGTTTTGTAGTTGTGTTACCTGGATAGACATGGGACCGAGGTTGCATCTGCGCTGCAGAAATGATGCAGTTTCCATCTGTGGATGCTCAAGTCCCAATATTTACATTGGCATAATAAAATGGTATCCCTTATATAAAATGCCAAAATCAACGTTTGCTTATTGGAATATATAGATATATGTTGAATTTTTTCATGTCGTGGATGTTTGAATCCTTGGAGAAAGACTCTGTGGATACAGAGGGCTGACTGTAGTTCTTCTCTGGACATGACTGACCAAGAGGATTCCAGCCACATTTGGCCAGTCTGACGGCCAGTTTCTGGGTCCCTGGAGGAGAGAGATTTCTGTGGCGTTGCTGGTTGAAGTGGGAGTGAAATGGTGCAAAAGAAGGAAGGACAAGGTTAAGTCTTTGAGTTATTGGTGCCTTTTTCTGCAACAGCACCAAAGCACCAGCAACAGCCTGTGTACCTTATACACACATGCTTGTACTTTCTTGCACTTTTCACAACAGACACGTTCAGTTTACTGCTGTGCAAGCAGCATATTGTGCAAGGGCCACTATTTCACCTGCAGTTCACAGACAAAGCATCCGCCAGAGCCTTCAGTGTGCCGCCGTGTTTCCTCAGATCCTCTGTCTCCTTATGCCCCATTTCTGTCGCAAACTGGTGTGAGTTCCCTTACACAGACAGTTGCACCTTTTCATCCATAGCGCAATGGGTGTGTTGAGCACATAGTGTTGGAAGAGACTCCAAGAAGGGCCATCCAGCCCAACCCCATTCTGCCATGCAGGAACTCTCCATCAAAGCATCCCCAACAGATGGCCATCCAGCCTCTGCTTAAAGACCTCCAAGGACGGAGACTCCACCAAAATCTCAGAGGAAGGAGTGTGTTCCACTGTCGAACAGCCCTTACTCTCAGGAAGTTCCTCCTAATGTTGAGGTGGAATCTCTTTTCCTGCAGCTTGCATCCATTGTTCCGCGTTCTAGTCTCTGCAGCAGCAGAAAACAAGCTTGCTCCCTCCTCAATGTGACATCCCTTCAAGTATTTAAACAGGGCGATCATATCACCTCTTAACCTTCTCTTCTCCAGGCTAAACATCCCCAGCTCCCTAAGGCGTTCTTCATAGGGATTCATGGTTTCCAGACCCTTCACCATCTTAGTTGCCCTCCTTTGGACCCGCTCCAGTTTCTCCGCATCCTTTTTGAATTGTGTTGCCCAGAACTGGACACAGTATTATTCCAGGTGGGGCCTGACCAAAGCAGAATAGAGCGGCACTATTACTTCCCTTGATCTAGACACTATACTTCTATTGATGCAGCCTAGAATTGTATTGGCCTTTTTAGCTGCCGCATCGCACTGTTGACTCATGTTCCACTTGTGGTCTACCAGGACTCTTGGGAGTTTATCACATGGGGAGGAATTTCTCCCAATTTTGAATGGAGCCAATTCAAATTCACATAAATTTGCTAGTTTAGCGAATTTACATGAGTTCTAGTTGCATCCGGAATGTGTTCAGAGTGACTTCCTATTCCCCGAAAAATGACCGTCCGTTGCCCAAAATTGCGTGAGATAAGTTATTACGCAATTACGTGAAACCCCATGATTGCATTCGGATTGCCTTTGGAGTATACCCCCAAATTCCCTTGTGTGATAAACTCCCTAGATGTTGTCTATAGTGCTGTTTGGTATATTAGGAAACAAAAACATAGGCTGGAATCCAGCATGAGACGATGTCTTTGTAAGTGGACTAAACATGTGTAAGAAATAATTTGGTAGATTTGCAGCACCTACTGGCTGCTGTGACATTACAACAGGTGGGTGTTCATTGTGCTTAGAGAGTGCTGAGGTCACTGATAAGTGTCATAGAAATGTAAATTCCATTGCTATTGCTATTGTGAAATGGTTGCCAATGTACATCGGGGCATTTGTGGAGAAGACACTGGACTGGAAATGCTGGAGTGCAACAAGAGCGTTCAATGTGCATGAGAAGCGTCCAATGTGCAACAGAAATGTCTGATGCTCAAAAGGAGCACCTCATTCACATTGTAAGCGTCCAGTGTGCTTTGGAGCATTTTTAGTGGGGCCCAGATGCACATCTTCCAAATTCTGTTGTTGTTGTTGTTTATGTTGTTGTTACAGTTGCCCCTCCTTTCTCACGGACTTGAGGTCTGGGGTCTTCAATATTCACGGAGGGGGGACCTCTGTAATTTTCAATGGCACTTGAATATTGGCGAGTCTCCATTTTCATGGGGGGCGACGGGTCTGGAATGGATCCCCCACAAAAATGGAGGGTCAACTGTATCATCATCATCATCATCATCATCATCATCATCATCATCATCAATCTCCTTCCTTCCTCCTGGTACAGGGACTCAAGGCAACTAATAGGGTTTCCTTCCTTCCTTCCTTCCTTCCTTTCTTTTTGCAATGAAGCTATGGATTTGTAAAGTTACAAAATGCAGATCATGATGTAGAATCTCAGCCGCGGACAATTCCTTTGGTTTGAACAATTAACAATATTCCCCTCTATGATTCTATGAATCTATGAAACCATTTAGTCATGAGAGTTTCTTTTTCTGTACCGTACCAAGCATCATCGTCATCATCGTCATCATCATCATCATCATCAATCATCATCATCCACCGTCCAAGCGCTTTCCCTGCCCTTCCTTGGGTCCCCTTTTTCTTGGACCTCTCCGGAGTCTCCCAGCTTTTCCTGCCTGGAGGCCCGAATCCGTCCTCTGCCAAATTTGGCACACGGTGAACTCTGGATGTGGCCATTTGGGCAGATTCAGCTTCCAAACCAGGATTGTTGGGGGTCCGGCGTGTGTTGCTGAAACAGCTCTGCGCACCTCCAGTACCCATCAAGGCGGCCGTCTTGGGGAAAATAGTAGCCCACTGGCCTCATCCCCCATGAGTGTCCTGAGCACCGCTTGCACACATCCGCAAAAGTGTTCCTTTGGGGAGGAAAATGCACTAAATGGTTGGGCTGAGCCACAGATTTGGAGCTGCAAGTTCCTTCCAAATTGCGGTGGTCTTCTGCCTGGCTTATTTGCTGGCTTGCTGGGGTCACCTATTAAATATCGTCTGGGACCTCTTTGGCGCTTTACACGTGTGTAATTTCATAACTTCTGTGGCACGGAGCACATCTTCAGCTCAGAGCTGCGTTAGCGCCCATCCACAAGTGTGACCGTGGCCAGAGTGGGCAGATGTCCTAACCGCAAAGGAGGACAAGGCACTGCAAAATGTCGGACGTTCAAGAAAAATGTGGGACCTTACCAAATAAAAGCTAAAAACACTAATATAAATTCGTGCTTCTTAGTCATGCTCAAAACGGAAGACGTTTTGGAATTCCTTCTGAAAAGTAGGGCATGTCCAAAAAAGGAGGACATCTGGTCATCCTGAGCATGGCACATGCAATTGCCCCTTAGTAAAAGATGCATTTTTCTTCTTCCATGTCTCAGTGTGCAAACTGGAACTGCGGAAATACTATTGTGGGTAATGTGGAGGGTTTCTGTGGGTCCCTTTCCTTGTCTGCTGAGCTGGATGGCACCCCTTGAGTCCACTTTTTATCCCAAATTTTTGCAGCCGCCAGGATTGTCCCTGACAATCCGAGATATTTGGAAGGCATGGTTTTGCGCACAGATTTATGCAGTGGTGGTCCAACAGTGTTTCATTAGTGAATTGCACTGTTGCACAACTAAATGTGCACACACAATTGTTACATTATTATTATATTTATTCGTGCCTGGCTCTTTTCTCCAGAACTGGGGTCAAATGTGCAACTGTTTGCAATGGTGCAACGTGTGCCACTCCATTTCCATAGCCTTGCACTGAATGTGAGCATGTTGCATTGGACAAAACCATGTAGGAGAAACTTAATGCAGGAGTAAGCCACTATCTGGGTTTGGGGCCGGATTTGCACTGTGCAACCCCAATGTATGTAGGATCTGAGCCACAAAGAAAGCATTGCCTTCTCTTTGAAAACAAGAAAAAGCAGAAGGTGCCGGTGTGGCCTCAGGTGTTGTGTGAGATTTTGCATCTTCGGGTTCACAGGAGGCAGCTGCGTCTTGGGAAGAAGGTGTTCGGGCGACAGAATGATCAGGGAAGATTCCCATAAGAAGGAAACCCCAAAGGGATTCGGATAATGAGCCAGAAGAGGTGATACGACTCTTCATGCAAACGGAGTTGCAAAAGCTACCCGTCTCCCTGCCATCCGCAAAAGAGGATGAAATGCAGGAAGGTGTTCCTTTTAAAAAGAAAGGGAAGGGAAGGTCTCTTGCACGAAACCCTGGAAGGCTTTACTTGTATGTTTTCTCCAATCTCAGTTGTTGTGTTCCTTCAAGTCATTTGCAATTTATTTATTTTTTAAACTTTATTTTTCTTCAGACATAAGCATATCTATCCAGTAATATACATTAGAATTTACTTAATAACATAAAACGCTACCCCTAAAACACTACTTCCTCAATGTCCCTTGCAAGGTCATCCTTTCTTCCTGACCAAATCTATTTCAATTTATTGTTCTTTTGTTCTTTTATGATATAAACCCATATATCTAAAGAAGTCACAAAGTCTTATGGGATGCGAGGGATTTTTCTTCCCCTTCCATGTTCATCGTATTTCCCTGTCATCCTAATACTCTACCGACAATTTAAATCCATCTATTCTTGCAAAACTCATTTACCTGAAGCCGTTCTTTCTCAATTACATTCATGTCCTTCTGATTGGGACGAGCCATCAAAATATCAGTTTCCATCATTTCTGATAATCTTAGCAACCAATCGTCTATTGTGGGAAATACATTATCTTTTTCATTTTTGCGCTACCAAAAGTCTTGCCGCCGTTGTCATATAAAGTGAAATTCTCCAGTGATTGCTTTCTACATGAAATGGGATCTTGTTTAACAAGTCATTTCCAATTTATGGTGACGCTCAGGTGAAATTCTCATGGGGTTTTCTGGGCCAGGTTTATTATTCAGAAGAGGTTTGCCACCTTTGAATCCCTCTGAGGCTGAGAGAGTGGGACTTGCCCAAAGTCACTTTGGGGTTTCTGTGCCTGATCAGGGATTTGAACCCCGGTCTCCCAGAGTCCCAGTCCAACAATTATATCATTGCACTTTGTTGTTGTGTTTCCATCTTGTGACAACACTATCCGGGGTTTTCTTGGCAAGATCTGTTCAAAAGAGGATTGCTGTTGTCTTCCCTTGAGGCTGAGAGAGTGTGACTTGCCGAAGGTCACCCGTTGGTTTTCATGGCAGAGCTGGGAACCGAACCCTGGTCTCCAGAGTCGCACTCCAATGCTCAAACCGCTATGCCACGCTGGCTCAAAACTTTATAAAAGTTATCGATATATAAAAGTGTAAAAGTGATTCCTGGATTCATTGTAAAAGTTTGTGCAATTATTAATCGTTATGAAAGTACAGTTAATCAATTAAGTTGCGTGGCCAGAATCCTGTTGGGGACTTACAACTTCATAAGTGGACTTAACATTTGTGGGAATGAGGACTGGGCAGTTCGGAAATGCTGGTGTCCACTAAAGGGCTGCTGTTGTGTTACTGTGTCGGGGACCTTGCAAAGTGACCTGATGCACATGGGTCTTGATGTGCATCGGCCCCTTCATGCATTGGGACATCAGCTAGAGAGCCGTTGCCAGCTTCCTGTTACGCATCTTTGCAATTCATTGACAGGTCTCTTAGCACCTCTGCAACTTAGCTCAGTATGCATAAAGTTATGCATTGCAGGCTGTGATGGGAAATTCTGGCCAAAACGGTTTTTAAAGGGTGGAAATTAGATTGCAAAACAATGTAAGAAAATGAAAAATTTAGATGCAGCCCTTGAGCCATTCCACAAACGTGGATGGGGCCACCCTTCCTTCCTAATGATTCGGTGGCCATATTGTGGTCAGCGCTAACACGAGTTGGGAGAAGTCCGTTGCCCAGGGAAAAGTCTTCTTCTCATCCAGAGAACAGGAGACAGAGTCTCTGGATTCATGCTATGTGAAAAGAGATTCCAGCTCAACATTTGGAAAAACTTCCCGATGGCAAGAGCTGTTTGACAGCGGAAGATGCTGCTGCCTTGGAGGTGGTGGAGTCTCTTTCTTTGGAGGTTTTCAAACCGAGGTTGGATGGCCATGTGTCCCCCGGAAGGCTTGGATGGTGTCTTCCTGCATGGCAAAAGTGGGCTGGAATGGATGAGCTTTGTGGGCCCCTTCCAACTCTAGCATTCTATGAGTCGTCTTCATTGGAGGTTTTAAAACTGAGGCTGGATGGCTATCAGTCCCAGGGAGAGCTTGGATGGTGTCTTCCTGCATGGCAGAATGGAGTTGGAATGGATAGCCCTTGGGGTCTCTTCCAGATCTAGGATTGTAGGATCGTAGAGCTGGAGAGACCTCAAGGGCCATCCAATCCAGGATGCTGCAATGCAGGAAGACACCGGAGTTTATCACACAAGGAAATTTGGGGGGGTATACCCCAAAGGCAAGCCGAACGCAATCATGGGGTTTCACGTAATTGTGTGATAACTTATCTCACGCAGTTTCGGGCAATGAGAAGTCATTCCGAACGCAATCATGGGGTTTCACGTTATTGCGTATGAGAATATCTCATGTAATTTTGGGCAATGGGAAGTCATTCCAAACGCAATCATGGGGTTTCACGTAATTGCGTGATAACTTATCTCACGCAATTTCGGGCAAAGGGAGGGGTCATTTTCGGGGAATAGGAAGTCACTCCGGATACATTCCGAATGCAACTAGAACTCATGTAAATTCGCTAAACTAGCGAATTTATGTGAATTCGAATTGGCTTCGTTCGAAATTGGGAGACATTCCTCCCATGTGATAAACTCCACCATCCAAGCCTTCCCAACAAGTGACAAACCAACCTCTCCTTACAAACCTCCAAAGAAGGAGACTCCACCACTTTCCAAGGCAGCAGCATCTTCCACTGTCAAACAGCTCTTATCATCCAGGAACTTCTTCCTAATGTTGATCTGGAATCTCTTTTCACGCAGCTGGAATCCACTGAGACGCTGTCTCCTGTTCACTAGAGTAGCAGAAAACAAGCTTGCTCCATCCTCAATAGGACATTCCCTTTCAGATGTTGAAACATGGCTATCGTTTCCCCCCTTAACCTTCTCTTCTCCAGGCTAAACATACCCAGATCCCTAAGCTGTTTCTCATAAGGCATGGTGGTTTCCAGACCTTCCTCCGTTTTGGTGGAACGCTGCAGCTTCTCAACATCCTTTTTGCTTCTATGATCTTTGCCTGACCTCTTGCCCCCTTTTCTGTCCCATCCAGGTGAAGGTCTGGTTTCAGAACCGGCGGACCAAATATAAAAGGCAGAAGCTGGAGGAAGAAGGGCCCGAGTCGGACCAGAAGAAGAAAGGCTCGCACCACATCAACCGATGGCGCATCGCCACCAAACAGTCCAGCGGAGAAGACATCGATGTCACGTCTAACGACTAAGTAGGAATTGCCTTGGATGGAGAGCCACCGGACACATCGCTGCCCCAAGGACCACTGAGAGGGATGGACCGGGCAGGAGGACCACGAACTCCGGAGAACTGAATGGGGACACAGTGGCCGGCCCCGAGCCCCCTGCCCCATTGCCAGTGGTGGGACCCTCTTTACGGGGCGCGCGGCAGGGAATGACCCGCTCTCGGACATGGCATCTCCATGCTGGGCATCTCTGGTGGTCCTCTGGCCCATGGGGCAGGCTTTGGGGACAGAGATGTGACTGACCAGGACCTGCAGAGGAGGAAGACCACAGGAGGACCCCAAAAACCAAGGGGAGCGGACCCTCCGTCCTGCGGGTGCAAGCAAATAAACGTATCTACCAAGACCTCATCTGTCAACACACTCCTCTTGTCTTTGTTGGGCTTGGGCTGGATGGTGATTAATATTAATATTGTTGTTGTTAAGGGCAGAAAAAAGGGAATACCTTTTCCCCTCCTGTTTTTAATTTATTATTTCGTGTCTCTGCGTTTCTGGCGTGTGACCATGTACCTGTTCCCCTCTTGTCGTCGACACAGTTAGCTGTAGCGTGTGTGTATGTGTGTTGTGTGGGTGCGGGTGGGTGTTACTCTCTGTGTGTGGTAATAAAACAACCAACAACAACCTGGGTTTGGAATATGTCGGCACCTTATTGCGGCTGGGAAAGCAAGGTCTATGCAGGATGTCTTTGCAGTTCCTGCATGGCAGAATGGGGTTGGACTGGATGGCCCTTGGGGTCAATTCCAACTCTACGATTCTATGATTCTAGGTCGGGATCCATTTGCATCTGTCCCAGGTACGCTTCCTTCCAGGCCTCTAGAAGCTGCATGCATGCATCCCCTTTGGATTTGGAAGGAGCAGTCTTGAATCATCCTCTCCCTTCCCACTTTTCCAGCTGCTTTTAAAGTGTCCCAGTTTCTCTTTCTTCCTCCCTTTGCATTCAGCTTTCTTCCATTGCTGCAAACCGATCTCAAAGAAGATTGGAATCCATTAAGACAGCCGGAAAAAGGGGAAGAATCTTTCCTGTTCCCAGGATGCTCAGGCAAAAGCAAAGCCCCTATTTAAGTATCTGAAAGAATGTCATGTTGAGGAGGGAGCAAGCTTGTTTTCTGCTGCTCCAGAGAGGAGGACACAATGGAGCAATGGATGCAAGTTACAGGAAAAGAGATTCCACCTCAACATTAGAAGGAACTTCTTGACAATAAGGACTGTTCGACAGTGAAAAAAGGCTGCCTTGGAGAGTGGTGGTCTCCTTCCTTGGAGGCTGTTTTTGAGCAAAGGCTGGATGGCCATCTATCCCGGGTGCTTTGGTAGAGAGTTCCTGCATGGCAGAATGGGGTTGGGCTGGATGGCCCTTTTTGGGATCTCTTCCACTTTTCTATGATTTTATGATTCTTCAGAGACGAGGGGAGACCGGGCAGAGGCCTCCTCCTCCTCCTCCCCATAAAAACAGCTGGCGCTTCCCAGGTATGGCAGGTATGCAAGAGGAGTGACAGCTGGGGGTGGCTTCACACCTGCGTTGGGGATTGAATGTCCAGTCCGAGGCCATTTCAAAACAGAGGGGCCTCCCCTGGCATCCGCGTAAGTGCCCCAGGATGATGATGATGGATAAAAGGCGGCAGCACTAAAAAGGCTGGGAATCTCAGACATGTCAGCAGCAGAGAGAGAGGCTTGAGCGGCAGGAAGGAACAGGGCCATCATCATCATCGTCATCACCATCACACCTGAAAGGGCTCAGGTGAGTTCACAGGTTGCCTCTCCGTCCTCCTTGGATCTGTGGGTGGTGGGTGATCTGTCCAGGAGGTGACCAATGGGGTGATGGGGGAGGCTGGAGATGACCGCCCCAATGGGAAAGAAAGTGGGCAATGGGGAAAGGCTACTTGGAGACCCCAAAAGAGAAAGCAAGTCCCCCTCGCCTGCCCTGGAAGGAAAATGCCCTGCCCAAAGCAAAGGGGTCACGAGGTGGAAAAATGGGTCCAAATCCTGAGAGCAAAGGGCTCACCTGGAGGAAGAGAAAACCCTTTGGAGAGGCAACAGGTTGATAAACCCAACAGGTTAAGTGGGTCTACATAATGTAGGCCAAGGGGTTAAAGGGTATGTCATGGTGGAGGCTCTCTTTCCTCCCTCCTTCTACGAAAGCCCCCAGACTCATTCTTTCACTCTGGAGTTTATCACACGGGAGGAATTTCTCTCAATTTCGAAAGAAATGGAAGTGAGGCCGGTTTGGAATTGAATAAATTCGCTAGTTCAGCGAATTTACGTGCTTGCGTATTGACACTGCATTGTGTTCGGAACTGCCCGAAACTGCCTCCCAATGCCCGGAATTGTGTGTAATAGTTTCTCACGTAATCACGCGAAAACCCACGATTGCGTTTGGAAGGACTTCCCTTTGCCCCAAAATGTGTGTGATCAGCTTTCACGCAATCACGCAAAACCCCATGATTGCATTCAGATTGCCATTGGATTATACTTCCAATTCCCTTCGTGTGATAAACTCCACTGATGGCTGACCCCCAACAGCCATTTCTGTGATGGAGGTCAGTGGAGTTGGCAGAGACGGTCAGAGAAGCATCTGGCTGCATCCCAGTTTTTGTTTTCTTGTTAGCCACCTCCGACTTGATCCTAACTCATGGCGACCCTAGGAACGAGACATTTCCAAATCCCTTTGTCTTCCACTGCTCTCCTTCGGTCCTGTGGATCCATACCTGTGACCTCCTCAATAAGGTCCATCCATCTACTACGCAGCCCTCCTCTCTTTCTACGTTCTTCCACCTTTCCTAACATTATGGTCTTTTCCAATGATAGTGATGGGGGATACAATGGCTTAGACGAGTCTAATCTTTACTTTTTTTACTTGGAAATATTTTTGACTTAGAAATAGTAAACCCAATTCTTATACCTGGGATCAAACATGGATAGAAATGGAGACCGCAGCCAGGAAATCAGAAGATTAAGAACAGGGAGGGTGGCTATGAAAGAGCTAGAAAAGATTCTAAAATGAAGAGATATACAACTCGCACAAAAGTGAGAATTGTACAGGCCATTGTATTCCCTTTTGCCATGGATGGATGTGAGAGCTGGATAGTTAAGAAAGTGGATAGGAAGAAAATCCATTCATTGGAGAGGATGTGATGCTGGAGAAGAATGCGGAGGACCCCATGGACAGCAGCCAAAAGGACAAGCAAATGGGTCCTAAAGTAGACCAAATCAGAAACCTCCCTGGAAGAAGCCAAGATGACCAAAGTGAGGCCGTCGTACTTTGGAGACATCATGAGAAGGAAGGACTCATTGGAAAAGAGAATAATGCTGGGAAAGATGGAGGGGACTAGGAAGAGAGGAAGGCCACGGGCCAGATGGAGGATGGACTCCATTAAGGAGGTCACTCTGGGCTTTATGGGAATAATGCAGGAACTAAGACAGGAGTCTTGGAGGTGTCTCATCCATAGGGTCGCCTTGGGTCGAGATCGACTTGAGGGCAGTTAAAAACCACAAAATCTTAGTGTTCAGTTGTATATCTTTACTCTTTTGGATCTTTTCTAGTTCTTCCCATTCCTATTTGTCTTCTGATTTCTTGGCTGCACTCCCCACTCTGACCCACGTTGGAGCCAAGTTACAGGAACTCTCGTACTCTTTCGATTCCCTCGTTGTCTAGGTTGGATTTTCCATGGTCATCGGAGGCAAGCAAACATGGGGTCTCAAGGGATGATGCCCTTCGTCTGGCTATGGGGCATAGTCAGATGCTTCTCTGAGTCATAGAATCATAGAATCATGGAGTTGGAAGAGACCCCAAAGGGCCATCCAGTCCAGCCCCAACCTGCCATGCAGGAACTCTGATTGTATTTGTGGACCTTATACATTATGCATGACCATTATAGGGTCCTCAGCTGCTGGGTCCAGATCAAGGGACCCTTCCATTCTGCTTTGCTCAGGCCTCTTCTGGAGGAGTCCTGTGTCCAGTCCTGGGGAATACAGTTCGAGAAGGACATAGCCAAGGTGGCACATGTCCAGAGAAGAGCATCCAAGATGACCAAAGTTTTGGAAACCAAGCCCTCTAAGGAACAACTCAGAGACTTGGATATGTTTAGCTTGGAGAAGAGAAGACAGAGAGGAGACACCATAAAGCTATCTTTAAATATTGGAAGGGAGGCCAAGTAGAAGAAGGAGCCACCTTGTTTTCTGCTATGCCAGTGACCAAGGGACATCGATTACAAGGAAGGCAATTCTGACTAAATTCTAGGAAGGACTTCCAGATGGTAAGAACTGCTTGGTGGTGGACCAGATTGCTTTGGAGGGGAAGTCTTCTGACAAAGGTTAGATCGTGGCTACTTCCCATGGATGCCTATAGCTATGGATTGGGCTTTGTGACCCATGAGCTTTTTTCCAGCTTTATGACTCAAAGATGGCACACGCATAAACAAAACGTTAAGCCTTGGAGGCCATGCAATCAGTCAGGCAAGTAGTTGCAAAACCAAAGAATCAAATCTTCTATCCATTTTAAAAAAAAAAATTGATAGAAGATTCAATTGATCAATTTTGCGACTACTTGCAATCAGTGGGGCAAGCGGTTGCAAAATCAATCAATCGAATCTTCTATCAATTTTATTTTTTAAAAAAACTGACAGAAGATTGGATTCATTGGTTTTGCAACTACTTCCCTCACTGATTGCAAGTAGTTGGAAAATCAATCTTCTATCAATTTATTTAATACACACACACACACATATATATATAGTTCCTGAGCTGGGCTGCCTGGGCTGCCTGGGCTGCCACTTACATAATTGATGATAAGATGATAAGACATGCATTTTGAAGCAAACTAGTGGGGACGACAATTGTGCCAAAAAAAGTGATCACAAGGGGAACACACCCAGTGTTTCACCCAACCCAGAGGAACAGTGACTGTTGGGACAGCAAAGACTGGAAACTATAATAATAATAATAATTAATAATTAATAATAATAATTTATACCCCGCCCTTTTGAGATCAATCGGGGCGGCTAACTTACTGCAGGAGGAGAAGGCACTCCTCAGTCCAGCTGCCACAGTGGGTGGCAAAACATGGGGACTGGAAACTAAATCAATGGCTTCTGCTAATGCAAGCCAGAAGTGATGCCACGCCAGTACAATTACTTTTTCCAACATTGTACAAGAAGGTATCATAGAACCATAGAGTTGGAAGAGACCCCAAGGGCCATCCAGTTCCATGCAGAAACTCAAAATCAAAGCAACCCCAAGTATCCAGTACTGGCCTACACAATGGGTTTTTCCAGACTGAGGAACAGTGTCCAGAGTGTGCCCAGGTGCCACCCGGACTCTGCTGACCTAAGAAGAGGCAGCACCTGGCATCATTCCTGGATCTTCTGGTAAACACGCTGGCTGTAATTGTACATCTGCCAGTGTCGAATAGGAGCTGGACCTGAGCATGACAGCTTTGGCACCAACTTGGCATCCTCTTGAGCTCTAAGGAGGAGTCCTTCATGTTGGAAGCATTGCATGGGACTGCTGGAAGCTCCACTGACCATGGAGGTCCTGTTATTGTTTCACTTCACTTCAACACACACACACACACATACATCTGCCAAATAGCTTTAAACTAAGAATGGCACACAGCCCTCCTCCCCAAATCTGGGTAATGATTATTCTTTTAATTAGTCATCTAGGAAGGTAAAAGAAATTGTCATCAAGGGATGGGTTACTGGTTGATCGGCTGAGCAGTCGGCCAAGCCAAAAGGGAGCTCAAAGATTAACTGGGAGCATCTCAACTGACCGAGGAGCCCATGGGGTGGGAATGTGGGGCCAGGCAATACGCCAGGGACTGGCAATATGAGTTAAAACCCACTGAAGGGTCAACTTACCTATGTTGACCAAGAAAAAGCAACTTCCAGAGACCCTGGGAAATTCTCCTTTGGGCTTGGTGAAGTCTGGAAACCCCCAAGGCTTATGAGAAAAGGCCAGGAATTCCTTCCGTCCTCAGATTTCCAGCTTTGCACCATCTCAAAACATCAACCGAGCGTTTATAAATGCAGTTTACGCGCTCAAAGGAAAAGAGCAAAGAGAGCAAAGGGTGTGCAAATATAGCAAACAGAAGAGGAGTTTTGAGGGTGAATGGTTTTCAACGTCTCACTCTCTGCAATGCTAGACATTTTTGGGACTGGAGGGAAACTTCATTTTGGGGGGAGCAATAGCCTCATCTTGGCCTTGCCTCCGTAGCGGCACGCTTGGCGCTCCACAATGAGTCACAGCCAAACAGGACAGGAGTGGTTTAGATGCATCATCTTTTATTCCAGACATTTAGAAGTGTTACATAAAGTGTCGTGATCAATAAATCTATTGAGGAAGTTAAAAAGACACTGTGTGCACGTTTCAAAGTTGATTGACATCTGACAGAGGTACCCGCACTCCGAGAGAGCGCGGTCGCCATCTCCGAAATGGCTGGAAGACAAGTGACAGTGCAAAGGATCAGACCCCCCCCCCTTCCCTTTGTGAGTTTCCCAATTGTGGCTGGAGAGCGACAGCCATAAGGTGCATGGCCCTTGGAGTGGCCAAGGAGCCTTGTCAGAGGATGCCCAGGGAGGCTCAGGCCCTGGGCAAGTGACCGCTGGGGGCATCTGAGCTGGTCAGTGCCAAGCCGTGCCCTTGAGATTTCCTGGCTCTGGGGTGGAAATCTCAGGTGGTCCCTCAAGGAGCTCCTCAGTTGTGAGGCGGGGTCTTCTCTCTAAAGACCGTTGCCTTCTCCTGGCACCTCTGTCCAAAGACCACCCTCACCTGAGGACATCGGAGAAGATGATGCTTAGGACGAGGGCACCGGGAGTCACTGGACAGAAGAGCCCAAGTGGGCAACAGAGAGACAAGGGAGTAAGACCTCCAATTCCCACCCAAATCCTGGGAAGTTCTCAGTGTGAGAACCAAATGGAAAGCAATAGCAGCAGCAGAAGCCCCCTTTCCCCCCCAAAAAAAACCATTCCAGGCCCCTGTCGCTACTGTGCAAGCTGCCTCCTTGAGGACATTCTGGCCTTCTGGACCCCCATCCCAGCTGCTCCCCTGCTATTTTTGCTTGGAAAGGACATTTATTTTGGCCCCACTGCAAGTGATGTCCATTTGTGCCCCCCCTGCCCCCCAGGAGGGAGAGAAGAGCTGCCGGACCCTTGGCCTCCCAAAGCAGGTTCACAAGCAACTGTGCTCCTGAAACCCCCAGCAAAGAAGATCCTTCACGTTACACAATCACAGCCCTGAACTGCCTGGGATTTGTAGTTTGGGATGGGATAATTCCCTGGTGCGCTGCTCTGAATTACATGCAGTGTTAATGCTTTGCGGGAAGAGAATTCAGAGTCCCCTTCACCATACGACCATTTCACGCAACACAATCGTAGTGCTACGATTCCACTTTAAGTGCCACGGTTCCCTACAGAGCTCTAGTGCTTCCCTGAGCTACAAGGGAGTAGACCAAGTCTACCAAAGCTTACGCTACGACTTCTTTCACACAAGCAGCCTCAAAGGCGCTACAAGGTCCCTTTAAGTGCAAATCCCAATTGACGATGCATCCCTGGCAGCTAAAGTGGGATCAAACTGTTAGACTTAAAATGTGGACATCTTACCAGTTACACCTTTAGAAACACAACACTCTTGCAGAGTGGCCTAAATGGTCAAACCAAGGGGAGCTGGTGAATTCAACAGAGTCATAGAGTTGGAAGAGACCTCAAGGGTCATTCAGTCCAGCCATCTGCCATGTCCTTGCAGGACACCTCCTGGGCAATGGCTTAGGAAGCCACTGACCCGGATGGCTTTCAAGGGCTCTTCCAACTCTGATTCTATGACTCTCTTGACCATTCCTCCTTCAGAGAGAGGTCTGGCTGGTCCTATAAAAGCCAACCTGCCTCTTTGTGGAACTTGATGTTGTGCATGAGAGGCAAACAGGAGCCATGGAGAGAGAGAGAGATGTTGGCACTGCCCTGGGCAAAGGGATCTCTGCAGGCACAGATTCCCCACATGTGGCAGCATTTGCACTACAAGGGTGCAAATGGGTGGGCAAGCCGCTTGCACCCTAAGGCCCGAATCCTCTTGGTGACAAAACAGGTGCACTATGCACATAGAGTGGCTTTTTTTGGACAAAGTACAAAGGATGTGTCCAGCTGACGGTGGCCAGAGTAGAGATCCACCTGTGGGAACACAGCAAATGCACAATAACACACCTAAGAGTAGTGTGCCAGTGCACGCTTCACAGGGTGGACTGCCTCTGTGCCTTGCACAGTACACGCCGGGGTGTCAGTTGCACACATTGGCTCTATATGTCAAAAGTTGTGCAAGGGTGGTATTGACGTGGTGCTAAAGTAGGTCCACCTGTAGATATGGGATACTGTAAGCAGTGGCCTGCAAGTCTCTGAGGACCTCACCATCCCTTGCAAGGGTTGTGATGGTGGTGGTGGTGATGGGACTCAAGCCAGTCCCCACCCAGGACAAAGTCCAATAGTGGCCTTGAGTGGCTTGAGTCCCACCACCACCACCATCACTGGTTGTGTCCCCTTGCAAGGTGTAGTGCAATCCTCAAGAGTCCCGCAGGCCACTATTTCCCATCCTCCACACCTCTCCCTCCAGGAAGAAGTGTTTTTTTTGCAAGCCATTGCTTCCCATCCTCCACATTTCTCCCTCAAGGAAGAATGGGACTTGGGGGGCCGGAGGCCAGAGGGAGGACCCCCACCCCATCCTTTCCACTGGAGAGTTTCTCGGGACACCTGGCCCTCTTCCAGTCTGGTGCGGCGGATGGGGAGGAGCTGGGGGTCTTTGGCCTCCTCGTTCTGCTGCAGCACAGTCCTCATTATTTCTTAATTAACATACCCAAGAAATCAATTAACTGCTCGGCTCCTAATTAAAGGCTGCCTGAGATGATCATCTCATTATGATGAGCTGCTGAGGTGAGCAACCGACGTGGCATGGGCGCCTTGTTTCGCCCCCTCCCTCCCTTTCTTCCCCAATTATGGGAAATGATAAAACACCAAAGCTGCCGTCGCCGCTCTCGCAGATCTGAGGCTGCTTTTGTACATTGAGAGAGAAAGCGAGGAAGAAGGGGGACAAAATTAATGAGCTATTAGCAGGCACGTTGCACGAAGGGCTTGCCCAGGGAAGCTTCCCCAAAGCCCTTTGAGGATGGGGTGAAGTGGAAAAGCCTCCCCAAAGAGTGGGCCCCAGCCCAAGAGAGGCCGGCCACGGTTATGCTGGTGGCTTTGGCCAAGGCTGGACAACAGGCCTAAGTCTGGTGGCTCAAAGGCACCCCTTTGCACAGAGGCCAGAGGATGGGTAACCCAATGAGAGGGTGTTGGTTGCCTCAAAGAAATGCAGAATTTGGGGGTGTCCCTACAAAGATTTCTACCAAATCCCACTGTTGGCGCATGAGAGAAAGGCCTGATGGGTCCACCTAAGCCCTGCATTGTTTATTCTGTCAGCCATGTCTTTCCAGAGACTTCTTCCAGTTGGCCCCAAGACCTTCTGCATGGGGAAGACGGACCCTTGGGACCCATCTATCCAGCGCTATGCCTTGCTTCTCCCTTGTTTCAGGTTGGACTCTTTCCTCCAAGCGCTAGCCTGGCTTTCCAAGCAGGCCTGACCCTGTTTAGCCTCCAAAACCAAAGCAACGTCGGGTGTGATGCAGTGGAAGGACAGGTTCCATACCTGCAACTGTGGTTCTTTGAGAGACCGCAAAGAAGGAGGTATCTCAAGAGCTATTTAGGGCACAGGAGGAGATACGAGGAGGGAACACAGGAAGTGGTCTTAGAGCAGCTGCCCGGTCTTTGGTCCATCTATGCCAGGGCTGGACCTAAAGGGTCATCACAGAGAGAGAGGAGGGAGCCAGCTTATTCTCTGCTGCTCCATAGGTCTAATGGAGGACCCAAAGATTCCTAGAGAGGTATTCTCTCAGGTTTAAAAAAAAAAATCACTTTCACTTTCCTTCCTCCTCTTCCTCCTCCATCTGCCCTTTTCTGACGTGAGAAAGGCACATAAGTCCAACAAATAAATACAGTTGGCCCTCCACATTGACTTTTGTGGATTTGATTGTTTATGGGTTTGAATCTAGGAATCTCTGGGTCCCCCAGCGCAACTCTGCCAGAAGTTGACTGTAGACTTGTAGCTACAGAAAACACTGCTATAGGCATTTATAAGTCCTCCAGCATGATCAACTTTTGGCAGATGTTGACCATAGAGTTGCACTGGAGGACCTGGAGATTCCTGGAGAGGTGTCCTCTTGGGTACAAAGAGGAGTGTATTTTCATTTGCGGTTTTTCCACTCTCACAGGGGTCCTGTGCCCCTTACCCCAGCAAATGTGGATGGCCTGCTGTAGTTCAACCCTGAAAAGGGAGTCCTGCAGGAGCCTCACCAGAAAACAGTACAGGAAACGCTGGTCCAGGGGTCTAGCTGCCTCAGGGACAACTAGCCTCCCAAACAAACCCTGTAAAGTGCAAAGGCACCATCCTCATGAGACCTTTGGGCTAAACTGAGCAAGGAAAACCTTTCGCTTAAGTCATCCCTCCCTTACCTACCTACCTACCTACCCCTCTCACCTGGACTAAGGAATCCAGGTGTACATTCACATGATCTAATGCAGTAAAAGCAAGGCCAGGAGATGTAAACCCGGAGGGCACCATTCCAGGGCAAAGAGTTGCACCCACAACTCTTGGCTTTGCCGCTCAGGCCACTCACGGTGGATCAGGCCCACCGGCATCAGATATCTTGCTCCTTGTTTACAGCAGCCTGGGCACAGACCAGCCTCCAGCCTCATTCTCTGTGACTCATTTTGCACAGATTCAGCTCAAAATGGAAGAAGGATCAAAATGGCAGCAGCCCAACTGGGAAGCTCATTCATACCCAGAACTCCCTCTTAAAAGACACCAGCTCCCGCCCGGTGCTCCTCCTCTGTCAGGCGCTGTCGAGGGTGTTTTTGGCCACCTCCTGCTCTTGAGTAGGAGAGAAAGGTGCCAAATCCTACGTCCGCCAGGCTCCAAGGTCCCATGGAGGTCTTTTCAAACTTCACCCAAATGGCAAGGAAGCCCCTCTAACTCCAAAGTAACACCCGGGTGACTTCAGCTCATGCAGAACCCCATACTAGTGGGAGGACCATGACTGTTCAGAAGCAACCAGACTCCAAGACCCATCAGCCCTCACCAGCGTAGTTAGTTATCCCTGGATATGGGAGCTGTGGTTCAAAAGCACAGAAATCATAGCACTGGAATGAATCACAAGGGCCACCTAGTCCATCTGAGGAAGCCACAAGTGCCCCATCCATATTGCATACATCCTCAAGGGATGCAAGGCCAATACGACGAAAGGCTTTCACGGGATAACATTAAACACCGTTCTGTAGCCCCCTCCCCTCCACCTTGGAGTTGGGGGCTGCCGGTGGGTCCCTGGCCTGTTTTGGACCTGGCCAGGAGGGTGCCAAAAGGTGCCAAGATGGGACAGACGTTGCCATCGGTCCCAGTGGCATGGTCCCAAGCCTCTCCAATAGTGCAAATCAATCACATTTCATCTACGTTAGTCCAAACCTGAACTTCTCAGAACTGCCCTCGGTTATATCACATTAGTAGAGTAAGTAAAGATTAGTGGTGCTATCTGGGAAGAAGAAACGTGGAGCTCGGGCCGCTCTTCCTCAGAGACCGACTGATCGATCAATTGATTGATAGATCAACCAGTCAATCAGTCGGTCACTGCAAGTGGCTTGCTTCTGTCCTCTGGGGTCTCATTCACACTATGAAATTGCAACAGTACTTTCACAGAATCATAGGAGTTTATCACACAAAGGAGATTGGGAGTTTATCCCGGGAATATCTCGGGGATAATCGCGTAATTACGCGAAACGATTTCACACGTCGCACAAAAAGTGGTCACAAAGAAGCATCAATGCACATCTTTTTACTTTCAGGATCTTCAGCAATAATGCATTTCCGATATCACTTTATTTGCGCAATCGCGTGTGGAAATCATTTGCACAATTACTTGCCGTTTTTGCTTTATTCGCAAGATGCTTTAAATGTGCTTTAATCTTTCCTTAATGCCAAAATTAGCCCCAGTGTGATAAACTCCACAGAGTTGGAAGAAACCATAAGAGCTATGCAGTCCAACCACCTGCCATGCAGGAATGCACAATCATTGAATATTCCACTTTGGCTGCCATGGCTGGGGTCTGAAATTTGGAGTGCCTTGCTAAAGTAATACAGTACAAGTCCAAGGGTTCCACAGGACGCAGCCATGGGAGTTAAAGTGGTATCAAAGTGCTCTGATAGTTGTACAATGTGTGAAAGAGACTGGACAGGTCAGTTGCATGGGACGATCAATGCTCAGGACAGAGCAAAAGGTGGACTTGGGGGAGAAGACCTGCAATGGCTGTTGCAGGACGAGAGGAAGAAGACAGGGGTGAGACTCACACCCGCCAGGGCTGACTACTATGGGTTACAGTCCTCTGACCCCTTGGCATGGGAATATGTCATCCGGGCAATGGTCACTCAGCACCAGGCCCACGGAAGGCAGCAATGATGAGTTCAAACTAGGGATGGAAAGAATGTTTTTAAAATAGTAATGAAAAATATGGTCAAAAACTTATTCTTTGAGTGTCTGTAACCCTGGTGAGAATTCTGGATTGACGACCGTCTTCACAGTTTGGGACTTACTCCGAGTAAAGATTGTATGAGCTTTTGTGGCTTTGTGCAGAGATTATCTTCTGCACAGGAAACAGCTTTTTGTGTGCAGAAAATATTTCAATAGAGAAACATTTTCCAAGCAGAAAAAGCTAGAAATGCTGTAATTTGGGACTAAAATCTGCACATGGTTCACACGCAGGGAAAAAACAACAGCAAAATTTTCTGTGAAGGGAAGAGCTTTTTCTGCACAGAAAATGCCTCTTTGTAGAAATACTATTTCCTGAACAAAAATATGTATCTTATTTTCTTCACGGAAAAAGCTGTTTTCCATACACAACAACCGTGCGCAAATTTCAACACAGTAAGACCCGAATTGTGAATAGGCTTTGAGGACTTGTGGTTTTTGAAGACTTTGTCACATTGCTAAAAATGACTTGTTTCTTGGTGAAAGACAACCTCCCTGGTTCACATTCATTTTAAGAGGCCTTAAAAGGCACAGAATAGGTTGTGGGACCATCACATCCCAGTTGTGGGTGTTTTGTGCCATTTGGGCTTTCCAGTGACAGCCAGAATTGCAGTACAACACCGTGGCCTCGTCTGCACTGCAGAAATAAAGCAGTTTGATCCCACTTTAACTTCCATGGCTCAATGCTATGGGATTTGTAATTCTGTGTGCCATTTTGCCTTCTCTGTCAATAGAGCTCTGACGCCACAATTGCAATTCCCAGGATCCCACAGAAACTGCAGTTCCCAGGATCTCACGGCATTGAGCTGGATTATTTCTGCAGTGCAGAGGCAGCCTGTAACTTCAAAATTCATTCATGGAAAAGAGAAAAGGAGAGATTCAGCGGAATGGTAAGGCAGCCCTGAGGCCTGGGGAAGAATCATAGAACCACAGAGTTGGAAGAGACCCCAAGAGGGGCCATCTGGTCCAACCCCCTTCTTCTGCCATGCAGGAACTCTCAATCAAAGTGTCCCTGACAGATGGCCACCCAGCCTCTGTTTAAAGAGTGGAAGAGGAAGGGCGGATGAGTGGTGACGTACCTCAACAAACAGGGCCTTCACCGTGGTCATCTGCTTAGAATCAAAGCCAAGTCTCGCATGTCTAGACCTGATTCTGTGCATGTCTACCGGTGCAAGACTGACACCTCAAATCGATGGCGGTACGTTTATCGAAACGCCCTACCCTACTTCTCCTAACTTCATGCGCCGAGAGATGATTTCTGTGCAACACCGAAAGACGGCGTGGAGGTGGGACCTCCTATGAGTTGGAAGCATTGTGTAGTGATGGTGGAAGAGGAGGAAGAAGAGGAGATAGAGGAGGCTGCTGCTTTCCAACCCCAAAGTTAAGCCAGGCCACGGGAAAGGTGCCCCAACCAGTGGCCACCTTCTCCGCAAAGCTCTGCGGATCCAGGGTTTTCGCTCCGAGGTCATGTCTCCCTCCCACGCGCGCCTCTCTTTTCTTTGCGCTGCTGCTGCTGCTGCTACTGTCGCTAATTTAAAACTTTAAATATTAATCTTTTCGACTGACGTGAGATCCTGGCTCTCGGGAAGTGTTAATTTGTGCTCGGCTCTAGCAGTGGGAAGATGCTACGGCATCTTCATCTTCATCTTCTTCTGCTTCCTATTGTGTTACTCATTCCTGCCTCGCCACCTTCCTCGCTTCTCCCGTAGGAAGTCGCTCTCTTTCTCTTCTCGTGCGTTCTTCTCCCCCTTCAGCGCCGAGCGGCTCCCCTCCCGCTTACAAGCCTTTGTTGTAGACGACGGTCTTACTGGTAGTGGCATGCGCGATCTCCGGCTCCAGGCACAGCGTCTCAATCTGCAAAGTGGGGAAGAAAAGCGCAGGAAGCGAGGTCAGGAGAGGCGCCAAGGGAGTGGGACCGGGGGAGAAGACCATTATTTAAAAGTGTGCAAAGTATTAAAAGACTATATACAAACTAAGAAAACAACCATCTCAGTCATTTTCTAAAAGCGTAGGAACGTTTTCACTCACTAGTGGGACAAGAGCAAGGATGCACCCATCTTGGCCAGTCCCAAAGCCTGGGAGCAGCCACCAAGAAGGCCCTGTTTCCCCTTTTCCCAGCAAACAAAATTGGAGAAGGAGAGAAAGGTTTCTCCCAAAAGATGTTAGAGCTCTGATGGGCTCCTATACAGTCTTTCAGATAGCTCTCCGCTTCCAGTTTCTCTGCTAGAAATATACAGGACACCATTTTACCATGTCACTTTTAATGTCATCTATGACTTGGAAGTACTATATATATATATATATATATATTCAAAAAAAAAAGCTTTGATTTTGCCATTTAATATATGGGACACCATTTTACCATGTCACTTTTAATGCCACATTTAATGGGGCTTGAGGATTCACAGATTTTGGTTCCCATGGAAGAACCAAACCCCAGCAGATACCAAAGGCCCACTGTACACAATCAATCATTTTATTGCGGTCAATGATCAAATTAAATGATCATATTCCCAAATTCATATGAATGCATAAAATACATACATACTATGGACATTAGTAAGAATATAAACGTATAAGTCATAAAAATATATAATATAAATATAGAATACAGTGCTATTTGCTGGGGTTTGGTTCCAGAGGCCCCCGTGGATAACAAAATCCATGGATACTCAAGTCCCATTAAATACAATGGTGTAGTAAAATGGCAAAATGAAGGGGGTTTTTAATTTTTAAAAATACATTTTTAAAAATATTTTCAAACGGATGCTAGAATCCATGGATAAAAAAATCCATGGATATGGAGGGCTGGCTGTATAAGGGCATACACAAATAGTAAAAGCCTAAGCATTTACTAAAACCTTATTTTCACGGATCTTAACTGCAGCAGCACAAAATTTTGCAGTCTTGGGTCAACATCTCCATATACTGCCCTGACATCAACAAAAGAGTATAAAAAGCCAGGGATTGTCTTTATATATGATTCACTACTGTATACAGTCCTAGCACTTTGATCAAACCCTGTTCCCCATGGCTTTGTCTTAGGGAAACCTGGGATTCCTAGTTTGGGGAGGAACCTGGAGCTGTTTGCTAGAGAGAACTAGTGCTGTTGGAGAGGAGAACGTACCTGAGCAGCGTAGTAGAGAATTTTCTAAGAAGAGAAGGACAGAAGGAGTAGAAGACACAGAAAGAAGAAAAAGAAGTCATAGGAGGGCAGCAAAGAGGAAGAGAAGATGATGAAAAGAGAAGGAGGAGAAGGAAGGGGAAGAGAAAGAGAAAGAGAAGGAAGAAGTCAAAGGAAGGAAGAGAAGAAAGAGGCAAAGGAGTCCTTCACACCAAAGAGATCGGGAGTTTATCCCATGAAAATCCCAGAAAAATCGCATAATTACACACAACTATTTCATACAACGTCGCACAAAACCTGCCATTAAAGTGGTCACAAAGAAGCATTAACACACATCTTTTTACTTTCTGGATTTCAGCCACAATGCGTTTCTGATATCACTTTATTTGCACAATTGCTTGTGATAATCATTCACATGATTACTCCCCATTTCTGCTTTATTTGTGGGATGCTTTCAATGCACTTTAATCTCTCCTTAATGCAGAAATTAGCCCTGGTGTGATAAGCTCCGAAGAAGAGGAGGGAAGGAGGAGGACAGGAGGAAGAAGAGGAGTAGTTGTCATCTGATAATTCACTTGTTCGATGCAAGGCAAATGCAAAGTCATTTCTTTGGGTGAAACACCATCGCACCCTCCAAGACCAGCAAAACACACCTTCTGGACCTTCTGCATTCCCTTTCAAAGAGCTACTGGACCTTTGCTCCTCCTGCCCAAAGCTCAGAGGATGGGGCTTTAATACTCGTTGCATTTTGGGATTTCCTTGCCTTTGGGACCAAAGAGGCCAGGCGCCTTCACAATAACGAAACCAACGGCAGGAAGCTCCAACTGACAAATGCATTTATTCCCCCGAAAGCAAGGCGTGCGATGAAGCAGCCCCTCTCTTCTCCGCAGCAGCAGCTCCCTGCCAGACCCCCAGGCAAAAGAGGGGCCCAGATACCTAATCCTCCTTCCTTCTTGTCCATAGTAACAGATACACAAACACATACACACACACCCCTCTGCACAAATTGAGTTTCCCTTCCCTCTGAGCAGCTCCACAGACCTCAGGGCTCAACATTTCCAGGACAGAAAGGACTCAGCATCTCCTTCTTGACCCTTCTGGGGTGTCCAGGCCAGTGACCCCCCCACTTTCCCCACACATCACCTGGCCAGATCCACTGCCCCCCAGGGAAGGGGAAAAGGTTTAGATGGCAGCAAGTGGGTCAGTCTGCCAGACCACTGGAGAGCCCACCGGAGCCTCAAGCGGGAAGCCCATTAAGCGGAGGAACGCTTGACAGCGTTCAGAGACATCAAGAGAAGATGGTGGAATCTGTCTCTTCAAGAAGCCAGAGGCTGTGCTGATAGGAAATTAGATAAACACCGAGCGAGGAAATGTGCCAAAGACTCAGCCAGGCTAGGAAACCTTTCATCATCCTTATTATTACGCTTATTTGTATAGCGCCATAGTCTTTACGCAGCGCTTTACAAAGGAGAGAAAACAACAATCCAAAATAGCAACGAAAGCCTGCCTATGGGGCACAATCTAAAACCACAAACAAGACTATAAAATTAATAAAACATTACCATAACAAAGTTTGAACAATACCATAGAAGTGTAAATTAATCATGAAATATGGAGTCATAAAATCTAGGGCTAGGGGCTGCAACTAAAGGCTGGGGAGAGCCTCCTTCCCTTAATTTTATAATACAGTCACCCCTCAATTTTTGCAGGGATCCGTTCCAGACCCCCTTGCGAAAACGGAAATTCGCATATATTCAAGTCCGATTGGCCTGAATAGCTGCGCACTCCTGCACGCATGCTATTTTAGCCAATGGGGCTCATACTCTGTGAGTAATCGAGGCTGCGGGCTTCAAGTCTGCGAAAACAGAGGAGCAACTGTACTGTATTTTAACAGTGGGCTTATGCATTTTAATTGTGTTTTAATGTGTTGCACCTCACCTTGAGCCTTGAAGAGAGGCGGGAAAGGAATAATTTTTTATCACCATCATCATCATCATCATCATCATCATCATCATCATCATCATCTCCAGCTACACAACCCTTGTCAATTAATCTTCTCCTCCTCATCACTCCTCTTCCTCCGTCTGCCCATTTGTGAAACCCATTTTGGGAAAAATGCACCTAAATCCAATAAATAAATAAATATATCTGCTCCTCCACATTTGCAAACTGGACTTTTGCAGATTCGATTACAGTATTTGCAGTTTTGATTAATGCATTCTCTCTAGGAATCTCTGAGGCCTCCAGCACGACTCTGCTGGACATTGACCATAGAGTTGTGCTGGAGAACCTAGAAGTTCCTAGAGAAAACACTTCTCCAGGCATTTGTAGGTCCTCCAGCATGATTCTATGATCAACTTCTGGCAGATGTTGACCACAGAGTAGCACTGGAGCACCTGGAGATTCCCAGAGAGGTGTTCACTTTGATAGAAAAGAATAGCATGGGGCTGTACCTGCACGATCACAGCATAATGTGCGTATTTAGCTCACGGTTGCACAAGCTCAGTTCCATAAGTATCACCACTGCGACATGCGGCTGCGCATTCTCGGGTGGTGTGTGAGACGACTCCTTAATGCGGTCCATGTTCAACATGATGCACCAGGATCATGCTCACAAACATGCAACCTTCCTCCTCTTCCATATGAAAGATGCATTGCAGGAATACTTTGGGGAAAACAATGCTCCATGTTGCATTTTTGCTGGATACTTGCTCTTAGGGATAAAATCCCTGCTGCCTTCACCTTAGAGCAAAGAGATGCATAGTCCTCTCCTTACTTCCTCTGCAAATTCTCCACATTCAATACAAGTTCTTTTTTGATACCCCAAAATGCCCCTCTACTTTGGAAGAAGCTCACCCCTCCAGCCTTCAACAGTTCACTCGAAAAAGCAAGTCACTCTTTTGCATCCTTTTGCACTGCAATACCCACTTTGTGTAAGTGTGTGTTTGTGTGTGTGCATATAGTAATTCTGATATTATATATTAGAAATTCCCTATATTAGCTCCAGTGCCAAGGCTGACACAAGCATGCTAGAAACCTACATGGAAAAACCTAAACGCTTTTTGAAAATGTTTAACCTAGTTAGACAAATTAGCAAAAATTTGTGCAAAACAATTTAGGTATTTAAAATATTCAATGTTTTTAAAAACTGGAGAAACTGTTCTTAGCTTTCAGCTGCAGAAACCCAACAAAATGTAACATCCAAGCCGTCTTAACATGAGGTGTAACATAACCCTTCAGCGAAGCTGTTAAACAGTTTCCCGTTGCATCCCGGGAAATAGCACTTCATTTATTCAAATGCACATATGTCAGGTTTTTGCACCATATGTCATTCCAAGCTATTTACAGTAATAATTAAATCTTAATCAACGTTTAACCTCTGTAAAATGTTTGAAGGGATCTAATCACCCTTCAGTCTTCACTAATGAAGGAGAAATATATAAACATAAAAAGAAAATGATGCACACCAGAAAGAAGGAGTAAATTGCAAAATTGTATTTTCTTTTAAATATAATCGGCAAGTTATGTAAAGGAAGCCAACGGGTATTTTAAGTGAAGACATCTTGGGTGTCAGAGGTGTGAGTAGCTAATTTTGTACTGCTATCCATAACAGATGTAGCATATTTTCTCCCAGAGACATTATTAGCAACTTCACCGTTTCTTTTCTGACTGAAACACAAAGCGGAACAGGGGAACCGGCGCTCCGGTGCGAGGTGGCGGGGACCGCAAGGCACCCATCACCCCCTCTGGCGCCAAGTCTGCGCAGACCCGCAATGCCAGCAGATGCAGGGACTGTGGGTGGGGGTCTATGGGGAGACCCCTCCCTTAAAGCCCTTTGCAAGAGCAGCTAGGAGCAAAAGTCTGGCAAAGACCTCGGTGGTGGGAGGGATGGGGATGCAGGCTGGATTCCCACCTTGGAGGCACACATGGTTCCTCCCATCGCTCAGAGCAAACGTCGGACATCCCAGGTGGATCCCAGCACTGGACACAGGTGCACTGAGGCGATGGCACCTCCGGTAGGACAACAATCCTACAGTTGGAAGGGACACCCCAAGGGACATCCATTGCAACCCAGTTCTGCCATGGAAGAAGACACAACTCAGGCACTCCCTGCGACGGGTGGTCCTCCAGTCTGGACTTTAAAAGAGCCTCCAAAGGAGGGGACTCTACCGCCCTCCATTGAGGCAGCAGCATCTTCCACTGTTGAACAGCCCTTACTGTCAGGAAGTTCTTCCTAATGTTTAGGTGGAATCTCTTTTCCTGTAGTTTGAACCCACTGCTCCATGTCCCATAGAATCCTAGAGTCGAAAGGGACCCCGAGGGCTATCCAGGAAGACACCATTCAAGGCCTCCCTGTGAGAGATGGACACCCAGCCTTGGGTTAAAAATCTCCAAAGGAGACTCCACCACCTTTCAACAGAGTGTGTTCAACTATCAAACAGCTCTTATCATTAGGAAGTTCTTCCGAAAGTTTAGATGGAATCTCTTTTCCTGTACCTTGACTTTATTTCTCCATGTCCCATAGAATCCTAGAGTTGGAAGAGACCCCTAGAGCCATCCATTCCACCCCCCTTCTGCCGTAGAAGAAGAAGCAATCCAAGCCCTCTTCCGTGGGAGAGATGGCCATCCAGCCTTGGCTTTAAAAGAGCCTCTGAAGAAGGAGACTCCACCAGCCTCTATTGAGACAGCAGCATCTTCCACTCTTTTTTTTACTGTCAGGAGTTTCTTCCTAATGTTGAGGTAGAATCTCCTTTCCATTCGCTGGCTCCAGCCTCTACATGACACAAAATCAAGAATCCAAGAGTTGGAAGATACTCCAAGGCCACTCTGTCCAATGAGGATGGAGCAAGCTTGTTTTCTGCTGCTCTAGAGACTAGAACACGGAACAGTGGATGAAGCTCCAGGAAAAGAGATTCCACCTTAACATTAGCAGGAATGTCATGAAGTGAGAGCTGTTTGACAGTGGAAGACACTCCCTCAATGGAGAGTGGAGTCCTTCCTTGGAGGTCTTTAAACAGAGGCTTGATGGCCATCTTTCTGGGATGCTTTGATTGTGAGTTCCTGCACGGCAGAATGGGGTTGGATTGGACGGCCCTTCTTGGGGTCTCTTCCAACTCTAGCTTTGGATGATTCTATGATCTAGTGTTGTTTGGGGTCGGTAGATTAGGAACAGACAGAGAGCTTGCCCGGATCACGGGCTGAAGGTCCTGTTAATGGGAGACCTCGGGGACTTAACCTGCAACCTTCTGTCTGCAAACCACAAGCTCTACCCAGAGGGCCACACTGACCCATCCTGATTCTAGGATTCTTCCCCACGAAGGGGATCCCACCATCTCCATCTCTCTCTTTCTCTCTCTTATGAGCCTGAAAGAATAAAAGATGATGCCAGGCAGGAAGGCAACCCAGCCAGATAGCACAGCTTGCTCGGGTACAACTGCAAAGACTTCCTGGCTGCCCAGAAAATGCCAGTTTCTCACTCATTTGTTCCTGGAGGAATGGAGGGTGGGGTGGGGGTGGGTGGGATACATCTGCCAAGCACAAATGAATGGGCAAACCAAGTTTCAAGTGCAACGGATTAAGGAGATTTGGGCCAATAGCCTCCATCATCATAGCTAGGACGTGCATCAACTACATGGGAAACCCACTTGTGCGCCCACGTCCGAAGAACCAGAATTGGGAAACAATGGGAAGTGTTGTTGTTGTTGTTGTTGTTGTTGTTATTTTCTTATATTCCTCCTTTCTCCCAATATAGAGACTCAATAATAGAATTATTATCGTAATAGAATCATAACGCTGGAAAAGACCACAAGGGCCATACAAATCCAACTCAAGAGAGGCTTGAATCATTGAAGCAAAGAATTGGAAGAAGCCACAAAGGACATCCATTCCTTATACACGTCCCTTTTAAATATTTTTAGCCCAGATGAAAGTTCTTTAGACGTCCATCCTGGTTTCTTGAGACAATTCCCATTTTTCCTCCTCACTGGAACTGTTTGAAATTGAGCCTTCTGTATCTCACTTTTAGGAAACTCCCATCCATCACAGACTCCCTGCCCTACTCTTTTAGTATTCCCGATCATGGGATCACACCAAGTGTTCATCTAAGTTTACTGAAACCAGCTGCCAAGAATGTGAGCTGGACTATGCTTGGCTTCCCATTTCCGTTGTATAACTAGTTTCCTGAAGTTTACTGGGCAAGTGACCCATGGCCTCTTCTGCTGGAACATTGGCCTGAAAGGTCAACCGGCAAAATGGACCGCGGGAAGAGCTGGTCCTTGTGGTCCATTCCAGCTCCAAGAGCCTAAGTCTACTGAGTGGACGGAGCCTGGCTGGGAGGACAACTGTGGCTGGTCAAGGGGCCTCTTTGCTATCTATGGGGGCTGCAAAGGCTCCCAAAAATAAAAGAGCAGAGGCAAAAGAGGAAGAAAAGGAGGAGGGACGTGAAGGAAGGGGAGGAGGAGGAGGAAATGATGATGAAGAGAAAGAGAAGGAAGAAGAGAACGAGGTAGGAAGAGGAAGAGGAAGAAAAAGAGGACAATGATGATGGAGTGGAGGAAGAAGAGGAAAGGACGAGGAGAAAGAGGAAGAAAAGGAAGAAATGATAGCGGAGTGGAGGAGGAGGGAGAAGAGCAAAAGGGAGGAGAAGGATGAAAAGAAAGAGAAGGAAGAAGAGGAGGAGATGATGGAGGAAGAGGAAGAGGGGAAGACAAGAAAGAGGGGGGAGAGGAAGACGGGGAGCACAGGGGAACAACCGAAGTGTCCAAAAATCCATGCCTGGTTTTCTGAAATGGGTTTCATTTGATGTTCAAAGAGTACTGAAATCTATTTAAAAGGCGACTCACCTCTCCCAGAGGCTTCCTTTCAGGCGAGGAAATCAAACAAACACACCTTCTGGGGCTCATATTTGTGGGTCAGTGTGCTGTAATGGTTTGCGCATTGAACTAAGACACTGGGAGACCAGAATTCAAATCCCAACTGGGCCATGGAAATCTATTGGTGACCCCGGGCAAGTGACAACCCCAGAGGATGGCAATGGCAAAGCCCCTCTGAAGAAACTTCCCAAGAAAACCCTCCATAACATGGAAATGACTTGAAGGCACACAACAACAGCAGCAGAAGCAAAGAGACAATTCAGAGAGTCTAAAAGAGCCGAGGGCTTAGTGGGCTGCATATGGTCCCAGGGCCACACTTTGGGTTGACTCAGCCAACCATCTTTCCGTGGGACTTTAAATGAGTCCCCAGCTTGTTGGGGGCGATCAGTTTACACACTGCAAACCACTTACAGAGTGCTGGGTTCACTGATAAGCAGTAAAGAAATGTAAATTATATTGCAATAAATGCTATTGTTAATAATGCCCCCTACTTTAAAGCTGTGGGAATTCGTGGCCACTGGCACATCTTGCACCGGAGATGGGCAGGATCCTTCAAAGAGGGTGCACATCTTGGTCTCTTCCTTACGGTGCTTCACCTTTCAAGGAGCAAAACAGCCCTCGTTGTCAAGCCAGACATGGCTGGAGTGGACAAGGCTCCTTGGGAAGAAAGGCTATGGCCCTCCAAGGAAAAGCGGGAGAGGCTGTGGATGTGATGGGGATGCTGGGGCCCCTGCCTCCTCCTTGGCATGATCTCCTCCGCTTGTGAACACCTGGCCCATGGGTCACTCTGGGAAACAAGGCGGAGTCCACCATCTTCTTTTCGAGGCCGAACACCTTTTCCGGAGGGGATGGGAGCTCTCCATTCCTTCCTGCCCGGCTTTGATCTCCCCTTCGTGTTTGACATTTCCAGTCGAGGGAATGCTACCCGGGTGAGTGATGTTCCTTAACACCTTTCAGCGTCTCCACTTTATCTTTGCTCCAGGAATCAGGGGAGCTTTCCTCTGCGCAGCTGAGCATCAAGGAGGCCCCGCAGGTGCAAGGTGTTAAAAGGGAAGAAGCCAAGGGGCTGATCAAATAGCTTGCCCTGAGACAAACAGGGCAAATAACTCTCCCGGGAGGGACAAAATGGGTGGGAGGGACTGGCATTACTGCAACAAAGACCACCGGAAGCCCAGCCAAAGGCCGATGTTGGGGTGGCCAAGGTAGGCGGAGGAGCTCTGCGCCTGGTGTTCAGAGGCAATGCATTTTAGGCCAGAGGTGGACACACAAAGCCTGTCAGTGTGTGTTACATAGGCTTAGGTTCCCCAGTGGAAGCGGCTGCACGTTAGTATCTGATGTGGAAGCGATGCAATCAGTTCAGGGCTGCAGAAGGAGAGTTGCACATGTTGGACAATGTGATCGCGAGGATACACACTGTATATGGAGCCACACTGCATGCAGTTGCACTTCTGGTGTACTGGCTCAGTTGTGCAACGTGACAATTCAACGTAAGGGCTTCACAGCACACTTAATACACAACTTAATACACATGCAGCAATCTGCACTACGCAAAAGAGACGTCGGATTTTGGTGTAGTGGAGATCATTTGAGATGTGGCGCTGGAGAAGAGTGCTGAGGATACCACGGATGCCCAAAAACACAAACAAGTAGGTCTCTGAACAAATGAAGCCCAAACTCTCCCTAGAGGCCAAGATGACCAAACTGAGGCTGCCATACTTTGGCCACATCATGAGAAGGATGGACTCAATGGAAAAGAAAGTGATGCTAGGAAAGATTGAAGGGAGTAGAAAGAGAGGAAGACCACATGCCAGATGTTTGGAGGACCTGGTCAGAGCAGTGGACAAGGGGACTCAGAGATGTATCATCTACAGAGTTACCATGAGTCAAGGTTGATTCAAGGGCAGTTAACAACAACAACAACAACAACAACAGTCACCAGATCCCGTCTGATCTCAGAAACTATGCAGGGTCAGACCTGATTAGTACTTGGATGGAAGACTACCAACAAATGCCAAGTGGTGTAGGCTCTATTTCAGAGGAATGAATGGGTAAAAGCATTTCCCTTGCCTAAGAAAACCCTATGAAATTCATGGGATCGCCATAAGTCAACAGGTGACTTAAAGGCACACACACACACACACACACACACACATATACACAGACCTACAAGGAATGTCTGAAAGGGCCTGGACACACTTAGCCTGGAGAAGACTGAGCAAAGACTTGGTTGCAGTCCTAAACATTTAGCCAAAATCTGGAAGGGTTTGGTGCAAAAGATGCAGCAAGCATGCTCTCTGTTACTTCAGAGGGCAGGATTCAGACCAATAAAGACACTGCAGAGTTGGCAGAATGCGGAGTTGGCTGAACGTTAGGAAAAATGCCTAAATCATAAGAGCAGTTTGATACTAGTAATAGTGTGCTGCTCTATTCTGCTTTGGCCAGGCCTCCCCTGGAATAGTCCTGTGTCCAGTTTTGGGCCCCACAATTCAAAAAGGATGTGGAGAAGCTGGAGTGTGTCCAGAGGAGGGCAATGAGAATGGTGGAATGTCTCCTGCACCGGCTGGGAGAAAAACGCACCAAGGAGGGGAGCAAACCCCTTGTTCTGAAAAGGTGAATAAATGTAGGTGCTATAATGAAATGCAGTGAGTTGTCATTACCATAACTGCCACTCTCACTCTGCAGCTGTTTCTTCTGAAGTGTGCTGTTTATTTATTTGAGGAGTTAACGGTCCGCTTTTTAACTCAAACGCAAGCAGCAAGCAACATTAAAAGCAACAACACGCAGATTAATACATCCAAGAAATATAGAGAATAAATGCAGTCAATTTTCCTATAAATTGAGCGGGGGTGCCTTTAGTTGTGGATTTCCTAAACTGTGTGATCCTGTTTCTATGAAATCAGGAGTATGATCCCAATAGCAGGTAGGGAGGACAAAATCTACCCATCTCCATCCAAAGTTTTCTTTCCAGGTTTGGCCACACTGTTATTTTAACAGAACTCATTGTTCAGTCATTAGTTAGCAAAACAGCAATATCCTAAGTCCATAAAGACTTTGGTAAGAAGTCATGGTGTCAGAAATATGCCCGTCTTGGTGCCAGGCGGACCTCCAAAGGAAGGACATCCTACATACCAGGGTGCCAGTGCAGAGAAGACCCCACTGTCATGTTCTCACACTTTGTGTTGTGAAGGGTCGCTCTTGGAGACCTCCCTCCTTGGAAAGAACCCATAACTATCATCCATCCTTGATGTAACTCAAGGCATGCACGCTGCAGCTGGCTTCTGGAACTGCCCAAATATTATCAAGGCAACAGAAGGGCAGGATGCACATCTTCCTCATAAACAGACAGGTGACCAGCTCTGTCTCCTACAGAAAAAGATGTGTGGCATTCATTCCAGCTGTCATTGGGGCAAAGCCTGTCTTGGCCACTGCTGTGGGTAGTGAGAAATACCCAGGAGCAAAGTGAGCTCCAAGAATCCATTGTTATTGGTGGTGTTGTAGTGCCTTCAAGTTTTTTCCAATTTAGGGCAATGCTAATGTGAACCTATCCTGGGATTTTTTGGGCAAGATTTGTTCAGAGGATGCTTGCCATTGCCTTCCCTTGAGGCTGAGAGAGTGTGACTTCTTGCCCAAGGTCACCCAGTGGGTTTCATGGCCAAACAAGGAATCGAACCCTGATCTCCAGAGTCATGGTCCAACATTCAGACCAAAGCTAGTTCTCCCAGGAATCCCACCCAAGAGCAAACCCGATGCTTCGAGGGGCAAGCAGATGTGCACCGCCAGCCAAAACAAACCATGCACACCATGGCTAGAATGGTCCTATCAGTCAGGAGTAACCTGACCCTGTGGCTCTGTGCATCGCAGGATGCGCTTGTGGGCATGCCCACAGCAAGGACGGGAATGCTTTTAACAAACTAAGCATGCAACAGACCCATTAGCAGCAGACACTGGTACGTCACTTTCAACAGAAGTTAGTTATGCTCCCTGTGATAGATGGCCATTCAGTCTCTGTGTATAAAACACCACAAAGAAGGAAACTCCACCATCCTCTTAGGAAGCAGCATATTCCACTAAAAGCACAACATTTACTATGTGAGCTTTTGGGGCTCACAAGTGCCTTCATTAGGCAAAGATGATGCTTTAAAAAAAACTAAACAAGGGAAGGGAAGTAAACACAGCCTCTGCATCTGGATTCTCTGGCATCTGCACTGAAGATCGTACAATGATGGAATTGGGAGAGAGCCCCAAGGGCAATCCATCCCAACCCCCTTCTGCCCTGCAGGAACTCACAATCAAAGCCCTTTGTGTCACCAATGCCTACCCAAACTCTGCTTAAAAGCCTCCAAAGGAGGAGACTCCACCGGTCTCTGAGGCAGCAGCCTCTTCCACTCTCAAACAGCTCTTACGGTCAGGAAGTTCTTCCTAAGGTTTAGGTGCAAAATCCTTTGCATTCTCATTATTCTTTAGCCCTGTCTGCATGGGCCAAATAAAACCCTTTTCGTCTGTCCTCATGGCAGGGAGACTAGATGATGCACAGCTCAAACTCCAGTTCTGGTGCAATCAGACTAGATGACGTTCAGCCCATTCAGCAGCAGAACTGGGGTTTAAAAATGCATTAAGAAAATGTAACTTTTTTCTCCAGACCTTCTTGGATGCCAGGCAGCTGTTCAAAAGGCAATCCATAGTTGTGAGTCTGCCGTTGCTGCCTGTCTGGTCAGAACTAGGTGGTCAGCCATGCAATTGAGGCCGGGAGCCTTGTTCTGACCTCCGAGGGAAGTGACCCTTGGCGGTGGCAGATGCATTGGCCATCTCGATGGGAAGCACATGCGACCAGCCAGTCTGGGAGTCAGAACCTGAAACAGGGCCTGGGGCTCTCTATCCATGGGGCTTTTGTGCAGAGGGGTCTGCTTGGAGTGAGTTCTAGAGTAGAGAAAGGCAATTAATAACAATTAATAGGCCGGGAGTGGATTGTGGTACCCCCAAAAGGAACTGGCATTCTCTGTACATGGGCAGGGGCACAGTGGCTTTCTGCAGGGCTTTTTTTTGTTCTTGCTTTAGAGAAGGAAACCAGTTCAGGGGCTGCTGTCCCACCACCACCATCATCAATACAAGGAGTCTTTTAAGAGGAGCTTTCAAGGCTCTACACAAAAGGCTGTTTATTATTATTTTCTTGTTGCAGGCTTAGGGGCCCGAGAGGAGGCAAAGGCTCCTTTTGAAGAGGGGGCAACCTGAGGAATGTCCCTCCATGCACCCACCTGGGAGACACGGGCTTGCAAAGGGAATTGTTTGCATACTTCCAGGGGGAGAGACGACAACCCCACCACGATCCTGTCTCCGGATCTCTTGGAATAGCCGAAGGGGGTCTGGCAGCCAAGTGGACTAGCTGCCCCTCAAAAAGAACCCTGGACAAAGGGGGAGAAGACTCAGCCTGTCTCTTCTCCATTGGAGCCGCAGAATGGGGGGCTTTGCTTGGGTCAGGATTTGAACCTGGAACATGCTCGTGTCTCCCCTATACTCCCCTTTTGGCAATGGCTTTTGGTTTCCTTTGGAGCCCAGATACAATGCCATCTGGAGCAGAGTGACCAGATGTCCTCCTTTTCCAGGACATGCCCTACATTTCAACCTTTCGCCGTCCGTGGTATTTTGTCATGGCCCCAGAGCTCTCCAACAGAGAAGGCTAAACATGACAGAAAACTATAGATCCCAGAATTCCATATCACTGGGCCAGGGCGGCTAATATGGTGTCAAACTTGCATTAATTTTGCAGTGTCAATGCAGCCGGAGTCAAGGCGACTTCATGGCACACAACAACAACAACAACAACAACATGAAGGCAAAGAGTAAGAAAACCAGGGGAGAAGATGCCTGGATGCCTGACAGATTCACGAAATCAGTTCCAAAGCCTGCAACTGCACGTAATCAAAGAAAGAGCCGCAGAAGCCCACATTGATTAATTATTAATGAATTAATGCTTCCTAAACATTTATGGAATACTCCTTCTTTAAGTCTGAATTAAAAACAATTTTGTTTCATGAAGCGTTAGGCTTATAGCCTGATTCTGATAGTTAGATAAGTGGGTATTGTTTTTATAGTCGGTTGTTTTAGAGTTACTTTAATGAAAAGTTGTTATTTTCTAATTTTGCTGCTTTTGACTCTAGATTGTATGCCGTAGGCAGGCTCTTTTTATCTTTTTATCTGGATTTTGCTTGATGATTATGTAAAGCGCCATGTAAATCCTATGTTGCTATATAAATAAACAACAACAACAACAATAAAGAACACAGCAGGGAGGTCCTGGAGAGCTGGGTTTCTACTGTTTCTAAATCCCTTTTACCAATTTGAAGTTTATGTTTCAAATTGCTTTAATACTGTTCATACAGCAGGCCTTTGGTATCTGCTGGGATTTGGTTTCAGGATCCCCCAAAACAGATACCAAGGTCCATGGATGCTCAAGTCCCATCATATACAATGGCACAGGGAAATGGTGTCCCTTATATAAAATGGCAAAATTAAGGTTTGCTTTGGCGAATTTAGCCCTGAATGATTGAATCCATGGGTAGAGCTGGACTTTAATATCGACTGGACTTTAATATTAGCCTATTGTATGCTTTTAACTATACAGCAACTATCTTAATTTGCAAGCCACCTCGTGTCCCGATCTCGGCAAAAAGGCTGGTATAAATAAAGCCAACATCACAGTTTGAGAGATGAACTATGACTCTGGAGGTCCAGGGTTCGATTCCCAGCTCAGCAATAAAACCCACCGAGTGACCTTGGGCATGTCACACACTCTCAGCCTCAGAGGAAAGCCTCATCTGAAGAAACCCTACCGAGACAGGTTTGCCTTAGGGTTGCCATAAGTTGGAAATAATAATAATAATAGTAGTAGTAGTAGTAGTAGTAGTAGTTTTTATAACCCTCTCTTCATCCTTAAGTGGAAATGACCGGAAGGCAGACAACAACAAAACAAGAAGAAGAACAGACATAAGAAACCATTAAATGGAGCAGAAGACAGGGTCTTCTCAGAGGCTGACCCTAGGATCTTGGATCCCCACCCCATAAAAGACCAAAATGACCCCTTCTTGGCCATCTTTCTGCTGGCTGGTCAAGCTCTTTTTTATTCTAGCAAGCATATGCTTTTTTAAAAACTATTTTATTTGTGAACTTCCTTAGGTCTGTTTCCCGAAGAAAGGCGGCACAGAAATGAATTGAAATAAATAAATAAATAAAATTTAGAACGGATAAAGGAAAGGCCTTTAGAAAGGGTGGCGCCCTATTTTAACGTACTACAGTTGCCGCTCCGTTCTGGACCCCATTGTGAAAAAGGAAAATTATATCCAAGCCCCATTGGCTTGAATGGTGACGCGACCCCCATTTTGTCCCCCTCCGTTTGCCGCCCGCGAAAGGGCGAGGGACGTGGACTTCAAGCCCGCGAAAACGGAGGGGTGACTATACTGTTTTTTAACTACTAAGTGTTGAGTAAACTGTTATCAATAATTTCATTGGACTTTAATGTTGACCTTTTGCATATTTTAACTACAGTGGTCCCTTGGTATCCATTTGGGTTGGGCCCAAGACCCCTTTCCTGAGAAACAAAAATCTGTGGATGCTGCCGTCCTATAAAATACAACGGAATAGTGAAATGGCATCCCTTATACAAAATAGCAAAATCCAAAGTTTGCTTTTTGGAATTTATAATTTTTGGGGATGTTTCCAATCTGTGGATGCTTGAATTTGTGGATAAAGAATCCGTGGATATGGAGGTTGATCTGTATACTGTAATCCTTTTGATATGTAAGCCGTTTTGAGTCCCAGTCTTGGAGGAAAGGCGGGGTGCAAATAAAGTTAATAATAACAGCAACAACAATAGTAGTAGTAGTAGTAGTAATATCAATAACGGAATTAATCGTAACAACAACAATATTGTAACAACAATAATAGGCACATCTTCTCACCTCCATGTGCGATGCATGGGAAAGAGAAGTAATTTTTAGAAAAGCCACAGACAGAGAGACAGACAGACAGAGCGGCGTTGCTCTCGCACGGCTCCTCCATCTCCTTCCCATGAGGTTTGCGCAGAGCCATGCGCTGGGCGTTTTGCCCCGCGGCTCCGGCTGCCATCTTGAGATCTTCTTTGAACAGGTTTTTGGCAACCAACTGCCTGTGCAGAAGGGTCTTCTAATGAAGTGTGTGTGTGTGCGCACTGGACTTTTATTCTCAGTGCTTTTTAAAAAATATATGCTTTCATACTATTTTACGTTTTAATAGGGCACAGGTATTCCTCAGTTAACAGAGCTGCTGGCAAAAAAGTTCCTTTTTGCAAAGTCTTTTTGTGACCACCCAGTCCATATAGATTCTGCTTTGTCCTGTCTCTCCCCCCATTTTGTTGTTGTTACCTGCCCTCGAGTCAATCTTGATTCATGGCAACCCTCTGGATGAGACACCTCCAAGACCCCCCTCTGCCCTGTTTAATTCCTGCAACCCCATAAAATCCATAGTGACCTCCTTCACAGAATCCATCCTCCATCTGGCCTGTGGCCCTCCTCTCTTCCTCCTTCCCTCCATCTTTCCAAGAATTATTGTCTTTTCGAAGGAGTCCTTCCTTCTCGTGATGTGTCCAAAGTATGACAGCCTGAGTTTTGTCATCTTGGCTTCTAGGGAGATTTCTGGTTTGATCTGCTCCAGGACCCATTTGTTTGTCCTTTTGTCTGCTGTCCATGGGATCCTCAGCCCTCTCCTCCAGCCCCTCATCATCTCAAAGGAATCGTTTTTCTTCCTATCCGCTTTCTTAACTCTCCGTCTCTCACATCCATCCATGACAATAGGGAATACAATGGCTTGGATGATTCTGACTTTTTTGCTCAGTTGTCTATCTTTGCCTTTTAGAATCCTTCTGAGTTCTTTCATTGCCACTCTTCCCATTCTTAGTCTTCTTATGATGGCTTGACTGGCCATTTCTGTCAAAGTTTCATCCAAGGTATGGGAACTTTTTGACTATTTCTCTTTCTTCATTGTCTAAGCTGAACTTGTGAAAGTCCTCGGTCGTCATTATTTTTGTTTCCTTTATGTTCAACATTAAGCCTGCCTTTGCACTTTCTTCCTTGATCTTTCTTAATAGTTGTTCCAGGTCTTTGAGGTTCTCTTCTAGTATTATTGTGCCATCTGCATATCTCAGATTGTTGATATTCCTTCCTCCTATTTTCACAACTCCTCCTTCTGTGTCCAAGTCATGCTTTTCTTATATTCTGCACACAAGTTGAACATACAGGGTGAAAGGATACAGCCTTGTCTGACTCCTTTTCCAATTGGGAACCATTCTGTTTCTCCTTGTTCTGTCCTGACAGTGGCCTCTTGAGTACAGATTCCTCATTAGATATGTGGCACTCCCATCATGTCTTTAAAGGCAATCCATAGCCTTTCATGGTCTATGCAGTCAAAGGCTTTGCTATACTCTATAAAGCACATGCTGATTTTCTTCTGGAATTCCCTGCCATCTTATGTTTGCAATGTGGTCCCTAGTGCCTCTTCCTTTCCTGAATCCCGCTTGAACCTCTGGGTTTCTCTCTCCATGTATGTCAGCAGGATTCAGTTCCCCATCCAGAGGTGACCTTGGGCAAGTTGCATTCTCTCAGCCTAAAGGAAGGCAATGCCAAACCTCTTCTGAACAAATCTTGCACACAAAAAATATCATGATAGGTTTGATGTAGGGTTGCCTTAAGTTGGAAATGGTTTAAAGGCACACAACAAGAACCACAACATCATTGAGAGGATGGTGAAGGAAGGCCAAAGAAAAACAGACCCACAGTGTCCAGTCAGTCTGCAGTAAATAATGCCATAAAGCTTGAGACGGGGCCAAATGGGATTTTCCTCCAGCTGATCCCACTGAAACAGGCCAGGCAAACAGCAGCTGCCCCAGACCCCTCGCGGAGCAGGTTTGAAATGCAAAACAGGAAGAAAAGCAGATAAACCTTGCCAGCTACTCCCGGCATATTATAAAAAAGCAAAGGCTGGGGAAAAGTGGGTTTGTATTCTAGCTAATCCTTCATAGTTGTGTGTTCCTGCCTGCAAAAGTCAAGGCGAACAACAGCTGCCTCCTGAGTCCCTTGCAGAGCAAACGTGAACAGTAAAACAGAGAGAAAAGGGCAGAGCAGATGAGCTTGCTTCACCATCTACCCCAAGAAATTAGAAAAAGCACAGATCTTTAAAATGGAAACCGTAAGAAAAGCAGAATACGGAGAAAGGAAGGAAGGAAGGAATTCCTCCCAAGATGGGTTTTGGAAGAAACTTTCAAGTGGTCTCCTGCAAATGTTTTGTCTACTTCCGCAAGGCTTACTGGACCTGTTTCCCTCATTTCACACATGCATAATGTTAGTTTTGAAGGAAAAGTTTGCAGGAATATGTTGAGCTGCTCTTCTTCTATTTTTCTTTTTGTGATGGTGGAAGAACCTCCTTAAATTTTTTCCAGTTATTTCTGCCTCTGGTACTGAATTTTCTGTCACAGAAATCACACCCAGGAACATGCCTATTTTGTTAAAGAAAGTATGGTCAGCACTCCGTATCCACTAATCCCTTATCTGCGGATTCAAATATCAGCTGGACATTTAAATAATAATAATAATCCCCAAAACAAACCATGATTTTGCCATATTATATAAGGGGCATTGTTTTACTAACTATTGTATTTAATGGGACTTGAGCATCCATGGATTTTGGGACCAAATCCAGAGGATAACCTGCTTTGTGTCTTACGCTGAAGACAAGATATTAATCTATTAATTAATTAAAATAATCAGTGGTGGCACACACTGCACAAACCTGCTGCCGCACTTTGCGTCGTGCACAGCTTGGGAAAAGCTATTTTAGGACTACAATGCCCAGAATCCTCACCATCCAGGACAGATACTTGCAGTCCAAACACTTTTTAACGTCTCTGGCCTCTGGCTTCCACCATTTCCACAGATGCAAACTGAGAAAGGTCAGGGCCACGGATAGACGCCCCCCTCAAGTGGACCCAGGGCACGCCAGAGCCCCTTTGGACGGAGCCCCTTCGGACACGGTTTCGCCCTCCAAGGCCTCTTGGCCCAATCTGGTCTGGGGGGGGGGGGGAATCGGCCGCAATGGTGGTTGTGGCCTCGGCGTGGCTCCTTCCCTCCGGCGCCTGCAAAGCATCCTCCGCCTTTTAACTGTGGACACATTTCAGCCTCACCAGATCCGCTAATTATTGACAGTTGGTGAAGAGGAGATGTCACTTGCTCCTCCTGTTAAACTGCATCTAATTAGTCATTGCTGGTTCACTGTCATCCTCTCCGCTGCCTGCCTGCCGCAATAGCACACCGCACATTGGCTCATTAACCTTTTGCTTTTCTCTAATGGCGCCTGACAGCAAGATGGTGGAGGATCAAACAGATTGGGGAGATGGAAAGGGGGGGGAGAGATTCCCACCCTCCCCAATCCCACCCCCCATTGCCCACCAACCCACCCACCCACCCCCAACTAGGCCTGAAGATCCAGAAGGGAGCCTGAGCAAGGACCGGGAGTAAACCCATCTGCAGAGAAGCCTTTGCTCCCATCCAAATGCCAGGGTGGGATGGCGGAAGAGAAGAATCACAGAGACCCCCAAGGGCCATCTAATCCAACCCCTTGCCAATGTAGGAGACTCCCAAGGGCCATCTAATCCAACCCCTTGCCAGAGCAGGAATACACACGCTCAGGGAGCATGGCTTATTGTTGAACAGCCATTGCCATTGCAAAGGTCTTCTCTGTGTTTCAGAAGAACTTTTCATTTGGTGCTTCTACAGCAGCGACATCCCACAAAAGACCCACTCTTTAGAACAGTGACTTACGGAGGCCGGGCTGTCTAACAGCTTTGTGCTTAAGGTTGTCAGACTGAAAACTGGAGAGGGCTCCTGTGTACTCAATGGTTACGCAGAAGAGAGAAGGCAACCAGGTGAGAAGCCACACCTGAAGAAATCCCCTCCTCTGAACAACTAATCAAGGCACAGGAGCCTTCTCCAGTTTCCATCTTGGCAACCTTACTGGACACATGCCTTTGTTCTGCAGCTGTGAGGCATGGAGTGTCAGGGCCCTATCTTGCCAAAATTGCCAGAGGGAACAGATGGGCCTTTGACAAGGGGGGGAGGAGAACAGGAGGGTGGGATTTCATAGAATCATAGAGCTAGAAGAGATCTCAAGGGACATCCATTCCAACCTTCTGCCATGCAGGAACTCTCCATCAAAGCATCCCCATTGACAGATGGCCATCCAGCCTCTGCTTAAAGACCTCTAAGGAAGGAGATTCCTCCAAAATCTCCGAGGGAGTGTCTTCCTCTTTTGAACAGCCCTTACTGTCAGGAAGTTTCTCCTAATGTTGAGCTGGAATCTCTTCTCCTGTAGCTTGCATTGCTCTGGTTCCTGTTCTCCGGAGCAGCAGAAAACAAGCTTGCTCTCTCTTCAATACGACATCCCTTCAAATATTTAAACAGGGCTGTCCTATCACCTCTTAACCATCTCTTCTCCAGGCTAAACACACCCAGCTCCCTAAATTTCTCATCATAAGGTATGGTTTCTGTAGGTAGACCAGGATTCCTGGAGAATGAAGGTCCTGGGAAGAACTGAGTCCACCTGTCCAGAGGCCAGCCAAGATGCTTTCAGCACATCACAGCAAACTGGTCCTGAACGGCATAGTAAAACTATGCACCACAGAGGGACTTCTCATGAGCAAGGCCAGGAAGGCATGAAGCAGGCGGATTGGGGAAGCTACACCGGGGAGGCAGTAACAGAAGAGCCATCTCCTTTGTGGCTGCCTCTGGTCAAGGAAAGGAAATGGACAGCCCGGGCCAGGGGTGTAACTACGGGTGTGCGGTTTTTAAAGCCATTTAGTCACTGACTGTGTCTTGTACAGTGGGCCCATGGTATCCCCTGGGGTTTGGTTCCAGGATCCACCATGGATACCAAAATCCATGGGTGCTCAAGTCCCATTAAATAACATGGCACAGTGAAATTGTGGTCCTTATATAAAATGGGAAAATCAAAGTTTGCTTTTTGGATATATAATTTTTGCCAATATTTTCAAGCCATGGATGGTTGGATCCACTGATAAAGAAACCATGGATATGGAGGGCTGACTGTATTTGTAACTGCCTTGTTACATTTTCAAAATTATTTCACAGTTTTTAAAACTTAGTGGCATTTTTCTATAATAAAGCAGGTTGAGTCTCCTTTCTCTGGAACTCTTGAAATCTGAAATATTCCAAAATTGCCCACATAGGTGGCTGAGATACTGGCACTTTTGCTTTCTGAGGATTCACTATACACAAACTTTGTTCCATGCACAAAATTGTTAAAAATACTGTGTACAAAATTACCTTTTGGCTATGTGTATAAGGTGTATCTGAAACATAAATTTTGTGCTTAGAGTCCATCTCAAGGATATCTCATGTATATACAAATATTCAAAAATCCATCTCCCAAACACTTATGGTCCCAAGCATTTCTGATAAGGTAGACTCCACCTGTATTTTTAATTATGGTTTTAACTTTTTTCAACTTAGCTTTCTCTTGCTTTAGCATTTTTGTAAGCTGCCTTGAGTCCCACATTGGGAGAAAGGAAGGGTCCTAATTAATGAAATAAACAAAGCAACATTTTGCTCCTTCCCATATCATCCACCTTAGCGACAGATGATGGGAGCACAACGGCAGCAACCTCCGGATTTATGAAGGCATAAGATTGATTGATTGATTAGGAGTTTCTGGCACGCACATTCTCTGCATTACTCTAGGTGTGAACGCACATTCTCTCACACACAGAGCAAAAAGACCTCTCTCCCCAGTTGGGATCCAGCATTTGCACGGTCATCTTCTCCGCCTCCATTTGTCTCATGGGGGGTTTCTGTGGACAAAAGAGGACTGCTCCTTTCCTGCTCCACCACCCCATGGTTCAACGTCTCATACTTTCCCCAATCCCACCTCCATTTCTTGCACTACCCCCTGGAATTCCCCATCTCCCCCTGTGGCTTTGAGCCCTCCATCTCCCCAAATGGGCCTCCCTGGGATCCAAGGTCTTCAAGGGAGGCTCTTCTCTCATGCTCATCAGCACATTGGGGCATTAAATGTGGTCGTCTTCATGGATGCTCCCTGATGAGGGAGGTCAGAATGGACCGTAACCCTAACCCCCTAAATCTAACCCTAACGCCCTAACTTTGACTTTAACCCTAACCTTAACCACCTAACTCTAACCCTAATCCCCTAAATCTAACTCTAATCCTAAACCCTACCCCAAACTTTAACCCCCTAACTCTAACTCTTCTTGGATGAAACCGACTTTCTTGATCCATTTCAAACCGGCTTCCGGGCAGGATTTAGAGTTGAGACAGCCATGGTTGCTCTGACAGATGACCTCCGCTTGAGCATCAACAGGGGTAGTGTGACCCTGCTGGTGCTCTTGGACCTCTCAGCGGCTTTCGACACTATAGATCATGCCATCCTTCTGGACCGGCTGAGAGAGATGGGTATCGGAGGCACTGCTTTGCGATGGTTCCGTTCCTTTCTCTCCGGCAGGACCCAAAGGGTGAGGCTCGGGGACAGCTGCTCCTCTAAAATCGAGCTAAATTGTGGCGTCCCTCAGGGCGCCATCCTGTCCCCGATGCTATTTAACATTTATATGAAGCCACTGGGAGAGATCATTCGGAGGCATGGAGCTCAGTGTCATCAGTACACTGATGACACTCAGATATATTTCTCCATGACAAGATCATCTGCTCAGACCTCAGATGGCGTCTCCTCTCTTAATGATTGCCTGGCAGCGGTAATGGATTGGATGAGGGAAAACAGATTGAGGCTTAATCCAGACAAAACGGAGGTACTGACGGTCACCGGCCCGAAACCAGGTCTGGGAATACAGTACAAACTCCCGGTCCTAGATGGAGTCACACTCTCCTCACAGGACTCCGTTCGCAGTCTGGGGGTACTTCTAGACTCGTCGCTCCACATGACTAGTCAGGTGAATGTGGCGGTCAGGAGTGCCTGCTATCAGCTTTGGCTGATACACCAGCTGCGCCCTTTCCTGGAGATGAGGGATCTGGAAACTGTGGTACATGCGCTGGTAACCTCACATCTGGACTTCTGTAACGCTCTCTACATGGGGCTACCTTTGTGCCTAACCCGGAAACTGCAACTGGTCCAAAACATGGCAGCCAGGCTCCTCACCGGTACATCTAGGAGAGAGCACTTTACATCAGCGCTTAAATTCCTCCACTGACTGCCAATTAGTTTCCAGGTGCAGTACAAGGTGTTGGTTTTGACCTTTAAAGCCCTACATGGCTTGGGTCCATCTTATCTGAGGGACCACATCCTACCATATGAACCCCCCCGCACACTCCGGTCTTCTGGGAGGAACCTGCTACAGCCCTTGAAGACCAGGTTGGCGCAGACCTCCCAGAGAGCCTTTTCTGCTATTGCTCCCAGGCTATGGAACAACCTGCTGGATGAGATGCATCTTATTACAACCTTGGATGGCTTTAAGAAAGCGACCAAAACGCATCTCTTCCGGCAGGCCTTCCTGGATAGTAGCTAATCCTCTTGCCGCCTGAATGACGTCTAGCTCCTCCTATCTCCCATTGACATCTGGCTGCCACATTGGACCTTGAGATTTAGTGTTTTTTAGATTTGATACTGTTTTAATTATGACTTGGTTGAATCCTGTTTTAAGGGGTGGGAGGTGGGTATGGATTGTATAGATTGTTATTTTTTAACTGTATATGTTTTTAATTGTTGTACCCCGCCCCGATTGCTCGCTCAGAGGGGTGGGTTAGAAATAAATATTATTATTTTAATCTAACCTTAATCCTAACCCCAACCCCCTAACCCTAACCTGCTCCTTCTTCCTTCAGCAGGCAAGACTTCCTTGGGGAAGTGAACATCCTTCAAGAAAGAACCTTTGTTGCTTTGTGCCTTCAAGTCATTTGTGACTTATGGCCAACCTAAGGCAAACCTTATACACAGAATGTATTCTAAAACAGGTTTGGACACAGAAGGAGGAGGAGTGAAAATGGGAGGAAGGAATATCAACAATCTGAGATATGCAGAGGACTCCATAAAAATATCAGAGAACCTCACAGACCTGGAACAACTACTAAGAAAGTTCAAGGAAGAAGTGCAAAGGCAGGCTCAATGTTGAACATAAAGAAAATCAAAATAATGACCACTGAAAATCTACTCAAATCCGAACTAGACAAGGAAGAAATAGAAATAGTCAAAGAGTTGTCATATCCGGGACAAACATTGATAGAAATGGAGACTGCAGTCAGGAAATCAGGAGAAGATTAAGAATGGAGAGGGCAGCTCTCAGAGAACTAGAAAAGATCCTAAAACGCAAAGATATACAACTGAGGACAAGAGTTAGAATTGTACAATCATACATTGTATTTCCTACTGCCATGGATGGATGTGAGAGCTGGACAGTTTAAGCAAGAGGATAGGAAGAAAATAAATTCATTTGAGATGTGGGGCTGGAGAAGAGGGCTGAGGACAAAACAAAGGACAAGCAAATGGGTCCTGGAGCAGATCAAGCCAGAAACCTCCCTGGAAGAAGCCAAGATGACCAAATTGGGGCTGTCGTACTTTGAACACATCATGAGAAGGCAGGACTCACTGAAAGAAAGAATAATGCTAGGAAAGGGGGAGGAAAGTAGAAAGAGAGGAAGACCACACACAAGATGGAGGGACTCTATTTTGGAGGTCACAGATACGAATGTACAGGAACTGAGCAGAGTAGTGGAGGACGGGGGTCTTGGAGATGGGTCATCCATAGGGTTCAAATCCCCGCTCACCCAGGAAACCCATTGGGTGACCTTAAAGTCAATGGGGGCAAACCTCTTCTGAACCATAAATCTTGCCAAGAAAAACTTACAACAGATTTGCAAGAGACAGTATGGTGCAATGGTTGGAACACCTAGGACTCTGTGAGGCCAGAGTTTGAATCCCCACTCAGGCATAGAAACCCACTGCGGGACCTTGGGCACCTCTCAGGAGAACTTTTGCCACGTGTTCCCACCTGGCAGGGCCTTGGCATGGGCTGTGCCCCTGAGTCTGCTGGATAGACACGGAGGGGGCTTAACATGGGAGATATCCCAAATTTCCCATGTTCTTCTGCCCAGGCAGGGCTCCCCCTCCTCCTTTGCATTTAGACTACACAAAAACAAGCCCTACCTAAGCAACACAGGGAACAATAATCACCATTAGCATTTGCAAAGTTCTTCTCGGAGTCTTCAAAGTATTCTGTCGGTCGGGCAAACCCCTTTGATCAATTAAAACTGGTGCTCCTAATTAAAAATGGGCACAGGACCCCGCCTCCCCCACCCTCAGCCCCTCCTGCCCCAAAGGATGGTTTTGTGTGTTTTTCATGAAAGTGTTGATCAAAGCCCAGGCAGAGCTGGAGGGTCTCTGCTGCCCCCCAACCCACTGCCCAGCTGTTGCTCGCAAGGCAAGGCGGCTGCCCCTCGGATGCCGCTGCTCCTTTTCATCCTCCAGAGACAAAGGAGGCGAGATGCCTTCTTGCACAGCCACTGCTCTGCCAAAGAGAATCTCAGAACCAGAGTCGGACGGGTTCAAGTCAGTTGCTTTGGATTCCCTGACACCGGCGGAATCCTGGCACCACCGGGCAGACCGCTTTTCTATCTATTCATGCATTTACTTACCAAATTGGTTACGGCAAACAGTTTCCCCTAGGCACTGAACATGGTAAAAAATATGGCAAAACCAGAAGAAGATGCTCCAGTCCCATGCAGGATAACATGGAGGGAGATACACTAGCACAGCAGAAAATATAACATGAATGGAAAAACTAAAAGCACCAGCAGAAAAATCAGTTGGAAGAGACCTCAAGGGTTATAGAATGACAGAAGCATAGAATCCTAGAAGAGCTGGAAGAGACCCCCAAAGGACCCTGATCCAGTCCAACTGGATCAACCCCAGCAGGGGTTGGACTGGACGGTCCTTGTGTCTCTTCCAATTCTATGAACTCCCTTCTTCTGCCATGCAGGAACTCTCAGTCAAAGTATCCCCATTGACAGATGACCATCCAGCCTCTGTTTAAAGACCTCCAAAGAAGAGTTCTCCTTCTCCCAGCTCCCTTCCTTCCTACTTTCCTTCCCTCTTTCCTTCCTGCTTCTGCTGCTTCTCCTGGGATGGTGGGCCCGCAGAGCTTCAGCCGCACCAGACAGCACAGGGCAAGTGGTGGCAGTGTGGCAGCAGCGCCAGAAGCCACACCAGGATTGGGGAAGCGGCGGCAGCCAGGAAGGAGAGAGGGAAGGAAAGCAGGAAGGAAGGAAGGAAGGAAAGGAAGAGAGAAAAAAGAGAGAAAGAAGAGAGAAAGAGGGTCCGGTCCGGACCTTCCGAAGGGGTCCCGGGGAGGGGGGCCGGCTGAAGGGCTGCTCCGTCTTCCCGGCTCCAATGGAAACGACAAGGGTGCCAACGGGAAAAATCTATTCCAAACAGGCTCCTTTTTCATAGTGACAACGAGGAGCCTTTTGGAATCGATTGAGATAGCGGGGCAGTGCCGGATCCGAACGCAGGTTATTCCGCCAGTGGGAATGACCCCTAAGTCTTGTCATCTTGGCTTCTAGGGATATTTCTGGCTTGATCTGCTCTAGGACCCATTTGTTTGTCTTTTTGGCTACTATCCATGGGATCCTCAGCATCTTCTCCAGCACCACATAATCTGAAATGGATTTATTTTCTTCCTATCCGCTTTCTTGACTGTCCAGTTCTCACATCCATCCATCTTGTCTAGTTTTCGTAGCTGCCCTCCCCATTCTTCATCTTCTTCTGATTTCCTGGCTGGAGTCATCTGTTCCGATCAATGTTTGATCCCAGATATGAGAACTCTTTTACTATTTCTATTTCCTCACTGTCTAGTCTGAATGTGTGTAAGTTCTCTGTAGTTATTTTTTTTTGTTTTGTTTTCTTTATGTTCAACAGTAAGCCTGCCTTTGCACTTTCCTCTCTGTTTAGAAACCTCCAAAGAAGGAAATTCCACCACTTTCCAAGGCAGCAGCATCTTACACTGTCAAACAGTTTTTATCATCAGGAAGTTCTTCCTAAAGTTTAGGTGGAATCTCTTTTCCTACGGTTTGCATCCATTGCTTCACATCCTGTTCTCTGGAGCATCAGAAAACAAGCTCATTCCCTCCTCAATATGACATCCCTTCAAATATTTAAACAGGGCTATCATATCACCCCTTAAACATTTCTTCTCCAGGCTAAACATCCCCAGCTCCCTAAACCTTTTCTCATAGGGCTTCATGGTTTCCAAACCTTTCACCGATTTGGTCAGCCTCCTCCAAGCACAGTTCTATCTTCTCCACATCCTTTTTGAATTGTGGTGCCCAGAACTGGATGCAGTATTTAGTTACCGGATTTGTTAAAGCAACTCACAGAACAGGTTTCCCTAGGCACCAAACATGGTAAAAATATGGCAGACTAGAACAGTGGTCTCCAAACTGTGCTCTTAAAGGGATTTTGGACTTCAGCTCCCAGAAGCCTCAGCCATCATGACCAATAGTCTGGGATTCTGGGAGCTGAAGTCCAAAATCCCTTAAAGGGCACAGTTTGGGACCACTGAACTAGAAGAAGATGCTTCAGTCCCACGCAGGCTAATATGGACGCAGAAGCACAGCAGAAAATATAATATGAATAGGAACGGTAAAAGCACCAGCAGATAAATCAGTTCCTGGCAACAATGAAGGGATAAAAGAGTACCATATATCTTAAGTACTAAAAATGCTGGAGTACATAAGATGCTTGAGAGGGAGACGTCTTGACACCCAAATGACAGTACAGAGCATTTGGCAGCTTGAGGGGGAAATCTCTGGTTAAGGGTTGGGGGGACTTGAAGTAGGATGAGAACAGCACGGTGTCATAGATTCAGCCTTGGACTATTAAAGCGCATGTAAAGCATCCTGCAAATGAAGCGAAAATTGCACAAATGATTATCATGCACAATTGTGCAAGTGATATCAAAATGCATTGTCACTGAAACCCTGAAAGTAAAAAGATGCCCATTAATGCTTCTTTGTGACCACTTTAATGGAAGGTTTTGTGCAACGTCATTATGAAATAGTTTTATGTAATTACATGATTTTTCCGGGATGTTCATGGGATAAACTCTTGATCTCCTTCATGTGATAAACTCCTAGGTTCAAATCCCCCAGCCTCAGCTCAGCTGTGGAAACCCTCTGGTTGACCTTGGGCAAGAAGTCACACTCTCTCAGCCTCAGAGGGATGCAAAGGCAAACCCCCTCTCAACAAATCTTGTCAAGAAAACCCCATTATAGGGTCACCATAGGTCAGAAACTGCTGACCCCAATTAGAATGCTCACAGCTGAATTTTGGAAAGTGTTTTCAAACGTTGCGCATGTGCAACACATTATGGTAGTCCGATTACAAGATGGCAGCGTTCCAGCAGAGAGAGAAAGAGAGAAGAGGAGGGCCAAGAAGGAAGGAGGAGCTGAGCTCTCTGGTACAGGAGATGGGTCAAAGCCTCTGCGACTGACCAACTGACTGCTGACCAACCCTCATGCGACACTCATATGGACTGGGCAGTTCCTTAAGAAGAAAGGAGTGAAGAGAGGCAATGGGACTCTGGAAGAAGTCAGAGAGGAAGGAAGGAGCCTGCCACGGTCTACTTGCAGTCACAGTTCTCTTCCTACAGGACAAAGGATCTGGGAATCAGATGTTGGAGAACACAAAGACAATAGAGTGCCCCTAGAGCATGTGCAGAGTGCCAAAGCAAGCCCCAGTGTACCTCGTGCATCCACAGGGCAGTTTGGGCCACCAAAGATCCCTCATCCCGTGCTGCAAATGTTTGTCAATTGCCAATGAAACCACTTGGAGAATGGTGGTCTCCTTTGCAGGTCTTTGAGTAGAGGCTGGATGGCCATCTGTCAGTGGGGATGCTTTAATTGAGAGTTCCTGCATGGCAGAAGGGGGTTTGACTGGATGGCCCTTTTTGGGGTCTCTTCCAACTCTAGGATTCTATGATAGGAAGGAGATGAGAGAGAGCAAGAAGGACCATTTGAGCCACTCACCTCGGACATTTGTGGGAAGAGGCTGATGGCCAAAGGGAGGGCCAAACCGAAGGCAGCAAGGCACACGAGGCTCTGGACAGGCAGAATCATCCGAGGCCTGGATCTCAGGAGAGACGTCCTGCAAGACAGAGGAGGGAGAGGAAGGGCAGTTTAGTTACTTGACCCCAAGGCCCATTTTCTGTGGCCCCAACACCACTGAAAGCCCCCATTCTGAAATATTACAGCTGAGATCCTGCATCAGGAGGTGTAGCTGCAACATCTCTGGATGCTGCCCTCCAAAATCTAACCTTCGAAGCCTTAACTGCCCTTCGGCCGCCAAACAGAGAGCAGGGCGGTCAGTGATTGTGGGTTGTGTGGAGACAGAAGCTGCAGAGAACCACAGTTTCCTCTTGGGATCCTGTAAGATTTGAATCCCAGCTCAAGCTAAAAACCCACTGGCTGACCTTGGGCAAGTCACAGTCTCTTAGCCTCAGAGGATGATGGCAATGGCAAACCTCCTCTGAAGAAACTTGCCAAGGCTTGCCTTAAGGTCGCCATAAGTAAAAAATGACTTGGAGGTATACAACAATAACAACAACAACAAGAACATAACTGGTCAGAATGCCAGCCTCTTAATTTTGGTCCAAAGGAAGGTGGGGTCAGAAACACTACAAAACCCAGCAGTTTTACCTCTCACTCTCTCCCACAAAAAAAGCTTTAAAAGACTGCCGAAAACCAAACCAGAAGGGGCATAATGTCATTTCTGCTTTTGGCGTGTGTGTGTGAAAGGGAGATCTTGTTAACTGTGGCTCACCTGAGTCAAAGCAAGAGGCACAGCAGCGGAGATGACCCTTACATTCCCCCCAAACAGACCCACCCACTCTTTTTGGTATAAAACATTACCTATAATCACAGATATTAATCACACTAAAAAAAAACACAATTGAAGGACAGATACAGAAAAGGAGGGAGAATATGTCTTCTGTTTTATCTTCTTAAGTGTCCCACTCTCACATCCATCCATGGCAATAGGGAATACACTGTCTTGAACAATTCTAACTTTTGTGCTCAGTTGTATATCTTTGCATTTTAGGATCATTCCTTGTTCTGCTGTTCCCATTCTGCTCAATGTTTGATCCCAAGTATGAGATCTCATTTGCTATTTCTACACAGCCTTAGTTGAATTTCTGTAGATTCTGTGTGGCCATTATTTTTGTTTTTTTTTTATTTTCAACAATAAACCTGGCCTTTGCACATTCCTCCTTGATCTTCCTCAGTAGTTGTTCCAAGTCTGTGATGTTTTCAGCTACTAGTATGGTGTCATCTGCATATCTTGGGTTGCTGATATTCCTTCTTACTATTTTTACTCCTCCTACTTCTGTGTCCAAGCCTGCTTTTCATATAATATGTTCTGCATATAGGTTGAACAGGTAGGGTGATAAGAATAAGCCAAGATAAGCCTTGTCTGACTCTTTTGCCAATTGGGAACCATCCTGTTTCTCTCTCTTCTGTTCTGACAATAGCCTCTTGTCCTGAGTACAGATTTCTCATTAGGACTATCAGATGTGTTGGCACTCCCATCATGTCTTTAAGGGCAATCCATAACCTTTCATGATCATGAAAATGGTAGTCAGTAGGGAAAGTGGAAGACTATGCTACAAGTGAATGATAATGATGATAATGATGGTGATGATGATGATAGTTTATTTATGCAGTGCCGTAAGTTTTACACAGTGCTTTACAAAGTCATCAGTCGAGATACAACCTCCATCAAGGAAGCCAAGACCTCTGCAAGTTCCGAAAGGGGTAGAGGGTGCCCACTTGGGGAGGGGGGTGTCTCTCATTCAGAGGGTTGCCATAACTTCAAGCCGACTCAATGGCAAACACTAAGAAACCAGAAGAAGAGGATGCCCCCTTCCTTTTTAAGCTCAAACTCAGCATCTCAACAATGGCTCCTTTTCATCCTGGAGAGAAGTGACCAGTGGGGTCCCACAGGGTTCTGTCCTGGGCCCAGTGCTATTCAACATCTTTATTAATGACTTGGATGACAGAATTGGGGGTATACTTATCAAATTTGCAGATGACACTAAACTGGGAGGAGTAGCTAATACCCCAGAGGACAGGATCAAAATTCAAAATGACCTGAATAGACTAGAAAGCTGGGCCAGTGCTAACAAAATGAAATTCAATGCAGAGAAATGTAAGGTTCTGCACTTAGGGCGGAAAAATGAAATGCACAGATATAGGATGGGGGAAATCTGGCTGAATGAAACTACGTGTGAAAGGGATCTAGGAGTCCAAGTAGACCATAAGCTGAACATGAGTCAACAGTGCGATGCGGCAGCTAAAAAAGCCAATGCAATTTTAGGCTGCATCAATAGAAGTATAGTTTCTAGATCAAGGGAAGTTATAGTGCCACTCTATTCTGCTTTGGTCAGGCCCCACCTGGAATACTGTGTCCAGTTCTGGGCACCACAATTCAAAAAAGATGTGGAGAAACTGGAGCATGTCCAAAGGAGGGCAACTAAGATGGTGAAGGGTCTGGAAACCTTGCCCTATGAAGAACGCCTTAGGGAGCTGGGGATGTTTAGCCTGGAGAAGAGAAGGTTAAGAGGTGATATGATAGCCCTGTTTAAATATTTGAAGGGATGTCATGTTGAGGAGGGAGCAAGCTTGTTTTCTGCTGCTGCAGAGACTAGAACGCGGAACAATGGATGCAAACTGCAGGAAAAGAGATTCCACCTCAACATTAGGAGGAACTTCCTGACAGTAAGGGCTGTTCGACAGTGGAACACACTCCCTCGGAGTGTGGTGGAGTCTCCTTCCTTAGGGGTCTTTAAGCAGAGGCTGGATGGCCATCTGTCAGGGATGCTTTGACTTGGAGTTCCTGCATGGCAGGGGGTTGGACTGGATGGCCCTTGTGGTCTCTTCCAACTCTATGATTCTATGATTCTATGATCTATCCTAGGATTCCCAGCAGAAGACCAGGCCTTTTGGGATGGAAACATCTCGACCCACCAAAGTCGGGGCTGAGAACGCTTGCCCACAATGCGTCCTGTTCCGAACCCACCACCGCCACCTTCTGCCACTTCCCTTTGGAAGTGGCACCCTTTTAATTACGGCCCGCTGGGCTCCCCAAAGATAATCACCGCGAGGGAACGCAACCAATTTAGAGTGTTCGCTGGTGCAGCTCCCAGGTGCGACTTCCGCCACGGGTGTTTTGAAACTCAGACCAGTTCAGATTACAATGGCTATAGCCTCCTAATTAAGAGGAGTTATGGCCTGATTTAAAGAAAAAGCCTTAATTAACACATGAAGTGCAATGTCTTAATTGGGACTGGGATCCTACCATTTGCAAAGTTCAGTCTAAATGACTCACAATTAGCCGCCCACTCCTCATCTTTAGATCTTGGCTCTCCAAACTGCAAAAGAACCAGGGAGCAAAGCAAGGCCTTGTCCACAGAGACACCTCTCTCCACCCTGCGCCTCAGTTCACTTGCTGTCCCTGGCATTCGGGGCTTCAAATGCATCCCTTTCGTTACATGCATTCTTCATGTTCTCCTTTTAAGATGAAGGAAAGGCAAACAGCCTGAATGTCGGCCACAGAACAACATCAACAAGAACAAACTCCACCCAGATCTGGCAGCATCTCAGGAGCATAAGGCACCATGCGCAGGGATGATAGATTCATAGAGCCATAGACCTGGAAGGGAACCCCATGGGCCATCCCATCCAACCCCCTTCTGCCACGCATGAACTCACCATTTAAGCCCTCCCTGGGACAGATGGCCATCCAGACTCTGCTTAAAGACCTCCAAAGAAGGAGACTTCACCAAAATCTCCAAAAGAGCATGTTCCACTGTCGAACAATTCTTGTAATCAGGAAGTTCCTCCTAATGTTTAGGTGGAATCTCATTTCCTGTAGCTTGCGCTCCTTGCTCCTTGTCCTAAGTCTCTGGAGCTGCAGAAAACAAACTTGCTCCATCCTCAATATGACTCCCCTTCAAATATTTATTATTACTGTCAAGAGGTCCCTTTTACTGTTGAGCTGGAATCTCTTTTCCTGGAGCTTCCATCCATTGCTTCCATCCTCTGCTCTCTGGAGCAGCTGAAAATAAGCTTGCTCCAACCTCAATATGACTCCCCTTCAAATACTTAAACGCAGCTATCCTGTCGCCCCTTAACTTTTTCTTACCTAGGTTAAATATACCCAGCTCCCCAAGCAGCTCCTCATAGGGCATATGGCTCTGCAGTACTACATGCTAAAAGGAACTTGGGATTATTGTTGATCATCAATTGAACATGAGTCGTCAGTGTGATGCTGCAGCAAGGGAGACAAATGCTATTTTAGCCTGCATTAATAGAAGCATGGTTTTCAAGATGACATATGTAATAGTTCCACTTTATTCTGTGATGCTGAGACTTCATCTGGAGTCCTGCATTCAGTTGTGAGAGCCTCATTTTAAGGAGGATAGCAACAAGTTGGAGCAGGTTCAGAAAAGGGCAACAAGGATGATAAGAGGGTATGAAAAGCAAAACATATGAGTCAGGCCTCATCTGAAATAATCCTGTGTCCAGTTCTGGGCACCACAATTCAAAAAGGATGTGGAGAAACTGGAGTGCGTCCAAAAGAGGGCAACTAAGATGGTGAAGGGTCTGGAAACCATGAAGCCCTATGAGGACCGCCTTAGGGAGCTGGGGATGTTTAGCCTGGAGAAGAGAAGGTTAATAGGTGATATGATGAGAGCCCTGTTCAAATATTTGAAAGGGTGTCATATTGAGGAGGGAGCAAGCTTGTTTTCTGCTACTCCAGAGACTAGAATGCGGAACAATGGATGCAAACTGCAGGAAAAAAGATTCCACCTCAACATTAGGAGGAACTTCCTGAGAGTAAGGGCTGTTCGACGGTGGAACACACTCCTTCCTCGGAGATTGTGGTGGAGTCTCCTTCCTTAGAGGTCTTTAAGGAGAGAGTGAATGGCCATCTGTCTCAGGGATGCTTTGACTGTGTGTTCCTGCATGGCAGGGTGTTGGACTGGATGGCCCTTGGGGTCTCTTCCAACTCTGTGATTCTATGATTCTGTGATATCCCTATTTAAATATTAGAAGGAGTGTCACATTCAGGATGCAGCAAGTTTGTTTTCTGCTGCTCCAGAGATTAGGACCCAGAGAAATGGATGCAAGCTGCAGGAAAAAGAGATTCCAGCTCAACATTAGGAGGATCTTCTTGACATCAAGGGCTGTTAGACAGTGGAATGCATTCTCTTGGAGATTTTGGTAGAGTGTCCTTCTTTGAAGGTCTTTAAACAGAGACTGGATGGTCATCCAATGTTGGGGATGCTTTGATGTTGGGGATGTTCTTGCATGGCAGAATGGGGTTGGACTGGATGGCCCTTGGGGTCTCTTCCAACTTTCTAGGAAAAGTTAAGAGAGTTGGGCATGTTGAAGCCTGGCGAGGAGACGATTGATGGTTTACTACAGAGAGGAAGTGGCAGTCTTGTTCTCTGTTGCCTTGGAGGATAAAACCAAGTCCAGTGACCTAAAGCTACAGGAGGGTAGCTTTTGCCTGAACACTGGAGGGAACTTCTTGAGAGTCAGAGCGGTTTGGCAAAGGAACCAAACGTCTAGAGAGATGGCGGGATCTCCTTCTCTGAGCAGTTACTCACTCACAAACCACAAGGTTGTGAGTTCAATACCAGCCAAGGGGCTGAAGCTCGACTCAGCCCGGCATCCTTCTGTGGGTCGCTAAAATGAGTCTCCAGCATGTTGGGGGCAATTAGCTTCTGCATTGTAAACCGCTTAGGGAGTGCTTAAGTGCAGTGATAAACAGTATAGAAATGCACTTGCTAGTGGTATTGGACATCTTCAAAAGGAGCTAGACACCTCTCTGTTTGGCTGGAGGGCTGGGCTCAATTGCCTCTGGGGGACCCTTCCAGCTCCAGAGTCCCAGTATCTTGCCATCAAAGGTGCTGTCTCTAGCAGTGACCAACGACCCACTGGAGGAAGAGCACGGAGAGAAGGACTTAAGGGCATTGGGGTAGTTCAACACCATCCCCTTTCCAGAATGTTTGGGGCCTCCGAGGTCAATACCGGCCCTCCGAATTGGACCTAACTGGTCAGGGACTGGTAGCAGCCTATGCAGATGGAGTCACGGCTGGAGCCTCTGGTGACGTGCTATGCAGACCTATTTACCATCTGTCTGCAGCTTTTACGGAATCTGCTATGAAGAAAAATGTGAAAAGAAGACAGCATCAACCACACGACATCTTGTTCTCCGTTGATGTTTTTTTGTCTTCCTCCGCTCCTGGCTTCCTTGAGCAAAAGTTGGTAACTTATTAAAGGGAAGCACATGACCCACAGCCATTTGGACATGGATCTAATGCTCCACCTTCCCTCTGGGAGCCTTTTCCTGCTTACGATTCTTCTGCACCAAGGCCAAACTTCACGGCGTCAGGCAATGGGCTCCTTTCATTGGCCTCACTTGCTTGAGAGGAAGACAACCAGCGCTGCAAAAGAGGTCCAGAGAAGGAGAAGGAGGGGGTTTCCAAAAGTTTTAATGATCACCTTTTTAAAAAATTGACAAAAAGTTTGTTTTGATTGTAGTTGTTAACTTATCTCTATGTAGTCACTATCTAGATTTATACATTTTCCCCAGCATATCTTGACCCTTCGAATACCTGATATTGTAGAAGCCTGCAGATTGTGCCTGATGAGGATTTTACACTTTAGTCCCTTCTGGCAGCGCCAGTCACAAAAATAAAGGACACAATGAGCCGATTTTCTCAGAAACGTGCACTTAGGGACCAAGGATGACACTGACAAAATTTCATCAATATGCCATAATAACTACCAGATGATAATTATTACTTTACGATACCCCCCTCGTCAGGCGCAGTCTGCAGACTTCTACAATACCAGGTATTTGGAGGGTCACAATACGCTGGGGGAAAATGTATAAATCTAGATAGTGGCTACATAGCGATAAGTTAACAACTACAAATCAAAAGAAACTTTCTGTCATTTTTTTAAAAAGGTGATCATTAAAACTTTTGGATACCTCCTCATGTTTTCCCATTTCCAATCTTCCTTATAGCCCCCTACGTTTTACCCTTGACTTACAAATCAAGTGTGATAGTTAAGTATATAGGGATTTGGTAAACTTAACATGTAATATTCAGTTTTGGTGATCGAACTCCAAACCCGACGTATGTGTATTATGTAGTTATTTGTACCTTGTTTTATTATTGTGTTAATTAAAATAAATCCAGTATTTTGACCCTGAAACCTTCCCTCGACTTATATATGAGGTTGACTTGTACACAACTTGTACAAGGATTGACGTCAGATATGGCAATAACAATAATAATTAATTAATAATAATAATAATAATAATAATAATATACACAATTCTCTTCCATGCCAGCAATCTCTGAAGATGCCAGCTACAGATGCAGGTGAAACCTCAGGAATAAACTCTTCTAGAACATGGCCACAAAGCCTGAAAAAATCAGAAAAAAACTATAGATGCTGGCTATGAAAGCCTTCGACTTCACAATAATAATATTTTTAAAAATCTTAGTGGGATCACACATCTGCCTTTCAGGACGTTTTGGCAACGATCCGAAGGTGGCCACTTTTTAACAAAAGGGATTCAATGGCAGCTGAACAAGAACTCAAGGAGAAGTTCAACTCTGCCTCCTGGGGCCTGAATAGGGATGAAGGGCTATTTTTAAAACCACACTGTATTTGTTGATCAGCTCCGTGACCCTGCGCAACTATTGCTTTGCTCATTACCGCAGCTGAGATAATTGTCCAGGTGTGAAAGTGTTTGTGTTTCGGTTCCCTGTGACCTCATTGCTTACAGGCCATTCTCCATTCAGCCTCCGAACCATGCCGCCGTCTACCTGCTAACGGAGGATAACATGCCATGATTCTGACACATCCGTCCACAAGAGCTTATGCCACAAATAAATTTGCTAGGTGCTATCCATCTTTGCCGATTTTGCTACAACAGACTAACACAGCTAGGACTCTGGAGAGGGTTTTGAAGACCACGATGAATTAATTAATCGGAACCGGAGGGAGGGAGGGAAGGAAGGAAGAGCAAAAGGTAACATGAAAATGGCATTTTTAAAGTGCAAATAGCCTCCAATGTACCCTTCCTGCTCTTTCCCCTGCTCCTAGGCCCTTGCGGGAGGGGAGAAGGAGAGCAATTCTATCTCCAAACCTTCCTCATTTCAGCAGCCTTGCTCCACTTGTCCCAGTGCCCCGTGTGCTGCTAAGGAATGGAGCCCTCCTTTCTTTCTTTCAAAAGCAGCCCAGGTGGCAGAGATTTATGCTCTGAGTACACCTGTTCCGCTACAACACCTTTCTTTTGGCACACTTTACACACAGAGAAAGAGACTGCAAACAGTCCCTGCTGGGTGGGAGATTCTGGAACCAGGCCTGGCAAGATCGTTTTATTAAAAATGCCGTTGTGCAGCGATTGCACCAGGAAGAGGAGAAGGGCCTCAGCCTCCCCTCTTCCTCCCAAATGACATGCAAATAAAAAGTTGTGTAGACAGTACATCTGCTCTGCAGACACAGTGTGTCACAGATCTTGTAAATACACCTTCATTCAACTTTCAGCACATTGTTGATTAGTGGTTCGGGTTTTGCATAATGTGGCAGCTGCCACCGGCGCTTTTGGGAGGTTCTGCAATGCCTTCCATATGGAAGTTGCTCTCAGAACTCCAAAAGAGTTATCGGGTGTCGTGCTCCAGAGCGCCATTTGCCTCCAAGAAGGTGTGAGATGCTAAGCTAAATATGACAGGAGCTAACCGAAAGACTCCTCCACTGACGGATTTGGGGTGGGGCGCGGAGGTGTCGTGTTTATATTACACAGGCCTGCCACTGATGCCTCTAACCCAAGTCAAGGGAGACTGTTTCAAGGCTGGGAGGGAGAGGAATACCAGGCAGGCATCCCACGCGGGAAAGAAACAGCCCCCTGGACAGATGCCGTTTGCCTCCGCCTGATGAGACCGCTGCCCAACAAGACACCCTTTGGCCAGAATGAGCCATCCGTTGAGAGACGACAGATGGAAGGAGTCTTTGTAAATATTCCAGAGACAGAGGAAAAGGTAGCCGGGGTCCCTGAAACATCCTGATAAGGAAAACCCTGGACAGATGAGAAACTTCATGGTTTGGGACTTTTCCAGTACAATGTTTTTCGTGCATTTTCTCTGCAGGAATGGTCTTCTCTGTGCAGAAACCGTGATTTTCTAGGCAGGAGGCAACATATTTTCCCTGTGCATACCTCCCTTTGTTTCTGTCTTCACTGTGGTATCCTTGTAAACAACGATCCTGGCTAACAAAAGGTGAAAGTGTACCCATCAAGACCCCACTGGCACCAGTGGCCCATGCACCACAGCATGCAGGCCAGTTCCTTGCACTGCTATGGAAAATGGTTGAGAAGGTGACTTAATGCTACCAAAGAAATAGCAATAAAATATGTATTTAAAAAGTCTCCAGCAAGCACACAGTACTCCAACTCTTACCATGAAGACCTAGGAGTCCCCTTTCACAAGACAAGCGACAACCACCAGATATATTATCACGGTGATACCTCTGGCATTGTGCATCTCCATTGCAATAGAGGGTTGGACATGCCTTCTCTCAGCCTCAAAACAGATGCTGTTGTTCCTGCCATTCATGATGTACTGCAATAGGGGGTCTCCTCCCCCTCTCCAAATACCAACTGCCCACCCCCTTTCCAAAAGGCATCACGTACTTACTTTTCTAGCAGAGACATGATGATGGGAGGTAGAACCAGTATAGGCATCGGCAGGACTACTCGCGTCAGGGCCGTCTCTAAGAGTGCCTGAGAAAAACACCAAAGGAAGGTAACAGTCACTTAAGACCCATTGATGATCTATAGGGCTTAGGGAGTTTCTCCCCAAAACCCAGAGGATAAATATCTCCTGCAACTGCTCATTTACCAAAGTGCCTCATATTTCACAGAAATGCAAAGTATTGGCGGGGAGCAAGACAAGGCTTTCGGAATTGCCCTCAGCATTGTGGAAATGGACCAGTTATAACATCCACATGGCTGCTAGTACAAGGAAGAGGACTGGTGGGCTTTCCTCCTTCTCTGGACTGAATTGAGATTACAACACGTGGGTTGTACAAACTACTACCCATTCCTGGCACTAGCCAGGAGGCTTTTACACAGTGCCACCAGGCTCACATCTGGAAGAGCTGCAGCTGGACAGTTCAGAGGAGGCTTGCTTCAATCCAGGCAGGAAAACAGCAGCAACTGGGGAGTGCTGTGTGAAATGACGCACCCTCAAACCACACCTAGCCACCTGGAAGGCCAGCATTTGCTCTTCACAGCTGCTTTTCTAGATTATTTGATGCCTACAGCTAAGGACAATGCAGGCCTCTGAACTGCCAATGCCTTTGTCTTGTTTCATGCTGCTAATTTAATCTGCAGTATGTCCACCAAAACATGAGATGTGGGCCTTCCTTGTTTGAGACCACTACGTTTTCTCAGCCTGGTATTCTGCAACAGGTTCGCCCATCCTAGGAGGAAGCAGGAAGCCTATTACGGTTTAACCAAAGCTCTGCAGAAAATGGAGCTCAAAATGGTTTGCCTTCATTGTCTCAATTTCAAAGCTTGGGGATGGCCTCTGGGTTTTTGGGATTGTGGTTGGTGTTGCTGTTGTTTATTGCTTCATCTTATGCCAACCTCCAAGAACCCTGGTCACAGCTCTGCTCAGGTCTTGCAAATGCAGGGCAGCCATGGCTTTCTGGATGGAGTCCATCCATCTAAAATGTGGACCTCTTCTTTTCCTACTGCTTTTCAGGGATGGGGTGTATGTGTGTGCGGGTGAGTGGAAAAAGGATCGACACCATCAATCCTCACTTTCCTAAGAGAAGTAAAAACATTTATTACTGCTCCATTTCAAGCAGTGAAAGTTAATTAAAAACGGCAAGGCATGTAATTTGGGAATTAAGATACTCTGATACAAGATTCTTATTTTCTGGCTGCTTTCAGTTTTGCTTTTGCTGTATGCTTCCAAATCAGTTTTCACATATTGGGACCCTACAAACTGGAGACCTCCAAAAAAAAAATCCCTGCTCAGATCTTGCAAATTCCTTGATGGGATCAATCCGCCCCTTTTCCTACTGCCTTCCACTTTTCCTATCATTATCATACTTCTCCAGAAGGATGTCAAAAGTATGATAGCCTCACTTGAGCCATCTTCACTTCTAGCAAAAGTTCAGGCCTGGTTTCCTCTAAGACCCATTTACTTGTCTTTTTGACAGTCCATGGTATCTGTAGGATCCTTTTTCAGAACCACGTTTCAGAGGGTTGATCCCCTTAAATCCAGCTTTCTTCCCTGCCCAGCACCTGCATTTCCATGCGTTCCTGCATTTCTCAAACCCTGCGGCTGTAGCTGCGCCAGACACCAGAGGGAGCCCCAGCCACCGCCGTCATTGCGCAGGACTCTCAAAGGGGACTTCTCTGTCTGCCTCTCTCACAAAGGGGTCCCCATTTACTTCTCTCTAGGGAAAGCAGCCAAGGATGTGCCTCGGTGTTGGATAAAACATGGCAACAGCATCTTTGTATAGAAACAGCCTCATGTACAAAGCCCTCTGTTAAAAGGGGGTGGGGAGAGGGTGGCCTGTGGAAGCCATGAAGACCCCAGTCTTCTTTTCCTGCCCCTGAAGCTCCCCTGGATATCCACCAACCCCTCCCAAACTAGCTTTCCCCCAAGGTTATACATTGGGCCCTTGGTATCCACTATGGTTTGGTTCCAGGACCTTCCATAGATACCAAAATCCATGGATGCTAAAGTCCCATTATATACAACTGGGTTGTTGTTATTATTAATATTTATTATTATTATTATTATTATTATTATTACTACTACTACTATTACTACTACTACTACTATTATTATTATTAATACACAGGCCCTTGGTATATGCTAGGGTCTGACTCCAGGACGCCCTGTGGATACCAAAATCCATAGATGCTCAACTCTCATTATTTTCAATGGGGCTATTATTGTTGTTGTTGTTATGAATACACTGGGCCCTTGGTATCTGCTGGGGTTTGAATCCAGGACCCCCGTGGATAACTAAAATCCATAGATGCTCAAGTCCCATTACATACAACTGGATTGTTGTTGTTGTTGTTATACTACAGCGGCCCATGGTATCTGCTGGGGTTTGGTTCCAGGACCCGTCATTGATACCAAAATCTATGGATGATCAAGTCTCACTAGGTTGTTGTTGTTGTTGCACGCCCTTGGTATCCATTGGGGGTTGGTTCCAGGAGTCCCCCATGGATACCAAAATCCATGGATGCTGAAGTCATAGAATCATAGAGTTGGGAGAGACCACAAGGGCCATGCAGGAACTCCCAGTCAAAGCATCCCCAACAGATGGCCATCCAGCCTCTGCTTAAAGACCTCAAAGTCCCATTATATACAATGGTATAGTAAAATGGTATCCCTTATATGAAAAGGCACAAGCAACGTTGGCTTTTGGAATATATATATATATATATATATATACATATATATGAACTATAAGCCTCAGCTCCCCACTCCTCTTCCTTCCAATCCTCTTCTCAATCTCTGGTCCTTCCAACCCTGCCTGCCATCCCTCTTCTCCCCAGGGATTCAGGTCTGTTAAAAATGGCCCCTGGCACAGCTGCCCAACCCTTCCATAAAGACTCAACATGGTGGCTTCCGATTTGTCAACACCAGGAGGACGTACGTGTTTGGCAGCGATTCTGGAAGATCCGACAATGTTTCCGTCTCCGTCCAAGACGTCGATCCCTTCCTCCAGCTCCATGTGTCTCATCAAGACCACGTTGCAAATATTGGCACTGGCTGTGGGGGAAAAGAGAGGCAAAGAGAGCACATTAGGAGGGTCAGATCTCTCAACAAAGCCCACCATCCTTGCAAAATGGGGCAAATGGAAAATGCCCACTGCTTCCTGGCTTAGAATCATAGAATCATAGAGTTGGAAGAGACCACAAGGGCCATCCAGTCCAACCCCCTGCCATGCAGGAACTCCCAATTAAATCATCCCCATTGATAGATGGCTATCCAGCCTCTGCTTAAAGACCTCCAGGGAAGGAGACTCCACTACACTCCGAGGGAGTGTGTTCCACTGTTGAACAGCCCTTACTCTCAGGAAGTTCCTCCTAATGTTGAGGTGGAAGACCAGCTACATAGAACTCCTCTCAGAGCCAGTTGCAGACCAGTTGCAGCTAGACAGAGAAGATGGCAGGGGGTTGGACTGGATGGCCCTTGTGGTCTCTTCCAACTCTGTGATTCTATGATTCTAAGGAAGAGTAGCTTCTCGGCAGCCATTTTAAGTGCGTGTCTGTTGCAGAGGAGGAGGAGGAGCTTCTATGAGTCACATCTGTGAGTCACTAGTGGGAGGAGCTAGGAGACCAGCTATATAGAACTCCTCTCAGAGCCGCGCGCCATTTCCCCCACCTCAGAGGAAAGTGACTACAACTTAGCAGCCAGGAGATCTGTGTAAAGTTATATTCCCAGTTAATTGAGCCCACTGACAGAGATTGGTGAAATGGGCCAGGCCATCAGGGGGCTTTGCCCTTGCTGTTTACCAGGGGATTTTCTTTGAGGAGGAAGCCCACAGTCTTGTTTCAGTGCCTCCTTAAGACTTCTCACAATGGTCACTGAGGGAGCGGCTGCAGTCACCTGCAACACTTGTGGGATGTTTGTCTTCTTGCCTACAGATGTGGGGAGCTTCACATGCCCCAAGTGCAAGTTGGTAGCCCTCTTGGAGGAGAAAGTACAGCAGCTGGAATCCAGGGTAGCAACACTTCAGCATCTCAGGGAGCAAGACGTTTTCCTGGACAGAACTGAAGAAATGATTTTGGAAGGGGAAAACACAGAGGAAGTCACTGGGGATGAGAATGTCATTTCATGTGCACAAGAGGCAGACAGTTGGAGGAATGTCACACAGAGAAGCAGGGAAATCAGGGATAGCTGTGGGAGCTTGCAGCTACAGAATCGTTTCGAAGCCCTTTCCCTTATCAAGGAGGATGAGGTAGACCAGCATGGACAGACTTCAGGGACACAGCAGGGGAGCCTGGGAGTTCCATCGCAGGGAAGAGTTGCTGCTAAGCCTCAGAGGAGGCGCATTGTGGTTGTGGTGGGGGACTCCTTGCTGAGGGGTACAGAAGCAGTGCTTTGTGAGCCTGGCAAGATGTCTCGTGAGGTGTGTTGTCCCCCTGGGGCAAAGATCCATGATGTGACAGAGAGGCTGACAAGACTGGTCAAACCTACTGACCACCCACTTTAAAAAGGCCACCCAGGAGCTGCTCTCCTTCTCCTTCTCTCCAGCAGGAACTGGTCTAAAAATGTTTAGAAAGGCTCGGGGGGGGGGGTTATATAGAGCTAGACTGCTAGTGACTTACAGAAGCTCCACCCCCACTGGAACTTTCTAGAAAGGCCCAGAAAGTCTCTGAGACTGCTAGCTCCACCCCCTAGTGACCCCCCAGCAACAACACACTCTCCCAAGTTTTCAAAAATTCAACTCTCACACACTTTAAAATGGCCACCCAGGAACTGCTCTCCTTCTCCTTCTCTCCAGCAGGAACTGGTGTAGAAAGGCTTGTGGGTCCTTGTCAAAGCACAACTCTTACTAAGATACAACCTGCTCCAGAGAGTAGGACCGGAGCCAAATGATTCGATTACAGGAAAAGAGATTCCACCTAAACACTGCAGAGAACCTTCTTTATTGTAAGAACTGTTCAATCGTGGAAGACACTGCCAATTTTCCTTCTTTGGAGGTCTTTAAACAGAGATTTGATGGTCATCGTTTTTTGTGGGTTTTTGGGCTATGAAGCCATGTTCTGGAAGAGTTTATTCCTGATGTTTTGCCATCATCTGGGTCTGGCATCTTCAGAGAATGCTGGCATGGAAGTGAGTTTGGGTAGATATACTGTTGGTTGAGAAGAAGCGATTTCCATGTTAATCTGTGTATTGCTCTGTTGTTGAATGGCAAGGCCTCAGGATGGGAGGATATGCAAAGAGGATTGGTGTCTGTTTAATTAGAGATCCATTGTTTGCTGGGAACACCTTGATCCTGGGTGATTTGCATTTGCCCTTGCTGGGCCTTGATTTTGTTGTCTTTCAGGAACATTAGCCAAACTTTGCTAACCTTAAGGGTTGCTTCTTTCCTGTTGAAGTTGTTCAAGTGTTTATGGATTTCAATGGCTTCCCTGTGCATTTTTATCCGATAGATGTTGTTATGGTCCAGAATTTCAGTTTTCTCAAACAGCACTTTATGCCCAGGATGGTTTATAACGTCTTCTGCTAAGACAGATCTTTCTGACACAGCCAGAAGAGCATAAATTTCCAGGCAAGGCACAAAGTGTTGGTTATTACCTTTAAAGCCCTACATGGTTTGGGTCCAGGTTACCTATAGGGTCTCCTCCTTCCATATAATCCATCCCGTACACTCAGATCCTTTGGCAGACATTTAGTCTGGTCAGCCAGGACTAGTTAGCCACTGTTGGCCAGAGCACTTTTTCTTCAGCTGCCCCCAAATTGTGGAACGACCTGCCGGACGAGATTGGACAGCTGAATACGCTGCCTGAATTCAAAACGGCATAGAAGAGCAGTTTCTGCCAACAGGCTTATCCAGATGATTCTTAAATTATGAACTTCAAATAACAAATTTTAAATGCAGATCATTTTGTATATCTTATTTGTCATTTTAAATGTTGCATGTTTTAATTAATGTGTTTTAATTGATGTTGTGCATTGTGCATTTATTTGTTGTTGTTTCCCACCGTGATCCATGGCGAGAGGTGGGTAAGAAATTCCATTGCTGATGTCAAGATTTTCCTTCTAATGTTCAGTTGAAATCTGTCTTCCTGTAGCTTCCAACTATTAGACCTGGTCCTTCCCTTCGGGGCACCAGAGAATGAAACTGTTCCCTTCCTCTCTGGGGCAGCCTTTGAGGCATTTAAAGAGCATTTAAAGAACATTTAAAGAGTATTTAAAGAGTGAGGGTGCTCCAGCATCCCGCCTTTGCCTCATTCTTCTGAGCCCACTCTGGCCAATGGGATTTGCACAAGGGTCTACCAAGCCTATCGTTAAATTTGGTATCTTAGCCAGAGACATCTGATACTGGAGATGCCAGTCCCCCCCCCCCTCAAAAAAAAAGAGAGAATAAAACAGCAATTAGCAAGAGGATGGCATGCATCCTGGCAGCGCAACCAGGCATGTCAGTACACAAATAACAGAGGCAGAGAATTAATTAAGAGCTGAGCAAATTAATTACAGGCCCTCAATCAATCCTGACATCAGCTTAACCTCCTTCTCTTAACACTTTGGTGTAATAATAGAACAACGTGATAAGAGATTCCCCGCTTGGGACCCTCCCCTGGCGCTACTGGCTGAGACCCCAAAGATTCTGAAATATTGGATTGTAGATGTTTTCCACCTTCCAATGAAAAGCTGAAACACCTTGCTCCGAATCTAGAAAGCCCTCAATACAAAGGAGGGCAGAGGCTGAGGTCCTACATCAGGGTTGCACTACGTGTCTCTCTACCTGTAGATCTGTGCAATACCTGTGCCTCACGACCCTCATTTTGAATGGGAACACTGTGAAACTAAACCAAGTCAATGCGGCCATAGGATCCTGTTAGATGTCTCCCACGTGCTTTAAATTCCTCTAAAGAAGCAGTTGGACATTTCTGTTTGATGTAGAACAGATGATGCAGTTCATGGTTACGGAAATGGAGTTGCACCTGTAGTGCCACCATACACACACTGCAGATGAAGATTCAGATGTGCATTGTTTGTGCAACGCTACAATTTAGTAAAGTGGCCAAGTTGCAAATCCTGCCACTTACTCTGCAAGCCTAAGTTTCACTCCGTCTTCTTAATACACAAGGCAGATCTGCACACAATGCACTCCATGTATAACATGCATGCTCATCCAAGCATTAAATATGCAACTCCATTTGTGAAACCTTAAAATGAATGTGGGCATTGCAGTTCAGAAAATAATATCCAACCAGTTCTGTAGGGCAAGTTACATCCACAGGATCAGGAAAATATAAAATGAAGACAGAAGCAATACACTCAGGAACGAGATGAAACAGTGAAAGATCCTCCAAGAAAGAACCATCTGAAGATGAAGCCACAATTTTAGAAAGCTAAGTAGAAAAAGCTGTCAAAGCACTTGGGAGAAATAAATCACCTGATGGTATACCAACAGAGCTGCTTCAAGCTACAGAGACAGAATCTACTCTAGATCTAACTAAAATTTGTCACCAAATATAGAAAACAAAACAATGACTCACAGGTTGGAAATGCTCGATATACATTCCAGTCCCCAAGAAAGAGGACACCAGGGATTGCAGTAACCACAAGACCATTGTATTAATTTCCCACGCAAGCAAAACAATGCACAAAATTACACAACAAAGACTTTGACCATATGTCGAGTGAGACACAACAAGCTGGTTTCGGAAAAGGAAGAGGAACGAGGGATCATATTGCAAACATATGATGCTGGCTGGTGGAGTGCATCAAGAAAATCAGCCTACCTACTGCAGGAAATGGCACGAATCTCTGGATCAGAAGCCGGGTGGCTGGGGTAAACTGGTTTGCTCTCTGGATCAGAACATTAAGGCCCACCTGCAGAGAGAAAAGGCAGAGCAAGGAAAGGTCTCAGAAACAACAGGAGGCTATGTACATGCATATCCCACACGTGTCTTTCCACGTATACACCTGGCTCTCCTTCCAGGAACCAGAGAGAGGAGGATTTTGGCTGGGAGTCAGTCTTTTCTCCATGCGTTCCTGCATGGCAGAATGGGGTTGGACTGGATGGCCCTTGGGGTCTCTTCCAACTCTATGATTCACTCCTCTTGATCCGGGTCCCTTCGCTTTCAACCCCATCATCCACTCTTGCTGCAATGGCTACTTTGCACTCAGGGCTCCCTCCTCTCAATTAGTTGTAAGTAAACATTCTGCAGTACATCTCTTCAGCTATTCAAACAAAGGTGAGAGCTGTCTTTAATCCATTTAATCCAGGTGCCAAAATGTCCTAGGGCAACAGGTCCTGTCTGGTCTGGGTAGGGACAGCCCTGGTTAGTACTGCTTGGACCCTTGTTGATTAATGGTCACTTCAAGAGTTTCCTAGGGTTTTCTTAGCCAAAGAATTCTCAGGAAGTGGTTTTGCCAGTTCCTTGTTTTGAAACTGGTGTTCACTGGTGGTCTCCAATTCAAGTCCTTGCCAGGGCTGACCCTCCTTAGTGTCCAGGATCAGACAGGATCTGGTGCCTTGAAAGTATTTAGGTCCTTGCAGAGTGTTATTTAGAGGTTAGGCTGTAGGACTGGGGGTCAAGAGAGCTGGGTTCTAATTCTTAGGAGTTTATCACAAGGGGACCATATGTACCTCCATCCCAATAACGATGCATCCCACAAAAGTGCATATGATTTTCACACGCAGAACACAATAACGTATTAGAGGCTCCTTACTAAAGTGAGAAAGAGGGCAGAACGTGCATTTGGTGTCCACACAGATGTGTGTGAATCCCATTGCTGGTTTGGGAATCGCAATTTTGTGCGTGTGCACAGAAAAATTAGTTGTGTCACCAGAAGTCACCAAAGCACACCTGGCAGTGAACAAAATCACCAATTTTATTTGTGATAGCCCTGTTTAAATATCTGAAGGGATCATGTCACATTGAGGAGGGAGCAAGCTTGTTTTCTGCTGCTCCAGAGAATAGGACACAATGGAGCAATGGATGCAAAAGACAGGAAAAGAGATTCCAGCTCAACATGAGGAAGGACTTTCTGACAGTAAGAACTGTTTGACAGTGGAAGATGCTGCCTCCATGGAGGATGGTGGAGGATGTTCTTTGGAGGCTGTTTTTAAGCAGAGGCTGGACAGTCATCTGTTCCAGGAGGGCTTGGATGGTGTCTTCCTGCATGGCAGAATGGGGTTGGAATGGATGGCCCTTGAGGTCTGTTCCAACTCTAGCAACCTATGCTTCTATGAACACTAGGAATTGGGGGGGGGGGCTTTGTGCCTGACCAACCTGCCTCCCCGCCTCCCCTCTCTTCCCAGTCCTGAGGTCCCCTTCCCAGTGCTAAGTGGCCAATGGAGCCGAGGGCGGTGGGTGGCCTCCCTGCTCCATCTCAAACTGATTATGGGCCATCGCAGCAAATTCGCAGGCTGTCAGCACGGCCAAGGCAAACAATTATCAAGGCGAGGCAGAGCGCATTAAGGGAAGCCGCAGGGGGACCTTCGCCTAGACCGGAGGGTGAAAAATGGTGTCGCTGTGGGGGTGCAATGTGGAGGGACGGGGAGGGAGGATGAAGACGGCGGCAGGGAAGGAACACGGAAGAGCGCCTGGCCCTGAAAGGACGGGGACAAGGAAGGAGGACAAAGAGACCCAACATAATTCTCAACCACCCACTGCAACCCACCCACCCTTTACTGTTGTCTAAGTAAGAGCAGTGAAGTCTGGGTAGGGGGTCTCTGAAGGCAATGGGGAGCACACACACACACACACACACACACACAAACTGCAGCCAGCTTGCATTTGCAACAAGGGCTCAAACTGCTCCCTGAATTTCCTCCTTGGGTGCAGCTACATCAGCAATTCTCAAACTATGGCCGTCCAGGAGTTTTGCACAATCCCTGACCACTGGCCAAGCTGGCTGTGGCTTCTGCAAGTTGAAGGTCAAAACAGTTGGAGGACCAGAGTTTAGGAATCACTGATGTACACTCTGTAGCCACAGATTCTTTATCCACAGATTTAACTATCCACTGTTTGAAAATATTGAACACAATAAAAATTCCAAAAAGCAAACCTTGGTATTGCCATTCTATATTATGGATACCATTTTACTATGTCACTGTATTGAATGGGATTTCAGCCTCCATGGTTTTTTGGTATCTACTACAGGAGGTCCTGGAACCGAACTCTAGCAGTCCCATCTCATGGAGTAGTAACAAAAGGCACTACCTGCACCACAAGGAATTAAGCCTTTGCCTCGTTCTTCTGAGCCCACTCCGGCCAATGGGATTTGCACAAGGGTTTAACACAGAGTCCTAGTCCCTTTGATGGCCTTCATGGTATATAGATTGTTGAATTCCTACCTCCTTCTCCAAATTGATTCTGGAATCCTAGCCTGGAATCTCTGTTGCTTCTAAGCTTTCCTCCAGTCACTCATCTATCTCCCTTGCTGCATTTCTTCCTCCTTCTCCTCCAGAAAAAAAGAATCTCATTATTCCACCACCAAGTCCCACCACAGCCTGCCTCGAGATCTTGGAGACAAAAAATTAATTTAAGGATCATTTCAACTGGAATAATTGGCTTTTCCTAGGCCTAGGGCATGTCTGAATCAGGTTGTTCATTCTGCCAGAGGCCTTACAAGCTGGGAGTGAAGACTTTCCAGTTGCCTTAATGGAGGCATCTTCAAGAGAGGAACTAGAAGAAATTTAGGAGTTCATCCAAGGGCCCAAAAGAACGTCAGGTCTGCAAGTTCCTCAATGCTTCTCTGGCTGGGATTAAAATTGGAAGACTAAAAAACGAAAGACTGCTGAAATTCCTGGACTCCTCATTGTCTTCTCTTGATTGCAATGGAGTATTATGGCTCCATTCCATTCTGTGGGGTTGAGTAATGGCAAACTGTGGTTTCTCCACCATCCCTCACCATTGGCTATGCTGTCCGGGACTACTGGGAGTTGCACTCCAACAACACCTGGAGGGACACAGTTACCCATCATGAGAGAAACTAAAAGGCTGCAAAACATACTGCCTGGAGGGCATGTGAAAAGATGGACAGCCTGTCAGGGTTGTAGCTATGGGGGGTATTTTGTGGAATGACTGCTCCCTAAAAAGAATTCTGCTTTTCTCCCCATGAAATTTTCCTTCAGTCCATTGAAAAACATTCACCTGCAGGCCTCCTCTTCTACCTGCTGTGTTTCCCTCACCTGCTGGTCACTCAGTCGGTATTTCTAAAGGCTCAACTGAAGTTTTAAGTACAATCCTAGAAATCTGGAGACTAAAGGAAAATTTCACAGTGGGGAGGCAAACTTTCTACTGAGGGACAACTTCTCATTTTGCCCTCCCTAACTACATCCCTCTTGCTTGCTCTTCATCTTGTTTTCAGCCCTTCCTACACAATCCTATAGGAAGCAACTGCTTCGGCTGGAGAGAGGAAGGGTAACATGGGCTCAGACTGAGATGCCCAATGCAATATTTGGGCATCCGTAGAACCCCCAGCCAAGGAACCAGGGGGCTGGCAGCAGCACAGCCGAGCACATTGTGGTGGGCCACATTTCTAGCTGCCCTTTTCAGACTTGTCTGCATCAGAATTGGATCCTGGAAACCGTTTTAACCAAGATCACGGAGTCCCCAGGCCCTTGGAGACTCTCTGCTGGGTGCAGATCCTGAGCCCAGAGGGATGTGGGTTGGGGAGAAGAGCAAGGGCCTCACTTTAATTAATCCAATGGCACTTGTTTTCAGGTCATCTAGTCCTAATGGTCTCACTCCAGGAGGCAATCGGCTGCTAATTGACAGCAGAGTGGAGCGTTTAATGAACCTACAGAGAGCCAGGCTGCTTGCCCTCAGGCAAAGTACCAGGCAAAGTGGCAAAAACACCTGTTTGAAGCACTTAAACCTCAGGCTTCCTTCTTTTGTGGGGGTCAGCTATGTCATGGGACTAAGGGTGCAAAGGCATCTTGACCCAGCCTGGGCTGGGTGACCACAGAACAGGGAGTCAAGTGGACCAGAGTGGCCACTCTTTAGCACAGCTCAAAGTGCAAAGGGAAGTGGGAAGACACAGTAAAGTGGAAGAGGAATTACTTCCCTGAGCCCCCCAGGAGCAAATGTCTAAGCAATGGAAACAAAAGGGTTACCCACTGCTATCGAGACGGCACTTATGACAGCTCCCACGTAGCCCTGGATGAATTTCGACGTTGGAGAAGGCTGCCGGAAGAAGACAGAAATGGGTTAAAAGAGGGGGGAACATTAACCCAGAGAAGCCACCCCAATCCCAAAACACAGTGAGAAGCAGGAGAAACAGTAACTCATTGTGCTCCGGGGGCAGGGAGTGTGGGGAGGGAGGCTTTGCCACTGTTTGGGATTCTGGCGGGGGGCCACTGCTCTTGCCCGAGAAATATAATGGGTGGAGGGATCCCTGCTCTTACTCTGGACCAGTTCTGTCTTGAGAAGGAATGAAACCTTCGCTCTGCAAGGACAGGAAAGACTATCTGGCCCCTCAAATGGTGCACAGGCATCCCCAAGAGCTGGCAGCTCCAACCCACTTGGTCTTCTGACCCTATAGCATGCAGCCCACCAGCTGGCATCTTAAAACTTTTAGCCGACTCTCAGTATTTCAGCTTCCCCATGGACCTCTCGGTCTAGCAATGGCCGCATCCCTTTGCCAGCTCTTACTCAGTTCCTCCACCAGCCCTTTGAAGGCGTCCACATCAAGAAAGAAGCCTTCCTTACTGGCCCACCTGTCCTGGATGAACAGCCGGTCAATCTCCTGGAACTCAGTCCACTCACCCAAAGACCCTCGAGTTTATCACATGAGGAAAATCCCGTGCAGAAATGGGGGTTTAAATCAGAAAAAAAATCCACAAATGTGGGTTGATTTTCACATGACGTTGTTGTTAAACTGGTGTTAACTAGAACAGAAAGTAGATGGAAAGCAGACAAAAGCTGGTCCTTTTTATTTTTGGAAAATCTTGAAAGTAAAAAAGAGTGGCTTTTGTCTATTTTCTGTTCAGGTTAACACCAGTTTAAGAACTACGTGGGTGAAAATCAATCCGCTTTTGCTGGTTTTTTCCAGCTTTTGAATCCTGTTTTTGCACGCAATTCCTCCTGTGTGATAAACTCCTTAAAGATTGACATTGGACTGAATTTCACGTGGGGGAGACCTTGTTCTGCCACCAAACGCACTTTGCAAGGGTGGCAGCTTCACGTGAGGCTCTTGTCCACAATAATATTTTTTTCTTATATCCCACATTTTTCCCAACATAGGGACAAAAGGCAGTGAACAACAAATATAAAACAATACAATTAAAAACAGTACAAGACTATTAAAATATATAAATATAAAAATTTTTAAATGATTGAACAATTTTAGAGTTAAAGCAGTTATAAATTAAAATAGTTTTTAATATTTCAAAGGCAGAGTCACAACAGGGGTGCCACCATGGTAGCACTGAAAACAGCTGTGCAATCCTTCTGATTCTTTCACCCAAGCCATGGCATCTTGCCCAGGTAAGGTTCTGGTCCCTATGGAAGGAAGCTCATTTTGCCTCAGAGTGGCTCATGATTTCTTGGCATCTGGTATCCATCTGAAGTCCCTACGGAGTGCTGCGTCTATGAATGCTCAAGATCTAGTAGGCAGTCCTCCAGATGCTGTTGGAGGGCAAGTCCAAGCATGGCACAGCCAGAGGTGAGAACTCTAGGAGCTACAAATCCAACAACATCTGGATGCTTTCACATTTCCCTTTCCTGGTTTATCAACTCCCAATCAGTTTGTTTTTTTCAAGTGCCAAACAGCTAAGACATTTTTCTTTCTAAAAGCCAGTGCTTCTCCAACAATGTAATGCAGGGGAATGGCAATTATTATTTTCCAGTTTCTCAGGTTCCAGGACTGAATTTGTGCCCATTGGTTTCTTTGTTTCCTGGAAACCTGCCAGGGATCAGGACCCATGCACCAGTCCAGGGACGACCATTTTGAATAGCACTATTCTAGGCAGTACCATGAACAAATCAAGAATGGTTCAAGCCATTGCTACAGAGATTTAGAAATTTCTCTCTCATATAACATAATCATAACATAAGCGCTCAGTGGGACATCTCCTCACCTTCGTTGCGTTTCGGTTTGCATAGTTGACACAGGCGTTGTGGCTCTGATTCAACCACTGAGGGCAAAACAGAGAAGAAGAAAAATGAGACAAACTCTGGTTTAAAAAAGAGAAAGAGGTCGGGAGGGGGGTGACGACGATGACGATGAAAGAGAGAGAGAGAAAGCAAGAGCGGCACAATTGCTGCAAAAGAGGAGTTGTAGCAAAACACGCAGGAAAGAAGCTTTTCCAATTACGCCTCCCGCTGTGGAAGGAGGTTTTTTTGTTATCAAATCCAGACAACGCTGTTATGTATCTCTGAGAGAAGAGGACCCAGGAGGGGGGCACTCATGGCAGAAAGGGGTGTCATTGTCCTCTCTTTTTCTTTCTGTCGCTCTCAAACATACACAAACACACACACACACACACACACACACACAGCATAGGCTTGACCCTCCCTTGCTTCTGGGGCTTCTCTACTCCATTGGTAGCCTCTCCAACTGGGCAAGGGGCTGCTTGGGACCCCCATGCTCCTCCCTGCCTTCTCTCCCCCTGGACTGACCATAAGGAAGGGGCCACAGCAGGATCATGGAAAATCCCAACCCACCAAAGTGGACAACCAGCCAAGGGACAGAGGCCCCTTAACCGCTCCTGGACTTGGGAGCCACTTAGGGGTCAAGAGCCAGACAGAGCATCAGGGAGGCTTCTGACAACCCACCGCCCACCCACCCAGGTCTCTTCGTGTGGGTCCTAGGATCAAATGCATCCTGGAGGGGCCACAAAGAGAGAGAGAGAGATCCACATCTTTGCTTCTGCTTTGCCCCACCTGGTCCACCACTTTACTAGGAGGAGATGGCCACCTGTTTTAGGCAAGAGAGGACAAATGAGTTGGGAAGCAGGACACCACTTTCCCCCCGGCTCCATGCCTTTGCAGACCATCAGACACTGCATCGTATCAGCATTTTTGGGGGGGTGAAGGGGAATTTGTGGCCTAAAAACAGGTTGGTGAGAATCACAGAGTTGGAAGAGGCCCCCAGGTCCATCCATTCCAACCCCATTCTGCCATGCAGGAATACACAATCCAAGCCCTCCCTGTGACAGAAGGCCATCCAGCCTCTGCTTAAAAACAGCCTCCAAAGAAGGAGACTCCAACAATATCTCCAAGGGAGTGTCTTCCACTGTCAAACAGCTCTGACTGTCAGGAACTTCTTCCTAATGTTTAGGTGGAATCTCTTTCCCTGTAGTTTGAACCCATTGCTCCATGTCTTATTCTCTGCACCAACAGAAAACAAGCTTGCTGTTCTACAATCACAGAAGCATAGAGTTGGAAGAGACACCAAGGGCCATCCAGTCCAACCCCATTCTGCCATTCAGGAACTCACAATCAAAGCATCCCTGACAGATGGCCATCCAGCCTCTGCTTAAAAATAGCATCCAAAGAAGAAGACTCGACCATTTTCCAAGACAGCAGCATCTTCCACTGTCGAACAGCTCCTGCGGTCAGGATGTTCTTTCTTATTTGGGGGGAGGGGGGTCTTTACATAGAGGCTGGATGGCCATCTGTCAATGGGGATGCTTTGATTGAGAGCCCCTGAATGGCAGAGTGGGGTTGGACTGGATGGCCCTTTTGGGGGTCTCTTCCAACTCAAGGATACTATGATTCTATGTCAGGGATGCTTTGATTGTGAATTCCTGCATGGCAGGGGCTGGACTGGATGGCCCTGGAGGTCTCTTCCAGCTCTAGGATGCTATGAATGTTGAGGTGGAATCTCTTTTCCTGTTGCTTGAATCCCTTGCTCTGTGTCCTGGTCTCTGGAGCAGCAGAAAACAAGCTTGCTTGTTCCCTTGGTTTTTAATACTGGAAGTTAAAAGATCTGAGGTATTTATTTAACTCAATTTATCCAGCTCTGATTGTCAAACACATTGATATCGAGGGACACAGACACACTTGACTGATGTAGCTCACTGCCTGCAAACTCATAGAAAAAGATAAGAAAGAAAGGAGTATTGCATCTATTTATGTGATTTCTTTAGCTTCTGACTCTTCAGACAGAGTCGGGGGAGACATTTGCAGGTTCCTTCTGCCTCCGGAAAGGGCTTTCTCTGCATTCCTCTCGATTTTAAAGCTCCAGCAGCCATTGCCACAGACCCACATTTTTAAGCACATCTCCACAACCACAACAAAGGGCTCCTGGAGCTCAACAGGCACATCCACAGAAAAGCAGGTAGAAGTTTCATCACGTTTACATCTCAATGTGGAACAGTTTCCAGCTTTCCTCTTGCTGAAGGAAACCCCAAGATTTCTCTCCAAAAGCCAAGATGCAAGTTATAATTCTGTTGGCATTTGCACAAGAAAAGACTTTTTGAATGGGAGACAATGGGAAAGAACCATTACCTGCCAGAAGATGGTGGACGCCAGTGTCTGGTTTGGCAGGAGAAGACCGACAACCTGCAAGAGAAAAAGGGAGAGATGTCAGAAAAGAGGAAGGAAGGAAGGAAGGAAGGAAGGAAGGAAGGAAGGAAGGAAAGAGCCCAAAGACTGGAAAGTGTGAATCATTTGCAAGAGAGGTAGGCATTTGTCTAAGGGCAAATTCCTTCCCAAGACTTCCATGGTCTTTTTTAAAAAATAAAATTGATTCATTAAAAACAGAATCAAAATTAACATAAGAAAGTTAGATCAACAGCACGAAAACATTGATAAATGCTTACATAGAACATAGAACTATGTAAGTTATGTTATCTTGGTCTTGAAATACAAAGTAAATATCTGCAATTATATATTCTATTTGATTAATCCTTTCCAAACATAGGTTGATAGGCTATGACTTCTTTCCTTATTAAATTGATTTACATGGGAAATAAATGGGAACCATGTTACCTCAAAGGTATTATTATCTTTCTGTTCTTTTGCTCATCTTACTTGCCATATTAGTCTTTCGGATAGTGATAAATTCCAATGCTTTTTAGACTAAACTGGGTGCTATAGGGTTCTTCCAGTTGCCGGCAATAACCTGTCTGGCTGCTAATAACAGAAAGGAAAGCAAATCTTTATGTATTATTTCCTTATTCACACCTCTAAATAAATTCAGTAGTGCCAGTCCTGGATCAAGGGTGATGTGGCATTCCACCATCTGATTAATTTCTGCCTATATCTCCTTCCAGAATCCTTGTATCTCTGGACAATCCCACCATTTATGAAGATTGGACCCTAACAAATCACAGTTTGGAGAGTTATTATCAGATATACACTCCAATTTTACTGGAGTAAGATACTACCAATATAGCATTTTAAACATACCTTCTCTATTATGGGCTGATATCGATTTCGTTGGGCATGATGACCAAATTTTCTGCCATTCTCTTTCATCCAAAGTATAACCTAGGTTCTGCTCCCATATCAATTCCAAGACCTCCATGGTTGCCAGACTCCATCATACAATCTCTGCTTAAAGACCCCCAAATAAAGCAAGTTGACCACCTCCAGAGGCACTCTTGAAAAGCTTTTTATAGTGAAAGGGGTTCTGCCTAATGTTTAGAAGGAATCTCTTTACTTGGAATTTGAGTTCTTGTCCAGCACTCAGGCCACTCACACCATGCTGGCTCTCAGGTTTATGGAAACACGGAAAGCCTCTCCAAGAGTTTTCTTGGCCAGATTTCCTCTGAGGAGGTTGGCCACCTTGGACTTCCTCTAGTGGGACCTGCCCTTGAGTGAGTTTCTGTGGTCAAGCTGGGATTTGAACCCTGGACCCCTGGAGTCCTAGTCCGAGATTCAGACCACTAGCCACTTACACCACGCTTACACTGAACTCCATTTTAATATTTGTGTTTTAGCTGTACTGCCTTGGATTAAATCATTCTGGTTCCAGGGGATCCAAAGACGATGGTGATGATGAGGAAAGCACCACAAACAAACAGATAAAGCAAAACATGGAGATGGCTGCCAATCTTAAACCTCTTTGAAAGACTGGGGGAAACAGGAGTCTGCAAGTCAAAGGGAAGAAGCAAAAAGAGCGGCTTCCCAGGTGGAAGAGGGGTCTCCATTGCGATCCATGGAAAGGTGGGCTTGCAAGGAGAGGAGGAGGAGGAGGAAAGGATACTGCATGCGCCGGCAAAGAGGCGCATTTTATGCATGCTCTCCATATGGGCAGGAGTCTGCCAGGGAACATACAGCTCCCTTCTTCATTGCTGGCAGCAGGTGGGGTGTGGGAATCGCGAGATAGAAACAAATGGGGGGGGGATCCAAATCTCCAAAAATGGCTGCACAACGGAAAGTTAACTCCTCTATAACATGTTCTTGCAGGAAAAGAGATCCTAACTCAACATCAGGAAGGACTTCCAGATAGTCAAAGCAGTTTGACAGTGGAAGATGTTGCTGCCTCCATGGAAGGTGCAGGATCTGGAAACCATGAAGCTCTATGAGGAGAGATTTAGGGAGCTGGGTCTGTTTAGCTTGGAGAAGAGAAGGTAAGATATGATATGATGATAGTCCTATTTAAGTATTTGGAGGGATGTCATTTTGAGGACGGAGCAAGCTTGCTTTCTGCTGCTCCAGAGACTATGCCATGGAGCAATGGATGCAAACTACAGGAAAAGAGATTCCAGCTCAACATTAGGAGGAACCTCGACATCTGGAAACCATGAAGCCCTATGAGGATTGATTTAAGGAGTTGGGTACCTTTAGCCTGGAGAAGGGGAGGTTAAGAGGGGAGAGAATAGCCCAGTATAACCATTTGAAGGGATGTCATGTTGAGGATAGAGCAAGCTTGTTTTCTACTACTCCAGAGACTAGGACACAACAGAGCAATGGATGCAAGCTACAGGAAAAGAGATTCCACCTAAACATTAAGAGGAACTTCCTGATGGTCAGAACTATTGGACAATGGAAGATAATGCCTGAATACCTTCTTTGGAGGTCATTAAACAGAGGCTGGATGGCCATAGGTCCCAGGGAGGACTTGGATGGTGTCTTTTTCCATAGCAAAATGGAGTTGGGCTAGATGGATTTCCACTGTAAAGTGAGCATTTTCTGGTCAATAACAGCTTTTAAAAACTGGTTGCAGGGTGTTTTTTTTTTAAAGAAGGCTTTTTTTGCTGACTTTTATCTTGTGTCTTATGCTGCCGTTTCTGGACATTTGGATTTTTTCCGTCCATTTTGTTTCTATCTCGCAATTCCCTTCACCTCACTTGCTGCCAGGAATGTTCTCTGTTAAGATTTATTTTAAATGGCTTTAATTCCATTAGTTGTTTTAACTGCGTGTAGCAATATTTTTATCTAAGTGCCTTTCATTGCAATTTTTAAAAATTGTCAGCCGCCTGGAGTCCCAGATTCGGAGAACAGATGGGATATAAACAAATGGAAGAGGAGGAGGAGGAGGAGGAGGAGGAGGAGGAAAAAAGATGGAGGTGGAAAATGATGATGGAGAAAGAGGAGGAGGAAGAGGATGATGATACGATGGAGGAGGAAGAGGAAGAGAAGGAAGATGATGATGGAGGAGGAAGAGAAGGAGAAGGTGATGACGACGACGATGACAATGATGATTATTATGGCATGAAGATGATGATGATGATGATGATGATGAGACAACGCTGACAACAATGATTATCTTGAGATGATGATGATGATGACGCTGACGACAATGATTATCATGGTATGATCATGATGATGAGGATAACGACAACATGATTATCATGGTATGATGATGATGATGATGACAACAATGATTATCGTGGTATGATGATGATGATGATTATCATGGTATGATGATGATGATAATCATGACAACGACAATGATTATAATGGGATGATGATGACGACGACGACGACGAAGAAGAAGAAGAAGAAGAAGAAGAAGAAGAAGAAGAAGCAACAGCAACAACAACAACAACAACAACTCACTGGCCCCAAAGGACATGGGCCTGGCCCACCGCCCCAAGCAGCCTGAGCTGACACCTCCTACTTATTGGTTAAACCCTCTTCCTGGGACCCGGGGCTGGCCCCCAGTTTAGACGTGGCTTAGGCTGGGAAATCAAGGCCCATTTGTGGGGGGGGGGGGGTGAGAGAGATGGGGGTCGCTGGCTGTGTCCCCCTCCTCTCTCGTCTCCCCCGCCCCATTTCTCCCCCAATTTGCTCAGACTCCAAGCGCAGCCTGCCAATTATGCCACTACACTTCACAGATCAATTGGCATAAATGTTAAAATTAAAATGTAGCATTTGAAAAATCACTTTCTCCCCCCGGCCCCCGTTTTTATGACAAGAGGTTCTCGTTTATCATTTTGCGGCTCACGCAACTGAGCTCTGCTGACAGCTCTCAGCTCCTCTGACAGGTCTGGATGCGGGCCGATTTTTGGTGTCAACCTGATCGCTAACTCAAATTTGTGTTTAACTTTTTTGCAAAGTTAATTACAGATTACCACCCAAATGTTAAACATAAATAAGGACACCTTTCCCCCCTCTTTATGCTGGGAACCATGCCATTGCCTCGCTTAAGATATAATTACTGGGAAGTCCATATGTCTCAAGCAATGCGGCCCAGAAGGGACGCCGCAGAAGCGCTTGCGGGGAGTCGAGGAACGGAGAAAGGGACGCAATGCCGTTCCGCGCACAGCGAACGTGATTTCGCAGCGTGGCAGCTTTTAAAGTTGCTTTAGTGTGTTTCAAATTACTTTTAATCATTTTAAACGGGAAGCGTTTTAAATAAACAAATAGGAAACCCAGGCTTCTGGCCACCCCAACAAAGGTGAAGCTGTGCATTTTAGAGTCCATGAAAAGCGGCAGATGGACAGATCTGACCCAATCCACCAGGCCAATTGCTCTTGAGTAGCCTCCAGCGAAATGACAGGAGGCTGCACAAGATGGACGCTGAGCCTGAAGTTTAGCCGCCAGAGGTATATTCTTTGGTCGTCAGAACTGCTGGACCGCGCATAGCCTGTTCTAGTCCTAAAATGGAGGCAAAGGGCAGCAACTTTCCAGAGTTGGAGTAGTGCAGCCTCAAATGTCCCCACCGTATTATTATTATTTTATTTTCATATATCCTGCCTTTCTCCCAATAGGCGGCGAACAAGTATAAAACGATACGATTTAAAAGCAATACCAAATATTCAAATGCATAAATATAAAATTTAAAAAACTTAAAACACTTTTAAGGATTAAAACAGTTAAAAATTAAAATATAATATAGTAAAATACAAAACGTTAAAATTTGGGGAACCCAGCATTAAAAACACAGTCCTTCTCCGCTTAATAGGCCTGCCTGCACAGGAACGTCTTTACCTGGCGTCGGAAGGATAGTAAGGATGACCGTACCCTTGTGGACCCGGAGGGTCAGCAATCCCACTGAACTGACCACCACTGGCTACTGCATGGATTAAAGCACCAGCATCCAGGGTCCATTGCTATAGTTCAGGTGCAATATTCAGGTGGGAAGACAGATAGGAAGAAGCAAGAGGGGAGGGTAACATATGATAGTGACCACTCAGCCTGAATGTCTGGAGGCCACTGGACTATGACCATCAAAGTTGTCTCTGTTTCCACACCGCTGCCTTTTGTTCCCTCCTTTCTCCTCCAGCATTCCTGTTCAACACTGGACACCTCCAATCACTTCCATGGTCAAGTCCAAAGCTTTCCTTGGAGCTCCAAATTTGACCCACGGAGAGTCCATGAGGTCCATCCTCCACATTAATTATCAGAAGTGTGCACCTAGATCTCCCTCTTTTGCCCAGCACAAATGCAGGAGCAAAATGTTAAGAAGAAAAGAAAAGAAGAAAAACCCAGGGTTGCTTTGCACATCTTTGCTTAGAGGACTTTTACGTCATCTGTGTGGAATTTGGATTTTTGAGTAAATGTTAAAAACTCATTTTCTGTTCAAAGCCTGCAAAGTTGGGATAAGATGTTAAAATACTTACAATAGGGGTTCCAAAAGGAATGTAACCTATGAGGAGGAGAAAGACGCATGTTAATGCAGACAGAGCTCTCCTGGCCCATAGCAGTCTTACTCCTAGTTTACTGCATCTAATAATACTGTAAGTCACAACTCAGCTACTAAAGGGAAGAAAGATTCAAGAGGACCCACTATGTATTTCCCACAAGCGGTCTTTGCTTCCCTGTGGAAAGGAGCTTCATTTGGCTGAAGTCCTAACCCTCTGACTGCTTCCCTTTCCCACAAGGACTCATGTATACTGGAGGCAATGTAATGGCAGGCAATGTTTTGGTCCACGAGAGGACCATAATAGGGACCACCTGACAGATCTCAGGGAACCGTTTGCACAACTCTTGGCAGACAAAATTCCCCAGATGCTGCAGCTGGTTAGGTCCCAGTGGATGCACCCTTGGCTCTTGCTTGTCCAGGAACGATGGATACCTTTCCATCTATGCACCTAGGGATGTGGACAGGATCCTTGGATTTTACCTTATGTATAGTGAATCCCTGCCCTGCCTGCATTATAAAATAGCCAAGGATGGGGGCAGGCTCTCTAAGATACCCCTTGGTCAACCACAGCCCTACCCTGGGCTTGCAAACCCAGCCATCCTGAAGTCCCCCTCTTTCCCTATTGCCTTCCACTTTGCCCAGTGCTATCATCTCCCAATGAGTCGCATTGCCTTGGGACAGCATGGCCAGAACCCAAAAGCCCTTTCTTGGTTAGGAGAGTTAAGGCTCTGCGCATCAGCATCATATGCGCAATTGAAGAGACGAGGCCGTACCTGACATTCTGAAAGGCATGAAAATCGTCTCGTTCGTGTCCGGATGGATGATGGCCTACAAAAGAATCAGACACAGTAAAAGATACTGGAGGGAAACAGGAGAAGCCCATCCTAAGGCATATTTTCACTATGTTAACCTTCTCAACCCAAAAGGGCTGCAACTTTTGCAGGGTGCAAAGAAGCCACCTTCTGCGTTCACAGACCCACAGCGGATGCCCTCCTTCGGGGCGGCTGCTCAAACCTTAAAACTGTAGGGTAATTTAAGTTTCTCAAGGCTTGAGTTAAAGAAACAAAAAAATATTTAAATATCAAAAATGTCAAAGCCAAGCCTGTTCGGGTCTAGCTTTAAAACAGCATAAGTAGCAGAAATGTGCTAGCAGAGTTTATCACACCGGGGCTAATTTCAGCATTAAAGAGAGATTAAAGCGCATATAAAGCATTAATAATTTAAAGCATCAATAAAGCAGAAATGGTGAGTAACTACACATATGACTGTCACACACAATTGCACAAATAAAGTGATATTGGAAATGCATTTTCACTGAAATCCCGAAAGTAAAAAGATGCATGTTAATGCTTCTTTGTGACCACTTTAATGGTGGATTTTGTGTGATGTCATGTGAAATCATTTCGTGTAATCACGCGATTTTTCCAGGATATTCATGGGATAAACTCCCAATCTTCTTTGCGTGATAAACTCCCTTGTCTAACTATGGAGTTATCACATGGGAGGAATTTCTCTCTATTTCGAATGGAGCCAATTCGAATTCACATAAATTTGCTAGTTTCGCGAATTTACGGGAATTCTAACTGAATTCAGAATGCATTCAGAATGACTTCCCATTGCCCGAAAATGACCCCCCATTTCCCGAAATTGCGTTAGATGCTTTTAATATGCAATAACGTGAAACCCCATGATTGCATTCGGAATGACTTCCCATTGCCCAAAATTGCATGAGATACTCTCATACGCAATTACATGAAACCCCATGATTGCGTTCGGATTGCCATTGCATTATACCCCCAAATTGCATCGTATGATAAACTCCATCACCTCCCTAAGACTGACTCCAAAAACAACACAAGTAGCTTGGAGTTCAAACAAAAGTTTACTAAGGGCCTTAATCTATATTTACTTAGAAGGTATATTCTAATCTAGCTAGTGAACAGTTTGGGTAAAAAGAAATATGAATCTCACCATCTTTTCAAAGAAAGCTGAGAGAGGAGGAAGATGGAAGACCCAACACGGCAAGAGAAAAAGCCGCCTTGGGTTCCAACTAGGGAGAAAGGGATAAGAATAAAACAAATAAATAAAATAAAATATTTGAAAGTGTGAGTCTCAGAACGGGGAGTGACCTAAATGACATGGTTAGTTTGAATGAGGTAGAGAGAGAGAGAGCAGAGTTTGCATGCAGGAAATCCCTATCTATCTAAGGAGGGGGAAAGAGAATGCAAAAATCTCCAAACAAAAACATGGGTTCCAAGGGAGACAGAAAGTTTTAACATAACAGGGTGGCTTCCAGTCTGTGGCAAACACAAGCCCAAGTTCACCTTATGCTTGCGCGTGGCTTTTTCTTTTTTGGTCAATGTAAAGGTTGGTGTTCTCTTCCACTGAGTGGAGATTTGAACCCTGGCCTCAGAGCCCTAGACTAATGCTGAAATGATTACACCATGTTGGCCCTCTTTTGCTGCAATAACCCCCCACTTAGCGGACTACGTAAGCACTTTGGCTGTTCTTGCAGGAAAAGTTTGGACTCTGGTTGGGCTCTCCATGGCTCCTGCTACAAATATTAGCAATGCCAGGTGTCAGCCCTGGAATATTTGGCATTATGATTAACCAAGAAGACTTCTGAGCATTTAAAGACTGTCCTGTCTTTGTCACCAGGCAATCGCTGTGTCTCCTTGACCCTCTAGGATAAGAGGAAAGGGCAAAACAGCCCAAGCAGAGGTCTGACCGGCAGGACCATGCTCTCTACTCCCTTTTCCTCCTCCTTTCCAAATCTATCAGCTTTGAATATAACACTGTATGGGGCCTTCAAGAAGCAGGAACCACTATGGGAGGCTCGTGCTTGCCTGACTGGGAGGGAAAGTCTGTAAAATTTCCTTGGTTTAAATTAAAAGAAAAGACAATTATTGACCCTTCCTCCTCCCCAGATGTAGAGAGAGTGCTTTGTGTGCAGTTAGGAATTCTTGGTTCACTTTCCTCAATTCTTGGGTCACTTTTCTGTGCTGACTGGCCCCTGGACTGGTCAGTGGGACATTTAAGCTCAGGGCGACTCTTGCAGCGTACGAAAGGACAGAAGTGCCCAGCGTGCATGGGTTAGCCAAGGCTGTCAAACAGAAAGATAACGGCGGTTGCGCTTGCATGCAATTCCTGAGCCAAAGCAAAGCAAAGCAGCAAGAGCAGTAGAAAGGAAAAGCTCAGAATGGGTTACCTGTTTTATTTTTTGCGCTCTCCAAAGCTGGAAATACAAGAGACATCATTATTGTTTCTGGTTAAAGAAATCAGCCAGGTGAGCTAGAAGCTTCATGCAAAACAATATCTTGGAGGTTTCAAAGTCCCACACGAAGCAATTTTGGGTATGTGTGTGTGTGTCTTCAAGTTGCCTATGGACTTCTGGAAACCCCATGAGACAACAGGAATCCTCAGAGTTGGTTTTGCCAGTTTCTTTCTTCCTCTGAAATAGAGCCTACAGCCGCTAGTATTGGTTGGCCCTCTCCCATCCAGGTACTTACTCAGGGCCGATCCCCTGTGTGTGTTTGTGTGTGCCTTCAAGTCTCCTGTTGACGTATGGTGACCCCCATGAATTTCACAGGCAATTTTCTTAGGCAAGGAATCCTCAGCGGTGCTTTTGCCAGTTCCTTCCTCCGAAATACAGCCAATAGCAGGATTCATTGGGATTCATTGGCTGTCTCCCATCCAAGTACTAAGCAGGTGTGGCCCTTCCTAGCTCCCAAGATGGGATCAGGCACCATTAGGGTACTTAGGCTGCATTAAGGTCCATCTTATTGGTCCACAATTTAATACATCACTGACCCAATTCCCCGCTGAGCCTAAACCTTCCTCTGTGCAAGGCAAAGCATGTGAGCACCATCCATTCATCATTTTAGTTACATTGCTCCTTTCTCCCTGGCTGAGGTGCAAGGCAGATTATAAAAAGCTGGAGATACAATAAAACACATACTGTTAAAAGCGTACAAATACAAACAAATGGGAAGAATAGTAGCAGGAAAAGGTCATTTCTTGAGAGTCGAGAAAAGAATCCCTGACTGGTGAGAATTTCTGCAGTTCTCAATTTATTTGCTGTGGCTGGGATGTTCAGAAAACAGTGTTTACTGTACGAGAAACAACATTGTCTGCACAGAAAAATACTCTTTCCTCTGCAGAAAATGTTGTTTCCTGCAAAGAAAATGCTGTTTTCTGCACAAAATCACCACGTGCGAATTTTGCACAAAATAAGTCATGCGCTGCGAATAGTTTTCAAAAACTGCAGTTTTCAAAGATTTCCTTGCTATGAGAACAAAATTGCTAAAACTGGTTGTTGATTACTCCAAGAAGTAAATCAGCAAAGAATTGCATGTGAGAATGTAGAAAAAATAGAGGAAGCATGCAAAAATTTTACAAACAGAAACGGCAGTAACAAAGCAAGTACAATGGCTAAATGTTTATAACTGAACCCAAGTTGAAGAAGTCTTTACAATTTATAGAATATAAAGGACAAAAATGCTATTTTGGAGCAAGGGGGCTTAATGTCATGAAAACTGAGGAAGTTAATTTTGCATATCTTTGAATTTGAGGAAAACATTGTTGAAAGGGCTTAATAAGTTCTGATAATTTTTATATGTGTCATGAGAATAATTAAATGAGAAGTGAGAGCTTGTAAATTTGCAAAATAATAATAAAATATATATGTATACACAGTTTCTGCTCCCCTCCCATCTTGCAAAAGAAATGCTAGACTTTCATCCTAATCACAGCAAAGTAAAACCAAGATGTGTTCTGCTGGAAACAGTGGGTTTTTCATTGATGCAAAAACAGGAGAGGCGAGAGCGGAGGCACGTTCCGCAAGTGACAAGATCATAAACATTCATGGCACTCCAATAACACTTCTCCACTAATGTTAATTAATTCATCCTCCCAACATCCTCTTTCGAAGCTGGAAAGGAGGAGACTTTGGCTCCAAACCGGGGTCACAAAAGCCAGCCAGAGCTCAAAACAGACCCCCAAAGAGGTGGGGGCTCCTCCCATAATTGTCTCAGATGACAGCGGGGCAAAGGAAGGGTCTTGTTGATGTTAACTGGGTCTGAAGAATGAGCCTGGTAGGATTTACTGAAAAAAGGAACTGCAGGAAGGGGACCAACCGGATACCCCTGGACGCCTCTGCCCCGGTTTGCGAGGGGGCAAATGTGAATTACATGGGAGGCACAGAGGTGAGCTGTCTGTCCACTTCTATGAGTTCCCAGGAGGAAAGTTCTCCTAGCCTTCGAGACTGGAAAGGGGGATCACAGAATCATAGAGTTGAAAGAGACCCCAAGGGCCATGATCCAGTCCAATCCCATTCTGCCATGCAGGAACTCTCCATCAAATCATCCCCATTGACAGATGGCTGGATGCCTCTGTTTAAAGACCTCCAAGAAGGAGACTTCCCCAAAATCTCCAAGGAATTTGTTTTCCACCGTCGAAAAGTTCTTACTCTCAGACTCAAACCAATAGATACTGTATATGATCATGTATAAGTCTAGAAATTTATGTTGAAAAATTGACCCCAAAAACCTGAGTCGACATCCATGGGTCAATTTAAGTACAGTACAGTGCACCCGTGCCATACACAGATGCACTATACGCGGCTGTGCAACAATGAAACAAATGGCACATTTGCCATGCCATGCTGTGTGTACGCACGCCATTGTTTGCAATGGGGCGCAAGCATACGCGGAATTCCCCTTATGCGGGGGGGGTCCAGAACAGATCCCCCACATAAGGGAAGGCTCCACTTATTTTAATATATATATTGTGCAAAAGGCAAGAGTTTACTCTGCCCTGGAAGCACTGACCCCCGTCACATCTATCCAGCATTTAGTATGAGCACAAATAGTTATGTCTGCTGGAATTTTGTAAGTTCTTTAGAATTATTTCCCTTTCCTTCACCTTTTACATCCTTCGTTACATGCCCCTAACTTTTACCCTTGACTTATCTACAAATCATATCAAAATCCAGAATTTTGCCCCCGGAATCTGCCCTTGACTTATATGTGAAGTTGACTTATAGTCAAGTATATATGGTTCTTTTATATATATACATTTTTTTTAGAAATTTCTACTTTCCACAAACAAAGTGAACATCTTAAAACACACAAATGCATTAGAAAAAATATGCACAACATACACACTTCTGTCAATGGGGGAGGAAATGTACACATGAGACAAAAGGTGTAAATAGATGTGCATATTAGATTAAAATGTGCAAACAATGTGCACAAATTTCCATGTGAACAAGAAACCCACCGAAGCCTCGCAACCTTATTCTGAACGAGGACAAGGGAAGAATGAGCTAGTAGGGTTTGGAGAAACGCAAGCACAACAGAAAGAGAGCTATTTTGACATCTCCAGGGTTTCGGAGAAACGCAAGCACAACGGAAGCAGAGCTATTTTGACACCTCCGAATTCTCGCTCGGCATAAACTTCACAAAGCCTTGAGACCCCCCAACAAGAGGCAGGGAATTAGGTTTGCACAGATATCAATAGAGAAGCACGTTCAACAAATTAGCCTCCGCAGTATTTGCATGGCAATGGGCTTGCAAACCCCGTAATGAGAGCCTGCCCTCTGACCGTGGGGCCCCGGGGCCTTCCCCATTTATTTACTTATTCATGGAAATATTAATAGCCTGCCCTTTATCTCAGGATTTCAGAGTGGCATGCAGATAAAAGAACACGCAATTTAAAACAATTTCCAGATTAAAACAATAACATATTTTGAACCAGATAAAAATATGCTAAGCAAGAGGACAGCTTAAAAGGTCATTTATAAACATGTGCATGAACCTTTCAAAGTAAATTAAGACCCAGAGACTTTAATTTACAGCCATGTCTTGACCTAGTTGGTACCAATCAGGTCGACAAGAGGAGTGCATCTAATAATAATAATAATAATAATAATAATAATGTTTATTTATATAGTGCCATAGGCTTTACATAGCGCTTTACAAAGGAGAGAGAACAACAGTCCAAAAGAGTAACAAAAGCCTGCCTACGGCACACAATCTCAAACTACAAACAAGATTATAAAATTAATAAAATATTACTATAACAAAGTTAAAACTCGCACAAAAGGGGTTGCAGATGAACATATTCCCTCTTTTTAAACACTCCTGGCTACTGAATTTTCAAAGGATATGCGCAAAAATAGCTGAATTGACTTTTGGTCGGCCAGCAAAGCCAGCTGTTGCCAGACGCATCTATCCTCTTCCTGACTTGATCCAGAATTTCCCTGAAATCTTGGTAATATTCCTGTTTTCCTAGACTTTACGTTGGTCATGGAACCAAGCACTTGGCGGCCCTTGTTCTATGGGATCAAAATGTCTCCCAAGATTTTTGACCCCAAACTGGAAAGCTGACCAAGCTGTGGTTTGTCCATACAAAAGCTAGAAAAGCTATTCAAGTGACAGAATTATAGTGCTATGATTGCACTTCTACTGCTTTGGGTCCATCCCATGAAATCCTGGGACTTGCATTTTAGAGATGGGCATTGGCCATTCTCAGCCAGAGAGCTCTAGTGCATTACCAGACTACAAAACCCATTTACGTTTGCATAGTCAAAATGGAAATCAGAGCATTGCATTTGTGGACTACTGTAAATGGGTTACGTTTCATTGATGCATGTGAGAAGGAATCATTTCTCCAGTCTTCCTCGCATTGAAGGAGAACAGTATTATTCCTCTGCAGTTTTTGCCTGGTGTTCGCATATCCCACATTGGTGGGAAATCACTCTGCGCAGATATACATATGGGCGTTTTTGTTGAGGGTTTGGTCCAAAACACACAATTTCCATGCAACCTGCACCCCATTACAAGAATAACTTCCCCAAACCCTTTGGGGTGTGCATACACTAAGCAGAAACTACATAAAAGTTTCTTCTCCTTGGGACCTTGTTGCACTTTTGAGAGTAACTAAAGAAAGAAGTTAGCAACATGAGCTGTTGTAGATTAAAGTCTCCTTCCTCAGATGCAATTGGATCTGAGGAAGTAGACTTACGTCTACAAAAGCTCAGGCTGCCAGATGCATCTGAAGAAGTACACTGAAATCTACGCAAGCTCATGCTTAACTTAGTCTCACAGGTGCTACAAGATCTTCTAAACACTGATTCTACAGACCAACACAGCTATATTTTGAATTCTACAAAAGATGTTGTAGCATAAGCTTTTGCAGACAAGGAAATTGCACAGTTAGCCTCAAAGGTGCTGCAAGATCCCTTTGCAAAGGGGTTTTCAGGCCAGGCCTGGCACAGGATTCGTTGTATGGCACTGGGGATTTGCAATACTTAGGCGAGAGGCAGGGCGAAAGGAAAAGTGCAGTTTAGTGCAAATAGGCCTCTTCACTCTTCATCAACAGTGTCAGGAAAAGGAGAAGCCATTATTCCACCCGAAGGGAGGCTTTTTGGCCTCGGGAAGACGCTTCCGCCGCCTCTGCTGTGCCTGCGCCAGCGGGAGCATCCCTTCCCGCTGATAACCTGATTGAAGGGAGAGCCCAGTAATAAATACATGCCCATTAGGATGTCCAGTCTCTTTTACACTTTGGCAATGAACAAAATGAAACAGTTTCAGAGCAACTGCAAAGGCCATGTTTGAGAGGACAAGAGGGGTGCAAAGCCCTTCCTCTCAGCCAACGCAGACCATACAGAAGGAGATTGCAAGGGAAAGGGGGGTGCACCTCACCAGCAGCAGACCGGACCCGCAGCACAGCCGCCTTGTGAGTCTCTCTCGCACTCGAGACCAACTCGTCTCACGAGGGAGAGTGCTCCTGTTAAATGGGTGAAGATTTTCCGTTTAGCTCTCCCATGGCCTCCGGGGTGAACCATAATTTTTAAAAAACGTAAAGGTGATGGAATGGGTGATACATTGGTGCCAGGATGCTGTGGCGAGAGAGGTAGCCAACTGAGAATGAAGACAAAATGTCCAGAGAAGAGCCATTAGTAATATCGCACAGCAATGTTCAACCTGCTTCCTATCAATTTTATGCTCTGTTAGGCTGCATCAATGGAAGTATAGTGTCTAGATCAAGGGAAGTAATAGTGCCGCTCTATTCTGCTTTGGTCAGGACCCACCTGGAATAATACTGTGTCCAATTCTGGGCTCCACAATTCAAAAAGGATGTGGAGAAACTGGAGGGTGTCCAAAGGAGGGCCACTAAGATGGTGAACGGTTTGGAAACCATGAAGCCCTATGAGGAACGCCTTAGGGAGCTGGGGATGTTTAGCCTGGAGAAGAGACGGTTGGGGAGTGATATGATGATAGCCTTGTTTAAGTATTTGAAGGGAGGTCATATTGAGGATGGAGCAAGCTTGTTTTCTGATGCTCCAGAGAATAAGACACAGAGTATTGGATGCAAGCTACAGGATTAGGGATTCGACATAAACATTAGGAGAAATGTCCTGACAGTAAGAACTGTTTGACAGTGGAAGCATTCCCTTGGAGTGCAATGGAGTCTCTTTCTTTGGAGGTTTGCTTAAGAAGAGGCTAGATGGCCATCTGTCAGGGATGCTGTGATTGAGAGTTCCTGCGTGGCAGAATGGCGTTGGACTGGATGGCCATTCTTGGGATCTCTTCCAGCTCTAAGATTCTAAGCCACACTTTGGACGGCGTCAAGAGTCAAGTGGGGCTTCATCCAAACTGCTGCGCTGGATCAGACCATTCAGAGAGTCATAGAATCACAGAGTTGGAAGAGACCACAAAGGCTATCCAGTCCAACCGAAATGTATCCCACATCGTTTTTGTTGTTGTAGACTATCTGTAGATACTCCAAGCTCAGTCCTGGTCCTGGACTCAGAGGTGCAGGGACAGTTTAATCATTTGGCAACAAGGCAGGAGAGGCAACCCACCAAACTAGACAGACAGGAGCAAACTGAGCAGCTGCAGTTAATGATCCAAGGAAGATCCCAGTCTGCTTCCCTGGAGTGCTCTGCACGCACTCCGTGGCACAAACACTCTCTTTTCACACCTCTCATCATCTGTTCTGGGAAGCAAAGCCTAGTCATGGGAGCGACAGATTCATCACCCGCACTGAGTGGCCCACCTTCCCCAAAGTTTGAATCAGCTCCGCTTGATGGGTCATGAATCATCACCATCATTATTTATAAATCACTGCATTTCTGCATACTCTGTTAGAGGACAACAGGAAGGTGTTAGATCCCTGTCTCCAGGAGCTTACAATTTGACACAGGAGGAGGAAATACAACAATATAATATAATATAATATAATATGAGCTAAATCACTGTCCCGTAGAGAGACAAGAGAACCCAGAACTTCAAATTCACCTCTTGAATTTCAAACCCAAAACCTTTCCTTCAGGATTCAAACCTGAAAGGCTTTAGACTTCTTGGCATCTTTTGATGGCTCTGATTTGGACAGCTGTCAAATGTGACATCCGGTAAGCTATCAAACGCAGCCGAAACATGAAATACCGCTGCATGTCAGCTATCAAAAAAATGGAAAATATAATGGCTAAAAACAGGAACCAAAGCACAGCCCTGATGTTACAACAGGTCACAATTTGCCTCAGCTGGGCATGGGCAACCCAGGGGCTTGGTGCCACAGCGGGCACCCTAGGAAACCTGCAAAACATCCCTGCAAAATGAAATTCAAAGATGGAAAGAAAGAAAGAAAGATAGACAGACAGACAGATAAATATTTGTTGTTGTTAATCACCCTTATGTCAGTCTAGACCCATGGCAACCCTGCTGATGAGACATCACAATCCTCTGTTCTCCAGTGCTCTGCCCAGGTCCTGTAAAGTCATACTTAGAATCATAGAGTTGGAAGAGACCATAAGGTCCATCCAGTCCAACCCCCTGTCATGCAGGAACTCCCAATCAAAGCATCACCGACAGATGGCCATCCAGCCTCTGTTTAAAGACCTCCAAAGAAGGGGACTCCACCACAATCTCCGAGGAAGGAGTGTGTTCCACCGTCTAACAGCCCTTACTGTCGGGAAGTTCCTCCTAACGTTGAGGTGGAATCTCTTTTCCTGCAATTTGCATCCATTGTTCCGCGTTCTAGTCTCTGCAGCAGCAGAAAAACAAGCTTGCTCCCTCCTCAATATGACATCCCTTCAAGTATTTGAACAGGGCTATCATGTCATCTCTTAACCTTCTCTTCTCCAGGCTAAACATCCCCAGCTCCCTGAGGCATTCCTCATAGGGACCCTTCCAGACCCTTCACCATCTTAGTTGCCCTCCTTTGGACCCGCTCCAGTTTCTCCACATCTTTTTTGAATTGTGGGGCCCAGAACTGGACACAGTATTCCAGGTTGAGCCTGACCAAAGCAGAATAGAGTGGCACTATTACTTCCTTTGATCTAGACACTATACTTCTATTGATGCAGCCTAAAATTGCATTGGCCTTTTTAGCTGCTGCATTGCACTGTTGACTCATGTTCAACTTATTTTATGTGTGAGCCCCCTTGGGTCCCTCCAGGGAGAAAGGAGGGATATAAATAAAATAAAATAAAATACTTCCCTCCACCTTTCCTAGCTTTATTGTTGTCTCAAGTGAGTTCTTCTGCCTCCTCATGATGTGTCTGAAGTACAACAGCCTCAGTTTCATCATCTTGGCTTTAAGGGAGATTCCTGGCTTGATCTGTTCACAGACCCATTAGTTTGCCTTTTCAGCTGTCCACTGTATCTTCAGAATTATTCTGCATCACTAATTAATTTGTTGTTGTTGTTGTTGTTGCTGCTGCTGCTGCTGTTGTTATATCCTGCCCTTATTATATTTATATTCAGCTCTTCTGCCAAGCCTGGGGGTCAGGGCGGCTTACATTTTTAAAAAAAACAATACAGTTAAAAACATACAAAAATACTATATTACGTATATAATATACATGTGTCCCTCCATATTAACTAGAATTAGGGGCACAAGACCCCTGTGAATATGGAAAAACCGCAAATAACAAAAACACCATGTTTTTATCTGAGAGGACACCTCTCTAGGAATCCCAAGATCCTCCAGGGCAACTCTGTGGTCAAGGTCCGACAGACACTGACCATAGAACTGCGAAAAGGATTGGCGATATATATCCTGTGTGACCCTGGGAAGGAAGGAGTAATTTGCAAATGTATTGTTCTGTTGCTAATTGTATTGTAAATGTATTGTTCTGTTGCTAGTCCTCAGGGTGGGAGGATGTGTAAACAAGGATTAATGTCTGCTAACTGGTGCTCTTTGTCTGCTGGGAATCCCCTGGCCTTAGGCTGTTTCTCATTTGCATAGGTCGAGTCTTGACCTTGCTGTCCTTCAAGACTGGGAGCCAAGCCTTGTTTACTCTCAGGGTTTCCTCTTTCCTGTTGAAATTGTCCAGGTGTTTATGGATTTCAATGGCTTCCCTGTGCATTCTGACATGGTAGTTGTTGGCATGGTCCAGAATTTCAGTGCTTTCATGCCCAGGATGGCTTATAGCATGTTCTGCTACTACTGATTTTTCCAGTTGACCCAGTCTGCAGTGTCTCTCATGTTCCTTGATTCTTGTCTGCACACTGCGTTTGGTGGTCCCCATGTAGACCTGTCCGCGGCTGCATGGAATGTGGTAGACTCCTGCGGCCGTGAGCGGGTCTCTCTTGTCCTTGGCTGAGCGAAGCATTTGCTGGATTTTCTTTGTTGATTTGTAAACCATTTAAAGATTGTGTTTCTTCACCACTCTCCCTATTCTGTCTGTGACTCCTTTGATGTATGGTAAAAATATCTTCCCTTTGGGTGGTTGCTTGTCTTGAATCTTCCATTGGCCTGTAGAGCCCCGTCCAGGTGTTTCCGTTCATCTTCCAAGAAGTGGGGTTCACGGATACGTTTTGCCCGGTCTACCAGTGTTTTGATAGTGCTTCTTTTTTGTCCTGGGTGATGGTTGGAGTTCTTGTGCAGGTATCTGTCCGTATGTGTAGATTTATGTAGGAAGGACAGCAAGGTCAAGACTCAACCGATGCAAATGAGAAACAGCCTAAGGCCAGGGGATTCCCAGCAGACAATGAGCACCAATTAGCAGACATTAATCCTTGTTTGCATATCCTCCCATTCTGAGGACTGCCATTAGCAACAGAACAATACATTTACAATTTACTCCTTCCTTCCCAGGGTCACACAGGATATATATCCAATCCTTTTCCAGGCTATCATTCTCTGAAGATGCCAGCCACAGATGCTGGTGAAACGTCAGAAAGGAACTCTTCTAGAACATGGCCACAGAGCCAGAAAGCTCCACAAAAAACTATGGATGCCGGCCATGAAAGCCTTCGACTCCATGCCCAGTAGAGCGTTCTCTCTAGGAATTTCTAGGTCTTTCAGTGCAACTTTTAGTTAAAGTTGAACCACAGAGTTGCACTGGGGGACCTAGAGATTCCTAGAGGGAACATATTAATCAAATCAGTGAATAATCAAATCTGCAAATATCAAAGCTGCAAATATGGAGGGATGAGTGCACAGATATTGTCGGTATGGGGGCATTTTCACCATGTTTGGGGACCTGTGGGCCATTTAAGACGCACAGGCCTGGTCCATGCATTTTGTTCCCAGGGCATCGTGGGCAACAAGAGGCCTCTAGGAAGTGAAGGAAGGGGCAGGAGACGGGGATCAACTGTGTCCACCTTCTTGACCATCTCCAGCCACTGGGACTCAGATAGACTGGTGTTGGGGGCAACAGGCATTGATCGTCTTATCTGACAAACTATTTCTGATAGCATCCTAACGAACGCTGAATATCAATTTTTAAAATATTAAATAAATATTTAGAAAATATTCCAAGACTGTCCAGTGGATAATCAATACTAGAATTTACAGTGAAGAACACACACACACACTTTCTCTTTTTGCTCTAGGTAGAAATTGATGTTCCTTGTACAAACACAGCAAATGCAGCTGAAATATAAGAAATCATTTGTCTGCCTTTGCAAATGTAAAACAAACGAGTGACCTCCCTGATTTGTATGTGTATTGGGGACAAGTATCTCTGAGTAGGATGACCAGATGTCCTAACTGCAAAGGAGGACAAGGCACCTCAAAATGTAGGATATTCAAGGAAAAGGTAGGGCATTACCAAATAAAAGCTCAAGACATTAATGCAAATATAAATCCATGCTTCTTAGGCATGCTCAAAATGGAGGGCCTTTTGGAATTCCTTCTTGACAGAAGGTTAAAATGTAGGACATATTTGGAAAAAGGAGGGCGCCTGGTCACCCTGCCTTTGAGGAGCACAAGGCAGAACATGAGGTTGGTCTGGAAAAACCTGCAGTAGTGGACTGAAGACTGAAAAATTGTTCATCCCCTTCAATTACCTCTTTGTTGGTGACTCCTGCAGGCAAATTCCCATGCTTATAATCCTCCAGCAGTTGTATGGCTTCTTTAAGACGACTCTAGAAACAGAAAGAAAACAACAACACAATACTGTTAGAAGGAGGTTTTCTACAGAGAGAAAAACCCCAATGCAATGAGCTTCAGGAGGTTGGACTGGATGGCCTTTGTGGTCTCTTCCAACTCTATGATTCTATGATTCTCTCTCAGCCTCAGGAGAAGGCAATGGCCAACCTCCTCTAAACAAGCTTTGCCAAGAAAACCCTACGACAGGTTTGTCCTAGAGTCACCATTATATCAGAAATGGGTTGAAGGCATACAAGAAGCAGATGGCGCATTAGCCAAAGCTGGGAAAAGCTGCTTTCCAGGAGCAGTGCTGGGTCCAAGAGCATCACCAAGTTATGAACCCAATTTTCCAGAGGAAGAGAAAGTTTAGTAGTGCTCCAACTGACAGATGTGTCCCCTAATGGCATGACCCAAAAGGGCAACCATCACTGTTAGGCAATAAGGAGCCCTGAGATGCCTCTGTAAACCTGGAGGATCCTAGGACCTTCCACTCTTGCACAAGGCATGCCGCTCTCTAGGCTTGCAGCCACCTTCCCTTTCAACATCCGCATGGAAAGTGACTGTTGCTAAATGCTTATTCATTAGCCACAACTGGGATCATCACCATCAGCATCCATAACCTGCCTCTTCTCCAAAATTTGGACTCAAGGTAGCAAGTGAAAAACCTCTAAGAGGCTCCCTGGAACTCCCTCCCAAGAGGTTTGGATGTGTTACGTTGACTTTTTGTTTTTGGAACAGCTTTCTTTTGGGGAAGAAAAGCATGGATTTTACTTTTGCAGGGAGACATGGACTGAGTTGAAATGATGGAGGGCCTGTCCTTCAGAACCATGAAAGTAGGAACGTTCTCCCTCCAGCCGAACCAAATGCAGAGAGAAGAAGAAACAGGCACGTAAGTAGTAAATGGTGGACAATAAAATCAGGAGAACTTGATGGGGCAATCAACGGATCTACCACAGGCCTCCATTTCAGAAGATGGAGGTCCTTCTGGTGTCACCCACAGCCTTGGAGCGCATGCCAAGGGAGTGAATGGTTACTAAGGAGCTCTGGAAAACGACCCAATTTCACATCAACAAAGCAACACAAAGCAAGAAGGGCCTGCTTAGTATTTTGGGAACTCTTTGTGCTTGCTATTTTAGCATTGCATTGGAACTGCTAACAATAAGTTCTTCCTTGCAACTGATCCACTCGGTACACGCCGTGCTCCTCTGAATGAAAATGCAGAAGGGATGCAGGGAGGGGGAAGTGCCGATGAATGGTTCTGTGTTGCGTTCCCCCACCATCAACACACTACCTCCAAATCTTATTGAGTAAATCTCTGTAGTTACTATAACAACCCTGGCCGAAGCCCATCTTAAGGTTTAACGGGGGAAATGCCACAAGCAAACCAGGAAAAAAAGACCATTCTTGGCTTTAAACATCTGCAGGGATCTTGGACCCTTGGTATCTGCTGAGGTTTGGTTCCAGGACCCCCCATGGACACCTAAATCCATGGATGCTCAAGTATCATTAAATCCTTATTTTTAAAAAATTGCAAAATCAAGGTTTGCTTCTTGGAATTTTTTTGTAGTTGTTGGACATTTTCAAAACATGGCTGCAGAATCTGTGGATATGGAATGACAACTGTAATTGTCTTTTCTTGGGTACTCAGCAGCTAAAAACCAAACCCTTCATGAGAAAATCACAAAGGAAAAAGGACTGCTTAAAAACCAGAAAAGGTTTAACCAAAGGCAGACCTGAACATGAGTCAATAGTGCGATGCAGCAGCTAAAAAGGCCAATGCGATTCTAGGCTGCATCAATAGAGGTATAGTGTCTAGATCAAGGGGAGTAATAGTGCCGCTCTATTCTGCTTTGATCAGGCCTCACCTGGAATAACTTCTGGGTCCCACAATTCTAAAAGGAGGTTGAGAAACTGGAGCCATGTATCCAGAGGAAGGTGACCAAAATGGTGAAGAGTCTGGAAACCATGGCCTATGAGGAATGATTTGGGGAGCTGGGCATGTTTATCCTGGAGAAGAGAAGGTTAAGAGGTGATGTGATAGCCCTTTTTAAGTACAGTATTTGAAGGGTTGTCACATTGAGGAGGGAAGAAGCTTGTTTTCTGCTGCTCCAGAGAAAAGGACATAATGGAGCAATGGATGCAAGCTCCAGGAAAAGAGATTCTGTCTAAACATTAGGAGGAACTTCCAGACAGCAAGAACTGTTCAACAGTGGAAGATGTTACCCCAATGGAGAGCGGTGGAGTCTCCTTCCTTGGAGGTCTTTAAACAGAGGCCGGATGGCCATCTGTCAATAGGGATGCTTTAATTGAGAGTTCCTGCATGGCAGAAGGGTTGGACTGGAAAGGGTCTCTTCCAATTCTATGCTTCTATGAGGATGCAAAAGCAGAGCTGCACATGGGGTGCCTTCATGCAAATGGTGTGCATTCAGCGTGGATGTGCACAAACATTTCACCGTGCATTCAGCTGGTTCAGTTGCGCAGCGCTCCCATCCGCAGTGCGATTAATGCTCAACTCCATGGTGGCTGTTACATCCTCATCCCAAATGGGCCATATCTGTGTGGTCTGTAAAGACAGACAAAGGGGCTCCTATCCTGGGGAGGCAGCCGGAGTCCCATTGCCTCTCCTCTTCCCTTCTGCTCTCAGCCGCCATCGCAGCCTCCCGCTCGCTCAGCTGCCACAGTCCCTGCTGCGTGTTAGCAGCAATCTGTCCAAGGAAATGTCACATGGACTAAATTAGCTTCACAAAAAAAAAATATCTGCTGATCTTCTCAGCTAGCCCAGCACAGTTTCATTACAAGCAATTAAAAGCCTAATTTTAAGCACTGTAGTCTCACACCTGCCGGCGTGTAGGCACAGCCTCCGCCCGCGCCAAAGAAACTGGATCAGTTCAGAAAAGTTCAAAGTTTGTCACAGCGCTGCTGCTACGAAAAAGGAGGAAGGTGTCACTTCGTCACCGTTGTCTGGAAGGTGGGAGGATGCAACAGGTGAAGAGAGAGAGGCAGGGACTCAGCCAAAAACAGTCAACCCATCTGCAAGGGAGGAGAGTAGCCAAGGCGGTCGGAGGTCTTGCAGAGGAGAAAGCGTGTTGTCTGCTGCTCCAAAAAACAGAACATGGAACAATGGATGCAAGCACAGGAAAAGAGATTCCACCTCAACATTAGGAGGAACTTCTGACAGTGAAAGATATTCAACAGTGGATCATGGTCCCTCAAATAGGAAAGGCATCTCCTTCTTTGGATGTCTTTAAACAGAGGTTGGATGTCCATCTGTAAGGGATGCTTTGATTGAGAGTTCCTGCATGGCAGAATGGGTTGGACTGGATGGCCCTTGGGGTCTCTTCCAACTCTACGCTTCTATGATTCATCTTCACCCTTATCCTCCACCATCTATGTGGGATATGTGCCCACCAAGAGAAGCGGTGATGAAGTCAACTTCAGTATTTAAAATCTCATATTGCAATAGAGGGGTGTGCCTTTAAGGTGCCACAGATGTGTTTTTTGTTTGTGTTTTTGTTTTGTTTTGCAGCCTTTGAGTAGTCTGCCTCAGGGATGGGAACTGCATGGCCCTCCAGATGTTGCTGGACTGCAACATTCACCATCCATCCCAATTGCCTATGCAACTAGAGTGCTCCCTCAGCTTTTCCCATATACGCTCCATGTGATAAAGGCAGGGCTGTAATGCACTTAGCACAGAGAAAGAGCTGAAGATATTATCCATAATGATCCAGCCAATTCTCCCCTTTCCTAGCCTCGACCTACAGAAGGTCCAATCTGCCCTCTAAAATTAGCAGCAAATGGTGGGCCAGGCACTTCTGCTTCATTTTTGTCAGTTTACGTGCTGCAAAGTGCAATTATAACATAATGTAATACTTAGTGCCTACCTTGCGGTGAGGATTAATTAATGCTCGAGCAGCACCTTAGAGATGCAAAGTGTGAGCAAAGTGCTAACGGAGGCTCCCTGAAGCGGCTGCCTCTTAAGTCACGCCAGTGCCAGCGTAGGGGGCACAAACTGCAAAGCGGCGCAAGGAAGGACAGAGGCTCGGTCTCTGGCGAAGGGCTGAGAAATCCAGAAAAGAGGAGAAAAAAAACCATCAGCAAGCACCTTCCTCCCTGTGCCAACTCCTCCCAGGGCTACTTTTAAGAAAAGGTATTTAAGTTCTCTACTTCCCAACTGAAAGCCTCTCTCAGGTGGGACCCCAGATCAGGAGACGGCATGAACAAACCCAGGGTTATCCTTGGCCTTTGAGATCCAACAGCCCTTTCCCAAAGCTGGTTTTCATCGACCGGGAAGCACAACTGCCCACAACCCACATGAGGTCTTCTGCAAAAGGGGCTTTTAGCTAATTCATAGAATTGTAGAGTTGGAAGAGACCCCAAGAGGCCATCCAGTCCAACTCTCTGCTCCATTGTGTCCTATTCTCTGGAGCAGCAGAAAACAAGCTTGCTCCATTTTCAGTATGACACCCCTTCAGATACTTAAGGAGGGCTATCATATCACCTTTTAACCGTCTCTTCTCCAAACTAAACATAACCAGATGTCTAAGTCCTAGAATCATAGAATCCTAGAGCTGGAAGAGACTCCAAGAAGGGCCATCCAGTCCAACTCCATTCTGCCATGCAGGAACTCCAAATCAAAGCATCCCCTGCGACAGATGCTTAAGGACCTCCAAAAAAGGAGACTCCATCACACTCCAAGGCAGCAACATCTTCCACTCTTGCCATCAGGAAGTTCTTCCTAATATTAATGTGGAATCTCTTTTCCTCTAGTTTGCATCCATTGCTCTGTGTCCTGTTCTCCGGAGCAGCAGAAAACAAGCTTGCTTCATCCTCCACCCTCAATGTGACATCCCATCAAATATTTAATATTGACCAACGTTAGATCTAAGGTATGGGAAATCTTTAACTATTTCGATTTCCTCATTACCTAGGTTGAATTTGTGTAAGTGCTCCGTGGTCATTATTTTTGTTTTCTTTATGTTCAGCATTAGGCCTGCCTTTGCATGTTCTTCTTTGATTTTCTTTAGTAATTGTTCCAAGTCATGATATTATTGGGGTCTCTTTCAACTCTACAATTCTATGATTCTTTTATTCTAATTTGCTCTCAGTCCCATTTATTTTTTATTTTTATTTCTTTGGCTGTCCATAGTATCCACAGAACTCTCTTCCAGAACCATATGTCCAATGCATTGACTCTCTTCCTATCTTTCCCCGCCACTATCCAGCACACACACACAGAAATTGGAAACATGAAGTCATGGACCCTCCTAATTTTTGTATTCAGTTATGTATCTTTATATTCAGGACCTTGTCTAGGTCTTTCATGGCTGCCCTTCCAAGTCCTCCTCATCTTCTGATTGCTTGGCCGCAATCTCCATTCTGATTCATGGCTGAGCCAAGGTATGAAAAATCTGGAACTGTTTCAATGTCTCACTGTCTGCTTTAAAGTTATGTAAATCATCCGGGATATTTGCTGTTTACTGCTTTTTGTATTTTCTTAAATTTTTAATATTCCTTCCTCCAGTTTTCATGCCTCCTTCCTTGAGTCCAATCCAGCTTTAGGTAAGGGAGCTTAAGTGAGTGTGAAATGCCAACAAGATGCCTGTCGTGATGTTTTATTTTAATTTTTCAAAAGCGTCTTTACCACCAGGCTGTTACCTGTACATTGTAAGCTGCTTTAGGGCAGGATATACATTCAATTATATAAACAAACATTTGGCACATTGCAGTGGCTGGGCAAGCATCCTCCTTGATCAGCAAGAAAAAGAAGAGGAGAAGGATGTATGTGTCAAGTTTACCTTTCTGGATGGCTCACACAGCTGCCAGACCAAGCAAAGCTCCTCTCTTGCTAATAGGTTGTATGGGCAGCACACATGCTCCCGAAAATTGATTTCAGATTTCACTGGAGCTTGTGTTTTATCAACCAAGCTGTAATCTCTGGCTTTATGCCTTCCAAACAGCAGTTTTATTTGCTGCAGTCCTCGTGGGCAGGCGGCCAAAGAGGGCTCCCAGGAACCTTCCAATCCATCTCAGCTCCATGTTCTCAAATTAAACCGATCAATTGTGGGAGAAGCAAAGCTAAGTCCCTACTGGGCATGTTTTCCAGCCTGCCGCGCAGAGACCCGGACATTAAAATCCTCTTCAAGAAGATGGCCAAGCGTGGGAGATGGATCTGCGGCAGAAAGAGAGAAAGGCACCGCAGGGAACACCTTGGCGCCAGCCACATGCGCCGACACGGTCCTCCGTGGCTGCTGAGGATCAGGAGGAGCTTCAGGACTGTAAAGCTGAGCAGCAAGAGACCTTCACTGAATACCTCCAGCAGCAAGGAACAGCAAAGAAACCATGAATTATTCTTAGGAACACCAGATGCTTAAGTGGTCATTTGCCAGCAAAGAAAGCTGCATTAAGGTCAGGATAAAACAGGTTAGGCTGCAGTACAGAGAAAACAAATGTTACAGAGCCCAAACACATTCAAACACACGCATGTACATCCCCCTGCGCACACAAATGCTTTTTCTGAGACACAGCCTTGTTAGTCTGGAAAATCAGTATGCAAAGGGTCCTTACTGCACCTTTGAGACTAACTGCGCAAAACAAGTTGGCAGCATGAGCTTTTCTAGATTTAGGTCTACTTCCTCAGATGCATATAGAATCATAGAATCCCAGAACTGGAAGAGACACCAAGGGCCCTGATCCAGTCCAGCCCCGTTCTGCCATGCAGGAACTCACAATCAAAGCCATCCCTGACAGATCCAGCCACTGTTTAAAGATCTCTAAGGAAGGAGACTCCACCACTCTCTGAGGATGCAATAGTAATAATAATAACAACAATAATAATAAGAGAGGTCTTGTAGCACCTTTGAGACTAACTGAAAGAAAGAAGTTGGCAGCATGAGCTTTCCTAGATTTCAGTCTACTTCCTCGGATCCATTTAGGTGCAACAACAACAACAACAACAACAACAACAATAGATACAGAGATTTTTGAGAATAACTGAAAGAAAGAAGTCAGCAGCATGAGCTTTTGTAGATTTAGGTCTACTTAGTCCATCGGAGATTAAAGTCTTGGAGTCAAAACTTTCAGTCTAAGTCTACAAAAGCTCATGACACAACTTCTTTTGCACAGTTAGTCTCAAAGGTGCTGCAAGATCCCTTTGCATACAAATGCTTTTTCTATTTCAGTTCCTCATCCATTACATGCCATAAGTAGAAGTAGTAGTAGTAGTAGTAGTAGCGTTGATATCCGAGACTGAAGGCAGCTTACAAAGGTTAAAGCAGGTTTTTGTTGGTGCCTTTCAGTCATTTCTGACATATGGCAATATCAGACAACAATTCATTCCCAGATTAAGAAAATATTAACTATGACTGGTGATTTTATTCAAGGTAGGGAAGATCCGAAAATGTACTAATTAAACATGATAGAAGATGACAATTTGGAGAGAAAATATGGAAGCTTACTATTTCATATGACTGTAGCGGCCAGAATGAATTTTAATTAGAAAAGATGTTAAGAATCTTCCTCCCCAAATCGATTTTCAAATACAAGATTTTCCCCATGCAAAACTGTTGTGTAAACTGAGGTACAGTGACTAGGAACTAAATGTGTATTACCGGTATGGAAGTCCTCCCACTATAAGGATCTAAGTGGTTAATTGAGTCTAATGAGCAGTCATTTCTCTGCAAGCCTTTGGAGCAACTGCCCACTTGAAATCCCTTCCTTCAAACAGGTTACTTCCAAAAGCCAAGATCACCAAATCTGCTTTTCTCTCCTAAAGCACTGAACGCAGGTGTCAAAGGTGATAATGAATTTTCACACACAACTTTCGATGTGCTAAAGGGGAGTCCTGCAGTATACAAAGGGTGCATGTGTGGAAAGGCTCTCCTGTCCAATGTGGAGTTGAAGGCTTTCATGACCCGCATCCATAGTTTTTTGTGGGGCTTTCAGGCTATGTGGCCATGTTCTAGAAGAGTTCCTTTTTGATGTTTTGCCAGCATCTGATTCCTGCCACAGATGCTGGCAAAACGTAAAAAAAGAACTCTTTTGGAACATGGCCACATAGCCCGAAAGCCCCACAAAAAAACTATGCTCTCCTCTTTGTGCACAATGACCAGAAAGTCCACGCCAGCAATTTCTTTGTCCCCAATTGCTCTCACAGGTGCTACAGGTTTTCCTTCTTTTTATAATGTTTTAGTAAGTTTGCAAAGTCTTAGTGTTGAGCTTTTGCAGGATTCCACTGTCTCCTTTTCTTTGGATGCCTAAACTGTCTCTCTCTCAGCTGAAGGTTTAACTGACTTCAGTGCCAGAAATTGGGGGACTAAAGGGAAATTTCATGAAGGGACAGGATTCTTATTTAGGGGGCAATGCCTTCATTTCCCGCTCCACTCCATCTCCCACCCCACCCCCCACTGGCCCAAAGGATCTACTTAAGCCCAAAGTGATGCCAACTCTATTTATCTTCTTCCCTTAAAGAAGCAGTGCTTGCAAATGTGGGTTTCAGGACAAAAAGGTAGAACATTTCAGGATAAAAAAAGTCCTAAGGCCTTTTGTAAAGGGTAGCTGCCATCTACAGGGATTTACCTTTACTTTTATACCTTTACTTTTACCCTTATTTTATAGGGATTTATCACAAACACACACACACACATCATCTTTAGCAACAGGAGAAAGCAGAAGCTGAATTATTTTGATTATGTTCTATTTTCAGTTCTGTTAATTGCTTCAGTACCCACACACATATACAGACAGACAGACATACATATGCCAATTCTATTGTCTGTTTTATATCATTTAGGGTTTTTAAATATAGAATCACAGAATCCTAGAGCTGGAAGAGATGCCAATGACCATCCAGTCCAACTCCATTCTGCCATGCAGGAAAACACAATCCAAGCACCCCTGAGAGATGATGGCCATCCAGCCTCTGTTTAAAAACCTCCAAAGAAGGAGACTTGACCATACTCCCAGGTAGCAACGTTTTCCACTCTTACCAGTAGTTCCTCCTAATGTTTAGGTAGAAACCCTTTTCTGCAGCTTGGATCCACTGCTCCATGTTCTAGTCTCTGGAACAGCAAAAAACAAGCTTGCTCCATCCTTAATATAGAATCCATTTCAAATATTTAAAGAGGGCTATTATCATATCTCCTCTTAACCTTCTCCCTTAGTCGTTCCTCATATGGCATGGTTTCAAGACCCTTCACCATTTTGGCCGCCCTCCTCTGGATACGCTCCAAATATATATATTTTTTCTCATCGAGCCTAGCCGCGTTGGCCGAGAAATTTGAGGAACTGTATTTTGGGAAATAAACTTTTCTAAGCTTTGCTTTTAGGATGTGTGAAGTTGTCTTTCAAGTGAAACCTCTTCTGGTGATAGGAAAACAAAATAAGTGAAGGAGCACATGCAGTCCCCGAGGGCATCCCTACCCAAAGAAACCACATTTGAGCCTACACTAAGGACTTCATGGTCATGTTCAGCATTTCAAGGGAGTCCTTTAGGGAAGGCCAAAACTGGCAATTAAGGGAATAGGCTCAGTTTGAAGAGAACCAGCTAAGGTGCAGAAATGGAGAAAAACAACCAGCAAAGCAAAATCCCTAGGAGTAAAATAGCATCATTTGTAAGGCAAAGGTGTGGAGAAGTGTCTTGAGAAGGGATTTATGCCGGATGCATCTTACCTTAGTGACAAAAAGGGTGCGAGGGTCAATGATGTCCAGGAAGTGCCTGAATCGCCCATAAAACGACGTCTGTGGAGACAGAAAGGACCCAAACTGGTCAGTCATGGAAGCAGCACTCAAGGAGGTTTAGTCATGATATGGAGAAAATGGAGAAAAACAGCCAGCAAAGCACCTGGGATGTAACAACTAGGCAGACGGTGGCAAAGGGAGGACACTGACCCCCCAAATTAGAATTCTGCCCTCATCCCAATGAAATTTTCTTTCAATCCCAAAATTTGTAGCATTGAAGAGAGTGAGATGTTGAAAACCACTCACACCTAGCACTGAGCTTCTATTTGTTGTGCTTGCATTCCTTGGGCCACTTTGCCTTTCCTCCTTTTCGGTGGATGCCTAAAATGTATGGTCAGCCCTCCATATCTAGGGATTTTTGATCTATGAAGTCAAGCATCCATGGCATATACATATTTTTTAAAAATATATATAAATTCCAAAAAGCCTGCCTTGATTTTGCAATTTAAATTATAAATAAAAAGTATTATTATTATTATTATTTATCTAAAGGACACCATTTTACTACACCACTATATTTAATGGTACGTGAACATCCAGGGATTTTGGTATTCATGGGGAGTCCTGGAACCTGGTACTGGGGGAGATCCCATGGTCAAGAAAACTAAAAGAGAAGGGAGTTCAAGACGGATGGGAGTTTCTCAAAAAGGAGATACTGAAGGCGCAATTTCAAACAGTTCCAATGAGGAAGAAAAATGGGAGGTGTCTCAAGAAGCCAGGATGGATGACTAAGGAACTTTCAACTGAGATAAGCCTTAAACAGAACATGTATAAGAAATGGAAAAATGGGGAAATCACGAAAGAGGAATTCAAACAAATAGCCAGCACATGTAGGGGTAAAGTCAGAAAAGCTAAAGCACAGAATGAACTCAGGCTGGCTAGAGAGGTTAAGAACAACAAAAAGGGCTTTTTTGGGTATGTCCGAAGCAAAAGGAAGAAGAAGGAAACAGTAGGGCCACTGCGTGCAGAAGATGGCAAAATGCTCAAAGATGACAAAGAAAAGGCAGAATTACTCAACACCTTCTTTGCTTCAGTCTTCTCAGAAAAGGCAAAGGGTGGTCAACCTAAGGATAATGGAGCAGAAGACAGAATAGGGGAATCTCAGCACAGAATAAGTAAAGAGATAGTACAGGAATACCTAGTTAACCTAAATGAATATAAATCTCCAGGACCAGATGAACTACATCCTAGAGTATTAAAAGAACTGGCGAATGTAATATCGGAACCATTGGCAATAATCTTTGAGAACTCCTGGAGAACAGGAGAAGTCCCAGCAGACTGGAGGAGGGCAAACGTTGTGCCCATCTTCAAAAAGGGGAAAAAAGAGGATCCCAACAATTATCGTCCAGTTAGTCTGACATCAATTCCAGGAAAGATTCTAGAGCAGATCATTAAGCAGAGAGTCTGTGAACATTTAGAGGCCAATGCCATAATCACAAAAAGCCAACATGGGTTTCAGAGAAACAAGTCTTGCCAGACAAATCTGATCTCTTTTTTTGATAAAATTACCAGTTTGGTAGATGAAGGGAATGCTGTGGATATAGTATATCTTGATTTCAGTAAGGCCTTTGACAAGGTTCCCCATGACATTCTTGCAAACAAGCTCGTAAAATGTGGGCTAGACAAGGTAACCATTACATGGATTTGTAACTGGTTGACTGACCGAACTCAAAGGGTGCTCAACAATGGCTCCCTTTCATCCTGGAAAGAAGTGACCAGTGGGGTCCCACAGGGTTCTGTCCTGGGCCCAGTGCTATTCAATATCTTTATTAATGACTTGGATGACAGAATTGGGGGCATACTTATCAAATTTGCAGATGACACCAAATTAGGAGGAGTAGCCAATACTCCAGAAGACAGGATTGAAATTCAGAATGACCTGAATAGACTAGAAAGCTGGGCCAACGCTAACAAAATGAAATTCAATGCGGAGAAATGTAAGGTTCTGCACTTAGGGCGGAAAAATGAAATGCACAGATATAGGATGGGGGACATCTGGCTGAATGAAACTATGTGTGAAAGGGATCTAGGAGTCCAAGTAGACCATAAGTTGAACATGAGTCAGCAGTGTGATGCAGCAGCTAAAAAGGCCAATGCTATTTTAGGTTGCATCAATAGAAGTATAGTGTCTAGATCAAAGGAAGTAATAGTGCCACTCTATTCTGCTTTGGTGAGGCCCCACCTGGAATACTGTGTCCAGTTCTGGGCACCACAATTCAAAAAGGATGTGGAGAAACTGGAGCGGGTCCAAAGGAGGGCAACTAAGATGGTGAAGGGTCTGGAAACCATGCCCTATGAGGAACGACTTAGAGAGCTGGGGATGTTTAGCCTGGAGAAGAGAAGGTTAAGAGGTGATATGATAGCCCTGTTCAAATATTTGAAGGGATGTCATATTGAGGAGGGAGCAGGCTTGTTTTCTGCTGCTCCAGAGACCAGAACGCGGAGCAATGGATGCAAGCTGCAGGAAAAGAGATTCCACCTCAACATTAGGAGGAACTTCCTGACAGTAAGGGCTGTTCGACGGTGGAACACACTCCCTCGGAGTGTGGTAGAGTCTCCATCCTTGGAGGTCTTTAAGCAGAGGCTGGATAGCCATCTGTCGGGGATGCTTTGACTGGGAGTTCCTGCATGGCAGGGGGTTGGACTGGATGGCCCTTGTGGTCTCTTCCAACTCTATGATTCTATGATTCTATGATTCTAACCAAAACCCAGCACAAACCGAGGTCCCACTGCATTTCTAAATGCAGAACTGAAGTTTTAAGTTACTGCCATGCTAGAAATTTGAAGACTGGAGGGAAATTTCATTTGGGCAGAAGAATTCTTATTTGGAGAGGAAAAAGATCACAGAATCCTAGAGTTGGAGAGACCCCAAGAAGGGCCATCCAATTCAATGCAGGAACTCCCAATCAAAGCCCTCCCAGCGACAGATGGCCATCCAACCTCTGTTTAAAAACACAGAAGCATAGAATCCTATAGTTGGAAGAGACCACTCTCTGAGGCAGCAGCATCTTCTACTGTCAAACGGCCCTTACTGCCAGGAAGATCCTCCTAATGTTGAGGTGGGATCTCTTTTCTTGTATTTTGCATCCATTGTTCCATTGGGTCCCACTCTCTGGAGCAGCAGAAAATAAGGTTGCTCCCTCCTCAATATGGCAACCCTTCCAAATATTTAAACAGGGCTATCATGTTACCTCTTAACCTTCCCTTCTCCAGGCTAAACAAAACTAGCTGGCTAAGTCTCTTATCCCGCACCCACCAACCCTCCCACAATAGCAGCCACAGAACAACTTTGGAGCCCCCCACTCCCTCCCCTGCAAACACCTCTGAGCACAAGACTATTGGAGCAGGAGGTGGGCATTTCCCCAGCCCCTCATAGTCTCCCATCGGAGACAGATTTTGCATCCACCTGCATCCACACAGACCCCTTTTGCTTTCCAAATGCAACATTCCCAAGCTTCAATAGAAAACAGAGCCATCGGCTATTTTAAAAACTCATCTGATCATGCATCTGGCTGCCAACTGCTGTATTTAAAACATAAAAGAGTAAAAATAATTTCCTTGGTTTTGAAGTGTGGAAGGAAGCACAAAGTTGCTTGCAACTGAACATCCTGAGCGGTGTCAGAAGGACGTTTTTAATCATTATTCCCTTATTATATCAATGCAACAGAACCAAAACAGGCTCAGAGTGTCAACAAGGGTGCCCTGAACTCACAGACCTCGGTGATTAAAATTGACTCCCATCAATCCACCGAGGGACGCTTTAGATGACCACTCATTGATTAAGCTAATTCGGGCTTGATGCCGGGAAATAAAAATAAAAAACAATCCCGTAACAAAACACACGGAGAGAGATGCAATCAATCCAAACCTGAGGCTAACCCCTGACCTCCTGCAGCTGGACTCCAGGACATGAACCTCCCATAAAGAACTGCAGAAAAAGTGCCACAAGGACACCAGGAGAACGTCCAGCCATGAAGTCCTCATACGCTTGGAAGCCAGGGACAGAAGACACGGGGTCAAACAGTCAACAATCCCTCTTATTTCTGCAAAATTGAACAAAAGCAATTCCTCCAGACAATGGAGCTGAAGTGTGGGATCTGCTGGAAAGGACAAAGTCTGGCCCTTGGAGAATAGGGGGCCCTCATTCAAAGCAGTCCAAAGGTGTCCTTTTGCACCCTAAGTGGGCAAAAAAGGTGTTTTACACACAAACTGGGAATGCACACTCAAAATTCTGGACTTTGGGCTACGGTTTTGGGTTGCAGAGGACACGAAGAAACATCATAGACGCAAAGAGATGGAAAAGACCACAAGCTTGTTCGGACAACCCAGCTTGTTCGGAGCAATTGGCTTACACATTGCAAACTGATTAGAGAATACTGAGTCACTGATAAGCGGTATAGAAATGTAGTTGCTATTGCTATTCTCTCAGGCCCTGAGAAGTGGGGGACCTATAGATCACAGAATCATAGAGTTGGAAGAGACCACAAGGGCCATCCAGTCCAAACCTCTGCCATGCAGGAACTCCCAATCAAAGTATCCCCATTGACCGATGGCCATCCAGCCTCTGCTTAAAGACCTCCAAAGAAGGAGACTCCACCACAATCTCCAAGGGAGCATCTTTCACTGACCAACAGCTCTTACGGTCAAGAAGTTCCTCCTTATGTTGATGCAGCGAGGTTCCTCTAGCTGCACGGAAACCCCTCTGCTAAACCAAAGACAGACTCATTCACTTGCTTCATAAGTGGAAGCTTCAGCAACTGAATACGCACGCCTCTTCTTGCCCCAAGAGGCCAAGTAACCTCAATTTGGGAGACTGCCGCAACCGAAAGCAGAGCTGAAATCAAAACAGAAGCCTTGCACAGCCAAGCGTGCAAGTGGGACGTCAGGGCAGGATGGAGCACTCCGATGCAATGCTGCAGGTAGGACGGCAGAAGGGAACACAGAATCACAAAACCACAGAGTTGGAGGATACCCCAAGAGCCTTCCAGCCCAACCCCCTTCTTCTGCCATGCAGGAACTCATAACCAAAGCATCCCTGACAGATGGCCATCAGGAAGACTGAGGCTGCAAATATTGGGAATAGGTTTCTCACTATTTTGGAGATGGAACAAGCTCCATTTGCATCACCAAAAAACGAATCACAGAATCCTAGAGTTGGAAGAGACCCCAAGAAGGGCCCTGATCCAGCTCAACCCCCTTCTTCCGCCATGCAGGAACTCCCAATCAAAGCACCCCCAACAGATCGCCATCCTCTGTTTAAAGCCCTAAATGGCTTGGGTCCAACCTATCTTCAGGACCATCTCCGTCCATCTAACCCACCTCACACACTCAGGTCCTCTGGGAGGAATCTGTTGCAATTCATAAAAACAAGATTGTCTGCAATTGCCCAGAGAACCTTTTCAGCAACTGCTCCCAGATTATGGAACAATCTCTTCCAGCAGGCCTTTCCTGAAGAGAGGACCAGCCACCAAATAAGCTGAACCTGTTATTCCCTGATTTCTGAGACAGCCATTCTTGATTTGTTATTATTTTCAGGTATTTTTAATCTGTAAACTGTTTAATTGTATTTGGGGGGTTGGGGGGTTATTAGGATACAGGATTGTGGATTTAAACCTTCAAAGGAGGAAAATCCACCACTCTCCGAGGGACCATGATCCACTGTCAAACAGCTCTTACGGTCAAGAAGTTCTTCCAAGCAAGAGGCTAAGACATGGGGACTAAGACATGGAGCAGTGGATGCAAGCTCCAGGAAAAGAGATTCCACTTCAACATTAGGAAGAACTTCCTGAGAGTAAGGGCTGTTCAACAGTGGAACACACTCCTTCCTGGGAGACTGTGGTGGGGTCTCCTTCCTTGGAGGTCTTTAAGCAGGAGCTGGATGGCCATCTGTCTAAATGGGGATGCTTTGATGGAGAGCTCCTGCATGGCAGGGGGTTGGACTGGATGGCCCTTGGGGTCTCTTCCAACTCTGTGATTCTGTGATCTATAGGTCCCCCAGTTCTCAGGGCTAGAGAGAATAGCAATAGCAACTACATTTCTATACCGCTTATCAGTGACTCAGTATTCTCTAATCAGTTTGCAATGTGTCAGGTCACACTCTCTCAACCTCTGAAAATGGCAAAGGCAAACCTCCTCTGAACAAATCTTGCCAGGAAAACCCCTTGACAGCTTCACTGTAGGGTTGCCGTAAGTCAGAAACAACTTGCAGGCACACAACAAATAATTGTGTTTTAACTTTTTTGTCCTTTAGCTTTCTCTTGTTTTCACCTTGCTGTAAGCTGCCTTAGGTCCTGTGTCAAAAGAAAGGAAGGATATACCTGTATAAATTAAATCAATCAACCAATCAATCAATAATATTCTGACAGAGAGGTCAAGTGGAGCTTGAAAGATGGGGAGGATCCTCAGCGGTCTGACCTCGGTTGACCACTGCCCAGCCTAAAGGTCTCTTTTTTCAAAGAAAAACGTTTTCTGGACAGAGTCCACCAAGGATGGCTCCCCATGCAATGAAAGACTAAAACAGGGAGTAATACTCAGCTCTCAGGGAAGAGAATCAGCCTTCAGGGAAGCTCAAGATTCAGTGGTCAAGAAGAGCAGAATGAGAGGGTTGAGGAGAGGCAGCCATCTTCAGGTCCTGGTCATCACAGGGACAAAGGAGCGAGTGTGGTCCCTGCTGCTTCCCAAGACTAAGACCGGAATCCCTGGGCTAATCGACTTGCAAGAGATTCTGCTGAAACAGGATGGTATGAGCTCTTTGAGAGCGGAAAGGACCGCCTCGCAGGGTGGTGGGTTCTCCAAAGGACTCACAAACCCTCCCAAAAGTTGGATGACTACCTCTCAGAGTGGCTTTAGCTGTGTGCTTCCTGCACCGGCAGAGGATTACACTGGAAATCCCTGTGGTCCCTTCCAACTCTCTGGACCTATGAATCCCAGAGAAGGCGGAGGGTCATGGTCCAGTCCTGGGACAGGGAAGGGGTCGGCCGCAAGGAGATATCCTACTCCAGTTGCAAAGACCATCCTTTCAGAGTAAGGAGATGGAACCCAAAGACTATCAAGTCCAAGCCCTTTGCAGACCAGGCATCCACCGCAGAAGCATCTCTGAGAGGCAGCTGTCCAACCTCCACTTTTAAAACCTCCAGAACAGACTTTACCAACTTCTGGAGGCATCTCTTCCACCGCTTAACAAATCCTATTTCTGTTGGTTTCTCGGGCTCTTTCTCTGAAGATGCCAGCCACAGATACTGGGAAAACATCAGGAACGAACTCTTCTAGAACACGACCCGAAAAACCCACAAAAAACTATGGATGCCAGCCGTGAAAGCCTTTGACTTCAAATCCTATTATGTTCTTCATGTTTTACAGCCCGCCTTTTCCAAACTCAGCTCCCTTCTCTTCTCCTGCAAACAAGTCCCTCAACGTTTCCCCATTTATTTATTTTTATATAAACATAGGAGTTCTTTCCCTCCTTCCTCCCAGAAACAGGACTCCAGGGAACTCCATAGTAGTAAGAGATGATCCATCTGTCCTTAAGTTTTCAAGACATGTTACTTATCTACTAATCGAAGCAAGCCTTTCCCAACTGAGCTCCTTTCCTTGAACCTCAAAAAGCACCAGTTTGTATTACTGACATATGCCTCTTTGAAATCCTTAGATCTAAGAGGTATATAAATACTTGCAAATAAAGCAGAATAGTCAATAAATAAAAGGCCTCTGGGAAGCAAGGGTCCATGCTTTCCAATGGTCAGGGGTCTGCAAGTAACTTTGGGGCAAAGACTCACATTTTCAGTTCACAGTCTATGAAATGGGAAGAATGATAAATCACAAAGACCATGACATCTCTTTTTTATATATTGTGCATTTCGTATACTGTGCATTTTGGCTGGCCAATAAAGGTATTGGTGATGGATTTTTGTTCGTATCTCTTTTTATGTATATAAGAAACAGAACCTCAGCCGCGAGGGGAAGCCGACAAAATCCCAGTAAACTGAAACATTCTAGCGCAGTTTGCCCAATGCAATCCTCCGCTGGTGAGATTTCTCTCTTTGTTCCCTTTCCTCTTATCCAGAAATCCCTCCATTCAGAAATGATAATCCTTCCCAGGCTCCGCTGGCAGCAAAAGGTTTCCTAAAGCAGCTCTGGAGCCAAATGCTGCTATTAGCAAATGGACTGAAAAGTCCCCGGAAAAAAAGCAGCAGCAGAGATTTTGGTAGGAAAAACTCCACAGCCAGCCCTCCGCACATTTGCAGCTATGACTCTTGTGGAGCTGACTATTTGAAGATTTGATTAATATCATAAGAATATTAATATTAATATCTCATATCTCGACATCACATATTGATATATCTAGGAATCTCTCGGTCCACCAGCGCAACTCTGCCAGAAGTTGACCATAGAGTTGTGCTGGAGAACCTAGAAGTCGCTAGAGAAAACACTTCTCTAGGCATTTGTGGGTCCTCCGGCGCAATTCTATAGTCAACTTCTGGCTGATGTTGACCACAGAGTTGCACTGGAGGACCTGGACATTCCCAGAGAGGTGTTCTCTTAGGTAAAAAGAATAGCGCCTTTTTATTTGCTGTTTTTCCACATCCATGAGGGAACCCCAGCAAATGCATAGGGACTGCTGTATAAAGGGATGGAGGAAACCTGTTGCTTTGAGGGACTCCAAGGCTGGGAGGGAAGGATCCCAAATCCTGGAGGATGTGCCCATAGCACCAGGACTTTGACTCTGCAGGGACGCAGGCAAAAGCACAGACCTTAATTGATACCTATGGGAACTGGACTTGGAGCCCAGTTCGCTGGAAAAGCCACTCTGAACATTTTTCTTTGCAGGAGATCTGCATCTGCAAGAGACACGCTGCTATTAGTGCGAGGAAGTCTATGGAAAGAATTAGCACTAAAAGGGGATGCATTTGCAGGCATGTTTTTTACAGGTGATCCAGGTTGCTGTGTACTTCAAGTCGCTTCCGACTTGCTGCAACCCTAAAATGTCCCCATCTTGGGTTTTTCTTGGCAGGATTTGTTCAGAGGAGGTTTGCCATGGCCTTCCCCTGAGGCTGAGAGAGTGTGACTTCTTGCCCAAGGTCACCTAATGGGTTTAAATGTCTGAGTTGAGAATCGAACCCTGGTCTCCAGAGTCATAGTCCAACGCTCAAACCTCTACGCCAGGCTGGCTTTCACAGACATTAAAAAATAGTTATAAAAACAGTTTAAAAATTAACCTATTAATGCAACAGGATAAACAGTATTATAAAGCATAATTGCAAGAAGTAGAGAGTAAGGAGAGAGGAACATTTAGCATTGCAGTAAACAAACTATGTAGTCTGACTTATTATGTTTATTTGCTTCTTGTTGTTTGGTTTGTTTGTTAGTGGTTTTTTTTCCGGTTTGTTTTTAAAGTATGTGTTTTCCTTCATTTGTGTTTTTTTTTAAATTAACCTACAGGTATTACAGTATGGAAACATATCACTCATTAAAAGAAATAAAATGCAATCCAAAAAGGGATTAAAGCACTTGAAAACAGAAACCAAAAATACATTTAAAAGGTGGAGAAGGTCACCTGGGAGGGAAGGTGGCAAGACCCAAGCAAGCCTTGCACACATGCGTTCACACACGCAGAGCAAAGTGGGTCACGGTGTACTCGCACACGCAACCGCAGCTCCTTTTGGAAGCTCACTCATGTTCAGAGGCTGTGTGTGATTGTTTTATAGGCGCCTCTCAAAGAGCTCACCTGGCAAAAAGGAGAAAGGCAGAGGAGCTCCAGGAAGCATTGCTGGGTTTGGCCTCCTTCCTTCTCCCCAGTCCCTTGAAGGACAAAGCCCCAGAAAATCACAGAGTTGGAAGGGACCCCCAACCCCCTTCTGCCCTGCAGGAATACATAGGATCCTAGAGATTTAAGGGACCCCAAGGGCCATCCAGTCCAGCCCCTTCTTCTGCCAGGCTGGAAGACACAGGATCTTAAAGTTGGAAGGGACCCTCAAGGGCCACCCAGTCCAACCCTTTATCGTGCCATGCAGGAACACAAAAGAACCCTAGAGTTGGAGGGGACCCTCAAGGGCCTTACAGTCCAACTCACTTCTGCCATGCAGGAATGCATAGAATACATAGAATATCCTACAGTTGGAAGGGGCATCCAGTCCTTTCAACCTCTGTTTGAAGACCTCCAAAGAAAGAGAGAGAGTCCACCGCCGTCTATTCGTAGAACCATAGACCCACAGAATAGCAGGACAGTTGGGAGAGAGACCCCACACGCAAGGGCCATCCAATCCGGCCCCTTCTTTTGCCGTGCAGGAATACCCTGAAGCATTCCTGACAGGTTCCCATTGAGTTGAAAGGCCTCCAAAGACGGAGAACCAACCCACTGCCCTCCAAGGCAATCGATCCCAGCATTTTATTACTGCCTGCAGCATGCCTGGTTTCAATTTTAAAATGTTGACAAACAAACAAACACACCTGGGACCCCAAGGCCAAAGCAAGCCCACCTGGGCTGCATCCACACTGCAGAAATAAATCCGGTTTGACACCGCCTTTTGACTGCCCTGCCTTCATGCTATGGAATTCTGGGAAACGTGGTTTGTTGTTGGGTTTCTTTCCTCTCTCTTTAGCTATAATAAATACAATAATAGTAATAAAATAATAAATCAAATACAAATAAAATAATAAATAAATAATATAATATAATAAATTAAATTATAATAAAATAATAAATAAATATAATAATAATGCAAAAATAAATAATATAATAAATAAATATAATAATAAATAATAAAATATAAAGAAAATACAAATAAAATAATAACTAAATAAATATAATGAATATAACAATAATAAAATGAGAAAGAATATATAAATAAATAATAACTAAATAAACATCATAATAATAATTCAATGATAAATAAACATAATAAATATTATAATAAATAATAAATGAAATACAAATAAAATAATAAATAAAATATAAAGAAATAAATAAATATTAATAATAATGCAATAATAAATAAAATAATTAATAAATAAACATAATATAATAATACTAAATAATAAGGTATAAAGAAAATATAAAGAAAGTAATAAATAAATAAATAACGTTATTTTAATAATAAAAATAATAAATAAATAAATAAATAAATTTGTCTGCAGGAATAATCCAGTTTGACGCCGCTTTAGCTGCCGTGCCTCAAGGACAGTGAATTCTGGGAACCGCAGTTCTGTGAGACATTTAGCCTTCTCTGTCAGGTGCCCCGACAAACTCCACTTCCCAGAATTCCACAGCATGGGGCCACGGCAGTTAAAAAGTGTTGCCAAAGTGGACTATCCCTGCAGTGTGGATGCAACTCTTTCCCTTCGGCCCATGTCCCTCTTTCCTTCCTTTCTCTATTAAAAAAATTAATCAATTCTCTCATTTAAAAGCCCATCTTGTGGCGGGGAGTCCCACAGGCGACGAACTGCACCGAGCGGGCCTCGAACTCGCGAACCTGAGAGGCAAGCCCCGCCCACGCCACGCCCCCACGGAAGCGGGAGCCAATCACAGCAGAGGGCGGGACTCCCGGGCGCCGAGTGGCACCCGCGAGGCCCAATCAGAAGCGCGGAGAGCCTCTGAGGCGAGGAGGAGGCCGGGGCCCTCGCTCGGACGGAGCGCGAAGGAGGAGAAGCAGCAGCCGAGGCCCACCTGCTCGAAGCGGGGCTTCCCGAGCTGGAAAGGCGGGTCCTCCGCGCGGGACGCCGCCGCCGCCGCCATCCCCCTCAGTCCCGGCGCTTCTACTCTCCTCACACTCAGATCCAGCAGGCTCCTCCTCCTCCTCGCCTGGCCACGCCCCCCGCCGCCCCCGATTGGCCCAGGCCCACCGCAGCTCGCGCAAAGGACGCCGGGATGTGTAGTCGCCTTTCCTCCTCGGAAAGGGGGAGGGGCCCGCGCGGCACGACGGGAAATGGAGTCTTCCCGGAAAGGCGCGGGGCATTGTGGGCAACGTAGTCTTTCGCCGAAGGGCCGCCTGAGGGGGATTAAATAGCCTCACGATTTTGACTAAATACGTTTTGGATCTGGCCTTTTCTGTTTTTATTTATCCGCATTTCAGTCGTTTTAATGCCTAAGCCGCCTTGAGTCCCTGGTCTGAGGGGAAATCGAGGCGTTTTACTTCGAGTCTCTATATTGAGATAACACAGCAAGATACCAGTAAATAATAATAAATCAATAATCATAATTTTATTATATTTTATTTACTTATATCCGCTCGTTTTTTCTTTTACTTTAAGGGATTTATTTTTGTTTACTATATTTATTTTAAATAAACATTTAATTAATATTTATTAAATATTTATTTAATAAATATTATTTATTATTTAATTAATTTTTTAAGGATTTGAGGCGCCGCCTTGAGTCCCTTTATTGGGAGAAAGGCGGGATATAAGTAAATTAAATTATTATTATCATCATCATCATCATTATTATTATTTATTTGCTTGTATCCCGCTTTTATCCAATAAAGGGACTCAAGGCAGCACATTAAATCCTTAAAATTAAATAAATTGATTAAATAAATTTAAATAAATATAATAAATAAATAAAAATCCCTTAATATAAAAAGAAAATACGAGAGGATATAAGTAAATAAAATATAGGTGAATAAAATTATTATTAATTTATTATTATTATTTATAATACTGCCAATATAGGGACTCAACGCAAATTAAATTAAAATTAAAAATATTAAAAAATAAAGACAGGATATAAGTGAATAAATTATTATTATTATTATTTATTTATTTACTTGTATCCCACTTTTCTGCCAATATAGGGACTCAAGGCAGGACCTTAAATCTGTTAAATAAAATATATTTAAAAAGGCAGGATATAAGTAAATAAAATACAAGTTAATAAAATTATTATCATTATTATTATCATTTATTTTATTTATTATTATTTACTTGTATCCCACTTTTGTCCCAATACTGTATAGAGATCTGAAGGAAGCACTTCATATTCGTTAAATAAGGGAGGATATAAGTAAATAAAATATTAGTGAATAAAAGTATTGTTTATTTACTTGTATCTCACTTTTATCCTAACATAGGGAGCCAAGGCAGCACCTTATATCTGTTAAATACAAGATAACAATTGAGGATATAAAAATATAAGTGAATAAAAGTATTGTTGTTGTTGTTGTATACCTCATCTTTGCCCAAAATAGGATTCAAGGTGGCTTAGAGCCATCTTAAAAGGATAACAACTCAAACATTAATCACAGAAGTAAATATAAATAAAACTAGTATTAAAACGTAACAGTTTAAAGAAGGATAAATAAAAGATGCTGTTGAGATGACTGGCCAGGAGGAGTCAATATCGGCTGGAGGGCAGTGAACAACAACAAGCGTGTTGTGAAATACGCAGAAAACGGCTCTTAATAATAATAATAAATATTTATTTATAACTCTTCCCAATGAAAAACTTCCACCTCCTTTTCCATTTGCCCCGCTGTGAGATTTTTGACAGATACCATCCCCAGATCTTTATAGATGTATCTTTGCAAATATACGGACTAAACCCTTGTTTCATTCATTGGCCAAGTCAAGATGGAAGACGATGGAGGCCATGGGTCTAAAAGATGGACCGGAGATGGAGGACGGAGGTCTTGGAGGCCGCAAAGGAAGCTCACAACAACAAAACGCAGGTCCCCCCCAGGAAGAAAATAATTGGCCCAGCCCTGCCATTGTCTTCCAGCCTGATTTTGGGTCAGAAGAGACCCGTTGGGGGGCTTGTGTTGGGTCCCATACACTTGACCAGGCGTGGGTCACGCTGCGGATGGATAATCCGGGAGGATGAAAGGATATACAGAAGGAAGGAGGACCACTACTCCAGTGGCCCAATTGCACAGACTTGAGCGCCTTTTGGCTGAAGACCAGGCATAAATGCTCTAAATAACTCAGAAGCCCAAAGAGAGGCCAAGAATGGGAAGCCAGGCTCAGGAATGGGGCAACATCAGGGACCACCCCGCAAACAAGGTCCCTTTGCCTATCACATGCAATTTAGGGCCATTTCTGGGAATGGGAATTCATTCCGAACGCGATGCGGCGTCAATACGCTGAACTAGGGAATTCACTCGTTTCCGAACTGGCCCCACTTTAATTTCTTTCGAAATTGAGAGAAATTCCTCCCGTGTGATAAACTCCTATGACTACCCTGAACCCAGACCCCTGGAGGATGCGGCTGGACCAAGGTTGGCAGCATCCCATAACAGGGGCTTCCCAGCATCGCATGTCCTGCTCGGGGGACCATGGTGCCCATATCCGTTCTTAAATGCCCTCAAAAGCCAGGCAGATCCCATCAGGGCCTATTTGAAAATGACTCCCCTCTTGCAAGACAAAGAGGGGTCTCTCGGTTAAAGGGCCCCCCAGGCCACAAAGTGGAAGGCTTTCCAAGCGCACAGACACAAACGCAACCCACTCGGTGCAGGCTGAGCCTCCCTTATTATCCAAAATGCTTAGGGCCAGAGGTGTTTGGGATTTTGGAATTGATCAGATTTTGGAATCACAGAGTTGGAAGAGACCACAAATATCTGCATCTACGTCTACAGAGCCCTGTGGGACCCCACTGGTCACTTCTCTCCAGGATGAAAAGGAGCCATTGCTGAGCACCCTTTGGGTTCAGCCACTCAACCAATTACAAATCCATGTAACAGTTAACTTGTCTATCCCACATTTTACCAGCTTGTTTGCAAGAATGTCATGGGGAACCTTGTCAAAGGCCTTACTGAAATCGAGGTATACTATATCCACAGCATTCCCTTCATCTACCAAGCTGGTAATTTTATCAAAAAAAGAGATCAGGTTCGTTTGGCATGACTTGTTTCTCTGAAACCCGTGTTGACTTTTTGTGATTATGGCATTGGCCTCTAAGTGTTCACAGACTCTCTGCTTAATGATCTGCTCTAGAACCTTTCCTGGAATTGATGTCAGACTAACTGGACGATAATTGTTGGGATCCTCTTTTTTCCCCTTTTTGAAGATTGGGACAACATTTGCCCTCCTCCAGTCTGCTGGGACTTCTCCTGTTCTCCAGGAGTTCTCAAAGATTATTGCCAATGGCTCCGATATCACCTTTGCCAGTTCTTTTAGTACCTTTGGGTGTAATTCATCTGGTCCTGGAGACTTGTATTCATTTAGGTTAACCAGGTATTCCTGTACTTTCCTTTTTATATTGTGGTGTGGAATATCTTACAGGAGGGACATGTGTCACTTTCTCGTACCAAATGAAGTCCTGGGGAGGCAGGAATCACAACCCGTTCCAGATCAGGACATTTGCAGCCAGCAACTCCATCATTGTTTGGACTTAAGACAGACACAGAAATCTGGAAGAAGCACACCGACAATATCTAAGCAAGAAATCCAACCATTTTTTTTATTTAAAGTGCTTAAAACAGAACAAGCTTCTTCTTTTTCTTCTTTTAAACGAACAGCCCTCCAATGAGACTCTTAATACAAGTGAGCACCTCTTCCCTTGGGACCCCCGAGGGCCAGCTGAAACCCCATAACGGCAAGGCATTGGGACGGGGAGGAAGAAGGGAGGATGTGGGTGCTCCCAAACATGCTCAATGGAGAAGGAAGACTTTGACCCACCGGCTCGCCTGGCGCAGTCTCCTTCCGGTCAGGAGAAGGGCCCGCGACGTCCGGGCCGAAACGGTAAACAAAAGTAACTGGGCCCCCAATGAGGGCAACACGTTATAAGGAAACTCGGCCAGTTATTCCCAAACCAAAAATAATACTGAAGGTCGTGAGGTGACCTGGCAGGCAACCTAAATTGGGGAGAAATTGCTGCAGGGAATAGAAGCGCAAGAGCGAAACCCCCCGCCGTTACGCCTCCCTTCTCCCACATTGCGACTCCAAGGATCCTGCGCAGGAACACTCATAACAACAACAACAACACCTCTTGCTTAACCCTCCGAAGACCACTGGGCACCTCCGGCCAAAGTGGGGATAGTTCTGCAGAGAAGCAGTTGGACGCTTCCATAAAAGAACCGCAGCGCAAGGACGAGGCTGGGAAAATGTGGTTCTTGTTGTTATTATGATGATTAAAGTTGGCAAGTTCCAGCTCCTGAGAGAAAGAAGACAAGGCAGCCCCAAGAGCCAACTATGTAAAAGGCCACAAGACTCACCGTTAATAAGGGTAGGGGTCTGGGGTCTCTCTGCTAAATGCAAAACCACAAGAGCTGGGCTCACTCCTCTCCTGCGTGGGCAAACTAGGGGCACACACTCCCCTGGGTCAGCTCTTGCTGTGGGTTCAAGTCCCCCCGGCTTGTGCCTCTCTCTTGCGGCCAGTATGGCCACTGACCAGGTGACATGGGAAGCGCAGACCACAACTCTTTGCAAAGGTGGTGCAGAGGAAAGAAGTGGGTCATTGTGCACCATTGCACACAATCGCAGCTCCTCCTGCAAGCACGCACATGTTCCGATGCCTTGCGTGACCGCTTTATAGGTGCCTCTAATAGTTTCCTCTGCAGAAAACTCTGCCACACCTGCTTATCCTGCAAAAAGGAGAACAGCTGAGAGGCTCAGGGTGATCTCTCTGCTCCTGGAGTTGTTCCAGGAAGAGGAAAGAGTGTCTGTGGCATGGTTTTTTAAAATTATTATTTGGTTTTTGAAGATTAGTCCCTACCACAGACCCACTTCTTCTTGCTGCAATGGTTCCCAGGAGCGAACCTTTGCAAGCTCTGCCTCTCCCCTCCGAGGAGACCCATTCACAGCTAGCTCAAACCTTGCAGCAACATGACAGACCCTCTGCCTAAAGCAGGAGGAGGTCACCTGCTGCCCTCTCCAGATGTGCGGGACCATGCCTCCCATCGTCCCCAGTCACTGGCCCTACATGCTGTGAGCTAATGGGAACTGTAGTCCAGCACATCTGGAGGGACCCAGATCACTCACCCAGGTCCAAAAGCCAACTGCCTACAAGGGGGATTTCAGAAGAAGGAAGAGACATTGACTGACACCTGCCAGTGATGATGGAAGGACAGGTTGCCATCCTCCTTGGAGCAAAAAGGCTTTTCTGAAGGCGTAGGGAGACCTTTGTCATCCTGCTGCCTCTGTAAACACTCTGTCCCTCCTTGGTCACCCCAGATCGTGGCAAGGTGCAAGATGGGGGGAAGCGAGGGCTTTGACCTCTTCTGGGGAACACAGAGCCAGGACAGGCACCGGGCATCCATCCGCAAGGGCCCGAGAGAGAAAACCAATGGCTGGCCTGCTCAGGAATTGGGCGACCGGACAGGTAAAGCCAGCCCCAGGCCCCACAAGCGGCAGCCTGCCTCTTCCTATCTTCTACATGGGTGCCAGAGCTCTGCCCTGCTGGGTCAGCCATATCTTCTGCACCACAAATTCCATGTTCGCCCCCAAGTACCCAACACCTTGCCGGGGAGAAAATAAACTGGCCCTCTGCGGCCACTCAACAGGTGGGGGAGTAATACTGGACATGGGTGGGCGGTGGGAGCCACGAAGGCAGCCTGGAGGTTTTGCTCTGCCCTGATGTGGGCAAGGAGGTCAGGGGTCCAACCTGCCCTGCAATGGCAGGAGGAGTGCGAGGGGTATTGCCAACTGCGTGCCCTTTGGAGATGCATCCTGCCCAGGACAGGGAAGGAAGTCATTGGGTGGGAAGCATGGCAGCCCCCCATCACCATCACCACGAATGGACTGTCCCTTTGGCCCTCTCCACGGAGGAAGCAACACAGAACGTCGTCCGGCAAGAACCATGTGGGGTGCCAAGCAAGGAGAGGGCACCATGTGGGGGGAAAGAAGTCAATGGGGCGGGGGGGGGGGGTGTGTCGGGCTGTGGAGGTTTTGTCGAAGAGCTCAGGGATCGGAAAGTGGTGGTGGTGGTGACGGGGGATCTGGGAGACTATTTGGCAGCCTTGGCCTCCCTTCCGAGGGAGATCTGGAGCAAAGTGGGGGACTGTTCCATGATGCGCACCAGCAGCCGGTCGATGTAGTTCTCCAGCTCCCGGACGTGCTCCTTCTCCTTCCTCAGCTCCGCTTCTCGCTTCTGCAGCAGCTGAACCAGCTCCTCGTGGGTCAAGTGGTAGTACTGGGCAGACCGGTCCAAAGGGTCCTGGCCGGAGGCAGAGGGACAAAGAGACAGAGGTGTAGCAATGGACACTAAACTGCCATGACCGATATGACCCCCGTGATCCCTATACGCTGAGATTCCCCTGTCCTTGTTCCACCCCAAGAGGCTGTGAAATCCCAAAGGTGCATAAAAACAAATATATTAACTGGCACCGGCATGTTTTTAATTATTAATCTAGAGCATGTCAAAAGCACTCCACTACATGCTCTCCAAGGCACTGGGAAAACCCAAGCCCTCCCCACCTCAAGCGGGGAAAGAATATCCTGATGGAGACCGACTCCTTTGGAAGGAAAGCAGCCTCTTCTTCTTGGAAGAGCTTCAAGCCAAGTGGGACGGCCATCTTTCGGAGTGCTTTGGTTGTGTAATCCTGCAGTGCAAGCAGGTGTTCATCTCCATGGCCCTTGGGGTCCCCTTCCAATGCTATGGGTCAGCCTCCACCCCACCCTTTCCGCCAGCCTCCTTACCCTTTTGGCTTCCGTTTTTCCCAGCTGCGGGGGCAAAGAGGCTCCATCCTCCAGGCTGCCCTCAATGCTGCTGGGCTTGGGCTTCTCCTGGACACCGCTCCGGATGGGGGTCAGGCTGACCGCCGGCCGCTGTGGCTTCTCCCCTTCATCCCCCTTCTCCATCTCTGGCCCAGGAGTGCTGCTGATGGGCTTGACCACATGCGGGCTGAAAGGAAGAAACAGCAACATTAGAAAGATGAAAGCAGAGGAAGAACCATCGTCCCCGTGAAGCCAAGAGACTCGGCCACCGAGGCGTCCCTCATGGGAAGGCTGTTTTTTCCCACAAAGAAGGAGAGTAGTCAGAATTCGTATCTGGAGAGGCTTCTGGGGAGCAGGGAGAGTAGCCATGCTAGCCCTCTGCAGCTCCATGTCAGTCTCTAAGTTTTTCAACCACCTAACTGGGGCATTTTTCTTTCTTTTTTGGCCCGAAATCATGCAGAAAGATCCACAAATGCATAAAACCATGCAAAAACACGCTCCAACTGCCCCAGAACAACCCTGATACACCCCCAAGACACATGCACACGTCCTATAGCTCCTTTCAGCTTCCCTTACATTTCTGGCCAGTTACGTCAGGTTTGCACATGATGCGATTTAGCCGCAGTTCTTCCTGCTCTAGAGTAGACCAGGGCTCCCTACTCATTTCCCCCCACATTTCCTGAGCCTGGGTTACCCCTTCCCTCTACCCCCAGCCCACCCACTGACCCTTTTTCCTGGTCAGTTGTCCATCATGGCCTTCTGCATGTGGGGCAACCCAAGGAATGCTCCAGACCTTTGCTTTGCCCTTGTTGCCCAGCCTAACTGGCATACTTTGAGCAATCATGCCATCCTAAATATACCTGGTCTCCTCTGATTTTGAAAACTGACTACCAGAGTGGCCCCATTCCTTCCTGGAAGGGTGAACCCAGAAGGCAATGCTGGAGGAATTCTTGTTTGACCCCTTGGCCCTTGTTTTGTCCCCCATGTCATTTAACATCTGCATAAAACCGCTGGGAAGGGATGTCCAGAGTTTCGGGGTGCAGTGCCACCGATATACAATTGGCACCCAAGTCTACGACTCCTTTCTTCATCCATCCCAGGAGACTGCCCTGGAGCTAAACCAGTCTCTGTCATCAGTAATGGACTGGGTGAAGGCAAGCAACTTGAAATTTAATCCAGACAGAGATGCTCCTGGTCAGTCAAAAGGCAGACCAGAGAACAGGGATCCAGCTGGTGTTAGATGGAAGACGCAGGTTTGCAATTTGGATGCCCTCCAGGACCCATCTTTGCAGTGGTCAGGAGTGCTTTTGCACATTTAAAGCTTGTGCGCCAACTGCATCCATTCCTTGAGACGCCGGATCTGGCCTTGGTTACATCCCATTTGGACGACTGTAACACGCTCTACTTGGGGATGCCTTCGTGGAGTGTTTGGAAATTGCAACTGGTCCAGAGAGCTGCAGCCAGGCTGTTCATTGGGGCAGGTTTCAGAGACCCCTCTTGAAACAGCTCCACTGGCTCCCAGTTTGTTTCCGGACAAAACCCAAAGGGCTGGGGATGGCCTCTAAAGCCCACTTTGGCTCAGGTCCAGGCTATTTGGCAAACTGCATCTCCCTGCTCCCTTCCAAGCCTCATTGCCAGCAGGTTTTGGGGGACGCAAGAGAGGGTCTTCTTGGTGGCTGCCCCATAGGCTCTGCAACTCCCTTCCTTCCCTGGGAGACCTGAATGTCCTTCTCCTTGGTCCAAGCCACACTGCAGAAATAATCCAGTTTGAGACTGCTTTGACTGTCCTGGCTCAGTGCCAGGGAATCCTGGGAATTGTAGTTTATTGTGGCACCAGAGAAGACTAAATGTGTCACAGAACTCCAGTTCCCAGGGTGGTTAAAGCGGTCTCAAACTGGATTGTTTCTTGCAGTGTGTTTGTCCTACGACCGGCAGGGTAAAACCTTTTAATTCCAACAGGCTTTTAATACACACAGTTTTTAAAGAACAGACTAGGAGACGCAAACTGTCTTTTCAATTGAATTTTGTTATCTTAATGACTGACATGTTTTAATATTGTAATAGTTTAATTTTATTTTAATGCTCACTTTTTGAATAGTTTTTAAATTGTATTGTTCTTTTAGATTGTGAGCCACTTTGAGTTCCAATATTATTTGTGGGGGGGGGGGGGGGGAAAGCAGGATGCAAATCAATCTATTTATTTATGGGACTAGTATCCCACCTTTTTCCCAAAATGGGATTCAAGGCTGCATGCAATAATTTAAAAAGACATAAAACATTGATTATAAAAGTCAAAACATTATTAAGTATTACTAACATTAAAACCTAAGCTTTATTATTTCCCCCCAAAATGGGATTCAAGGCTGAAGACGATAATTTAAAAAGACAGAACTAAAGCACTGATGACAAAAGTGAAAACATAATTAAATACTGCGAACATTAAAACCTATGTTAAATAGTGCATAGTTAAAGCCAAATGACTGATGATGATGATGATGATGATGATGATGATGATGATGGGTTTGGCTGTACATGGATGGGAGACCACCAAGGGGGCATTAAAAGACTCCAGAGAGAGCTGGGTACGAATCCTGCCCAGCAATGCTGGGCTTAGAGGGATTCGGCTCCTAGGTTCTTCCTTGGCCATCACAGCAAGAACGGTTAAGCCAACAACCTCCTGTTTATCCCAATACAATCCCTCCATATTTGCGGCTTTGACTTTGCGGATTTGATTATTCACAGATTTTATTAATATCTAGGAATCTCTAGGAATCTCTGGGTCCCCCAGCGCAACTCTGTCAGAGGTTGACCATGGAGTTGTACTGGAGGACTTAGAGGTTCCTAGAGAAAACATTTCTCTAGGCATTTGTAGCTCCTCCACTGCAATTCAGTGGTCAATGTCTGGCAGATGTTGACCACAGAGTTGCACTGGAGGACCTATAGATTCCTAGAGAGGTGTTCTCTCCAGCAAAAACTTAAGTGTTCTTGTTATTTGGGGTTTTTCCACATTCAGGGGGGTCCTGTGCCCCTGACCCCAGCTAATGCGGAGGGACCTCACTTTGACCGTCAGCTGCTCTCCAAGCAAAGAAAGTGAAAACAATTTAAACACTTGAAAAGAATTCCAGGTTTGAAGCAATAAAATTAAACAAGGGAAATCGGCTTTAAAATGGTTGAAATATAAAAATATGTACCAACTTTAGGACATTCAAAAAGGGAAAGTGTCCCACAATTGGGGAGCTCAAAGCAAAAAAGGCCCTTGACATGGGCTCCCAGTTCAAATCCTGACAGGGCCAGCAACTTCTCAGCACTGGGATAGTCATGTTGCAAAAATTTGTTTTATTTTAATTTTACTTAAGAGTATTTATACCCCGTTCTTCAGCCACAAAGGCTCGCAAATGAATGCACGACATGTGCACAAATGCTGCATGCATCCCCGGTTCCTGCAAACCAAGCCGGGCAGCAGAGCATCCCTGGACAGGCATTCAGAAAAATGGTCTTTATGGCAAAAGTAATGGACAGACTAGAACAGTAGCTTAGGAAATCACAAGAAAACTGTGAGTGGGATAATCACCACCATCACAATCCCGATAAAGCCGGGTTTGGGGTTCTGCATGGCAACGGCACCATCTGCTGGCAATTGCAGCGGCAAAATCTACCCGGTCCAATGTCAGTCGGAGCACCTGAATCACTTCAAAAAAGGGACCTGTGCAAGTGGCCAAACACACAGAGACACAGTATTTTGGACATCATCGAATTATGGAGTTGGAAGGGACCCCCGGGGGCCACCCAGTCCCGATCCTATCTGCCATGCAGGAATAGAGAAGATCCGAGAGTTGGAAGGGGGGCCATCCATTCTGACTTCTCTTCTACCGTGCAGGAATACCTAGGATCCTAGACTTGGAAGGGACCCCTGGTAGAAGCCCAAGAAGCTTTGAAAAGTGCTCCAAAAAACAAACACTATACAAACAATATAGACACTATACTTCTATTGATGCAACCAAGAATTGCAAAGGATTTCACGGCCAGCATCCATAGTTTTCTGTGGGTTTTTTGGGCCACGTGGACATATTCTAGAAGAGTTTATTCCTAACGTTTTGCCAGCATCTGTGGCTGGCATCTTCAGAGAATGCTGGTATGGAAGAGAGTAGGAGGCTATTATATATATACACACACACACACATATATACATATGGTTTGGGAGGAGTGATCCCCATGTATCTGTGCATTGTTCTGTTGTTGAATGGCAAGGCCTCAGGGTGGGAGGATATGCAATTCGTGATCATTGTCTGCTGGGGAAACCCCTGACCCTGGGGGGGCGGGAAGGGGTTCATTTGCGTTTTGCTGGATCCTGATTTTGCTGTTTTTCAAGACTGGTAGCCAAACTTAAGGGTTTCTTCTTTCCTCTTGAAGTTGTCCAGGTGTTTCTGGATTTCAATGGCTTCCCTGTGCATTCTGACCCGTCCAGAATTTCCGTGTTTTCATACAGCATTTTATGCCCAGGATGGTTTATAACGTCTTCTGCTACGGCTGATTTTTCTGGCTGACCCAGTCTGCAGTGTCTCCTGTGTTTCTTGATTCGTGTTTGGACACTGCGTTTGGTGGTCCCTTTGTAGACTTGTCCTCAGCTGCACCGTATGTGGTAAACAACAGAACAATACACAGATTAACATGGAAATCACTCCTCCCTACCCAGGGTCACACAGTATGTATGTATATATGTATACACATACACATATATACATATATATATACACCTAACTCACTTCCATGCCAGCATTCTTTGAAGATGATGGCCACAAGTGCTGGTGAAACGTCAGGAATAAACTCTTCCAGAATATGGTAACAGAGCCCGAAAATACCTCAAAAAATTGCAATGGTTTTTGTATGTATGTACTGTATGTAATTAAAGTGTTCTTACTTGGGGGGGGGGGTGTCTTATCTTTGCTGTCTTGTCTGAAGGGGACAGGGGCAGTCGGATGCTGGGCTCCTTGGGGTGAGACCCTCGTCCCCATCCCAGGAGGTTCATGGGGGTGACACCATGATTTGCCACTCTGGGTGACACCAACCCTAGTGAGGCCACTGGGTCCTCAGTGGGTCTGTGTTTCCTCCCATCTCCTACTCTGAGGTGGAACGAGAACCGGATTGGAAGAAGAGGATTCCTTCCCGTTGTCACCCTTCTGGAATTCCCTTTGAATCCAAGTGCTTTGTCAACAAAGAAGCTGAAATTGTTGAAGAGTCTCCATACCTAGGATCAAACACTGATCAGAATGGGGACTGCATTCAAGAAATCAGGAGAAGACTGGAGGGCAGCCATGAAAGAACTAGAAAAGACCCTAAAGAGTAAAGACAGATAACTGGACGCTAAAGTGAGGATCGTCCAAGCCGTCGTATTCCGCATCACAATGTACAGATGTGAGAGCTGGACAGTGAAGAAAGCAGATAAAAAGAAAATCAGTTCATTGGAGTCTCCTTCTTTGGAGGTCTTTAAGCAGAGGCTGGATGGCCATCCGTCGGGGGTCCTTTGATTGAGAGTCTGCATAGAACTGACTGGCCCTTTTTGGGGTCTCTCCCAACTCTATGGTTCGATGAGGGGCTGGAGAAGAGTGCTGAGGATGCCACGGACAGCGAAAAGAACAAATAAATGGGTCCCTCAGCAGATCAAGCCAAAAATCTCTCTGGAAGCCAAGATGACAAAACTTAGGGTGTTGTATTTTGGCCCCATCGTGAGAAGGATGGACTCATTGGAAAAGACAATAATGCAAGGAAAGGTGGAGGAATGCAAAAAAGAGGCATGCTAGACGGGTGGACTCTATTGAAGAGCCACAGGAATGAATTTGCAGGACCTGAGCAGAGCATTGGAGGACAGGGGGTCATCACCGGGTTGCCATGAGTCGGGGACGACTTGAGGGCAGTTAACAACAACAACAACAACAACAGCTCCAGCTTACATGGCCACGTCTCCCCGTTGTCTTTTCAGCATCCTTGCATTTTCCTGGTCCTTTTGTCTGCATATTTTTTTAACTCACCGGACCTTTTTAAAAATGTGCTGTGAGATCTATTTTGCTTTACGCATCATGGTTTTTATCGCAAGAATGTGAGACGAGGGATTTAACAGCAGGCATTCAGACCCGAAGAGGGAAACTCCCTCTCTTGGCCCTGCTACTAAAAAGCACAAATTTCGGCACAATTGCTAAACTGTTGCTCTGCAGAGCATGGAGGACTTTTGAGCTGCTGACCATCAGGGATGTGGACCCCAGGCCTGGGCAAGTCCAGTTCGGCCCCTGCTTGCTGGACACTTGCCTTTCCTAGTAAGGAGAGAACATCTGGTTTGGTCCAGAAGGTCATCAAGAGGAGGATGCAGTATTAATGGCTCCCTTAAAGAAAGATATTATTTGATGGCATATTGAGGAAATGCAACTCAGACCTACGTGACAACTTCCAGGCCTTTTTGGACGTAGAGAGTTTGCCAGACCAGTGGCTCTCCTCTTTTAGGGTTCGGAGCAAAAATTGTCATGCAAACAAAGCATGGTGTTTTCAGCAAACTTCATGGCTCCCATTGCTTTGTCTCCTCTCCCAATACCTTCAAGGCTGCCTTTCCAGATTCCATCGAAAACTCAATTTTAGTTGAGCGTCTCCAGAGGAGCCTCTTCAGAACCAGAGCGTCCTAGATCCTGGGCTGACCCACAAAAGCAGGCAATCGGTCGTCCGGCCCAATTTGTAGTCCGCATGTGCCCCGCAGGGAGGAAGTCTCCATCTGCCCGGCCTCTTCCCCTCCAGTTGCCTTCCCCTGGGGAACCCTGGCTCCAAATATAATGAATCCCATTCATGCCTGCAATTCCAGCGTTAAGGCAGCAAGGGACTGGTCCCGTTATTGCATCTGACCTCTGAAAGCCACCATAATCCATCCCATTATTTCCGCATCAAGCCCTGAGATCCAGCGTTTAATTAAGTTGACTCAAGTGAACACAAAGCAAACACTGTTGCATGAGAACTGTACAAAACAGCGGCATTTGCGTGGAATTTGAGCAAAAAAAATAAATGGCCGTTCTCAGTCTTAAAGCCCTGGGAAAGCCTTTATAGATCGATGTGCAGATGTGAGACCAGCAGATGTGAGACCGTCACCGGGAATAGAAGTGGCCCTCCAGAAGCTGCTGAACTGCATCTCCCAGAATCCCCCAGCCTTTGCTCTGCTGTTGTAGTCCAGGAACATCTGGAGGATTGCAAGACTCCCACCCCTAATTTAGAATCATAGAATCATAGAATCATTGAGTTGGAAGAGACCACAAGGGCCATCCAGTCCAACCCCCTGCCATGCAGGAACTCCAAGTCAAAGCATCCCCGACAGATGACCATCCAGCCTCTGCTTAAAGACCCCTAAGGAAGGAGACTCCACCACACTCCGAGGAAGTGTGTTCCACCGTCGAACAGCCCTTACTGTCAGGAAGTTCCTCCTAATGTTGAGGTGGAATCTCTTTTCCTGCAGTTTGCATCCATTGTTCCGCGTTCTAGTCTCTGCAGCAGCAGAAAACAAGCTTGCTCCCTCCTCAATATGACATCCCTTCAAATATTTAAACAGGGCTATCATATCACCTCTTAACCTTCTCTTCTCCAGGCTAAACATCCCCAGCTCCCTAAGGCGTTCTTCATAGGGCAAGGTTTCCAGATCCTTCACCATCTTAGTTGCCCTCCTTTGGACCCGCTCCAGTTTCTCCACATCCTTTTTGAATTGTGGTGCCCAGAACTGGACACAGTATTCCAGGTGGGGCCTGACCAAAGCAGAATAGAGTGGCACTATTACTTCCCTTGATCTAGACACTATACTTCTATTGATGCAGCCTAAAATAGCATTGGCCTTTTTAGCTGCTGCATCACACTGTTGACTCATGTTCAGCATATGGTCTACTTGGACTCCTAGATCCCTTTCACATGTTGTCTCATTCAGCCAGGTGTCCCCCATCCTATATCTGTGCATTTCATTTTTCCTCCCTAAGTGCAGAACCTTACATTTCTCTGCATTGAATTTCATCTTGTTAGCATTGGCCCACCTTTCTAGTCTATTCAGGTCATTTTGAATTTTGATCCTGTCCTCTGGGGTATTAGCTACTCCTCCCAGTTTAGTGTCATCTGCAAATTTGATAAGTATGCCCCCAATTCTGTCATCCAAATAGTTAATAAAGATGTTGAATAGCACTGGGCCCAGGACAGAGCCCTGTGGGACCCCACTGGTCACTTCTCTCCAGGATGAAAAGGAACCGTTGGTGAGCACCCTTTGAGTTCGGCCAGTCAACCAATTACAAATCCATGTAACAGTTAACTTGTCTATCCCACATTTTGCAAGCTTGTTTGCAAGAATGTCATGGGGAACCTTGTCAAAGGCCTTACTGAAATCGAGGTATACTATATCCACAGCATTCCCTTCATCTACCAAGCTAGTAATTTTATCAAAAAAGAGATCAGGTTCGTTTGGCATGACTTGTTTCTCTGAAACCCATGTTGGCTTTTTGTGATTATGGCATTGGCCTCTAAATGTTCGCAGACTCTCTGCTTAATGATCTGCTCTAGAATCTTTCCTGGAATTGATGTCAGACTAACTGGACGATAATTGTTGGGATCCTCTTTTTTCCCTTTTTGAAGATGGGGACAACGTTTGCCCTCCTCCAGTCTTCTGGGACTTCTCCTGTTCTCCAGGAGTTCTCAAAGATTATTGCCAATGGCTCTGATATTACATTTGCTAGTTCTTTTAATACTCTAGGATGTAGTTCATCTGGTCCTGGAGATTTATATTCATTTAGGTTAACCAGGTATTCCTGTACTACCTCTTTACTTATTCTGTGCTGAATTTCCTCTATTCTGTCTCCATTATCCTTAGGTTGAGCACCCTTTGCCTTTTCTGAGAAGACTGAAGCAAAGAAGGTGTTGAGTAATTCTGCCTTTTCTCTGTCCCCTGTTAGCATTTTGCCATCTTCTGCACGCAGTGGCCCCACTGTTTCCTTCTTCTTCCTTTTGCTGCGGACATATCCAAAATTATCGTTCTATATATTGTAATATAAATATTGCGCAGATCTCTTAATGTGTGTATTTTATGTAGCTTAATGTGTATTTTATATAATGATTGTGTTTTAACTATGTTGTAACCTGCCTCAAGTCGTGAGAAATAAAATTATTATTATTATTATTATTATTATTATTATTAATGAAAACCATGAGCTCTGGGCCTCTTAGGACATATTTCCTTAAGGGCCTGTTGTTTAATATTTTTGAAATCTCATTTATTCATTTATTTCAACCTGGAATTGTTTAAATGCCTTACACCACATTGCCAGTTTTATGCTCTGAATTGCATCTCCCAATACGAGTGGGAATTAAAATATTTAAATAAGTAAGTAAGTAAGTAAGTGAAGTAAGAAAGCTTCTCGGCCTTTTGGCTACGATCAAGTGTGTGTATGATAAACAAATAATACTGTACTGCTTTTTACATATCTGGGATAAAACCAGATTAGAGCCTCATCTATACTGCAGAATTAGTGCAGTTTGACACCGCTTTAGCTGCTGTGGCTCCAGACAAAGGAATACTGGAATATGTAGTTTGCTGCAGCACCAGAGCACTCTGACAAAGCAGGCTAAACATCTCACAAAACTAGAAATCCCAGGGCCCCATAGCCTTGAGGCATGGCAATTAAAGTGATCTGAAACTACATACATTCCGCCGTGTAGACGCAGCCAAAAGAGGCCAACGGCTGGAGCCATCAGAGCATCGTCGGATCCTAGAGTTGGAAGGGGCCTTGTGGTCATCTAATCCAACCCACACATAGACACACACATTCAGCGTAGAAATTCCAGCTGGACAATGCCCAGCACGGTCTCGACCCTTTCCAAAATGTCCAGTGAAGAAGACCCACCACTTCTCTCGGTCACTGCTTGGAGAGAGAGATGATTTGGCCAAAGAGAAGCCCACCAAGTTGGCCACCTAAATCAAAGGTGGTTTGCCAATATCAGGAGAGCCATTAAGACCCTGTCCACCCTCCCTTCCTTCCTTCCTTCCTTCCTTCCTTCTCCTACCTCTCTCTTAACACAAGTCTACCAGTCTGGTTTCTACAATTCAAATGGATGGTTATGGCCTACAAACCCTGGTAAGGCTCAGGTCCAGGTTATACGAAGGGCCATGGGTCACCCTTCGGTCTAAACTACATTAAGCATTTTCGTAAGCTACCTTGAGCCCCTGTTGCGGAGCAATGGTGGAATAGTAATCAATCAATCTATCAATCAATCAAAGTGACCATTAACCACACAATCCAGATTGCAATGTGCAAAACCATGAAAGTTTAGGGCAAATGCGGAGGAGGGAAGAGGGGGGCTCTGAGTGGTGTTCAATTTTTATTCAGTTTTCTTGCCAAAGCCAGGGACAGAAAAGCAAAGGAACTCAAACAAAATATGGGACATTTTCTGATCAAAGGGTCCATGAAACGGTGCTGGTTGTCCAGGGACCCTTCCAGGTCTGAGCTACTTCCCCAAAGAAACATCTGTTTCTTCCGTTTCTGCACAAAGCGACCAAGACCACATGCCTATTCCTAGGTCCAAATATTTTGGTTTCAAGCTCACAGCCATTGTCTGCACTGTTATGTTTTCCTTCTCAAAGGATATTCTTGCGCACGTACTGCGATTGCTAGCTGTGGTTTCTTCAGTGGACACCAGTGTGTTTGTAACTTTTATGCCAACAAACAAAAGAACAAAAGAGAAGAGAAGTTTAAGAGGTGATGTGATGATAGCCCTGTTTAAATGTCTGAAGGGATGTCATACTGAGGAGGGAGCAAGCTTTTTTTCTGCTGCTCCAGAGAATAGGAGTCAGAGCAATGGATGCAAGCTTCAGGAAAAGAGATTCCACCTCAACATTAGGAGGAACTTCCTGACAGTAAGGGCTGTTCGACAGTGGAACACACTCCCTCGGAGATTGTGGTGGGGTCTCCGTCCTCGGAGGTTTTAAAGCAGAGGCTGGATGGCCATCTGTCGGGGATGCTTTGATTGGGAGTTCCTGCATGGAAGAAGGGGGTTGGACTGGATGGCCCTTGTGGTTTCTTCCAACTCTATGATTCTATGAACAGCTGTAGTAGCAGGCATCTCCTATCCCACCGAAGAGGTCAGCTGGCCTAGCATTTTGGCATTCTGTCAGAATTCCCAAGAATTTCTGAAGGGTGTTGTAGGAGAAATGTAAGGTACTACACTTACAGCGGAAAAATGAAATGCGGACAGGAGACACCTGGCTTAAGGAGACTTATACGTGTGAAAGGGATCTAGGAGTCCAAGTAGACCACAAGCTGAACATGAGTCAACAGTGTGATGCAGCAGCTAAAAAGGCCAATGCTATTTTAGGCTGCATCAATAGAAGTATAGCGTCTAAATCAAGAGAAGTAATAGTGCCACTCTATTCTGCTTTGGTCAGGCCCCACCTGGAATAATACTGTGTCCAGTTCTGGGCAACACAATTCAAAAAGGATGTGGAGAAACTGGAGCGTGTCCAAAGGAGGGCAACTAAGATGGTGAAGGGTCTGGAAACCATGAAGCCCTATGAGGAACGCCTTAGGGAGCTGGGGATGTTTAGCCTGGAGAAGAGAAGGTTAAGAGGTGATATGATAGCCCTGTTTAAATACTTGAAGGGATGTCATACTGAGGATGGAGCAAGCTTGTTTTCTGCTGCTCCAGAGACTAGGACCCAGAACAATGGATGCAAGTTGCAGGAAAAGAGGGAAAGAGATTCCACTTTAAAAAGATGAAGGGTCTGGAAACTATAAAGCCCTATGAGAAGTGACTTTGGGGGCTGGGGATGTTTAGCCTGGAGAAGAGAAGGTTAAGAGGTGATATGATAGAGCCCCTGTTTAAGTATTGGAAGGAACGTCACATTGTGGAGGGAGCAAGCTTGTTTTCTGCTGCTCCAGACAATGGGACACAATGGAGCAGTGGATACAAGATCCAGGAAAAGAGATTCCATCTAAACATTAGGAGGAACTTCCTGACGGCAAAGAACTGTTCCACAGTGGAAGATGTTACCGCAATGGAGAGCGGTGGAGTCTCCTTCCTTGGAGGTCTTTGAACAGAGGCTACGTAGCCATCTGTCACAGTGAAGGCTTGGATGGGGTCTTCCTGCATGGCAAAATGGGGTTGGATGGCCCTTGGGGTCCCTTCCAACTATCAGTCTGTGATTCTATGTTCTTGAGAACCACAGGACCCTTGTTCATTTTACTACAAAGCCAGCTCCCAAAGATTTCTCTCTTTGGAAGCAGAAACACATCTTTTCTCATAGCTTCAGCATTTCAATACATCGTGAGACTGCAGCACTGTGCCTTATCTATTATTATGGTTGCTATCATCACCACCACCACCACCACCATCATCATCATCATCTTGACATTCTCCTGAAATTGGGTCCCGGGTGGCTTTCCAAGCTGAAATGAACAATATAGCTACAAACATACAAAAAATGAACATTAAAACAGAATTAAACTACAGTGGAGCCCCCACGTTTGCTGGGGTTAGGGGCACAGGATCCCCATGAAAGTGGAAAAGCCACAAATTAAAAAGGACTGTTGGTGTTTTTCAAACCTGAGAGAACACCTCTCTAGGAATCTCTATGTACTCCAGTGCAAATTCCGCCAAAGGTTGACCACAGAATTGTGCTGGAGGACCTACAAATGCCTAGAAAAGTGTTCTCTCTAGGAATCTCTAGGTACTCCAGCTTGCCTTCCTTCTGGTGTACATTGACCATAGAGTCGCACTGGAGGACCAAGATATTCCTAGTGAGAACGTATCAATCAAATCTGTGAATAATCAAACCTGCAAAAGACAAAGCTGCTAATGTGGAGAGCTGACGATATTCACCAATAGTAAAACAATTTACACATACAGCCGTCCCTCCCAGTTTGTGGTCTTGCTCTTGATCTTTTGCAGATGGCAAGCCGGGATGGACATAATGGTGCGCACATCCAAAGTGCATGCACAGTGCTGCACATGGCAACATGTCCCCATTGTAATAAATGGGGCTCCAAAACTGGTGATTTTCCCGATTGGCAGAGGTGTCTGGAATGGATCCCCCATGAATCCAAAGAGACTACCGTATACTTTGTAAAGCCAGGGTGCAATTAGAAGGAGAAAAGCAATTACAAACAGTTCAGTCCAAAACAATGCAGTTTAAAACAGAACAGCACCCTCAGCCCATTCTTTTAAAAAACTTTCTGTTTTAAAAGCTTGGTGGAATAAAAGTGGTTTTAGCCTCTTGAAAGAAGGACAACAAGGAGAGGCCTATCCTGGGGAGTCTAGGGATAGCCGTCGAGAAGGCCCCGTCTCTTGAACCCAGGCCAGCTGTACCTATGAATGTGGAAGGACCTCAAGTCGCTCAAGGCCAGTTCAGTTCCCAAATGGAGGTCAAAGCAAGGTAAACTCCCATTATTTCAATGGGAAAAGACAGAGATGAAGAACCCATCAAGAATGCATGCATTATATGCCGTACACAACACACACATGCACACACACTTTAGTGAAAACTGAGAAAATAATAGTACAGTATTTAAAAAATTGGAATTTGGGGACAACTCTGTTCAACTATAGCTAGAAAATGTGGATTCCTTCCTTTTTGCAATGACCATGTTTCCATGATCCTGTTTTAACCCATCTGGTTTGTCAAGGTGAGCCTGTTTTCTTCCTAAACGAAATTCTGATTGATTAATTGATTGAGTCATGCCCTGTCTTTCCCCCAGCACTGACTTACAAATCCTAAAACAAGAAAAAGTTTTTAAAAATTTATAATAAAAAAGTAAAAGTACAATTAAACATGTTATCATAGTAAAAGGCCATTACCTTTTTTAAAAGTGTCAAGTCATTTAAAAAGAACAATGAAGCTGAAAACCTATGTCATACCCTACAATGTTGAGGTGGAATCTCTTTTGCTGTGATTTGAACCCATTGCTCCATTGTGTCCTATTCTCTGGAGCAGCAAAAAGCAAGCTTGCTCCCTCTTCAATATGACATCCTTCCAAATACTTAAACGGGGCTGTCATATCACCCCTTAACCGTCCCTTCTCCAGGCTAAACATCCCCAGCTCCCTAAGTCTCTCTTCATAGGACTGGTTTCCAGGTTCTTCACCTAGAATCACAGAGTTGGAAGAGAACCCAAAAAGGGCCATCCAGTCCAACCCCCTTCCTGCAGGAACTCTCCATCAAAGTATCTCTGACATGTGACCATCCACCTTCTGTTTAAAAACAGCCTCCAGAGGAGGAGGCTGCACCAAAATTTCAAAGGGAGTGTGTTCCACTGTTGAACAGCTCTTACTGTCAGGATTTTCCTCCTAATGTCTAGGTAGAATCTCTTTTCCTGCAGTTTGCATCCATTGCTCCATTGTGTCCTATTCTCTGGAGCAGCAGAAAACAAGCTTGCTCCCTCCTCAATATGACATCCCTTCAAATATTTAAACAGGGCTATCATATCACTTCTTAACCTTCTCTTCTCCAGAATAAACATCCCCAGATTCCTAAGTCTCTCCTCATCAGGCTTGATAGATCCCAGACCTTTGACCGAAGGACATGCTTTGGACAGGCCTCAGCTGGAGGAACCTTGTGTCCAGATCCAGGCATCAAAATTCAAGTAGGATAAGGACATGTTGGAACGTGTCCAGAGAAGAGTGACCACAGAATCATAGAGTTGGAAGAGACCCCAAGAAGGGCCGTCCATCCAACCCCCTGCCATGCAGGAATTCCCAATCAAAGCATCCCAGTGTCAGATGGCCATCCAGCCTCTGCTTAAAGACCTCCAAAGAAGGAGACTCCACTAAACTCTGAGGGACTGTTGTGTTCCATTGTCAAACAGCTCTTAGTGTCAGGAAGTTCCTCCTAATGTTTAGGTGGAATCTCTTTTCCTGGAGCTTGCATCCATTGTTCCGGGTCCTAGTCTCTGGAGCAGCAGAAAACAAGCTTTCTCTCTCCTCAATATCTGACACCCCTTCAAATACTTAAACAGGGTGATCATATCATATTAACTTCCTCTTCTGCAGGATAAGCTTCCCCAGCTCCCTTGTACAAGTCTGACTTTCTTTTGGGAACATCTGGGGAGCCCTTCTCTAAGCCCCCCAATCCTCGCAGGTAAATCTGGTGGGGATTTAGGGGAGACTGGGCCTTTTGGCTCTGGTTGAACTCTCTTCCAGAGGAGGCTCCTTCCTTGTTGTCCTCCCATTAGCAGGCACAGAATTTGGGGGTTTTTGTTGCTGTTGTTCCTAAAGACCTTTAGGAATTGACCGATTATAAGAAAAGAGCTTTTAATAGTATGTTGGACTGTATTGCTTGCATTTATTGTCGCTGGTTTTCTAAAAATTGTATTTCATTTTATTTATAGTTTAACTGTGGTATGCAATTCTTGTCTGTAACTGGTTTAACCCTGTAAGCTGCCCTCCCAGCTTGAGTCCCAGGCAACATATAAATAAATAAAACTTGTCTGGTGGAGTCTCCTCCTTTGGAGATTTTTAAGCAAAGGCTGGATGGCCATCTGTTCCCCAGGGAGGGCTTGAATGGTGAGTTCCTGCATGGCAGAATGGGGCTGGACTGGATGGCCCTTGGGGGTCTCTTTCAACTCTAGGGTTCTATGTATTCCTGCACAGAGGAATAAAAGGTTGGACTGGATAGCCTTTGGGGGCCCCTTCCGACTCTAGGATTTTATGTACTGCTGTATGGCAGAAGAAGGGATTTGGACTGGATAGCCTTTGGGGGTCTCTTCCAACTCTATCCAATCCTCTCTTTTAGGATTGTATGTATTCCTGCATGGCAGAATGCAGTTGCACTGGGTAGCCCTTGGGGTCTCTTCCAACTCTATGAAAACCACCATCACCATCACCATCATTTCCCCTTCCTCCTCCTCCACCATCACCTTTTCTTGTTGTCATTCTCTTGCCAAGTAAAAACATGGCTGTTCCCTCCAGCTTTGGGGGCATGACTGGTCTCACCCAAATTTGCCCCCCTGGTTGCTTTTATACAGTTTTAAACAGTTTTTAATCTGTCATGTTTCATGTGTTCAATGGTTTAATGAGCCTTTAAGTCATTGTTATTGTTTTGGACGGCTCAAACAGATTTTGTTGGAGGGCTCCCTGCAGTCATCTGATGCAAGGCACGATATAAAAATATTCCAACAAGCAAATATACAAAATCCTGCTGGCCCTTCTAGGGAGAGAAGAGAGTTTAGTTGCAGCCAGTAATGAATGGAAAATGAAACCAAAGCTGAGGCTAAAGCGGAAGCGATGGAGGGCAGGTGCCAACTGCGCCATGCAGCGTCTCATGCAAGGACGGTGATGGTGGCATGCAGTGCAATGGCCGATCCCGTGCCAGCCTCAAAGTTTCCTGGAGGGGTTTGGTTGTGCAAAGACACACTCACACATACACACACACGCAAAGACCCCCCCCCCTTCATCTATGGGGCTCACCTGGTGTCCAGCTGGAGAGGGGCCTCCTCTTCTTTCCGCCACGTCTCCGCAGGCAAAACGGAAGGGGCCGAAGGCTGGGTGCTGTCCTGGGAGAGAGCCAGGGGGGCTTGGGCCACAGCTGGACCCCCAACGGGAGAAGGGAAGCTGAAGTCACTGGGGCAGAGGACGGCCTGCAGGGATGGCGTGGAGAAGGCCAGGGGCTGGTGGCCATGCTGGACAGGGGCCAGGGAGGGGGTCAGGGCTGCCCTTTCCTCCGGGGCCGGAAACAGGAGGTCTCTGGGGTTATCCAAGGGGGAGACTTGGAGGATGGCAGCCTGGGCTGGGAGCACATCAGGAGGCCGCTCCACAAAGGGGTTGTTTTGGGGGGAAGGAAGGGGAGGCGGCTGTGGGCAAAGTTGGGGAGCAAAGGGGTTGCCAGGCGTCATTGCAGCGGTGTCATGACCCTGTTGCCCTCCTCCGTCCACCTGCCAGAAGTCGGCCCGCTTGAAGTCCATCACCTGCTCTTCGAACTGGCGCGACAAGGGCTCAGTCTCACTATCCAAACCGCTCTCATGGCCTTTGCTTGGCATCCGGTAGGGAACGGTGGCAGGAGATACCTGGCTAATATGGCTGCGGACAGGGTCCACCTTGCTTGGCTCAAGAGCCAAGGGGTCCTCAATCTCTTCCTCCACGTCAAGATGGCCTTGTCCTTCTGGAGGTCCTAGCGGGCGACGTTCCTGTGAGGGTGGCACACGCTGTTCCTCCAAGGCTGACCAGAAGAACATGGAAGGGCTCAGAGTCCGGCAAGGCTGGCCTTCCACTTCCCGCAGCCCGGGGGTCTCCATCATCACCTCTAATGACTCCGGCTCAGGGACCCTGGGAGACTCTGGGGCCTCGGTCTTCCCCATGGAAGAATCCGGCTGCCTCCCATCACCTTCCTCAAGGCAGCTGGCATCCTCCTTGGCACCTAATAAAGTTAATCCACCTACAGAGAGCACTGAAGGGTGGGTTTCAAACTGGTCAGCTCCACCAGGCCCCTTGTTCTCTGCTGGTGTGGCATCCTCGGAAGAAACCTCTCGGCCTCTTGGGTCATTAGCACCTGCAGATTTGGATGGCAGTTGGAGGCTCTCCGTGGCACAGGGGACACCGCTGCTGCCATCCTCACCTGGTCCAATTATCACCTCACCTGTGGGTCTGGCTTCACCTGTTGGGGGTCTCTGCTGCTCTGTTTCCAGGACCGAGGCCTCGTCACATGGAGCCGCTTCACCTTGCCAACACTGGCTGTCCCATGCGGCATTGTTTGCTTCTTCTTGGAGGCTGAGTGGTGTGAATCTCCTTGGAGGCTTCGGAGGAGGGGTCTCTGCCCTACGCTGCTCACACACCACTCCATCCTGTTGTATCCCCAGGGCCACATTTCCTTCCTCTTCCTCCTCCATATCAAGGCCTGTGTTCAGGTCATCCTCCTCCAGGAGCTGAGCCGCCTCTGACACAGCCTTGGCCTTGGGGCTTGGGATCTCCTCTTCTCTTTCCAATTCAATGTGCCACATGTCAGCTGCGGGGGTCCCCCACATTTCAACATCGGGGCCTTGGCTGCTTCTACCTGCCAAGGATGATGCTCTAGTGTGCTCTCCGTCTGTTGGGCTCACAGGCAATCTGTCCCCGTCATCTGAAAAGACAATAGCGGAGGACAAGGAAGAAAGACCAGGACCATCAGGAATGGGATCCTGGCTGTTGTCCAGGACCGGAACAGAGGTACCAATGGACGTTCCCCGGGTGGTCTCCCACCACTCTTCTCCAGGGCTTTCAGGTCCCCCCTCAAGCTCTCTCTGCCTCTCCTCTTTTTGGGCCCAACTCTCTACAGACGGCCTTGCCAAATTTCGTGGATCCGAGCCTTCCTCGCTGGGCGGTCCCCAGGGCAGAGTGGCATCGCTGGATCCTTCCTCCGCTGGATCCATCACACTTTGGCTGCCCAGAGGCACAAAGTTCAGCAAGTCTGGACCCCCAGGACAGCGCTCTCCCCTTTCACTATCTTGGGACTCGCTTCCCCTCAGCAGGAGGGGCCCAGTACCCATCTCCAGGGGTTCTGTTCTGTCCAGAGCGTCTGTCTGGGCCACCTCCGTGGGGTTCTCCATGCCGGTGTCTGGCCTCAGTCGGCTGGTGGCGAAGGCGTCGAAGCTCTCGTCCCATTCGGAGGGGGGTGTTATGGCGGCAGCGGCGATGGCAGGCCGTTCCGGGACGCTGGTTCTTTGGGGTGGCGACTCAGGCGGTGGTTCTCCAAAGGAAGGGGGTCCGTGATCTTCAGGGAAAGGAGGAGGGTCCCTGGGAAACTCTCTTGCAGCAGCAAGCAGGCCAGGATGGGAGCTGGAGAGAAAGGGGGCAGGGGAGCAGAGTTTAGTACCTGGACTGCCGGGGGTCAGGGGAGCTTTGTGGGACGGAGGGGTGGGATGGATTGGACACAGGTAGGGGATGAAAAGTGGACACACATCCCAAGGGATCGCCTTCTAGGGCTACTGAAAAACTAGGGAGCATGCGGGGAAGGAAGGTAGGTAGGAAGGAAGGAAGGAAGGAAGGAGTGGAGGGAGATAGAGGGCAGAAGCAGAAGCAGGGCTCCAGGGGACTGGAGGGAGAGGTGGTCAGGGGGCACCAGTGAGCCCAGGATTGACTCAGAGGGGCACTCCAGGCTGTGGAAGAAGGCAGAACAGTTCCCCAGAACCCACAAACAGCCCCCCATTCATGTCACCAGAAATGGAGATGGACCGCCCCCCCCGACATACACACACACGCACGCATTTACTCTCCCTCATAACACACACACACCAACAATCAAAGTGAGCAGGCACCAATCCCAGAGCAAAAAAGCCACCCCTGTGCATCTGGTGAGAGCCCCGGACTTTGATGAAGCAGAGCAATGAGAATGGAGAGAACTGAAAAGAAGCAAAGCTGTACAGGCCAAAGCCAAAAAGGAGCAAAGAGTGTGTGTGTGTGGGGGGGGGGGTCATTAAATAAAGGGCTGGGCATGGCCCATCACTGCCTGGCTGCCCAACCAAAAGGGCATTTGCTGCCACAGAAAGCACCAAACTCCAAACTCTGCCTCCAGGCTGTTTGCACCCTGGTTCTTTAGGCACTTGCTCCACCTCCAATTCCTGAAATGTCTTTTACCCTTCAATCCGCACAGCGCAGTCTGCACCCCAGAAGCAACAATCCCCCGACATCCCTCCCCAAGGTCTCCTCCTGAGGAAGCCACCTGGTTCTCTCAAGGCTTGCTTCTCAAGGTGTTTTGGACTTCAACTCCCAGAATCCTACCAGCCAGGCTGGCAGAGGTTTGAGAGAACCACCACAAAACCCAACAAGGGAGAGCAACAGCACAAAGCCAGGTAACACAGCTCAGCCACGCAGCTGAATGTGGGGCTCCCCTGCACCCCAAAACAAGCTCTGCTACCTCTGTGACCGAGGGACTGTTCACAGGTGAGGGTGCATTTCTTTGGAGCCAAACACTCATTTTTGTACAGTGCACACTCACCTGTGTATGAGCCCAGTGACAAAAGGCAAGCACAGGAAATGGAGGTACCCACCTCACTTTGGGCTCCCCCTCCCCAAAAGATAACACACCACGTGTGCCCACACATCGAGGAAAGAAGCATCCACAATGGGATGGGAATGAACCCCCTCTGATCCAACCACAGCAAAAATTAGCAGTAGGGAGTAAATTGTGGGGCTGAGCAACCCACGGTCAGCTTCGACCCACACCAAGCAAGAGACCCACACCAGGAGCCCTGGTGGTGCAGTGGTTAAGTTGCAGCCACTCACAGCCACAGGGTTGTGAGTTCGATCCCAGGCAGGGCTCCAGGGTTGACTCCGCCTGGCATCCTTCTGTAGGTCACGAAAATGGGTCCCCAGCTTGTTGGGAGCAACTGGCTTATGCATTGTGAACAGCCTTAGGGAGTGCTTAAGTGCACTGATAGGGGGTATAGAAATGCACTTGCTATTGCTATATTGCTATTGCTATCTAGGAGAGCATCCTCTGCGCATAATCAACGCTGCCTGTCCAGCCCAGAGCTTTTTGTATGCGCAGGGCACCACCAACACCCCACTTTGCCTCTCCGTTCTTATCCTGTATCCCACCTGGGTGATCAGATGTCCTCCTTTTCCAGGACATGCCCTCCATTTTAGGCTTCTGTCCAGGAACAATTCCAAAATGTCCTCCACTTTGAGCACGACTAAGAAGAATGCATTTATCTTTAGATGAGATGCTTTTAGCTTTTGCCATGTGCTACATTTTTCTTGAACACCCTACGTTGTGCAGTGCCTCATAGTACTCCTTGGCAGTTATGACATCTGGTTACCTCGATCTTCCCCCATCTTCCCCGGAGGGTTTCCCTGCCTGTCTTCCTCCCTTCCTAATTAGGGCTGCTTGAAGCAACTTTAAAACTGCCCAGGCTGCATCTTACGCAACCCTGGGATTTGTAGTTTGGCGAAGGGTATTTGCAATGAGCTGGTGCAGCCCCTCAACTGACCAGCCCCCAGTTGAGCAGAAGCCCAGCCTGAGCTTTGCCTCGGTGCCTCGACTTCTCTGTGGGGTGGGCATGATGGGGACCACTTGCCTGCCCTGTGTCCTCCAGAGGACAGACTCCAAAAACTGGGGGTTGGGGAACAAGAGTTCCTGGAAATCCACTCCTAGGTGTTTGTTGGTTTGTTTTAACTGTATATTCTTAATTCAAAGATATAGCCGTATTAGTCTGTGGAATCAGTATGTAGAGAGATCTTGTAGTACCTTTGAGACTAACTGAAAGCAAAAAGTTGGCAGCACGAGCTTATCTAGATTAAAGTCTACTTCCTCAGATGCATTTGGTGGAGTGGAAATGGAGTGGAAATCCACCAAATGCATTCGGAGGAAGTAGACTTTAGTCTAAGAAAGCTCTTGCTACCAATTTCTTTCTTCCAGTTAGTCTTGAAGGTGCTGCAAGATCTCTCTATATACTCTGTATATTCTTAATGTTAAATAGAGTAAGAGGCCCTGCAACCTACTGAAAAGGTGAATTGCCCCTCCCTAGAATTGCTGCCGCATTTTTAGCTGCCGCATTGCACTCCTGACTCATGTTCAACTTGTGGTCTACTTGGACTCCTGGATCCTTTTCACACATATAAGCCTCCTTAAGCCAGGTGTCCCCCACCCTACATCTATGCATTTCATTTCTTCTCCCTTACATTTCTCCGTGTTGAAATTTATTTTGTTTTGCCCAGCTTTGCAACCTATTGAGGTCATTTTGAATGTCGATCCTGTCCTCTGGGGTATTAGCTACTCCTCCTAGTTTGGTGTCATCTGCACATTTGATAAGCATGCCTTCTATTCTTTCATCCAAGTCATAGATAAAGATGGTGAAAATCCCTGAGCTCAGGATCTTGATTAGGAATGGAAGCAGGCCAGAGAGCAGCGCCACGTGGGCACAATTCCAACACAAGTCCCACATCCAGGTCTGCAGAAAAAGGCTGCATCAGCAGAAGGAGGCACAGAACAAGGGCAAGAAAACACTGCAGCCAAATGTTTCCCGTCTCTTTTTTGGTTGCTGGGGAGGTCCCTTTAGCTGAGCCAAGAAAGCCATTCTCTAACGCTCTGCAACGCCCAGCGGAGCAGTTTAGCTGTTCTATTTTTAATTTACTTATTTATTGAACACCCCACCTTTCTCCCAAAGCAGGGACTCAAGTCGGCTAACAACAAAAGCTGCCCTTTATATTGAAAAGATCTGGTATCCCATGGCCTTCCAATCACCATCGGCATTAGTATCATACAGTATGCCAAGTGGCAGATTCTGGGAACCGCAGTCCACTGGAGTAACTTTTCGAAGCTCTGGCTCAGGGCAGCATATGATGAAGTTGGGCAGACCTCACCTTCACAATGCAATAATGTACGTGTGGCACTCAAAAGTAAGCCTCACGGGATTCAATGCTCCGAATCCTCTTGACCAGTGATTTCCAAAAACTGGTCCTCCAGGTGTTTTAGACTTCAACATCCAGAAGTCCCAAACAGTTTGGACAACAGGCAGGAATGCTGGGAGCTGAGGTCCAAAGCATCTGGAGGACCAAAGGTTGGGAACCACTGCTCTTGACGATTCTCTACTGGAGTAGAGCTATTGAATCAATTGTTGAATGGTGAGTCAACCTTTGACAAATCCCATTGCTTCACTGGATCTACTATAGCTGGGACTCACAACAGGATTTAAACCAAAGGGAGCTATTCCCAAGACAATGGCCGCAGGACCGCAGTCTTAGACAATCAATGTGTGTTTGTGTGTCTTTGTGCATGGGAAGGACATTTAAGTGATGGAGCCAATCATCCACAGAGTTGGTGGACTCTCTTTCTCTGGATGTCTTCAAAATATGGGCTAGACAAGGTAACTGTTACACGGATTTGTAATTGGTTGACTGGCCAAACTCAAAGGGTGCCCAACAATGGCTCCTTTTCATCCTGGAGAGAAGTGACCAGTGGTGTCCCACAGGGCTCTGTCCTGGGCCCAGTACTATTCAACATCTTTATTAATAACTTGGATGACAGAATTGAGAGCCTAGTTATCAAATTTGCAGATGACACCAAATTAGGAAGAGTAGCTAATACCCCAAAGGACAGGATCAAAATTCAAAATGACCTGAATAGACTAGAAAGCTGGGCCAAAGCTAACAAAATGAAATTTAACACAGAGAAATGTAAGGTACTGCACTCAGGGAGGAAAAATGAAATGTACAGATATAAGATTGGGGGCACCTGGAGATTTATATGTGTGAAAAGGATCTAGGAGTCTGGTTTACCACAACTGCAACATGAGTCAACAGTGTTATGCAGCAGCTAAAAAGGCCAATAGGATTCTAGAATGTATCCATCAACAAAAAATATAGTGTCTAGATCAAGCGAAGTAATATTTCCACTCTATTCTGCTTTGGTCAGGCCCCACCTGGAAAACTGTGTCCAGTTCTGGGCACCACAATTCAAAAAGGATGTGGAGAAACTGGAGCAGGTCCAGAGGAGATAAAGCAAAATGGTGAAAGATCTGGAAACTATGCCCTATGAGGAACGCCTTAGGGAGCTGGGGATGTTTAGCCTGGGGAAGAGAAGGTTAAGAGGAGATATGATCGCCCTGTTTAAATATTTGAAGGGTTGTCATATTGAGGAGGGAGCAAGCTTGTTTTCTGCTGCTCCAGAGAATAGAAGACAGAGCAATGGATGGAAGCTACAGGATCAGAGATTCCACCTAGACATTAGGAGAAAGTTCCTGACAGTAAAAGCTGTTCAACAGTGCAAGATGCTGCCTTTGAGTTGCCTTCCTTGGAGGTGTTTAAGCAGAGGCTGAATGGCCATCTGTCATAGAATCATAGAATCACAGAGTTGGAAGAGACCACAAGGGCCATCCAGTCCAACCCCCTGCCATGCAAGAACTCCCAATCAAAGCATCCACGACAGATGGCCATCCAGCCTCTGCTTAAAGACCTCCAAGGAAGGAGACTCCACCACAATCTCCGAGGAAGGAGTGTGTTCCACTGTCGAATGTCAATGGGGATGCTTTGATTGAGAGTTCCTGCATGACAGAAAGGATTTGGACTGGAGGGCCCTTGAGGTCTCTTCCAACTCTATAATTTTATGATTCTGTCACTCTAGAAGCATGGAAAATGTATGGACAGACAGTGTGAGTCTCTTCCTCCAAGCTTCTTTGGAATTCTCTTCCAACTGCTTTCCGGGATGCCAGAGGGAGAACATGACTCACTTCGTCCTGCAGAAAAACAGGCCAAAGTTGCTTCACATGAGCAAATGCACAGCAGCGGAGGAGCCCTTCCTGGGGCACTTTAACCCTTACAAATTTAATACTCCATAGGCATCGGGGATGGTTTGATTGTGAGTTCCTGCATGGCAGGGAGTTGGACTGGATGGCTCTTTCTTCCAACTCTATGATTCTTTGGTTCTATGATTATGCGGACCCTAAGGCAAACCCATCATAAGGCTTTCTGGGTATGATTCAACTGATCAGTTGAAGAATGCAGGAAAAGAAGTTTGCCATTGCCTTCCCCTGAGACTGAGAGAGTGTGACTTCTCGCCCAAGGCCTCCCAGTGGGTTTATATGGCCAAACTGAGACTCCAACCCTGGTCTCCAGAGTCATAGTCCAGCGTTCAAACCACGATGCCACACCGGCTTTCATGGAATCTCTCAAGAGTCTATTAAATTGGTCAAACTGATTTTACTCTACGCTGCCTTGCGATCTTTAGATGTTGGGATGTGATTTTTTTGATCAGTAAATATAATGAACTAAATGCTTCTCCATTCTGGTCAGACCAGGATGATCATTTTTTGTTTCAATCCGGAGACTGGAAACAGAGGAATTTGGATGCCTCCCTGGAGTCCATCACGCCCAGCGCCGGCCAGGACAGGCGGGTCTGGAGGCACATTCCGGAAATACCTCTCTCCTTGCCCAGGTGCTTCAAGGCCAGGTGCGTCTGCTCAGCCACAAAAAGAGCATTCCTTGGCAAGTCAGGAACGCAAAAAATACCAAGCTCTCTCCTTCCCTTCAAATCAAGACATGTTCAGGTGATGATAGCGAATGGAGTGCATTCTGCACATGCACAGAGAAACCTGGCTTCATTTGTATTTTCACAGAGGAATAAACAATGTTCCAGGCTCCAGAAGCAGCTGGGTTCTCTTCTCCAATGCATCTACAATCAGTTGAAGGATGCAGGTAAAGAGTTGTGAGTGTGGGGCAACCGTGCATGCAGATGCCGCATGCCAAAGTCCATATGGGCATGGATGTGCATTCAGTTGCACATGTGCATTCATTTGTGCAACACTTTGCAATGCAATCAGTGTGGAACTCCACACGCAGAAAGAGATTTATGCTGCACAATCCTGATGTTGAACCCTGGCTCAGGTGCCACCAGCCCTTAGGTACACCTCAGCCACAAAGCTGACCACCTGGCCTTGGTCAAGTCACTGACACCTCTTTCTGCCAAGGGGCAAGAGAGGAAGGGAGGCTTGGGTTGGCAGGACTGGGGAGACAAAGTCACAGAATCACAGACTCCTAGAGCTGGAAGAGACCACCAGGTCTATCCAGCCCAACACCATTCTGCCATGCAGGAATTCTCAACCAAAGAACCCCCAACAGCCTGTTTAAAGACCTCCAAACAAGGAAACTCCACCAAAATATCCAAGGCAGCAATGTCTTCCACTGTCAAACAGCTCTTACTGTCTGGAGGTTCTTCTTAAAGTTGAGCTGGAATCTCTTTTCTTACAGTTTGCATCCATTGCTCTGGGTCCTATTCTCTGGAGCAGAGCAGAAAGCAAGCTTGCTCCCTCCTCAATATGGGATCTCTTCAAATACTTACACAGGCTATCATGTCACCCCTTGAGCGTCTCTTTTCTAGGCAAAACATCCCCAGCTCCCTAAGTCTTTCCTTATGATGTCAAAGCTGGTGGTGGGGAAACCAGAGAATTGCAAAAAGAAAAGAATTCCACCATCCACTCCAGCTCAAGATCTTGCCTTCGAGGCAACAGGAAATAAATCCGAAGCCCCAAGCACCACAAATCAAATGCTTCTCATTAACAATCCTGCACAAATTCTGCAGTGTGGCCATTCTTGGCAAGAACCATTTTTAAAACGATGCTAGGAAGGAGTCTTGGCCCAATAGTTGCGCAGCGTTTGCAAAGAAAATTCTAAACATTTCGGCTGCGTTTGCATTTGTAGGCAATTAAGCATCTCAGAGAGGCCTTTGCAGAATTGGTGGCCTTTCTCCGTCTGCAGCTCCGTCATTATTTATCTAATTAAACTATATGTCTTGCCTACAGTCCAATAAAGCATCGTTTGAAGGAGGCACAAGGAGAAGTGGGCAGGATGAACCTTTGGTCTCAGCAAGATCGTTCCGCCATTCTTGTGACACAATCATTTGATGTTCAAGACTGTGCTAGTTGCATCAACAATAAGGCACAGGTTTGGGGCTGTTAGCAAAGGTCATTTAACAGGACTGGCCAAAGCTATGGGATCCCAAACAAGGATGGGAACTGCACTGCCTCCAGATGTTGCCAGCGGTACACAATGCTGGGACCTACAACCTCATCTACAGAGCGGTACAACTATCTCCTCCAAGGAACTCAAACCTGGCATGGAATCGGAGAAAATCAATGAAGCAATGGGTTAGAAGGAAATGCAAGGGCCAGCTATGCAGGGACCCACAGATGGCAATGGGACTTTTGGCAAATGCCACACATCCGCTGTGGGCAACTGCAGGGGATCTGGGGTCCAACCTCTGGTCCTGGGGATCCTCCAGACAGCATTCAGACAGCCCAATATACAAAGAACAAAACAACACCAAAAAACCCAGAGAGGTGCCCAGAGGTCCATTTCTAGTTTTCAAAAATGGATAGTGTTGTTTTTTTAAAAAAAATAAATACACATTTCCTTTTCTTTTCTTTTCTCACCTGTGCTTCCTCCGTGCAAAAAGCACAGGTTTTGCTCAGGGCCCCAGAGTCAAATATATACTATTTCCCACATATGTTTCCTGTATGGAAAACTCAGCAGGGTTTTCGCACAGAAAAACCATTTGTATTTCTGCACAGAATAGTTCCCCAGAGCAATATAAGATGTATACGTCTCCTTAAGATGGGCGTGCCCCATCCTATAAATTTGAAAACCATGCCCTCTACTCCTTCATCCAAGACATTGATAAAGATCTTGAATATCCCTGGGCCCAGGATCTCGATCAGGAATAGATGCAGGCCAAAGAGCAGCGCCACGTGGGCACAATTCCAACACAAGTCCCATTTCCAAGTCTGCAGAAAAAGGCTGCATCAGCAGAAGAAGGCACAGAACAAGGGCAAGAAAACGCTGCAGCCAAATGTTTCCCGTCTCTTTTTTGGATGCTAAAGGTACCTTTAGCTGAGCCAAGAAAGCCCTTCTCTAACGCTCTGCAACGCCCAGCGGAGCAGTTTAGCTGTTTTATTTTATTATTTAACAGTTGCATTGCCTAGTCCACGTTCTGCCAGCTTTCCTACAAGAATATTCTTTCATCTAAGTCATTGATAAAGATGTTGAATAGCACTGGTCCCAGGACAGAACTCAACTGGACACTCCACTGGTCACTTCTCTCCAGGATGAAGAAGAGGAGCCGTTGCTGAGCACCCTTCAGGTTCAGATGGTCAACCAATTACAAATCCACCCAACAGTTGCTCCTGGCACACCTTCTCCCAATCCCACCCCATTTCCATTCACCCATAATCTCTATGGAGCCAGTCAATGGGCTTGCCAGACTGGTCCTCTGCAAGGATGCTCTGGCTAGCACCTGTGCAGCAATGGGTCTATCCTGCTTCCTCTGGAGACCTTTCAGCTCATGCAACAATCGCCTTTGGACATTACAGCAACCCTTTGGTCCGTCCTCTTTCCCCCACTTTGATGCCTTTCCCACATCGTCCTCTTGCATGGAATGAGGGCTCTTTCAGAGGGAAACGCATCACTCTTTCATTCTGCGCAACCACAGGAACATCACTAGCATGACGGAAAGGGTCAAAGCAACAAGAACCAATGGACCCCAAAAGCCTCCAGAGGGGTCCCATCTCTTGCCCACAAAGCCAGCCAGGACACCAACCTCCTTTGCAGGAGGCATGCGCATATATATTCACCCTCACCTGCAAGGACAAATTATCCCATCATTTTCTCCCCAAAGCAGGAGAAAACAAAGATACCACCAAAGTTTGCGCTGTGTGAAGAACTCCAGGGGATTACTATGTGCAGAAATACATGTGGTTCTTCTGCACAAAATAAAATTTAAAATGTGCATTTTATGCAGACATTGTGTGCTTCTTCTGTGCAGAAAGCACAGGTTTTGCTCACACTTCTTGAGCCAAGTATATATTGTGTCCTGCACATGTTTCCTGTACAAAAAACAGAGCAGGTATTTTTGCAAGGAAAAAAGCACTTGTATTTCCACACAGAATAGCTCCCCAGAGTAATTCATAAAGTGTGAATACTAGAAGAAATTCTCACCACTGCAATTTTGTTCCAGACTGAGTTTCCAAGGAGTAAGGAAATCCCGCCTTCCCCCCCCCCTAAATATAGGCTGAGTCTCTCTAATCCAAAATTCTGATACTAGAAATATTCCAAAATCTAAAAAATGCCCACTTGGGTAGCTGAGATAATGACACCTTTGCTTTCTGATGGTTCAAAGAGCACAAATTTTAAAAACATTGTGTATAAAATCACAGTGGACCCTTGGTATCCATTGGGGTTTAGTTCCAGGACTCCACAAGAACAGCAAAATCTATGGGTACTCACGTCCCATTAAACACAATGGCACAGTAAAACAGCATCCCTTGTATAAAACGGCAAAATCAAGGTTTGCTTTTTGGAACGTCTATATATTTTAAAAAACATTTTCAAGCTGTGGATGCTTGAATCTATGGGTAAAGAATCTGTGGATACAGAGGGCTGATTTCAAGCTATATGCATAATAAGGTGTATATGGCACATAAATAAATGTATACGCCTGAGGGCAGGATACTATCTATTTCAATTGACTGTATGTACAGTGCTGTGTAATTTTACAGCTCTATATAAATAAAGCCTAATAATAATAATAATAATAATAATAATAATTATTATTATTATTATTATTATTATTATTATTCAGTGTTCAGACCTGGGTCTTATCTCTGTGACACCTCATTATGTATATGCAAATTTTCCAAAATACAAAGCACTTCTGGTCCCAAACATTTTGGATAAAGGAGACTCAGCCTGTAATGCATAAATATTCTTTCTGTCCCGACCTTTCATGGACCTGTGATAGCATGAGAGTAGAAGCCATCTCCTTCCTCTTGGATGAGCAAAAGCCTTTGCGCGCAAGGGTTAGTGCGCCAACGCCAACGCCGTCCCCGGAGCTGCAGCCTCCCTCCCTCCCACTTTGCCCACCTGGCTCACCTGGGTTTCTTCTCCTTGGAATCGTGCTGGCCAAACCAACCGCTGGCACTGCCACTCCGGCCTCTTTCGTCCCCTCCGGCTTGTGACGGCAGACTCGGGGGGTCCAAGGGTGCCACGCTTTCCGACACCACCGCCGTCGTCGTGTGACTTGTCCCGCTGCTGCTCCTCCGACGGAAGAATCCGGACCTTGCCTTCTTCTTCTTCTTTTCCTCCTGCTCCCCTCCTTCCTCCTGGTCCTCCTCTTCTTTTGGGGTCCTCTCGTGGGGCCTGACCCTGACCACCTCCGAGGAGAAGACCAGCGGGGCCGCGATCTGGACGGGCCTGCTCTCCGCCCGCAGGGCCTCCTCCTTCTTGGCCCGGCCCCGCTGCTTGTTGAGGGCGATGGTCTTGACCGAGAGCTTGTCCTCTTCCTGGGCGGCCAAGATGGGAGGAGAAGGGATGAACCTGGGGGGGTCTTTAGGGGGCCCCTTCTGGCCACGGCCGCTGGACCACGGCAGCAGCTCCGGCTCAGGGGCCCGGGGACCCACGGCAGAGCCCTCCTCCGGTTTGTCAGGGAGGCTCTGCGGAGGAAGAGGAAGGGGAGACGGAGACGGGGAGGAAGAGGAAGGCTTGGGAGACGGCTCCTCGCAGTAGATATGGCTTCCGTTGATGCAGAGCGAGGAGCGGGAGATGGGCTCCTTCCCAGAAGGCTTCAGGCTCTGGACCGATTTGGATTCGGGCAGCAGGTTGACCTGGGAGACCTCATCGCTGAAGGCTCTCTTGTGGGTCAGCTTTGGTGAAGGCAGAAAGTCTCTCACTGGGAAGGAAGGAAGGAAGGAAGGGAGGGTTAATCCATCAGCCGCTGACCACCCTAGTTGGTCACCCACCTCTCTCTTGCGCCACTTTCAGTGTCCCTATGTCCCACGAATGCATGTTTAGCAAAGAAAACTGAGCCACCAGAGTTGCCAGCTTTAACACAGGAAAAGTGCTCTTTATGGTTCTACGATACTATGATTGTGGAAGAGGACAGCCAGTAGGAGCGATGGACTGTAACTCTGGAGACTCCAAGAAAACCTCAATGACAGGGTCACCTTAGGATTGCCACAAGCTGGAAGGCACATGGCAACCCCAGCATGCCATAGTGGTTTGAGTGTTGGACCAAGACTCTGGAGACCAGGGTTCAATTCCCAGCTTGGCCATGGAGACCCACTGGGTTATCTTGGCAAGTCATAGTCTCTCAGCTTCATGAGAAAGCAATGGCAAACCTCCTCTGAATACACCTATCCAAGAAGGCCCCATGGTAGGTTTGCCTGAGGGCTGCCATAGGTCAAAAATGACTTGAAGGCACACAATGCACACAGAAGAGGGACTGCATGGCAAGCAACACTGGCTGAATTTCCATCTTCTACAGAACCATTAAAGGCAGAGGAGCCCTCTCCTATTTCCAAGCTCACAACCGTACATGAGCAACAGTAAGTGGTGTAAGACCACCTTGATTAGACGCAGCAGGAGGTCCATACCGTGTCCTACGCAGGGGTCTCCCATCCCACAGCCATGGGCTTCTGTAGGACCCTGGGGCCTCAGCCTTTTTCCCATCTATCGTAACCTACTAGGAGAAGAGAGCCAGGTTTTTTGGACCTCTTGAGTTTTAATTTATGAAGCAGTATAGGCCTTCGACAAGGTCCCCCAAGACATTCTTGCAAACAAGCTAGTAAAATGTGGACTAGACAATCTAACTGTTAGGTGGGTTTGTAACTGGTTGATCGGCCAAACCCAAAGGGCAGTCAGGCTCCTCTTCTTCATCCTGGAGAGAAGTGACCAGTGGGGTGTCCAGTGGGGTTCTGTCCTGGGACCAGTGCTATTCAACATCTTTTATCAATGCCTCGGATGAAGGAATAGAAGGTAGGCTTATCAAATTTGCAGATGACACCAAATTAGAACGGCAGAATGGGGCTGGACTGGATGGCTCTTGGGGTCTCTTCCAACTCTGTGATTCTAGGATTCCCCCCTTTGCTGTGGCCGATCCCTCCTTAACTGCCTGGATCTTCCTGTATTTCCCCCTAGCAAGCAACCCGGTTTTGCCACCGCCCGCCTCCATGCCCAGTTGTGTCCTTACCCGAGCGGTCAGTGGAGAGGCTGCTGTGCCGGCTGGGCGAAGGGGTCAGGGTCTCCAGGCCGGCGATGCCCCCCAGGCTGCTGGCGGAGGAGAGGGTGCTGTCGGAGCCCAGGGAAGTGTTGGACTGGGTCAGGGAGGACTTGCGCAGCTTCCCCTTGAAGAAGAAGCCCCCCTTGCCCAGCCGGAGACCCTTCTTGACCTCGGCCAGGCCCAGGTCGTCCTCCAGGACCGCGCAGCTGCCCGGCACGATGGCCGAGGCCGACTCCAGGTCGTACTTATGCCGGCCCTTCATCTTGTCCTTGAGGCGGCCGAAGGGCGAGCGCGGCTTTTCCTTGGCCGAGAGGTCAAACATGCTGGCGGTCAAGCTGTGGCGCGTGAACTGGAGGCTCAGCTGGACCTCGCCGCGCTCCTTCTCCTTCTTCCTGGGCTTCGAGTGGAGCTTGTACCACCTGGAAGGAGGAGGAAGGGAAACATCTATTATTATTATTATTATTTCCCCTGCTCCAGGTAAATTGCGGCTTAGCTGCCTATCTTGGAACATTGCAGGGTGGAAACCCAAATCAAGAAATCCTGAGTGTATAGCGTACCTCCAGAAATTTGATATTATTTTAGTCCAGGAGACTTGGTGTACAACTCATCTTAACTTGAATGGCTACAGTGTTATTGAAGAACCTGCTACAATCCCCACTGGTAAAGGGAGACCAAGAGCAGGGCTAGCTATCTTGATTGCTACTTCCCTTAAGGCCTCAAATACCACCTTACCAAAGTGTGGCCAGATCGCCATTGCAAGTTTAATTGATTTTGGATCTATGAGCTTAATAGTTGTTAATGTTTATATCCCTCCTACTAGCAAGAAAGAAAAGCTAAAACATATATGGGAAACTCTAGAAGATTACTTAATAAACCTAGAAGCCCTGTCACTCAAGGCACATTTAATTGTGATGGGTGACTTTAACGCTAGAATTGGAGCCAACAACGAAGCACTTTTCTCTTCTCGCTCCTGGCATTTAAAGGAGATGGAGGACCATATATTAAACACAAGGAGGCACTCAAAAGATATTGGGATCAACTATGCAGGGATAAATCTCTTTCAAATGGTGGAGCGCCTGTCTCTCAGAATTTTAAATGGAGATCCAAACTTTGAACAGCATGGAGAATTTACATATATTTCTGGAAAAGGAAGTAGCACAATAGATTATGCTATGGTTTCCAACTCTTTGTATAAACAAGTAACTAAATTCTCCTTAGCAGACATACTTGAGAGTGATCACCTCCCTTTATCTCTTTTTGTAAGCACTCCCAATGAAGTTCATCTCAGCCCCCAACAATATTTCGATAACACAAAAATTGACATTAGGCACAGAAGATTGAGATGGTCAGATAACATTAGTAATAAGCTCAAATCTCTCCTAAATTCCCCAGTATGTAGTAGCCTTAAAAGCCTGATTATGGAGACCCAGGATGTACAGGTGGCCATTGCAAACTTCACAACTCTCTTGGAATTCCTGACCAAAAGTATGACGGAGACTCAAAATTTTGTCTCTAGGAAAAAGAGTAAGGATACTGCCACAGGCTTAGATAGAGAATGTTTAACCCTTAAAGAGAAAATGAGGAAAATATATCTTCAGTACCGGAGAGATAATACCCGTCTGTTACCTGAGGCTTATTATGATATTAAAAAATATCATAAATAATTGATTGCTAAAAGGAATAAAGAAAAGAATCACAGGCAATGGCAGGCACTCTTGACTTCCTCTTTAGAAAGGAACACCAGACAGTTTTGGCTCATCGTTACAGGTGCCCTGGGAAATTTTGAGGGAGCACCTCAATGCAACATACCCGCTCATGTATGGGAAGATTATTTTTCCACCCTATACAGAGATCGTGAGGCATACACTTTTGGACCAGCACATGAATCAGGTACAGCTTCCTTGCAATTCTTAAACACCCCACAATGGCCCCCTGTTACTGAACAGGAGGTCAAAAGTTTAATTTCTTGCCTGAAACCAGGCAAAGCTCCAGGGCCTGATCACATTGTGCCTGAACTATTAAAAGCTAATAGCACCTGGTGGATACCTCTACTGGCAACTCTATTCACTCATATCAACAGAACGGCTCAGCTGCCTAGTAGCTGGTCCCAAGCCATTATAATTCCAGTTTACAAAAAGGGTGATAAAAGCGAGCCTACTAATTACCGGCCCATAAGTTTGTTGTCAGTGGTAGGAAAATTGTACGGTAGATTTCTAAACAACCGACTCACAGATTGGGTAGAGACTGAAAAAATTCTTGGGGATGCGCAAGCTGGTTTTAGAAAAGGCAAGTCAACTATGGATCATTGCTTAGTTCTTAGCCATCTAGCAGAGAAGTACATGAGAGCTCATAGTCATGCTTTATTTGTTGCCTTTATGGATCTTAAATCAGCCTTCGATTCAATTTCAAGAGAAAAACTCTGGGATAAACTTCTTGCTTCCTCGATCGACAAAAGGTTGCTTGGCCTAATCATGAAGCTATATAGCAACACCACCATAAGAGTAAGGTGTGGAGTACAGGGAAACCTAACCAGTTCCATCACTGTAGAAAGAGGGGTACGGCAGGGGTGCATCCTTGCACCCACCCTCTTTAATTTATATCTTAATGATCTTCCTTCAGTGATGTCCTCAGACACATTTCACCCTCCGAAATTAGCCTCAGTCAGCATCCCTCTGCTGTTATATGCTGATGATGCTGCACTGTTATCATTCTCTAAGGTGGGATTATTAAGAGCAGTGAGAGCTTTTATTGAGTACTGTGGAAATAATCAATTAGATATTAATTACAATAAATCGAAAATAATGGTTTTTTCTAAGAAACGCTCCATGTTCAGCTGGAAGATTGTAGGCCATGAAATAGAGCAAGTAAGGCAATTTAGATACCTAGGAATTACATTCAATGCACTAGGCACCTGGACAGCACATCGGGCAATTTCTGTTCAGAATGCTGCAAATAGCAGTATGGCTATTGTCCGTTTCTTTTATACTAAAGGCGGACAATTGATACCATCTGCTCTAAAGGTCTTTAGGGCTAAGGTTCTGCCACAACTTTTATTTAGTATCCCAGTGTGGATTTTAGGTTTTACATCATCTGTAGAAAGAGTCCTTTCTGCATTTCTCAGGAAAATCTTTCACATGCCAAACTGTGTTCCAACAGCAGCTCTACGTCTTGAGGCCGGGTGCCCATCAGTGGAATGCCTTGCGTGGAAATGGACCTTAGGCTATTTCCTGAAACTTATTTTTGCAGGCCCTGAGACTGGATACACCTATTTAATTTACAGAGACACATATATCACTGATTTGATTAAATCAGTGACAGAAAAATTTCAGAAACTGGGTCTCCCACATGACTTTTTAGGCACTCTTGATAGGCCTAAGGCAAAGCAGATTCTCATTCAGTGCATTAAAGACATCGATATGCAATACTCAACATCGATTGCATGTTCTACCTGTTCCCCAAAGGGCTTGGGATTGTGCTTCAACTCAAAGGGGGCAAAATATTTGGAAAATCTAACAATCCCCAAATATAGATTGGCATTCAGCAAAGGCCGATTTAATGTAATTCCTTCAGCTATGCTAGAGGGACGTTTCCATCAAATTGAATATAAGGCTAGAATCTGTCCATGTGGAGAGTGCCAACCAGAATCCATATCTCACATTCTTCTTTATTGTATGTTTTATAAGGATGACAGATTACGAATAATAACTCCTATATTAAATAGATATCCAGGCAGAACCTCTGAATGGTACGTGAAGTTTTTATTGGCAGATGAGGACAAAAAGATCACAGAGGAAGTTGCAAAGTTTATTTTCTCTGCAATCAGAATTCGTAAAACCATGTGTTATAAAGGCGAGTAGTGATGTTTTCTCCCAGCTTAAACCCTTATGGAAAATTGAGGAGGGATTTGAGCTGGATAATGAAGTGATTAGTCTGTTAACAAAACCTTTGTCACAATCTATTCTGTATGTATGTTTGTTTTTATACGGTGTGTATTACTCTTGTTATTTTATTGGTAATTGTAGAAAATTTGCTGTTTGTTTGTTTTAAAACTGCCTATGGTTTGTTAACTGAAATAAAGGCATTCATTCATTATTATTATTATTATTATTATTATTATTATAGAATCAGAGTTGGAAGAGACCTCAAGGGCCACCCAGTCCAACCGCCTGACATGCAGGAACTCACAATCAAAGCACCGCCGGCAGATGGCCCATTTATTTATATTTATTTATATCCCACCCTTTTCCCAAAACTGGGACTCAGAGCAGCTCACAGTATTAAAAAACAGTACAATTAAAAACACACAAAAGGATTAAAAACATACAGAATTAGTCCATCATTAATACTATTCGTAACTGCTAGGATAGTCAGCCACAGATTCTGCATCCAAGGATTCAACCATCTACAGCTTGAAAATATATATATATATTTAAAAACCCAAAAAGCAAAAGCAAAATATTAATCACTATTCAATTATAATGTGTTATCAAACAATTCTTAACTTGTGATAAATTTTAATCAATTTTATAACACATTATAATTGAATATTAATATTTATCACAAGTTAATAATTGTTTGATCTTATCAGTTATCAGTAATTTTTATTATTGTTCCTATCATCCTCATCATCAACTATCATCATCATCATCATCATCAATAACAGAAGACTGAAAATAGAATACCGGTGATAAATATTAATCACTATTCAATTACAATGTGATATCAAAGGAATACGATCAATTATCAATAATATTTATTATTGTGTGGAAGGGCACCAGATCCCTCTCAATGGGTCTCCTGCATTTTTCCAATTCATATCATCTCTCCGTAAGCCATGGTTTCCTCCCCTTCAACCAGGTCTTGCTGGTTTAAACCATGGTTTAAACATGGTTTAAACCAGCTTTTTTAAAAAAAATCCTGTTTTTAGGTCCTTTTGATCCTTCTAGTTCCCTTTTAGATTTTAATCATACTCCCTTTCTTACTTTCTTTCTGTAATTTACCTATTGCAATAATAGTCACAAATAAAATTACTTCCTTCACTTCATTTTCCCCCATGTAATCTCAAGTATAATACTCATCTTCTTCCTCTTCCCTTCTTCCTAACAATTTCATAATTCCTTTCCTTTTTCATTTTGTCTTTTCCTTTTTATTAACTGCTATTGTAATTTTCTAGAAGTCCCTTCTTTATCCCCCAGATATCTTCCCAATATTCTAAGACACAAGTCTTAACTTGGGTTAAATATTAATCAATATTCCATTATAATGTGTTATCAAACAACTCTTATCAGTTATCAGTAATCTTTATTATTGTTCCTGTCATCATCATCACAAGCCATGGTTTCCTCCCCTTCCACCAGGGCTTGCTGGTTTAAACCATGTTTAAACCATGATTTAAACTATTGGAACAATGACGACTGCTGGACTTTTAAACATTTTAACTTTAACAGTTTATTAGCAGTTGTTGCTCATTGTTAAACCAGTATCACATGCTTCTTTTTTATTCCTTTTATTAGCCATCCTGAATCCCGTTCTGGGAGAAAGGCGGGAGGTAAGCCCAATAAATAAAATAAAATAAATGTATTCTATAGTGCATGAAGTGCTATGCAGAAACAAATCCTGCAATTAACACAAGTTCAACCAAAACAACTTGCTCTTAAAAGAGCACTTTTAAAAGAACAATTACTATTTAACTGGCTGTAACAACCGGACTGCATTTTGTGGCCATAACAACTGGACCCCATTTTCTGGTTTAGTCCTATATTGGTGCCGTCCTAAACACTGATGCAAAAAACCTGGTTTAAACAGACAAAAACAGTTTAAACCCCAAAAGGTGTTTTGTTTTGTTTTTTAAATCAAGGGTTTGTAGTTTTCCAGCTCTCCCTTCAACTTCCCCAAGAATCTTCTCTGATCAATACCGTTCTTTCAAGATAATGTTCCTTAACATGTTGAAGGTGTCGGAGGATTATTGCTGCTTAATTTTCAGGTTTTGTCCTATATTGGTGCAGACTTACACATTGATGCAAAAAAAAAACCAACCTGGTTTAAGCAAAGTAAAATGCAAACAACAACAACAACAACGACAACAAAAAACCAAAATTGTTTTTTGGAGTTAAACAAAACAAAACACACATACACAGCCCTGCCCTCCCCTGCTTTGACCCGATGGACCCAAAGCCTTTGGCGCACTTGTGCAAAAACGGCACCAGCCCTTCCCCTCCCTTGGCACACACATCGCACACTCAACACCCACAGCTGCCTGGCTTGTTTTGCAGCCGCTGTGATTCAGCAACTGTTTGTGCGTTCTGCAAAGTCAGTGGAAACAGGCGGCTGTGATGAAATCAGAGGAGGACACAACCTTCTTCCGGAGTCCAGCTCCAAAAACATCAACTGACCATCCACAAACACACACACACCCATCCTCAGCCTGACCCAAAAACCCAAACACACACATGTACACACAACAGGATCAAGAGCGCACACGCAACACAGAATGCATCCCTGCAAAAGAAGCAAAGGAAAAAGATGCAACCCTAAGACATTTCCAGAGTCCTTGGTAGGGCTTTTCATCCGGTCAGTCAAAGTGGGGACAAAATTCTCTCTGCTAAATGGCCCGATAAAAGTATTACAGGTTGAGTCTCAACTATTATCTGAAATTTTCGGGACCAGAAGGATTTTGGATTTGATTCCTGATTATTGGAATATTTGCATTTACAGGTGGGTCCTTGGTATCTGCTGGGGTTTGGTTGCAGGACCCCACCGTGGATAACAAAATCTATGGATGCCCAAGTCCCATTAAATACAGTGGCATAACAAAAATGGCTCCCCCTTATATAAAATGGAAAATCAAGGTTCGCTATTTTAAATTTATACTTTTAAAAAATATCTTCAAGCCGTGGAGAAATAATTCATGGATAAGGAGAACCAACTGTACATAATGATAATAATATTCAAAGGAGAGTCAACACGGTATAGTGGTTTGAGTATCAGACTATGATTCTGGAAATCCTGGGTTCAATTTCAAACTCAACCATGAAACCCATTGGGTGACCATGGGTAAGTCACACTCTCTCAGCCTCAGGGGAAGGCAATGGCAAACCTCCTCCGGTCAAATCTTGCTAAGAAAACCCCATGACAGGTTCACTTTAGGGTCGCCATAAGTCAGAAATGACTTAAAGGCAAGCGACAACAAATGAGGAATCTTGGACCCTAGCCGAAACATTTATGTTGTGTATATACACCTTATACACATGGCCTGGAGGCAGTTTTATACACAATAATTTAAATAATTTTCTGCATGAAACAAAGTTTGTGTACACTGAGCCATCCGAAAGCAAAGGTGTCACCATCTCATCCACCGTGGGGACAATTTTCGGAGTATTTTGGGATTCAGGATAAAGGAAACTCAACCTTTACCACAATGTGGACTTGAATCAGGCCGACCAAAAGATACACAAAATTATCTGAGTGGGTTTTCGAAGCACATATGTCTCATCTACATACCATCTTTGCCTGATGAGGAACCCCGTGTATTTCAAAAGCTTGCACTGAAAAGTTTTGGTTTAACCTAATAAAGGTATTATTATTATTACTTATTGTTATGAAACCGCTGGGCAAGATCATCTGGAGGAGACATGGGGCGGGCTGTTATCAGTACGCTGATGACAGCCAATTATATTTCTCTATCTCTCGGACTGATGCAGTGGCTAAGGATGGCATCTCCCTCTGAATACCTGTTTTAGGGTCGAAATGGACTGGATGAGGGAAAACAGACTGAAACCGAATCCAGATAAGACGGAGGTACTTGCTATAGGGACCCCTAATCCGGGAATGGAGATTGTCCCCCAGTCCTGGATGGGGTCACACTTCCCCTGAAGGACTCTATCTGCAGTTTGGGGGTGCTCCTCGACTCGTCCCCTCACCTGTCAGCGCAGGTGGATGCGACAGTCAGGGGCACCTGTTACCAGCTTTGGCTGATACGCCAACTGCGCCCCTTCCTGGAGCCGGGAGACCTAGAAAGAGTAGCACCTGCGCTGGTAACCTCTCGACTTGACTCCTGCAATGCGCTCTACATGGGGCTACCCTCGTGCCAAGTTCGGAAACTTCAATTGGTACAGAATATGGCAGCCAGATTGGTCGCAGGTACACCAAGATCCGACCATATAACACCTGTCTTAAAACCCCTTCACTGTCTGCCGATTAGTTTCCGGGAACGGTACAAGGTGTTGGTTCTCACCTTTAAAGCCCTACATGGGTTGGGTCCAAACTACTTACGGGAGCGCCTTCTTCCATACAGTCCACTCCGCCCATTAAGGTCCTCTGGGAAGAATCTGCTTCAACCCAAAAACCCAAGACTGACCCCAGTAACCCAGAGGAGGGCCTGTCCAACTGCCGCTCCAAGGCTATGGAACAACGACTGTCCGGAGGAGATCCGCCGCATTCCCATTCTAATGGCCTCCAAGAAGGCTGTTAAGACGGATCTCTTCCGGAAAGCCTTTCCAGAGTAGCCTCCCCCCAATGAGGATGGATGCCCCCGTCTGTCTTGCAAACATAAACCTATATTGTAATATATTTTATCTAGTTTGTTTTTATGATTGGGATGGGGGAGGGGTTGGGAAGGGGATTATTTTTAAATTGTAATTGACATTGATGTGTACTGTTTTTATTGTTTTGTTTGATGTTGTAACCCGCCTTGATTCCCCATGAAAAGGCGGGCTATGAATACATCATATTATTATTATTATTACCACAGTATGGACTTTGGAAGATGCAGGAACTTTCCAGGAGTGTGTTATTTCACAATGCAGCATAAAAATGCCTCCCTTCACTAAACAGGCATCCACTTTCCCCAACACCGGTTTGCAAAAACACACAGCTGGGTTACTCCCTTAGGCTGGCAAACTTTGCAGGGGTGGTGGCCAAGGCCATGCCAGCTGCCCAAAAGAGGCCCAGCCTCTTTGCAAAGAGAGCTCACGGATGCCAACATCTGGCAGGAACAGGCCAGACCTGGCAGAAAATGGGCACAGTGGGAAAAGAGAACCAGACACAGCCTCTCCTTGCAAAAGGAGGTGGAAAAACATATCCTCCGCATGCGCACATCCCTGCTCTTCGGGAGAAGGCACAGCTGCCAAAGCAAACGGGCTGCATTCTTCTCCTGGTGTCCGATTTAGCTCAGGACTCAGGGGATCCAAGAGGCCCACGGCCGGACTTCAGGGAGTGGGCACACAAACTGCCCAGGAGGAAAACAGAGAGAGTCAGCTCAGGACAGCATGCAAACATACACTGAACACACCCCCACACACACAAAATAAGGCTCTGCCCTCTTCCAAGTCTCCTTCTCCTGAGCCCCCTTTATCCACGTCTGGCAAGAGGCCACATGCCTTGCAAGCCTTGCAAGAAATGAGATTGCATTGAAGCATTATTTAGGACTGAGAGTAAGAGGAACAGACCCCTGAGTGACCAGATGGACGGTCCTTTGCTGATGTTTACTGAAGAGAGCGGTTGGGCTGGCCATCTCTCAGGAGTGCTTTAGCAATGGATTCCTGCACTGGCAGAAGTGGGTCAGACTAGTTGGCCCTTAGGGGTCAATCCCAACTTCATGAGTCTGTGATTCCGTAGAAGCTTTGTCCAGCATCCCTCAGGGTCCAGCCATATCCACCAAGGAAGAGGCATAGCCTTCTTTCTTTGCTACACCTTTGGTGGCCACCTGGCAGGGATGTGCTTTAGCTGCGGGTTGGACCAGCTGCCCTTTGGCGTCCCCATCCAACCCTACCCTTTTGTAATTCTACAATTCCACAATCCACGCCGGGTCAAGAAGCCATCCTTCATTCACATCTAAACCGGACGACACTTTCCAAGACAACATGGGATGGGTCAAACCTTTCCAAAGGGGAAAACACCCTCGGACCCAAACGGAGACCCTTCTGCGCATACGAATTTCAGATGCAGGGGAACCTGCCTGCAAGTTTGAGCACAGAAGCTTAATTTTGCAAAAAGGCCAACAAATCACCCGGCCAGAGACCGAGAAAACCCCAGCGTGGCACGGTGCCATGCAACCACAAGCGTGGCATTCCTAGACAAGAGCCACATACCTCTGAAATACCTTCCCACTGCAACCAGGCGGTCAGCCGTGCCTCCGCCCCACGCCGCCTGGGCTTAAGCCCCAAACAGCCTCCCTTTTGTCCGTCCCTCAGCCGCAAAGTTCACATGCCCAAGCTTTGGAGCTCAGGGAGCGAATCCTACCAGGGCCAGGAGCGTGGGAAAGTCGGCACAACAACCGCAACCACACCAGCGAGACTCATGGGACTGGCAGTGATGGCACCAGGGCATGGGATGCGAGAAGCTCAGGGTCATGGGTCACACTTTCTGGCCCAAACCCTGCCAGGGGCTGAAAGTTTGAAGCAGCCGGTCACAGGCTAATTGTAAGGGGAGGGCTCCCCTCCATTTTGGGGTCCCTCCCTCGTCCTCCTAGGCTCCATCTAGAAGCCACAGGGACTGCATCTACACTGTAGAAATAATGCAGTGTGACACCAATTTAAGTGCTGTAGAACTTGGAAAAGTCTCTTACAGGGTAATTCCCATAAAAACCCCTCGCCTTTCAAGCATATTTGAAGCACCCTTCCCGGACCATATGAATTAGATGTGCATTCTCCCAATTTTGATTTGCTTGCATTTTGAGCCCCTGCAATATCCAGTGTTTTGTTCCAATGTCTCCTGTATTCGTTCAATAAAACGTTGAAAACCAACAACAACAACAACAACAACAGGGATGACAACTACAAAAAGCGACACCACCTGGAGCGGGCCACATCGTCGTCATTCAGAAATCCATCTTCATTTTTGCTCACCGTCCGAGCCGTCTGCAGAGAAGCCCCTGCCAAGGAATTTGGGCTTCCCAATGGTTTCCTTCCCCAGAGAAGAAAAGGCACCTGGGCCAAAATTCGGCATCTCCTGTGCAAGACGATACAGCTGCATGCAGCTTGCAATTCTGCAGAGCAGACATCCAAAATAGTGGCACGCATCCATCCCATCTCTGCTTCCATCTCCACTGATGCTTTTTGGAACGCTGCTCGTTCAATACATATGTACAGCCCTGGCTGCAAGATGAAACGTCCAAGCTCTGGCCTGAGAGCTCTGGCCACCCGACAAGCGCACACCAAGGGTCAGACCCTGCTCAGAAGAGGCTGACTGGCACTGCAGGCCAATGCCAAGTCTGCCAGCAATTTGCCCCTCTCGTGCAAGGTGACCGCGTGTCCCAACCCTAAAAGGAGGGCAAGGCATCGCAAAATGTCGGACACTCACAGAAATATAAAGTCATGCTTCTGAGCCATGCTCAAAATGGAATTCTGGGCATGACCCTGGAATGTAGGACACGTCCTGGAAAAGGAGGATGATTGGTGACCCTGCTCTCATGCCTTTGCAAATACATTCAGCCCTCCATATCCAAAGACTCCTTAGCAAAGGATTCAACCATCCACAGCTTGAATATATAATCCTGGTATATATACTATTCCCAAATAGCCAAGCTCAATTCTGCCCTTTTATACAAGGGGCTCCCTTTTACTTCCCCTAATTAATGGGACTTGTGCATCCTCGGATTTTGGGGTCCATGCAGGTCCAGAAGCCAAACCCCAGCAGATGCCAAGGGCCCATAACAACAACAACAACAACAATAATATCCCATTGTATTTAATATGACTTGGGCATCCATTGACTTTAGTATCCACGGGGGTCCTGGAGCCAAACCCCAGAGAATACCGAGGGCCCCCACTCTATGCACCCAACAGATCAACCTAAGAAAACTGTATTGTATTCCTTCCAAACTTAAGACATTTTTCCAGAATACCTTTGCAGGCTTGCAAACAGAGAACTGTCTTTGTGCAGACCGGGGTTCAAATCCCCGCTCGGCTATGGAAACCCATTGGGTGCCCTTGGGCAAGTCACACTCTCTCAGCCTCAGAGAGAGACTCACAAAGGTATCAATCCATGCTGCTTTTTAGTCATTATCACAATGGAGGACATTTTGGAATGCTTCCTGGACAAAAGGCTGGAATGGAGGACAAGTCCTGGGAAAGGAGGATGCCCGGTCACAATGTGTAGCATTCATGCTTGATCTGGAAACAAATTCATTTTTAAAATATGGCTTGATGTAAGATAGTCTTCTTTCCTGCTCCTATAAAATCAGTTGACCCTGCTGCAGGCAGCACTCTGCTTTGCAAAGTCTGTGCCATTTTGAACCCGTTAATCCAGAATAATCCCAGTCTTCTCTCTTCAAAGTGCACCTCATTTCCCATAATCCACACTCAGCGCTTGCGTCTGCTGCAAGCAGAGAAGGAAGATCAGTTGCCCTCCAGTCTGCAGAAAATTGAGAAGCAACCTTGACGAGAGGACGGCCCAACGATGCACCCTTTTTAACTGGGAGACAAATTCTCTCTACATTTATGGACTTCAAAACAGGCAGCGTCACATTAAGGTGCAAATTAATCCAGTGCAAGTAAGCCCTAATCCCCCCCCCCCGCGGTTAGACTACTGCAATGGCCTCTACCTGGGGCAGCCCTTGGAAAGTGTTCCCAAAATATTGATTTATTTTATGGGATTTATATCTTGTCTCTCTCCCAAAATGGGATTCAAGGTGGCAAAACTACAGCTGGTAGTATCCCAAGTATCCACAGAAGTTCTTGGATCCAAACCCCAGCAGACACCAAGGGCCTGCTGTAATAATAACAACAACAACAACAACAACAATAATAATAATAATACCAGGGGGTCCTGGAACCAAACCTCAGCGGATACCAAGGGCCCGCTTATTCATTTAATTAGCAAGGCCATGTTGTGCAATGCAGGGTAAAATCACATTCTGTCCCCTCAATGTAGTAGGATCTCAGTCCATTTATTTATACTAATAACGGAGCCTTTCCTCCAACGCAGCCAGAGGAAGACTAGTTTTGCAAGCCAGGAAAGAGTGATGCCGCATGAGACACAACATCAAGATGGATGGCAAAGAGATGCAAGCTCCTTTCTGCCATTCACCAAAGAAAGACCCACACATCCCATTTGGCACACTGGGCTTAAAGCCATCATCTGCCTGCAAGCAAATAGACAGGATTCATACTCAGCGGGAGAAGGAAGGGCTGGAGAAAAGTCACCCTTATCTCAGGCTCACAGCACAGAGTTCACACAAATGCATGACATTTGGAACAATTGCCTTTGATAAGCCAGAATCAGAGCGCTTCTCTCCTGGGAGAGAAACACCCAAAGCAGAAAGAATACCCCACAGTTCCCACCATTGAGTTGGAGGTTGGTGTCTCAGAAACCCTTCCTAGGCTTTGTTGTTGTTACCTGCCCTGGAGTCAATCTGGACCCATGGCAACCTCCAAGAGCCCCCTCTGTCCTCCCCTGCTCTGCTTCATTCCTGCAACCCCATAAAACCCATAGTGACCTCCTCAATAGAGTCCATCCTCCATCTGGCCTGTGGCCGTCCTCTCCGTCTCCTTCCCTCCACCTTCCCCAGCATTATGGCCTTTTCTTTTCCAATAAGTCCGTCCTTCTCGTGATGTGGACAAAGTACAACAGCCGCAGTTTGGTCATCTTGGCTTCTTCCAGGGAGGGTTCTGGCTTGATCCGCTCCAGGACCCATTGGTTTGTCCTTTTGGCTGCTGTCCATGGGGTCCTCAGCACTCTTCTCCAATCCCACATCTCCAATGAATGGATTTTCTTCCTATCTTCTTTCTTAACTGTCCAGCTCCCACATCCATCCATGGCAATAGGGAATACAATGGCTTGTATGATTCTGACTTTTGTGCTCAGTTGTACATCTTTGCATTTAGGATCTTCTCTCTGGTTCTTCTATATCCGCTCTCCCCATTCTTAATCTTCTTCTGATTTCCTGACTGCAGGCCCCATTTCTGTCATTGTTTGACTCCAGGTATGGGAATTCATTGACTATTTCTATTTATTCGTTGTCTAGGATGAACTTGTGAAGGTCCTCAATGGTCATTATTTTTGTTGTCTTTATGTTCAACATTAAGCCTGCTTTTGCACTTTCTACCTTGATCTTCCTTCGTAGTTGTTCCAAGTCTGTGATGTTTTCAGCTAGTGGTATGGTGTCGTCTGTGTATCTTAGATTGTTGATATACCTTCCTCCTGTTTTCATTCCTCCTCCGTTTGTGTCCAAGCCTTCCTTTTGTATAATACGTTCTGCATAAAAGTTGAAGAGATTGAGTGAGAGGATGCACCCTTTTGCAGCCAATTGGGAACCATCCTGTTTCTCCATATTCTGTCCTGAGAGTAGCCTCTTGTCCTGAGTACAGGATCTTCATGATGACTATCAGACATGCTGGCACTCCCACCATGTATTTAAGGTCATTCCATAACCTTTCATGATCTATACAGTCAAAGGCTTTGCTATAGCTTGGTTCACCCCAATATGTGTTACTCCAGCCCCAGTTGTGGCTGCCCTTCGCCAGCCTCCTCCCCACTTTTTGCCAGGAGAACCACCATGCCAACAATGCCCACGCGCAGTTGCCGTATCCAGACCTCGGTCGGGTTTTATTTGTGGAAAGCGTTGCATGCTACAAATGCCTTTCCGCATCCTGCAAAAGCCCCCAAGGGAGCAAAGCACGATTGATGCTTCAAACAACCAAGGATTTCCAACTGCAGAAACTCAGCCCAGACTCCAAAACAAAAAAATGCAACCCAGAAGGAGCAAAGAGTCAAACGACACCCAAGTAAAAAGACAGGCATGAAACCATACGAAAGTGACCTGCTCGGTTGAATTATAATAAAAGAAGCATTATATACAAGATTAACACAGCAATGCATGGGGTCATAAGCAACCTCTCCAACGAAGCCGTCAGGGTAAAAGCAGCATCCTTGGATAATACGTTTGGGAGAATTCACCCAATACGAAATATGGCAGGCAGAAAGGGTCCCAATGGGGCTTTTCCAATGGTGGCCACCAAGGCTTGGAAATACCTCCCTTGGGGGAAGCTCTTTGCTCTACTCTGCTGCTTCCATTTCTTTTTTCTTATTGATCTTTTTATTAAAACACATAAAACATTTAAAAATATAAACAACAGACATTTACATTGCGAAGCACACACATCAACAAACATTAGAAAACAAAATACTTAGTTAGACATACATGACATCTAATCTATTGTTTTCTAAACTAAACTAAAACAAACAAAACATATAGTTGAGTTCCTCTTCTCAGCTAAGTGGTTATCATATAGGTCTTACTTTTCCCTTTCTGAAAATAAATAACACATCTTTTCCTATATATGTCACTATATATATATATATATATATATGTTCACAGCATTTTTCTTTTCTCCTATTTCCCGTGTTTTTAATTTCCTAGATATTGTGCTACTGAATCACCCCCCATTTTAATTTCCAAAATTCTATTATCTCTTTCCACTTTTCTTCTAAATTATAAAATTTATCATTGTTTTTAAATAGTTTTTAGTAAGGTATAAATCTGACCCAAACCTTTTCTATTATATCAAGTTATGCATATATATTCCTTCTTAACAAAAGTTCTTGCCATATTCTATATCATGTTTTCTTACACATTTTTAACATTTAATCTATAAATCCCTCCCGCTACCACGGTCTTCTGCTAATCATTTTCGATTAAATATTCTTTAAAATTTATCATCTTTTAACATCATCGTTAGCTTAGCCAAGATTAACATCTCTAGTAATTTATGTAGCTAGTCCTCAGTTTGTTTTTTTCCAATTCCTAGCATAAACAATACAAGCCGCTGTTATGCTTTTTTTTTAAATTAATTTTTCCTTCTAACAGATGTAACATATTAAGTAAGTACAATTCTGGATGCATTGGAAAATTAAACTTCAGAATTTGTAGGATTGAATTATGAATTGCTAGCCAGTATTTTTTTGCACGTGGACATTTCCACCAGATGCCAAAAACAGTTTGCAAGCCATTTCCATTTCAAAGCACAGAAAAAGAGCTTTCTCAGGTGAGAGTTTAGAAGAGCGATGTAGACTTGAATCAATTGACTCGGACTTAAGTCGGAGTTAAATCGCTTCAATGACTTGACTTGGCCAAAATGACACAATCACTCAACTTGTCTTGAGACTTGTGTATTTGTAGTGACCGACTCACTTCAAGCTGCAGGCAAGACCTATCCCCAAAGTAAGCGGTGCATTTCTCAGAAGGGAACGGCAAATGCGTTAGGTATTGGGCTTGAGTAAAAGAGAAAAACTTTTGAAAACCTTTCCAAGTATCCTCTGGTGAGTATTGGGAAGAGGCTGCCAAGCAGACCCCAGGCCTGGAGACCATTTCCTAATGCATTTTCCGTTCCTTTCCAAAAAATGCACCCCGCATTAAAAGTTGGACTCTGGGCTTGAGACATGAAAGTTTCTTGCAAGGACTTGAGACTCGAAGGTAGAGACTGCTGAGTCCTGCTGGAGGACCTGCAAACACCAAGTGCTTTCTCTAGGAACTTCTAGGTCCTCCAGCACAACTCTATGGCCAACTTCCAGCAGAGTTACGCTGGAGGACTTAGAGATTCCTAGAGAGAACATATTAATCAAAACCACAAATAATCAAATCTGCAAAAGTTAAAGCTGCAGATGTGGAAGGCCAACTGTACATTTTTTCTCTCTCCTATTTTTCTGTTTTTTTTTTACTTAATATTTATTTTATTTCTTTTTTAAAAATTTCCCCAGGAAATTGAATATGTTTCCTTTTTAATTTCTTTTTCCTCTCATGCAGAAGACCATTTTAACCCGTTTCCTTTACATTTCCATACCTTCCTTCTTCTCCTCAACAAACTCAGTCGTTGTTTTCCTATTTCTAAACCAATTTTTAGTTCTCGGGACCTTGGGGCGTTGCAGTGGTCAGTGGGGTCCAAAGGGTCTGAGGAACCCACTGTGACCCCCCCCCCACTCCCAGGCTTGCAAAGCCACACACACACACACACACACACATATATATATATATATATATACACACACACACACACTATGATGACCAGCACTTCTCACGGCCAACCAGCCAGGGGAGCACCGGTCATTTTCCTGAGGACTAGCCCCTTGGAAAACTGCTGCTTCCCTCTGGCCTGAGGGACACTGCCCACTCAACTGCCCACAGGGCCTCTGCCCCCCATTGCCCCCCATTGCCAACCCAGGGCCACAATCCTGCTGCAAAACGTCAGAGGCACATCAGCACTTGGCTCGCTCTTGAGTAAAGGTCAGCCGGGAAGGAAACACATGTGTTTGGGAGGCTGGTATCGAACCCTGTGGCCACACTGGACCCGTGGTTTGGCTCCAGACCACGGCCTGGCACTGGAAAGGCTGCCTGCCGCCGGTCAGCAGATCTGCAGCATGTGGGATTTGTCTCCCCCCTCCTTGCCCCCGATGCGCAAGTCCTGCCAAGAAAACAGCTGACTCCGCAAGGCAAAGAAACCCTCAACGCAAGAAGACGCTCACCGGGATTTGCAGAAGTCCAAGGTCCCTTTATTGGCCCACTGACTTGGTTTGTGCAACAGACCACCATTTCTCCCTGCCCAGCATCCAAGGCAGCCACTGTGCAAATTACAAAACCCATCAGTTGCAACATGAAAGAAAAACCAAGTCCATAAGCTGCCCACTAAAGACTATCCATCTCTTATTTATTGTTCATTTGCTTATGCATTTAATATTTTCCTCCTCATTTGTTTTTATTTGTATAGCGCCATAAGTTTTGCATGTCACTTTACAGAGTAATCAAAACAATATAAAACCTGCCCATGGTATACAATCTAACAACAAACTACAAAAAATAACAAGAACAAACCCAATACTGGACCCAAGTGGGCCAACAGCAGAGAGGCTGCATTACAAAAGTTCTTTAAAAACACGGCCACCACCAAGCAGCCCTGCAAAAAACCCTAATTAAAAAAACAGTTCGAAAGGTGTTTAAAATACAATGAGGACAAAAGTACAGACCCTGCATTAAAGGATGCTCCTGCAACTACCAACTAATGGCCAGAAGGATGTTTAATAGCAGCAGTTTCCTTTCTAATGTAAACCTACAGCACTATATAAATAAAGGTTAATAATAATAAATTGAGTAGAGGGGCCTGAAGAGGCACAGCCTGGGGGAGCAAGAGCAATGGCATTTCCATTCCCGTACCGCTTCTTAGTGAACTCTGCACACAGTTTACAGTCTGGAAGCCAATTGGGTCCTTATTTTACCGACGGCCAAAAGGATGGAAGGCTGAGTGGACCCTGGATCCCTGCTTGTGATCGAACTCGCAATGGTCACTGAGAAGGCCCTGGGGACCACGTCTCCACCAGATGCAGCTGTAACGGTGGTGGGGCTGAAAGAAAGATCTCTCGAAGATCCCCAAGGAGTTTAAAGCTCCATCAGGGTCATGTTCAGCAGAAGAAGAGACCCCAAGGGCCATCCACTCTCAATCAAAGCATCCCTGACAGATGTTTAAAGACCTCCAAAGAAGGAGACTCCACCACTCTCCATTGAGGGAATATATTCCACTGTTGAACAGCCCTTACTGTCAAGAAGTTCCTCCTAATGTTGAGCTGGAATCTCTTTTTCTGGAGTTTGCATCCATTGTTCTGCATTCTAGTCTCTGGAGTAGCAGAAAACAAGCTTGCTCCCTCCTCAATGTGACATCCCTTCAAATATTTAATCATGGCTATCATATCACCTCTTAACCTTCTCTTCTCCAGATGTATTTTGGATTTTGGAATACCTGTATCTGCATGTATGTACATCATGAGATAGATATCTTGCAGATGGGCCCCAAGTCTAAACACAAAATTCGTTTATGTTGCCTATACACACAGCCTGACGGTAATTTTATACCACATTTTAAATAATTATTGTGCACGAAGCAAAGTTTGTGAACATCGAACCATCAGAAAGTAAAGGTGTCACTAGCTCAGCCACCTATGAAGCAAGTTTTGGGTTTTGGAGTATTTTTGGAATTTGGCATTCTGGATAAGGAGGACTGTATATGTGGTTTGTTGTGTGCCTTCCAGTTGTTTCCAACTTATGACGACCCTGTCATTGGGTTTTCTTGGCAAGTTTCTTCAGAGGGTGGTTTGCCTTTGCCTTCCGCTGAGGCTGAGAGAGTGTGACTTGCCACTGGTTTTCCATGGTCGAACCAGCGTTCGAACCCTGGTACCCAGAGTCATAGTCCAGTGCTCAAAGCACAATGCCACAGAGCTTTGTGTAAGTCAGCAAAAGGGGCTAAAACCTTCCCCAGCCTGGTGCATTTCCAATGTGTTGGACTACAACTCCCAGGAAAGTTGTAGCCCAACACACCTGCAGGACAACAGGTTGGGAAAAGAGACACAGAGACACATGGGCTGGAGTTTTACACATGTGTAAACCTCCCTTATGGAAGCGTTTGGGCACTTTTGTCACACGTGAAAGGCCAAGGTTTGGGGAATTTCTGAATTACCTTTGCCCATGGATGCAAACTGCAAAAGCAAACTCAGACCTGCACACTTGGCCATTGTGCGGAATCGCAATTCACTAACAGGGTGGCATTGTGCATCCGCCACACAACTCAATGCTCCGTCTCTTCCACGTGGGATCCTAGTTTTCAAGGAAGAGCGGTACAGACCAAAAACCATCAGAAAGAGATGTTTGTTGAAAAGACGCATACGAAAAATGCAATGGTGCCGCTTCCAACAAAAGGGAAAAAACCCACAGCGCTGGTTCCAAAGAAAGAAACCGTTTCCCCATTTCCTCCCCTTCGTCGGTGCCAAAGGATCCACCGTCTCCGGAAAAACTTTTTCGAAAGTCAGGAAAGAGTTGCGCTTCCTCTTTCCACCGGCCACCCACACACCACAACAGACAACATATTCGGTACATGGAAACAAGGCCAGTGGAAAAATTGCAAGATGGTATATTTGGTAGGATTGGACTCTGGAGAACAGGGTTCAAATCCCCGCTCGGCCATAGAAAGCCACTGGGTGACCCTGGGCAAGTCCCACTCTCTCAGCCTCAGAGGGAGGTAATAGCGAACGCCCTCTGAATAAATCTTGCCAAGAAAACCCTATGATAGGGTATCACCATAATTTGGAAATGACTTCAAGGCACACAACAAGACTTGGTGGCTGTCTCTGCAGGGGTGGCGTACAAAGCCAGGGTTCCTCAAGCAATGTGTTCTGTTCTATCAGATGCCTCCAAGGCTGAATCCTCACTCCAAGGAGCTGATGCTTCCTTCCAGCCCTTGCATAAGACTATGATTGCATCTGCACTGCAGAAATAAACCAGGCTGACACCATTTTAACCGTCATGGCTCAATGCTATGGAATTCTGGGAACTGTAGTTTGGTGGGGCACCAGAGCTCTCTGACAGAGAAGGTGAAATAGCTCACAGAACTACAGTTCCCAGAATTCCACAGAACTGAGCCATGGCAATTAAAGTGGTGTCAACCTGGATTATTTCTGCAGTGCAGACACAGCCTAACTTTGCATACCAATAATCCGGACTAATATTGATTATGTTTGCAGAATGCAGATACGCATACTGATAGTCCAGACTAATTTTGCACACCGATATTCTAAATATTCCAGAGCTATGCCTCTGAATTCTGATCCTCCGCATGTTTTTCTCTGCTGGCCTGGAAGGTCCGATTGGGTGGGACATTGGTTTTATTCTGCATTCTTTCGGGGCTGCCATATGGCCAAATTGCATTTTGGGTATGATACTGGACTCCCCTTAGACCCCAAAATGATTAAAGCAAGGCTATCATACTTTGGTCACATCATGAGATGGCACAACTCACTGGAAAAGACTATAATGCTGGGGAAACTGGACGGCAACAGGAGGAAAGCATCAGAGAGGGATGGACTCTATCCATGAGTTTGCAAGACCTGAGCAGGCCTCTTGGAGATCCCTCATTCAAAACAGGACCCTAAATCCAATCCAACTTGAACGCACAGATCAGGAACAAGAGCAAACTGGGACCGATTTCTTACCAGACACCAAAAAGATTTGGCCGAAGCTATTGTACTTTGGACATGAATTGTGAGAGGCTGAGACTCAATGGAGAAGATTGCCAGGTTCAGTAGAACCGACGGCCATAGGTCAAAGAGGGACACCCCACAACCTGCGGGAGACCCTTAAAGAAGCCCCCACAGCTGCTGCTCTGAGTCTGCAAGGCCCCGATAACAAGGGTCTCTTGAAGGGATGTTATATTGAGGAAGGAGCAAGCTTGTTTTCTGCTGCTCCAGAGAACGGGACTCAGAGCAATGGATTCAAATTACTGTACAGGAAAGGTTAGTTGGTGGAATAGTAAATTGCTTTGGATTATGGTTGGAGGTCTTTAAGCAGAGTCTGGATGGCCACCTGCCACAGAGAGGGCTTGGATGGTGTCTTCCCGCATGGCCTTTGAGAGTCTCTCCCAACACTAGGTTTCTATGGCCCTTATCAGATGAGGGTTTTTGCAGCCCCAATCCAGAGTCACTCTGCATTCATCCAAGTGAATCCACATGAATGTGCATTGAATTATCACACGTGAATGCTGTTACTGTGAAGCCAATCCAAAGTCACCCCAGAATTCAGCGAATTCAGTTACAACCGAAATCACAGAAAGGTCACTTCGGATTCAATCCAAATTGGTCTGGTGTGAGAAGGACCTCCTTCACCAAGTGGCCTCAGGTGATGGCAAAGATCCACAAACAAGGCTCCTCTTGCGGAAGGGGAGCCCTTCATCCAAGAGCCAGGCACATGCTCAGAGACACTCTTGTTTTTGTTGGACCCATTTCAAGACTCGGTTCTGGGTGCAGAGACAAAATCAGGAGGAATCGCATTTTGCAGGCTGGGTTGGGATCAGACTGTTCCCCAACTCTAAGAAAGCTCATCTCTAAGGATGTTATCACACGGGAGGAATTTCTCTCCATTTCAAAAGAAACGAAAGCGGGGTCAGTTCGGAATTGAGTGAATCCACTAGTTCAACAAATTTACGTGATTGTTTGCGTATAGTCGCCGCTTTGTGCTTGGAACTCCCCGAAACTGCCTCCCAATGCCCGAAATTGCGTGTGATAGATTCTCATGCAATAATGTGAAACCTCAGGATTGTGTTCCGATTGCCAATGGATTATACTTCCACTTCCCATCGTGTGATAAACTAGTAAGAAAGATGGTGCGGTGGTAACAACAGCCACCGCTCTCTGCACCTGCACAGAGGAAGTCTTGGAGTAAATAATCAGAGGAGGAGCAAGAGTTGTCCTCACTAGCAAAGGCTCCCAGCCCCAAACTGTGCTCCTAGGAGCACCCCACCAAGAGGATGCCCCCCATCATGATGGCACATGGGCATCCATATAAGAAACCCATCCAACACAGAAACAGTGGACCTCGAGGAACCCCAGAAGGAAAAGAGGCGACCCCTCCGCCCAGCATTTGCACCATGACTGGGTGGCCTCCAATTTCAGCCCATGAGGATGAGGGCCTAGTGGTTAGAGCGTTGGACTACGACTCTGGGGACCATGGTTCAAACCCCTGCTCAGCCACGGAAACCCAAAGGGTCACACTCTCTCTGCCTCAGAAGAAGGCAAAGGCGAATCCCCTCCGAATAAATCTTGCCAAGAAATGCATGAGTCAGACACAGCGACAACCAAGGTGTGCAAAGAAGGGGTCCTAAGGATGCTGCCGAGACGAAGAGGGCCATTTTTGGGGTCCATTTGGGGGCCTCTCCCCGACTGGACCATCCTTTTCCTCATCTCATTAAAGCCCCTCCACAAAGCGCCGAGAGTTGGGGGTACATTTGTCAGACCTTAAGGGCCACCACGCGTCCAATTTGGCATTTCTACCCCCCCCCCCCCCGAAAACTGGGGGTGCCTCAAAGAGGCTTATGGTTTTTTGAGTTTGCCCAGCCCAGATCCAAAGATTTGGGGAGAGATGGGGAAGAAAGAGAGGGGGGTCTCCTGGAGGGGCAATGAAAGGGACAGAGGAATTGGGATGATGATGATGATGATGATGATGATGATGATGATGATGATGATGATGATGATCTTGATTTATTCCCTCCCTTCATCCCAAATCTGGGTCTCCTTCCACTTAAAAGAAGTACAAATACATCTTAAAACACACCCAAAGCCAACCTGAAAACAGCATTGCACCATCCACAAAGGCCCAAAACACACTGCAGAAATGGTCCAGTTGGAGACCTCTTTAACTGCCTTGGGTCAGTGCTAAGGAATTCTGGGAACTGTAGTTTTTTGGGGGGGGTCATTTATTGTGGCACTGCTGAACTACAATCCCCAGGATCCACTGAGCCAGGGCCAGTTAAAGTGGTCTCAGACTAGATCATCTCTGCAGTGTGGTTTGGGCCAGAATTAAAACAATTCAAAGCAATACGTTTTAAAGGAAGAATAAACAGCCAAAACCCCTTCCATAAAAACAATGCAGCAAGAAGATGATGATGATGATGATGATGAACCTCATTTATTCCCTGCCTTTATCCAAAACCTGGGTCCCCTTTTGCTGAAAAGCCATGCAAATGCAGCATCAAACATAAGGAAAGTCAACCTGGAACCAGAAGGGCACCCAGCATCCTATTAATAGGGTCCAAAGCAAACCTTTCAAAGGGATCATATAAAGCAGTATATATATATATATATAGTGGGGAGGGTCCCTTCATGCCCGAGGGGAGGGGGCCAGGCAGGTGGGGGCCCTTCTCCCCATTTGACCCTTGACCCCCAAAGACCCCCCCTTTCTCAAGGCTGCCTTGGGCCCCCCCTCCCAGTCCTGGACTTTCTTTCCTTTTGGGGGGCACAAAGTGGGTCCAATGGGAAGAAGGCTGTGGAGGGGCCCTGCCCTTATCACCCCCCCAAGAAATAAAGGGGTCTGAGGTCCCCCCTGAACTGTTCCTGGGGCCCTTCTGTGCCCCCCCAAACCTCCAGAAGGAAGCCCCCCACCCCCTCCTGGGTCTCTGGACATGGGGGGGGGGGCTGAATCCAGGTAGGGTCCCCATTTCCCTCCTCAGCCCCATAGAGAGTTTGGGGGAGGCAGCTGCAGGGACCCCCCCCCAGAATCCCTCCCACCCCAAAGCCCTCCCTCCTGCCCCCCTGCAGGGCCCTCTGCCCATGCCCAGAGGCCCCCCCCGACTCACCTTGTTGCGGGCCCCTTGGGTCCTTCTCGGAGGAGGGGCCCCAGGGGCAGTTGGAGCCCCCCCAGGAAGCGCTGGGGCCCCAGGGAGAGGCCCTTCTTGGGGGGCGCCTGCCACAGGCTCAGCCCCAGCACCAGGGGGGGCTCCAGGGGGGGCTCCAGGGGCTGGGTCTGCCAGGGCTGGGTCTGGGGCAGCTCCAGGGCCCCCCACTTGGGGGTCTCCGTTGGGGTCTCCAGGCGGAGCCTCTGCTGCCCGAGACGGAGCTCGGCCCAGAAGGAGGGAGGGCCGGGGGCCCCCCCTTTGGCCCTCAGGCCCCGGGCCCCCAACAGGGCCACCTCCACGTGGGAGGGGCTCCAGGAGGGGGGGCAGGAGAGGCCCCCGTCCCCCCCCGAAGGGGCCCAGGAGCTCATCCTCCCCGCAGCCCAGGAAGGAAGGAAGGAAGGAAGGCAAGAAGCCGGGCAGGCGAGGCTGCGGCAAAAACCCCCAAGGCTGCCCAAAGGAAGAGGAAGAGGAGGATACAAAGTTACTTTCGGCCTCCGCTGCGGAAAGGAAGGAAGGAAGGAAGGGAGGGAGGAAGGGAGGGAGAGAGAGAGAGAGAGAAAGGCACTCCCTGGAAACCCCCCCCCCCCAAAAGCAGGCCCCTCTGCCTTCTTCTCTCCTCCTTTCTCTCCTTCCCTCCTTCCTCAATGCGGGAGAACGAGGAGGGCGGCTCTTCTTCTTCTTCCTCCTCCTCCTCCTTCCTCTCTTTCCCTCCTTCCTCCTCCTCTCCTCCTCCTTCCTTCCTTCCTTCCTTCCTTCCTTCGGTCCAGGACTCGAGGGGCGGCGGCTCTCCCTCCCTTCCCTCCTCCTTTCTTCCCCTCCTTCCTTCCTTCCTTCCTTCCTTCTTCCCTCCTCCTTTTTCTCTTTCTCTCTTTCACTCCTTCCTCCCCTCCTCCTTCCTTTCCCTCCTTCCTTCCTCCTTTTTCTCTTCCTTCCTCCTTCCTTTCTTCCCTCCTCCTTTCTCCCTTTCTTTCTTTCCTTCTTTCCTTCCTTCTTCCCTCCTCCTTTTTCTCTTTCACTCCTTCCCTCCTCCTTTCTTTCTTTCTCTCCTTCCTTCCTTCCTTCCTTCCTTTCTTCTTCCTTCCTCCTTCTTCTCTTTCTCTCTTCCTTCCTTTCTTCCCTCCTCCTTTCTCCCTTTCTTTCTTTCTCTCCTTCCTTCCTTTCTGTCCCTCTTTCCTTCTCCCCTTCCTTCCTTCCTTCCTTCCTTCTCCTCTTTTCTTTCCTTCCTTCCTTTCCTCCTCCTCGCCTCCCTCGGAGCCAGTCTGAAGCCAACGGGGCCTTGGACCCCCGGAGCCAAGTTCTGCCCCAACCGACGTCGCCATCTCCGGCTGTTGGGCCGGGATTCGAACCGGGCTCCCCGAGAGTCCCGGGGCTCCAGGCTTCCTCGCCCTGCCTTGGGATGCCAACGGGGCCTTGAACTCAAGACCCTTCTCCTAACAACAACAAGGGAAGCCAGCCAGGCCCTTGGTCCATTGGCCCAGTATTGCCAACTCTGCCCAGCGTCCAGGTGCCAACCAGTGCTTGAACCAGGACCTTCTTCATGACGATTTGGGAAGCCACCATAAGGGACCAAGCCAGGCCTTGATGGCCCATGAGCCCAGTATGTGCCCAGCTCTAACTGGCAGCTGCTCTCTCCAAAGTTTCAGGTTTCTTCGCATTGCTTTGAGATGCCAACTGATGCTTGAACCCAGGACCTTCTTCATATCAACATAGAAGGCCATCCCTATATCCAGCCAGGCCCTTGACCCATATAGGGCAGCATTGCCAACTCTGGCTGGCAGCAGCCATGGCTCTCTATCCAAGGTATCAGGTCTCATTGCCCTGCTGTGGGATACCAACTGATGCTTGAACCCAGGACCTTCTGGGTGGGAAGAGCAGCCGTTGTCATGTCCCTTCAAGCTGACTCCATCTTAGGATGATAATCATCTCCATTTCCTTGGCAAGAGTTGGTCCGAGGGGGTTGGCCACCCTTGCCTTCCTCTGAGGCTGAGAGAGTGTGACTTGCCCAAAGTCCTGGCTCAAGTGGGTCTCTATGGCTGAACAAGGATTCCAGCCCTGGTCTCCCAAAGGCCTCGCCCAGCACTCCTCAAACCACTGCTCCACGTTGCCTCTCCGAGGGTTTTCTTGGGAAGGTTGATTCAGAGGAGGTTTGCCATTGCCTTTCTCCAAGGCTGAGAGAGTGTGACTTGCCCAAAACCATGAAGGAGGTTTCTATTGCTGAGCAGCAATTCGAACCCTGGTCTCCCAGAGTTTTAGTCCCACACTCAAAACACTACACTGTGTTCCCTTTACTGCAGTTTTCTTGGCCAGGTTTCTTCAGAGGTTTACCATGGCCTTCCCACAAAGCTGAGAAAGTGTGATTTACCCAAGACCACGCAAGGGGTTTCCATTGCGGAGCAGGGATTCGAACCCTGGTCTCCAACAGTCTTAGTCCAGCACCCAAATAGCCCTATGAGGAGAGACTTAGGGAACTGGGGATGTTTAGCCTGGAGAAGAGAAGGTTAAGAGGTGATATGATCGCCCTGTTTAAATATTTGAAGGGATAATGTCACATTGAGGAGGAAAAAGCTTGTTTTCTGCTGCTCCAGAGAACAGGACTCGGAACAATGGATGGAAGCTCCAGGAAAAGAGATTCCAGATCAACATTAGGAGAAAGTTGGAAGATGCTGCCTTGGAGAGGGATGGAGGCCCTTAAAAAGAGGCTGGACGGCCATCTCCTGGGGGTGCTTCGACTGTGTATTCCTGCATGGCAGAAGAAGGGGTTTGGACTGGATCAGGGCCCTTCTTGGGGTCCCTTCCAAGGCTACGGTTTGAGGGTTCTGCTCCCCACATGTGCCAGCAGCAGCCATTGCAGCCATTGAGTCTGAGTAGAGCATGAAACAAAGGCCTGAAAGTAGGGCAGCGCATTCCCCCCACCTTCATTTCATTTCACTTCTCTCCTCTCCTTTCCATCTTTTTCCTATATCTTTCCATGGCTGCATCCCACCCTTCTTTGCTCTGATGCTCAAAGGCTGTCAAAACCCAGCCCTCTCTTTCTGCAGCTGCATCTCTGGAGCAAATGGGGAGGAAGGAAGGAAGGAAGGAAGGAAGGAAGGCAAAAGGGGGCACAGGTGTGGTCCTTGCCTTGGACTGGACACAACTGGGACCCCTGGTTCCCCTTTTCCCCAAAACCTTTTTCATTGAGCACTGGTTATGGCAAGGGAGGGTGAAAAGGGGGCGGGAAGCCGATTAAGCAAGGTGGGCGCCAGCGTAGCCTAGTGGTTTGAGTGTTAGACTATGACTCTAGAGACCAGGGTTCAATTCCCAGTTTGGTCATGAAAGCCTTTGGGTGACCATGGGCAAGTCACACTCTCTCAGCCTCTTCAGGGCAAGGCCATGGCAAATATGCTCTGGACAGATCTTGCCAAGGAAACCCCAGAATAGGGTCGCCTTAGGGTTGCCCTAAGTCAGAAACGACTTGAAGGCACACAACAAGAAGACAGTCGGGTGGGACTCAGGAGGCCCTCCAGGGGATATTGAATTGCAAGTCCCAGCATGCTTCCCCACTGACTTGGCTGGCAAAGGGCCTGGCTGCTGGGACACAAATAGTTGCAACATCTCTGGGAATGCATGGATGGGCAACCCCAGAGTGTCCCAGGGCTGCATGGACCACCAAAAAACTGAACAAGAGGACAAAAGTGGCCCGGGAGCCTTGTCTGCTTCTCAAAAATGGATATTTGTTGACATTCAGCAGCGCAGGGAGGCCTTGCGACCAACTTAAAAAGCAAATGGTTGCCCCCTTCTCAGGGAGTGAAGCCTTGGCCATGGGTTTGGCTCCAGGACCCTCCATGGATACCAACATCCATGCATGATCAATGCACATCACATACAACAACAACAACAACAACATTTTTTTATTTATATTTCCCACCTCTCCCTAAGGATCGAGGCGGGATTACAACAAAAACCATATAGAAGATACAGGACAAAATACGTTAAAACACAATCATAAAACAATTGCAACATCTTTCAATATTATTGCCAGCCCGTAGAATGGTAAAACATCATCTAATCCATAGTGTCCGATTCAGAAGTGGGGTATTCCTTGCCATCAGCTATGTGAGGTCAGGAGGGAAAAAGAGGATCCCAACAATTATCGTCCAGTTAGTCTGACATCAATTCCAGGAAAGGTTCTGGAGCAGATCATTAAGCAGAGAGTCTGTGAACACTTAGAGGCCAATGCCATAATCACAAAAAGCCAACATGGGTTTCAGAGAAACAAGTCATGCCAAAGGAACTTGATCTCTTTTTTTGATAAAATTACCAGCTTGGTAGATGAAGGGAATGCTGTGGATATAGTATATCTTGATTTCAGTAAGGCCTTTGACACGGTTTCCCATGACATTCTTGCAAACAAGCTTGCAAAATGTGGGATAGACAAGTTAACTGTTACATGGATTTGTAATTGGTTGAGTGGCCGAACCCAAAGGGTGCTCAGCAATGGCTCCTTTTCATCCTGGAGAGAAGTGACCAGTGGGGTCCCACAGGGCTCTGTCCTGGGCCCAGTCCTATTCAACATCTTTATTAATGACTTGGATGACAGAATTGGGGGCATACTTATCAAATTTGCAGATGACACTAAACTGGGAGGAGTAGCTAATACCCCAAAGGACAGGATCAAAATTCAAAATGACCTGAATAGACTAGAAAGCTGGGCCAGTGCTAACAAAATGAAATTCAATGCGGAGAAATGTAAGGTTCTGCACTTAGGACGGAAAAAAGAAATGCACAGATATAGGATGGGGGACACCTGGCTGAATGAAACTACGTGTGAAAGGGATCTAGGAGTCCAAGTAGACCATAAGCTGAACATGAGTCAACAGTGTGATGCAGCAGCTAAAAAGGCCAATGCGATTTTAGGCTGCATCAATAGAAGTATAGTTTCTAGATCAAGGGAAGTTATAGTGCCACTCTATTCTGCTTTGGTCAGGCCCCACCTGGAATACTGTGTCCAGTTCTGGGCACCACAATTCAAAAAGAGAAACTGGAGCATGTCCAAAGCACGGCAACTAAAATGGTGAAGGGTCTGGAAACCACGCCCTACAAGGACCGCCTTAGGGAACTGGGAATGTTTAGCTTGGAGAAGAGAAGGTTAAGAGGTGATATGATAGAGTCCCTGTTCAAATATTTAAAGGGATGTCATATTGAGGATGGAGCAAGCTTTGTTTTCTGCTGCTCCAGAGAACAGGACTCGGAACAATGGATGCAAACTGCAGGAAAAGAGATTGCACCTCAACATTAGGAGGAACTTCCTGACAGTAAGAGCTGTTCGACAGTGGAATAAATGGAATCTCCTTCCTTAGAGGTCTTTAAGCAGAGGCTGGATGGCCATCTGTCGGGGATGCTTTGATTGGGAGTTCCTGCATGGCAGAAGAAAGGGGTTGGACTGGATGGCCCTTGGGGTCTCTTCCAACTCTATGATTCTATGAGGTGGGTAGGCCTGCCAGTTGAGATCCGTCTTCATTGTCTTCTTAAAGGCGTCTAAGGTGAAGGTAAGATGGATCTCTTCTGGGTAAGCTGTTCCAGAGTCTAGGGGCCACAATGGTAAGTGTTCTATTACAATTATTATTATTATTATTATTATTATTATTATTATTATTATTATTATTGCACTGTAAATTTACAGAGTGCTGTACATAGAATCTTATATTTAGACGGATCCTTGCCCTCAGGCTTACAGTCTAAAAGAGACAACACAAAAGGAAGATGGGAAGGGGATGAGGTCCAGTGGGTCTTCTCTCCCTCCGGAGCCAGGACCAAGGCAGATGGACCGAAGGGAGGGCACGGCTTGTTTTCAATCTAGTAATAGGATGCTCTAATAAGTTTTCTCCTGATGTCCTGAGCCTGCGGGGTAGATTATGTAGGGAGAGGCGTTCCCTTAAGTAACTCAGGCCCAAGCCATATAGGGCTTTATAGGTAATAACCAACACTTTCTATTGTGCCCAGAAGTTGATCGGCAGCCAGTGTAAGGATACTGGTGTAATATGTTCTGATCTTGATGTTCCAGTGATCAGCCAGGCTGCAGCGTTTTGGATCAGTTGAAGCTTCCGGACCTGGTACAAAGGTAGCCCCATGTAGAGCGCATTGCAGAAATCTAAACGGGAGGTTACTAATTCATGTCCCGCCCGGCCAGGTAGGGGCACAGTTGGCACATCAACCAAAGCTGATACCAAGCACTCCTGGCCATTGACTTCACTTGGGACGTCAGTCGTAGAGAGGAGTCCGGGAGTACTCCCAAACTGCGGACTTCGTCTTTTAGGGGAAGTGTGACCCCGTCCAGGACTGTGATGAAATGAGTGAATGTGAGCAAGAGTGGCACTTTCTTACTAAAACAAAAATGGAGAAGCGCAACGCATGATATTGGGAGGAACCTGGCAAGCGAAGCGAAGATTCCCGAAATGTTGATGTGGCAATGGCGTATCCGTTAAAAAGAGGGTGCAGCTGCCTGTGGTATCTGTAAGAAGAACCTGTATCTGTAAGAAGACGTCCAAAAATGGCGAGAACAGCAATAAAGAACAGAACGCTTGGACATGAACTGATAAGAGGCGGAACACCTGAAAAACATCAAGCATGAAGCTTTGGCTTAAGCAAAGGTTTGTGGAGAAGAGCCAACGGCATTGGACTTTGCAAAAGTGAAGGACTTTGCAAAAGGTGTAAAAAGAAGAGGCTTTTCTAGCAAAGGTGTGTTTCTGTTCCTAGGCAAACAGAACACCCATGCACTTTGTGAAAGGCGACTGATCCCCGACTTCAGCAAAGTGCCTTTTTGTGTGTGAGTACATGTGTGTATATGTGTGCGTGCAAGGGCTCTCTTGGTGCTAAATGTTTGTCTTATTTGTATATCTTTAATAAATGTCACATGCATGGTGATTTAAACCCAAATTTGGTGTCTCAAAGTATCTGTTTCAGCTTGGCTTTGGGTAGATCCTTTGGAAAGGGGGAATTTACATTACACGCTCTCAGGAAACAAAGAACTGCCCTACGAAAACTTGGGCATGACAGGAATGGTTGACAAATCTCCTTCCCTGGGCTGCGGGTGCGAGTACCTCCGTTTTCTCTGGATTCAGCTTGAGCTTGTTTTCCTCATCCAGCCCATTACCGACTCAAGGCAGGCATTCAGAGGGGAGATGTTGTTGTTGTTGTTGTTGTTGTTGTTGTCACAGTGGGCCCTTGGTATCTGCTGGGGTTTGCTCCAGGGCCCTCCATAGATACCAAAATCCATGGACGATCAACTTGAATAATATATAATGGGGTATTATTATTATTATTATTAAAATATAACAAAACTTAGGTAATGACAACCACAATTTCAAAGGTTACATAAGTCGTTACTCTAAAGACGAGAGAACAGTTAGAATGTGTAAATAATAAGATCGACTTGTACCTTTGTTTCCAATTAGCAGAAAGGTTTAGAAAGGATTGTAAAGGGGCAAAAGAAAGTAACGAAATTAGATAAGATCATTGAAAGTAGAAGGAAAGAGACTTGGAGGACAAATTGGGCAAACATTCAGTGGTAAAGTGGGCCCTAAATGTGGGGAAGAGAATAGATCTTGACCTTTGGGGGAGCTCATGGGAAGGCGCTAAAATTCACTCTTTGCCAAACTTATAGAGAAAATTATATCAAGATGCTCTTTAGATGGCACATGACACCTGTTAAAATCGATAACATCTATAAAACGGCAAAAAATTAAGTGCCGGAAGTGTGAAAAGCAGGAAGGCACTTATTTTCATCTTTGGCGGAAATGTGCAAAAACTTCAAGAATTTTGGAAAGGGATTCCAAAATTAATTATTAGTATCTTACGCGTAGATATCCCACTGGATCCTCGCATAATTTTGTTAAATATGACTTGCTCCCTTGAAAATGTCCAGGCTAAGAAATTTTCGCAGAATATTCTCTAAATGGTTACTATAGCTAGAATCCTTCATGCACAATATTGGAAGAAAGCACAGACCCCGTCAGATGAAGCGTGGCTGATTAAGGTTAGAGAAGCTAAAAGTTTATCACACAGGAGGAATTTTGAGTTTATCACACGGGAGGAATTTCTCTCAATTTCGAATGGAGCCAATTCGAATTCACTTAAATTCTCTAGTTTAGCGGATTTACGTGAAGTCTAATTGCATTCGGAATGCATTCAGAATGACTTCCCATTTCCCAAAAATGACTCCCCATTGCCCAAAATTGTGTGAGATACTCGAATACGCAATAACGTGAAACCCCATGATTGCATTCGGATTGCCATTGCATTATACCCCTAAATTCTGTTGTATGATAAACTCCTAGATATCCTTACCTCTAGTTTAAAGAATGGAAAAACGGAGAACATTAAGACAGATTGGGAATGTTTAGATACATACTACGATCAAAAATGATATGACTTTTCTAGTTATCTTAACTAAGTATCTAAAGTAACAAAGTAATGTTATTTATCTTAGTCATTCACAGGTGAGATTATTTCATTAAGTTGACATAATGATCTTTATCCTTATAAATTTTTATTAGAGGATAATTAAATAATAGTTTTTAATTTTTAAGGAACACAGTTATAATAGCAGGGTATCATATGGTCTATTATTGGAAGGTATGGTTGGTTTATTTACTTATACACTGTATTTCTTATATGTATGTTATGTATTTGGAGTGTTGTATAAATTGTTGTGTATTAATGTTTTGTTTGTTGTGTTTTAATGTTCTGTGTGTTGTCAATGTGTTTCATTGATATCTGTATCTTTTTGTATTTCTATAATTGTTTAATAAATAAACCAATAAATAAACGGTTACATAAGTCATGAGCCCTGGGTATCCCCTGGGGTTTGGCTCCAGGACCTTCCATGGATACCAAAATCCATGGATGCTCAAGTCCCATTATATACAATGGGGTATTATCATTATCATCATCATTATTACAGTGAGCCCTTGGCATCTGCTGGAGTTTGGTACTAGGACTCCAGCCCATTCATAGCAAAATCCATGGATGCTCAAGTCTCATTATATACAGTGGGGTATCATCATCATCATCATTATGAGCCCTTGGTACCTGCTGGAGTTTGGTTCCAGGACCCTCCATGGATACTGTACCAAAATCCATGGATGCTCAGTTCCCAGAATGCCATAGCACTGAGCCAGAGCAGTTAAAGTGATGTCAAACTAGATTATTTCTGCAGTGTGGATGCACTCTAAGGACCTTATCAGACGTCGGGAATTGGAAATATAATCCAATGGCAATCCAAACGCAATCATGGGGTTTCACGTTATTGCAAATTAAAGCATCTCATGCAATTTCGGGCAATGGGAGTCATTTTCAAGTAATGGGAAGTCATTCTGAACGCATTCCAGACGCAATTGGAATTCACGTGAATTCGAATTGGCTCCAATCACAATAAAGAGAAATTCCTCCCATCTGATAAGGTCCTAAGTGACACCCCTTACCCCACTGCAAAGGTCATTATTCCTGCTGCCTCCTCAAACTGGCGCTGCCCAAACTGGACCCTCTCCAAAACTGGGCTTCTCCTGTTTTTTTCCTGATAAAAACTTGCCATTTCAGGGCTGAAGAAACACTTCCCATACCTGGCTTCACTCCCATATTTTTTTCCAGCTGCCCATTAGCAGTTTTTGAGCCTCGCATACAATGTCTTTCCCAGTTGCGTCTCTTTTGTGTCTCCACAAGGCATGACGCAAGTGGGCAGAAGGAGAGATGTAATGCACCAGACACTTCTTGTTCCATCGACTACAATTAAAGTGGATTTATTAAGCTGCCCAGACGGAAGAAAGGACGGAAAGAACAGTCTGGTTTTTTTAAAAAGGGAAAAGGGTCATTAAATATTATACTGGTGTTTACTTTACCAAAAGTAGATTCTTTACTTTACCAAAATCCTGGCAGTGGTTCTCAAATGCTGGACCTTCAACGTTTTTGGTTGTTGGTATTATTAACCAAATGCAAGGCACAGGATCATAAAGTTGGAGGAGACCCCCAAGGGTCATCCATTTCACCCCATTTTGCCATGCAGGAAGACACAGTCCAAGCCCTCCCTGGGACAGATGGCCATCCAGTTTAAAAGTCCTAAAAGGGGATGAAATGCCCTCCCTGCCTTTCCGCTGGTCAGTGATTCCCAAACATTGGTCCTCCAGGTGTTTTGGACCTCAACTTCCAGAAGTCTCTGCCATCTTGGCCAATGGTCTGGGATTCTGGGAGCTGAAGTCCAAAACACTTGGAAGGCTAAGGTTTGGGAAGCTGGTCCCTCTCCATGCCTCCCCATAAATATTTGCCCTCGATCATGGAAGCGTGTTGCGTTGTGCACACACAACCAGTCCGCAAAGGGGCTGAATTGTGTGCTTTCTTGCTGCACACCACACGGACCTCCAGGAATGCCTCCCCAGCTTGCAATACATGTGCCTTCATGTTGCAACCAGCAGAAAAGTTCTGGCCTGGAGAAAAGCACTCCAGGCAAATCCCACGCACATTGGGTCATCTTCCCAGCAGCTGCATCCTCCCTCCCGCTCTCTTTCTTATAATCTTTCTCTGATGAGGACACCTCCTCTCTGCTACACACAACAACACACACAGTGTCACAGAGGAGCACCTGCCACCCGGATCAGATGGCGCTCCAGCCTCCTCCTCCTCCTCCTGGATCACATCAACCCTCAAATGCCAGGAGAACAAGAGGGATTTTTTGCAGCTGCCTTGAAATGGAATCAGGGTTTTGTCCTTCCCAGGACGCTCCAGAAACGCCTTCCTCCCCCTCACAACCATCCCCAAGGCTCACTTCTCCACTTGCCGTTCTTGTGGTTGTGTGGCTTCAAACTGTTTCCGACACTATCACAGGTTGAGTCTCCCTGGCCTTAACCAAAACGCTTGGGACCAGAAGTATTTTGGATTTGGGGGGATTTTGTAATATCTTTATTTGCATATATCTTTGTTGTTTAACCATCATTGAGTTAGAGCCTTGACAGACCAGCCATTAAGGGTGGCCTGGGGGTGGCATTGGGGCAGGCATCCATCCGACGCATGCCCCAATTCCACTTCCAGGCCCGCATGGCACCGCTTGTCACATCACACGGCATGCGGCATCATGGTGCTCCTCTGGCACTGTGTCTACAGGATGCAGTGCCAAAGGAGCACAGAAAAGCTGCTTTCCAGGGTGCAGAAAGGCAAGATCAGAGCCGCTGCATGTAGTTGCCGCAGCCCCAATCCGGCACTAAAAGAGGCAGCTATAGGCCGGTCTTTATGAGGTGCCTGTACAGACCCTTAATCTCAACTCATGGTGACCCTGCAGATGGACATCTCCAAGACACTCTCTCTTCCACTACTTTTCTTAGTTCTTGTAGATTCACACCCAGGACCTCCTTAATGTCCATCCATCTAACATGTCGTCTTCCTCTCTTTCTCCTTCCCTCCACTTTCCCTAGAATTATGGTCTTTTCCAATGAGTCGTGTCTTCTCATGATGGGGCCAAAGTACAATGGCCTCAGTTTTGTCATCTTGGCTGCCTGGAGGGGCCATTTTGGTCCTGTGCATCTTATGGGCAAAAGAGAATACAGTCATGCCAGTCCCATGGGATGCACCAGATCCTTTTTGAATTGTGGTGCCCAGAACTGGACACAGGATTATTCCAGGTGAGGTCTGACATTGACTGCCTCTGCTTTTTGGCTGTGGAATTGCCTACAGTAGGAAAAGGAAGGACTTTTCTTCTTTTATGTTTCCAACTTCTTATGGTTCACCTTCTGGAAAGGATGCAGCCAGAGAGCTGAGAATTCATGGAACCATAACAGAAGATCTGACAATCTAAATGAGTGGAATTAAATTAATGAATTTGTTGAATTTTTTTTTTTTTTTTGAGAAAATAAAGTTAGCATAGGATATAATCTTCAACAGCTTTTACAACACTTATAAAGGAAACGTGGAATGGGATTCTCTCTCTCTGTTGCTGGTGTTTGAGAACATGAGTCAAACCAGAGGGAGATTGTCTCTGATCGTAACACTCAGAACAGCTTCCCAGTTGCAGAAATAGGAAGAAGCTGCTAAAGGAGAGAGGGAAGATCATTTTCCTTGTAGGAGAACTGAAGGTAAGAAAGTCTGAGAAGCCTTTGGTGTCCTCCTGTCTCAGCAGAAACGGTTGTTTTGCGTCAGGCGGAGGTGCCTTTAGGCTCGCAAGGGTCAGGCGCGGAGAGTGTGAGCGGCATCCCCAAGAACCCAAGGAAGGAAGGCCATGGGGCCCTTTGGAAGGAGTGCTGCATCCCTTGCAGAGCATTGGCGGCCTTCAGGCTGCTCCCAGCAAGGAAAAGGCCAAATTATTCAGCTGGTTTTGCCTTGCTGCTGTTGCAGAAAAGTGTTTTGTCAGGTGACTCATCCCTGAAACTTGAAAGGCCACTTTCCCAAGGCTGGAAGTGAAGGAGGGCTGCGGGTGTTGCATGGAGAACCAGGAGGGGATTCCAGGGGTCTATAGGGTTGCCAATTGACCAGGAACAAACCTTCCATCGTTTATAGGTTTTTGTGGGTTTTTGGGCTCTGTGGCTGTGTTCTAGAAGACTTTATCCTGACATTTCACCGGCATCTGTGCTTGGCACCTCCATCGTTTGCTTCTGTGCATTTGGCAGCCATTCAATAAGCAAAAACCTGCCGGTGGGTTGTGGCACTGACAAAAGGGCAGGACCACCTTTGACTAATGCATGCCATTTGTATGCCTATACAGTCATAGAGTTGGAAGAGACCCGCAAGGGCCGCCAAGTCCAAACCCCTTCTGCCATGCAAGAATATACAACGACAATCCAAGCCCTCCCTGTGCCAGCCTCTGCTTAAAAACAGCCTCCAAAGGAGGAGACTCCACCACTTTCCAAGGCAGGCAGCAGCATCTTCCACTCTGAAACAGCCGTCAGGAAGTCTTTCCTAACGTTTAGGTGGAATCTCTGTTCCTGGAGCTTCCATCCATTGCTCCATTGTGTCCTGTTCTCTGGAGCAGCAGAAAACAAGCTTGCTCCCTCCTCAATATGACATCCCTTCAAATACTTAAACAGGGCTCTCATATCACCTCTTAATGCCCAGTTCCATACGCCTCTCTTCAATGGGCTTCATGCTCTCCAGACCTTTCACCGTTGTCGTTTCCTTCCTCTGGACACGCTCCAGCTTGTCCACATCCTTCTTGAATTGTGGTTCCCAGAAATGGACACAGGATTATTACAGGTGAGGCCTGACCAAAGTAGCACAGAGTGACAGAAGTCAGTTGGAAAGTTGGCAACCCTGTTTCTAAGCAAGCTCAGGAGGGCTGTGCATAGATTCCCAGAGTTCCCAGGGCCTTCCCAGTCTTCTCTGTTCCTGGGGGAGTAATCTCAGGGTGAGAGCATTGCCTTGAAAATTAAGTGTGTGGGTTTTGCATGAGTTAGAGTTTGTGGTTTTCATCTGTGCAACTGTGGTTGATGCTATGGAATTCTGGGATTTATAGTTTGCTGTGGCACCAGAGCTCTCTTAACCTAACGTTGAGCTGGAATCTCTTTTCCTGTCACTTGCATCCATTGTTCTGGGCCCTGTTCTCTGGAGCAGCAAAAGCAACAGTTTCCAAAATTCCATAGCCTTGAGCCATGGCAGTTAAAGCGGTTTCAAACTAGATTATTTCTGCAGTGCAGATGGAGCCTGGGTGAGCTGGCTGGGAATAGTGGCCCTAGGCAGCTGGACCGTGGCTGGGGCAATGGGTTCAGCCTCAGGAACGCCTGGCATCTTTGCTCACGCTTTTAATGAACAAAGCAACAAATCTGGGGATGAATCCTTTCCATTAAACTGTTTTAGGCCAGGATTTCCCCATCAGGGTTGTGTTGTATTGGTCTTGGCTTGTGCACAGCCCTTGGGTTGAATGGAGATATTGCTGAACAGACCCAAGAAGGAACCAGATGGGCAACCGAGTGCACAGGTGCATCCATGTGCAATGCACATCCATGCACATCTCTAACAACTTGCAACTTTGCTTCTGCAATCTTAAACTGAAGGTGGATGTTCTGCACCAGGCAAAAATGTCATAGTATCCTAGAATCTTAAGAGATGGAAGGGAACACGAAGACCATTAAGTCCAAAGACATGCAAGACATCAATGGGGTCCCAGTCTTAGTGTTGCATCTTTAGCAAATTACATGTCTTTGACATGTTACAATGATGTATTAATGCTAATACTGACATATCCTGACTCTGTCCAAAGGCTGCAAGGAGGAGCAGCAGTTGGTTTAGTAATTAACTAACACGGCTCAGCTGAAGAGGGTTGACTGTACTTATTTATTTTGCCTGTTTATTTTAATTTTATTCCTTTATATCACATATTTCCTCCAGGTAGCCCAATGCCGCCTACATGGTGGGCCTACTCCGTTCTATAATCATAGAGTTGGATGGGACCCCCAAGGGCCATCTCCTCCAGCCTCTACCAGTTCCTTCCAACAACCCTGTCAGGTAGGTTAAGGACTGGGAAGGAAGGGAGAGAAAGACTGACCCTTGGTCACCTAGTAAGTCTCATGGTCCAGCAGGGACCTGGCCTTGCATTTCCTAAACCGCAGAGTAACATAATGCTAGGAAAGATGGAAGGGAGTAGAAAGAGAAGAAGGACACAAACTAGAGGGATACCCAAGTTGAGCCCAAACATGAGTTTGCAGGACCTGAGCAGAGCAGTGGAGGACAAGGAGGCTTGGAGATGCCTCATCCAGAGGGTCGAGGTTGACATGAAGGCAGTTAGCAACAGCAACAAAGCATGACATGCTAACCACTACACTGCACTGCCATTTGGATGCTGTTGGCTGGAATTTGAATGGGCTGCAGCTGTAGAGGGTCATAAAATCATAAAATCATAGAATCATAGAAATTTAGAGTTGGAAGAGACCCCAAGGGCCACCCAGTCCAACCCCCTGCCATGCAGGAACTCCAAATCAAAGCATCCCTGACAGATGGCCATCCATCCTCTGCTTAAAGACCTCCAAGGACGGAGGCTCCACCACACTCCGAGGGAGTGTGTTCCACTGTCGAACAGCCCTTACTCTCAGGAGGTTCCTCCTAATGTTGAGCTGGAATCTCTTTTCCTGAAATTTGCATCCATTGTTCCGGGTTCTAGTCTCTGCAGCAGCAGAAAACAAGCTTGCTCCCTCCTCAATATGACATCCTTTCAAATATTTAAACAGGGCTATCATATCACCTCTTAACCTTCTCTTCTCCAGGCTAAACATCCCCAGTTCCCTAAGACGGTCCTCAAAGGGCATGGCTTCAAGACCCTTCTCCATTTTAGTAGCCCTCCTTTGGACCCGCTCCAGTTTCTCCGCATCTTTTTTGAATTATGGTGCCCAGAACTGGACACAATATTCCAGGTGGGGCCTGACCAAAGCAGAATAGAGGGGCACTATGACTTCCCTTGATCTAGACACTAGACTTCTGTTGATGCAGCCTAAAATCGCATTGGCCTTTTTAGCTGCCATATTGCACTGTTGGCTCATGGTCAGCTTGTGGTCTTCTTGGACCCCTAGATCCCTTTCACACCTATAAGTCTCCTTCCATCTGTGTGGATCCTCACCAGAACTGGTTATTCAAAGTCCTTGCAAAAACAGAAATTGAGCCAGGAATGCAAGAGAGGGGTAGGGAGGCCGGCTCACCCACCTACCAACCCAACCAGCTGGGCTCATAGTCTCAGAGAAGGAGACCCATCCTGTGCCTGGAGCAAAGGAGAGGCGTCTGCAGTGCTCAGCGGTTTTGCTCGGCTGACGCTCTTCCTCTGCATCTGAGCTCGGTCTGGATGATGAAACTCAGGCCCTCCAGTTCCCTGGGCACTGGGAACACTGGTCCACCCTGACATTTGGGACACATGGGGGCAAGGAAGAACCAGCTTTGGCACAATGCAGGCCAGCAGATGTGTGCAGCCTCTTGGCACCCAAAGAGAAGCCCCTGTGGTCCTTCTGCCTGAGCTCAAGCAAACGGGTATTAATGCTCAGCAGTGCTGTCAGCACCTATAATGGTGCAAGGTGCTAAGCAATAACTCCGAGTCTCCAAGTTACTACAGAGTATTTACAGCACTATACACAAACCAACAGCTATCCTATCAACCATTCTGTAAGAACAGCAGAATATAGGCCGCACTCATGTTAATACACTTTGTCCATGACATGATCATCTCACACAGGTGTGTGCAATAGTCCTCCTTCATCATGTCTCCTGTGTCATTCCAGGTGTATCCTATATGGTTTTATTATTAAAAATAGCTAATACCCCAGAGGACAGGATCAAAATTCAAAATGACCTTAACGGATTGGAAAGCTGGACCAAAGATAACAAAATGAACTTCAACGGGGGAAAAATGTAAAGTACTGCACTTCGGCAGAAAAAAAATGTAATGCTTAGATATAGGATGGGGGACACCTGGCTTAAGGAGACTTTTAAGAGTGAAAGGGATCTAGGAGTCCAAGTAGACCATAAGCTGAACATGAGTCAACAGTGAGATGCAGCAGCACTGTCCTGCCTCTTCTTGGCTGCGTCTGCACTGCAGAAATAAAACAGTCTGACACTGCTTTAACTGCCATGGTGCTGTCTTATGGAACCCTGATTTGTAGTTTGGTGAGGCACCAGCACTCTTTGGCAGAGCAGGCTAAAGGTCTGGCAAAACTACAGATCCCAGGATTCCACAGCATCCCAGCAGGTAAAGGAGGCTGAGTGAGCATCCTTCAGGTGGGAAGGCCAAGGGCGCCCTCTGCTGGTCGCCAGGCCTTTCCTTCCCTCACCTGCTGAGATGCTTCATGCTTCATGCAGAGCTTTGAGCCATTTCTGAGCCCAACTGCAGGGTCCTTTTTCAAAGAGAGGGGCGTATTGGTCTGTATAGAAAGGAAAAGGGAGGAGGAATTATAATCCTGGAAGGGACCATCCAGACCATCCAATCCAACCCTCCTGCCCCCACCAAGCCACATCTCTGGGGTCCTGCCTTGGCCGCCTTCCTCCCCCGGTGCCTTCCAAAATCCCAAAGAATGGGGATCAAGGTCTTGTGTTTCTGCAAGACTTGGACACGGCTATGAGCCTTGTGTCAAGGAGGCCTGCAAGGCAGGACCCAGGTTAAGAGGCAATATGAGAGCCCTGTTTAAATATCTGAAGGGGTCTCATGTTTTTCAGATGGTGAAAATAATCCAGGATGAATCCAGGTCGACTCTCTGTTGTTCACGCATCCCAAAAGCATCCGATTAAGTTTTTGGAGGGGCTGCAAAAAAAAAACAACCCCACGTAATCTGAGATAATCAATATAAAGGTTTTCCCTTGATCGTCGATAGTGTGAATAAGAGATACGAATGGACCTGAATAGACCCAGGATAAAACTCTGCATGCTTTGAAGATGCTCCAAATGCATTTGCATCACAGACTCCTTCTTTATCGAGGGTCGGCACATGTGAGCAACCGAATATCCAGAGATGCACATCAGTCAAAACCGAAATGCATGGCTGAGATCATTCACATCATTGCACTAAAAAAATGATGTCTGAATGACCCCCAAATTTGGCCTAAGAAGAGGAGGAAGAGGAAGGGATTCTTTCAATCATCTTGAAATCGAAATGGCTGAGGCTGGCAAAGGAGGGGAGAGGAAACAAGGGTCCACACTGGAGAACTAACCTGTTTTGGCACCGCTTTAACTCTTTTCTGGCCCAAGGCTATGGAATTCTGGGAGTTGGAGTATGTTGTGGGCCCAGAGCGGAGCAGAGCCCCGCAACATACTCCAACTCCCAGAATTCCATAGCCTTGGGCCAGAAAAGAGTTAAAGCGGTGCCAAAACAGGTTAGTTCTCCAGTGTGGATGCAGACTGAGTTAGACAAAGGTTAATAGAGGGCCCCCCTAAATTGGCGGGGGAAAAGGAGGGGTGTCTTTGGCCCCAGGTTGGATGGGGGGAGGTCTCCTTTCTTCTTCTTCTTTTAAACTTTATTTTAAAGTAGAGGTTGGATTGCCATCTGTCAATAGGGATGCTTTGATTGAGAGTTCCTGCATGGCAGAAGCGGGTTGGATTGGATGGCCTTTGGGGTGTCTTCCAACTCTAGGATTCAATGAAAAGAGATTCCACCAAAACATTCGGAAGAACTTCCTGAGAGCAAGAGATGCTCCATAGTGAAAAACAATGCTGCCTTCGAGGACGGCTGAGTCTCCTTCCTGAATATTTGGAGGTTTTTAAACAGTCTGGATGGCCGTTGTCTGTTGGGAATGCTTGGATTGTGTCTTCCTGCATGGCAGAATGGGGATGGACTGGATGACTTTGGGGGTCCCTTCCAACCCATGGTGCAAATAGTAGAACCACATACATAAGGAAACGTAAGAGTGTGTAAAAGACCAAGGGGATGGCAGCCAAGGTACATATTTGGGGAGCCAGGGAGGAGACCACCCCACTTTATGGAGAGCAAGAGACCCTCCTGCCCTGCCCCTGAGTTTAATAATAACAGCCCAGTGGAAAGAACAGCCCAAGAGAGTCTGATTAAGGAATTCTAATGCTCCCCAATGAGGGCCATAAAGAACATCATGGGATCTTTTAGAGGACATTGGCCCCTCCAAGCCTTGGCCGGAGCTGGGTCCACCCTTGTCCCCTCGGCAAGGTGACCGGAGAGGCCAGAATGGGCAGCCAGACCAGTCTCAGCCCCTTCCCCAGAAGAGGACCACATCCCAGCCAGGCCTTGCTCATTAGAGGTCATTCCTTGGCTAATTTTGCAGAGAGGGCTTTCTCCTCCTCCGCTTCTGCCAGTCTCTTATCCCAGGATAGATCTCTCTTTCGTGGGGGCAAAGGGGCGCCAGCGCTGGGCCAGGCCCAGATTCGGGCGAGATAGGCCTGGCCTCCAAAGCCATTTCCTCCGTTCCAGCTAATGGGAGAAACCAGGAGAGCCTGCCCTATCTGCCCCATCTCTCCTGGCCCGGCTGCTGCATCCAAACTGGGTCATTATCCGCCTAATGTTCCCCTCCTGCTCTTTCCTGCATCCCTCGGGGCACGCGGGCATTCGTTCCACTTGGCAGAACCAAGAGGAGGTTGTGCGGTTTGGGCGTGTGTTTGTGTACAAGAACTTCCCACTTGCAAACTGAAATGGACCTGTCTTTGGACCGCTGCGAATGCACCAAGCCCAGCCCTTGGGGGAAAGGTTGATTTCTTAGACTACAAGTCCCAGAATCCCCCAGCTGGCTTGGCCAGCAGCAGTTCCATTTTCATTCACTCTTGACAAAACCCGCCACTGTCTCCCCAGCCATCCGTATGTTGTGTGCCTTCAAGTCGTTTCCAACTTATGGAGGCCCTAAATGGTGAAGGGTCTGGAAACCATGAAGCCCTATGAGGAGAGACTTAGGGAGATGCTGGGGATGTTTAGCCTGGAGAAGAGAAGGTTAAGAGGTGATATGATGCCCCTGTTTAAATATTTGAAGGGATAATGTCACATTGAGGAAGGAGCAAGCTTGTTTGCTGCTGCTCCAGAGACTAGAACACAATGGAGCAATGGATGGGAGCTCCAGGAAAAGCGATTCCAGCTCAACATCAGGAGGAACCTCCTGATAGTAATAATAAATATTTCAAGGGGTTTCCTATTGAGGGAGCTTGTCTTCTGCTGTTCCAGAGAATAGGACCTGGAACAATGGATGCAAACTACGTCCATCCTTTATAGACATGTTTGTCAGACGAGAGATCTTGCAGCACCTTGAGACTCACTGAAAGAAAGAAGATGGCAGCATGAGCTTTCCTAGGCTTCAGTCTACTTCCTCAGATGCATTTAGATGCAACAACAACAACAACAACAACATGTGGAAAGATCTTGAAACTCCTTTGAGACTCACTGAAAGAAAAAAGGTTGGCAGCCCGAGCTTTCCTCCTAGGCTTCATAAGTCTCAAAGGTGCTGCAGGATCCCTTTGAGGCTGATTTTGGAGACTGAAAACATAAGGATGCCTTTGAGAAAACTTGACCTGGGCAGCTGCTGCCCCCTGCTGGCCTTTCTGTGCCATGGGTCTCCCTCTCTTCTTGGCCTCCAGGTGAGGCTTCCAGGTGAGGCGTCTGCAAACAGGTTGGAAGAAAACCTTTCCTCCCCAAAACACTTTCAGCAAGACTCTTAAATCCTATGTGAAACACCCAAGTATTGCACCCCTGAGAATGGTCCAGCTACAAACAAAATCTCTAACCATTTCCAGCTACAGATTTTTATAACTGGGTAGAAAAATTGGAGAGGCACCATGGTGTAGTGGTCTGAGCATTGGACTATGACTCTGGAGACCAGGATTTGGATCCCTGCTCAACCATTGAAACACCCTGAGTGCCCTTGGGCAAGTCACACTCTCTCAGCCTCAGAGGAAGGCAATGGCAAACCTCCTCTGAACAAATCTTGCCACTAAAACCCCAGGATAGCTTTGCCTTGAAGGTACACAACAACAAGGGAATTGTGCCCAGCATCATCTGGGCTGATGTTGGTAACTTGCTTAGGATGAGAATGAAACCAACTTTTGATCGGGAGGACTTAAAATTCCTTAAAACCTGTTGCACAGCACGTTCCACACAGAATAGACCCAAAATAGCAACATTCTGGGCTGGAGGGGGAGAAAAAGGCTGGAATTGGCAGATCTGTCCTGAATTTACACATCCATATTTGGGATATAAGTATTGGGTTGGGCCCAAATAGGTTCATAAATGTGTTGCTGGTGGCACTAATGATGGGGGTGCATTCCCTCCAGGGCCAGTGGCCATCCGACCCTCAGCCCTGGCCACTGATGGCCTCCGGGTCCACCAAAACTACTGTCTATACTCATGTACAAGCCGCCCTCGTGTATAAGTCGAGGGAAGGTTTCAGGGTCAAAATCCTGGATTTTTTATATGACCCATGGGTAAGTCGAGAGTAAAACATAGAGGGCTATAAGGAAGGATGGAAAGGTGGAAATACCACTTCCATCCTTCCTTCTCCTTCTTTGGACCTCTCTCCAGGCTTGCAAAATAGACTGGGAAGAGACACAAGTGATTTTAAATGGAATTTTTTTTCCATATGCAAAGAAGCCTTGCAAAACGGACTGGGGACGGAAGGAATTGGTGTTAAATAGAGAGTGGGGCATCAGGCTTGCTTGTTTTTGGACCTTCCTAAGCAGTACTAGTGTATTGACTTGTATATAGTTCGACTGAGGATTTTAGGATTTATGAGGCATAAATTTCTCGACTTATAGTCAGGTACATATGGCATCCATGGTGTGCAGAACCCTCACCTCCAAGCAAATCCAGTGCCTTGAATATAGTCCCGTTATCAATATATCTCAGTTCCAGAGTCTACCAAATGTTACCAACCAGGATTTTGGAGGACCAGTGACGCAGAATCTGGGGATCCATGAGGGATCATAGAGCTGGAAGGGGATGGAAGGAGCTTCCTCAGATGCATTTGGTGGAACAGAAAGCCAGGGACAGACTTATATATGCCATTGGTGTGTGAAGATATCCTCACAGGACCTTCTCACACATCGGTGGCATATATGGGTCTCTGCCCCTGGCTTACCATTCCACCAAATGCATCTGAGGAAGTAGACTTTAGTCTAGGAATGCTCATGCTGCCAACTTTTTTCTTTCAATGAAGCTCAAAGGTGCTGCAAGATCTCTCTACATGCAAACTCCTTTCAAGTTCGGGCTAAAACCAGGAGTGGGTTCTCCTCCCCACTGACATGGGAGCCCCCCACCCTCCACTGCCTATCCATACCAGTTGCACAGAAGAACAGGGGCATTTGCCCAGTTCATCTCCTCCTGCCGCTGGTCTTCCCACCAGGTGCTTCCAATGGTCACTTATGTCTTTTTGGGACACAGGACTTGAGAAGCCCCTTTGGGGCCCAATTCGGACCCATCAGAGCAATTCTAGGTCGTTGCCGGACAGCCATCTTCCTGGGTGACCAAGGAAGGCTCAATTGTGGCGGACATCTTCAAGGACACCGGTGCCTTCCCAGAAAGTTAAGCGGCCGCAGCCGGATTAACACAGAAGACAAAGGCGCGTGGACACACAGCATGTTTTATTCAGAGCCTTGGCCTGGGTCTCTTTCTTCCTGTTTGCATTCATCATCTCTAATCCCCTCCGTAATTCCAGATGAACCTCTGCTGACTCCCACCGTCACCTCCGTCGCCACCAGAATTCAAATGCTTGGCCCAGAAAGATGGGGAGGAGGGAGCTTGCTGGCTGCCCGCCCAGGGCTGGACATTGAGTGCCCTTGGCCTCTTGGCCAAAGAGGGCAAAAGCCCTGGCCCTGAAGAGGATGGGGCCACCAGCAAGAAACGGGGGTCCTGGGCACCCCTTCTTTCGGAAGGCAGCTGGAGCAGAAGGGCTGGCGGTCATGTTTTGCACAACGGTTGAGACATAGACATTGTGGATGAGAGCATGGCTGGTGTTTGCATTGTGAAAACCTTGTTGTTGTTGTGCACCTTTCAGTCATTTCCAACACAGGCAAGCCTATGCGATGCATAGTCCTTTTGTGACTGACAAAGGTGTAGGACTATTCAACATCTTTATCAATGACTTAGATGAAGGCATAGAGGGCATGGCTGTCAAATTTGCAGATGACACCAAATTAGGAGGAGTACTAATACTCCAGAGAACAGGATCAAAATTCAAAATGGCCTGAATAGACTAGAAAGCTGGGCCAAAGCTAACAAAATGAAATTCAACACAGAGAAGTGTAAGGTACTGCACTTAGGACGGAAAAATGAAATGCATAGATATAAAACGGGGGACACCTGGCTGAATGAGACAACATGTGAAAGGGATCTAGGAGTCCAAGTAGACCAGAAGTTGAACATGAGTCAACAGTGTGATGCAGCAGCTAAAAAGGCCAATGCAATTTTAGGCTGCATCAATAGAAGTATAGTGTCTAGATCAAGGGAAGTCATAGTGCCGCTCCATTCTGCTTTGGTCAGGCATCACCTGGAATAATCCTGTGTCCAGTCCTGGGCACCACAATTCAAAAAAGATGTGGAGAAACGAGCGTGTACAAAGGAGGGCGACTAAAATGGTTTAGCCTGGAGAAGAGACGGTTATGAGGTGATATGATAGCCCTCTTTAAGTATTTGAAGGGGTGTCATATTGAGGAGGGAACAAGCTTGTTTCCTTCTGTACCAGAGACTAGAACGCGGAACAATGGATGCAAGCTCCAGGAAAAGAGATTCGACCTAAACCTTAGGAGGAACTTCCTGACAGTAAGGGCTCTTTGACAGTGGAACACGCTCCCTCAATGGAGTGCAATGGAGTCTCCCTCCTTGAAGGTCTTTAATCAGAGGCTGGGTGTCCCTCTGTCAGGGATGCTTTGATTAAGAGTTCCTGCATGGCAGAAGGGGGTGGACTGGATGGCCCTTTTTGGGGTCTCTTCCAACTCTATGATTCTATGATGTGATTAATATCATGTGATGCTGTGTTGCCATGAATGTGAGCTTTAGGGCCCAAACAGACAGGCCAAAATAAAGCTGCTTTGGGTCACTTTGGAGGTACGCTGTTTAAATGAATCACGCGTCCTAAGAGACCAGAAGCCACACCAAAGCCACACAGCACAGCTTTGGCGCAGCTTCTGGCGTCTTAAGATGCATGTGTCATTTAAACAACATACCTCCAAAGTGACCCAGAGCAGCTTTATTTTGGCCTGTCTCTTCAGCCCCATTTTAGTCTCTGCAGCAACTAGCATAGTAACCACCTGATACCAATGTTCTTGTATATACTTGTGTATAGCCCTGCCTAATTGAGAAAGGCCAGGTGGCTGTAATGTAGGTAACTGAACAGTCTGTAAATACTGTAGCAAGCAATGTTCAGGGAGTATTTTTCCTTTTGTTTTCCCCATTTCTCCCTCTTTATGAGACTAGAAGTGGTCTTATGTTCTCAGGGCTATGTTGATTATTTGCTTCCTGCAAGTAAACATAAAGTAGCTAGAGCTACTGTGTGCTGTTTTTCCCCAAAAAAACGTATCACTGGGTTTTCTTAGCAAGATTTATTCCAAGGAGGTTTTCCCTTGCCTTCCTCTGCAGCTGAGAAGCTCAACCAGGGAGTTGCCAAAGCTGAGCAGGGATTTGAACCCTGCTCCTCAGGAGTCCAACTCAAACCACTGGCAGCTCTCTCCCAGAGTTTTCTTGGAAAGATTCATTCCGAAGAGCTTTGCCACCCTGGCCTTCCTCTGAGGCTGAGAACATGTGACTTGTCCAAGGTCATCCAATGAGTTTCCATGGTTTGAGTGGAGATTCGAACCCTGGCCTCCCAGAGTCCTGATACCATGCTGATTGTAAGTCAGCTCCAAAAGGGTGATGCTCTCCCAGGCAAGATTTCTTCAGAAAAGGTTTCCCATGGTGGTCTTCTTGGGAGATGAGAGAATGTGACCAAGGCCATCCAGTGGGTTTCTGTAGCTGAGCAGGGATTTGCACCCAGGTCTCCAGAAGTCCCAGTTTTACAATCGAACCACTATACCACAGTGATTCTCCCCAACTAGAGAGATGCTAGAAGCATCAAATCAATGGTAGAATGAGTAGATCCAATGGATCCAATGGCTCTCCTCTTGTCAGGACACACAAGAGGACTGGGGCCCATGTGGAAGGGCTACCCTTGCAGAACACCACTCATGCAGCCATCAACTCAGTGGGTCTGTTGCACAAAAGCCAGAAGAGCACAACAGTTTGTGTGCGACCTTCAAAGGGATGTGAGACTCTCCTACATTCTTTGGGAAACAATCTGCCAATTGCAAAACCTGAGCTGCTAAATCGAAGCAGGGCCCTTTTGCAGGACCTGCTTGGCCACTTTGCAAAAAAAGCACTTTGCTAAACCTGAGCTGCTCAATGCCTGTGTCAATGGCCTGCTGCGTCATATCTTGGCTCATGGTGGATGATCTCCACAAAGGACTGGACGAGAGAGCATGGCACTGTTAGTTCACCTGGACCTCTTGTCAGCTTCTGATACCCCTGAAACACCAAAGATGTTGGGGAAGGTGAAGCAAGAAGACTGTTTTCTGCTTCTCCAGAGGATGGGATCCAAACCAACAGAATTCAAATGACAAGAAAGGAGATTCCTCCTAAACACCCTGAGTAGTTGTTCCACAGCAAGCAATGGACTGCTATGGAGGGTGGTGGCCTCTCCTTCTTTGGAGGGATTGAAGCAAAATCAGGGGTACTTTGGTCTTGATGGGTGCATCATTGGGGTTGGGCTAGATAGCCCTTGCTATTCTGGAGGGAAGCATCAGAGGGTGACTAGGCTGAAAAAAGTGTCTCCGCAACCAGGGAAAGTTTGGGAAGCTGAAGAATTACCAGGCCCTTAGGAAGAAGGCTAGGTTGCTCCATCCTCTTCTATGACATCTCTTCAAATATCCTCATACAAAAATAGTTTGCACTCCATTAACTTCATGAAGGATGGTGAGGAGAGGAGAGGAAGGGACTGTGCCTTTCCCAGTCGTCTCAGGCAAAAGCAAACTGGGGCAGCCTCTCTGAGCTTGTTTGTGTGCTCTTCCTCGATCAGTCATAACTTCTGCCATCCCGAACCCTATCTGGTGTTGCTTGGCCACAACGTGTCCCAGTTTTCGTCTGTGAAATTTGGGCGGGTGTGCCTCTATTCGAGAGAGTTCTGGGTGGTGTCTGTTTGCTCCAGCTTCTTTCGATTGTGGTATTATTTTAAAAAATCTGTTTTGACCTGTTCCTTCGTTTGAACTGTATGCCTTCTTCATCCAGAGTGTATTTAGCCACCTTAAGTGCCACTTTGCAGCAGAAAAGAGGGACCCAAATGAGTAGCTCCCCAAAGCCAAGGAGATGCCCAGATTAAGCTTTATTACCAAGAACAAAGTAATAGGAAAGAAAGCATTTGCATGCAAGCATATCTCTGTCACTTGATGTCTGCAGCATCTAGTGATGGTTAATGTGTGCACAGACAGAGAGAGACTTTTGGGATCACCCGTCTCTCCATCTGGAAAAGGAGCCACTCTGTCCACATGTGAACTTGCAACTGACCAGGTGGCAAAGAGGCCCACTGGTGCCTGGAAGGACCATAATGTGGACCATAAGGACCATAATATGGGCACCCCCTGAAAGCCCAGCTGGTGATGCCAAGCCAAGCAGGTCCTCTCAGCTTTCCGTTGGGGTCAAAGTGTGGGACGCTGGGGAGGTTTCAGCCCCCCGGAGCACTTTGGAAAGATGGCTCCCTCCCTGCAGGCTCCTGGGACTTCTTATCGGAGGAGTTTCTTTGCACCAAGATTGGATTATGCATTCAGCGCCATCTTCCGCGCCAGCTCTGCTCGCCCTGCCTCCCTTGGATCTTTATTCATGATCTTTATTCATGACCTTCCTCTTATTTCTCCTTTATTCAGTTGTGCATTTCTCTCCCCCCTTCCAAACCCCTTTCCCCACTTCCTTTTGATTATCTTTCCTCTTTCCATATCTCCAGGTCTCTCTCGATTTCCATTCTTATCCCAGTAATTGTCTTCCTTCCTCTACTCCTCAAACCCAGCAACCCATCATTGCAAACACCAGTTCTTGCCATTCCTAGCTGCGGGCAAAGAGATGTGGCAAAGAGAACAATGCTCCTGAGCCTTAAGGTTAGCAGATCGGGACTGTGCCAAGTTCCAAGTGCTGTGTTTTCAAAGGGAAGAGGTCCTGGTAATGCCACTCAGCGCAAAACTGGAAGCATCGACCACAGCTGCACAGATGATGCCATGCAAAGAAAGGGGAGAATGTATACATGCATCCTTTTCAGAGCAGTGCCCTCGTCCTGAGATTCTTCCCCTTCGCCCTGAGGACCAGAGCAGAGGATCCAGCCAGGCTATGAACCTCAGGGCTATGCTCTGAGATCTAGGGATCCTGACAAGGGAAATGGATAGGATTCCCAGGTTTCAGGTCTTGGACTTCTTCAGTGGGAGGCATCTCAGTGTGAGAGTGTCACCTTGAAAATTGTGTGTGTATGTGTGTGTGTGGAGTTTATCGCACGACGGGAATTGGAAGTATAATCCAATGGCAATTTGAATGCAATCATGGGGTTTCATGTGATTGCGTGAAAGCTGATCACACACATTTCCGGGCAAAGGGAAGTCCTTCCAAACGAAATCGTGGAGTTTCACATTATTGCGTGAGAAACTATCACACACAATTTTGTGCACTGGGATGCAATTTTGGGCAGTTATGAATGTGATGTGGCATCAATACGCAATCATGTAAATTCAATGAACTAGCAAATTCACTCAATTCCGAACTGGCCCCACTTTTTCTTTTGAAATTGAGGGAAATTCCTCCCGTGTGAGAACGTCCATTGTGTGTGTTTCCGATGCCTCGCTGCAGCAGATTGCTAACACAGAGTGTTTTCTGTTCCATACAGAGCTTGGGAAACACAGGCTGAGATCCCACATCATAGTTGCATAGTGTAAAGCTAAACTTGCGTAGTTAAGTGGCAGCTGCATTATGGCAATAGCATTAGCATTTACGTTTCTATACCAGTTATCAGTAAGCTAAGCTCTCTCTAAGTGGTTTATACTCTGTAAGCCAATTGCCCCCAAGAAGCTGGGGACTCATTTGACTGACCTACAAAAGGATGGAAGGTTGAGTCAACCTTGGAGCCCCTGGGATCAAGCTCACAACCTTGCGGCTGCAGTTATACCACCCTCTTTTCAACACTGTACCACCAATTGAGCCCCCTTCTTCTTCTTCTTCTTCTCCCCCTTTGCCATGGGGAGTAATGCACCGCAGCTCTTTCTGCAATCCCAAGGAAGACAGTTGCGCATGGAAGGCACTGACGAACAGGCATGCAAAATCTATATTTGCAGAAGTCTGCTTTTTGCAATTGCGAACTCAATCCAGCCAAAGGAGTACCAGGGCATTTGCAGGGAGCTTATTTGAACACCAACAGGATGCCAACTTTAATTCTCACCCAGAGGAATATTTTTCTTTCTTTCATTAGACTGCATATATATGCCACTTGAATGTCATGCTTTAAGAAGCTGTGGTTGATGCTTCATCTAAATGACAACACCAGCCTCCATCCTGAGCGACATCACCAGGGACTGCCCCAAAGCTTCAGGTTTTGCCCCTGAAATCCCAGGGCATAAAATGCTCCAGATGTCCTCCTTTCCCAGGACATGTCCTCCATTTCAATTTTCTGCCCAGGAGGAATTCCAAAATGTCCTCCATGTACAGCATGATCAAGAAACATAAATTTACACGTACTTATTTTGGTGTTTTTTTAGCTTTTATTTGGTAATGTCCTACATTTTACAGGGCCTTTTCCTTCTTTGCAGTGGTCACTCTGCTCCTGACTTGGCAAGGCTGGGAGAGGAGGACCGTCACATTCTCTCCTCCTACTCTCCCCAAAATTGGCATTTACTGCCCATTCCAGCCCCGTTTCCCCAGTGGGCAGCGCCTTGGCATCCCTGCCATCCTGCCTCAGCCATGCCAGCTGGGCCATTGGCAGCAAGGGCCAAATCCTTTGATTGAGAGTTCCTGCGTGGCAGGTGGGGGTTGGTCAAGATGCCCCTTGGGGTGTCTTCCAACTCTAGGATCCTATGTATTCCTGCATGGCAGTTTATTTTTGGGGTGTGTTTTTGCATACCAGCTGGTTTTAAGCAGAGGTACAATAGCTAACATGACATACTGGTTTGAGCATTGGACTGTTGACTCTGGAGACCGGGGTTCGAATGTCTGCTTCGGCCACGGAAACCCACTGAGTGACCTTGGACAAGTCACACACTCTCAGCCTCAGATAACCCTGTGATAGGTTCACCTGAGGGTTGCTGTCAGTCAGAAGCGACTTGAAGATGATGATGATGATGATGATGAGGAGGAGGAGGAGGAGGAGGAGGAGAGTATCTCACCTCTCCTTGTATTGGATCGAGGCGGGTAACAACAATTAAAAGCATTAAAAACAATTAAAAAATGAACAATAAAAATTCCCAATACAAGCCATCATGAGACAGTGGGAGCAACAACAAGGTTCACAGCGACAGGAACATAGTTTTAAATTGATCTTGTTAACCTTTTCCAAGCTCTGCAACGAACATAAAACCTTGTATGTTAGCAATGTGCCGCAGCAGGACACGGGGCCGAAGAACCCACAGATGCCTAGAGGGATGCTCCCGACCTGTGGGTCTAAAGCCTAGGCCTCAACAAGGCAGGTGAACCCGAGCTGGACCAGGGGTCCAGGTGCGTCCGTGCCAGGGCCCCTGCATGCGTGTGCGGGCTTGGCCCTTGTGCATGCACAAGCGTGTCCCTGCCTGTGTGCGTGTGGGGTCTGTGTGGTGCCGGTTTGTTGTTCCTGTGATCTCGCAACTTCCTCCAGGAGAAGCGCTTCACCTGGGGGCAGTTGCTGGGCTGATTTGTAGTCTGGGAACTGGCACCTCCAAGTGATAATTGGAGCATTATTGTCTCCTTCTCCGCACCATCTGGCAACAGACAGAGAGAGAAGGTTGCGAGACCGGCAGCATTGCCTGCTGTCCTTATTGTTGTTCTATTAAAACAATCTTCTGCATTAACTCTTTGAAGGAAGCCCATGCCAACCTAGGATGGCACCCGTGTTTTCCTGGGCGGTTGTCCAGAGCACCAGTGCTGCCCATGCAACTTGATGGGAAGCGGTCATCCAGAGCTTGGGCAGAAGCCCATATTCTGCATCCTCCAATTGACCCATTTTGGCAGGGACAGACCCCATTAGTCCCATGTCGTCCCACTTTTTAGATGGCTTTTAAAATATCCTGGTTTCTCAAGTACGGTCGATGAATATTTTACACGGCCACTGCTGCCAGAGTGTTATATGCAGCCAAATGGAAAGAAAAGGCAATACCAGATATAAATGATTGGCTATGGAAAGTATACGATTTAATGGAAATTGATAAGGTAACCCAGGACTTACAAAAAAAGACCCCTCGGAAATTTCTGGAAGGACGGGAAACCTTTGATTGATTATCCAGAAAACAAATAGGGACAAAGTTAGATTATAGGCCTGGGTTGAACAATATTGGATTTTTATTGTATAGTAAGTAGTGGAATAACACCCAAATACTCATTTTCGGAAGAGTGACAAGGCTTCGTGGAATTGAAATTATGTGGTTTATGATAATATTTTACTACTCTTTGGGAGTTAAGTTTATTTTGACAAATATTAGATGGAAATGAAAAGAATGAAAGATTAGTGGTTTTATGTTGAGTCATATTGAATGTATTGTATCTGTTTAACATGTTTATATTTGTCCATGTGTAAGTCTATTGTCAATAATTCAATAAATTCAATTAATATAATGTGTTTATATTTGTCCTTGTATAAGTCTCTTGTCGATAATTCAATTAATTCAATAAAAATTATTTAAAAATAAATAAAATATCTTGGTTTCTCTCTCTCCCTAGTCCTCACCTTTGTCCTCCACTTCATTCACTGCAAATTGAATTCAAAGTGCAAAAGTCACGTTCTGGCCAGGTTTTGCAGCATGCAAAAGGCTTTTTGCATGAAAAGAAGACGGAAGAGGTGCTGTTCTTGTCCTTCTTAACACAATGCCACAATGGCCTTTTCCTTGCCAACTCAAGATAATATACACCATGTTGTTAAAAATTAAATTATACATATCCTGTACTTTTATCATGCCCTCTCAGGGCAGTGTATATATAAAATCAGATTATAACAGTATTGGATGTAAATAGCAAAAACGATTTAAGATAAAAACATGTTGATGAAAAGAATACCAAATGCATCTGAGGAAGTAGACTGAAGTCTAGGAAAGTTCATGCTGCCAGTTCTTTCTTGCAGTGACTCTCAAAGGTGCTACAAGATCTCTCTACATATTATTATTATTAATAATTACATATAAATGCATCTGAAGAAGTAGACTTTAGTTTAGGAAAGCTCATGCTGCCAACTTCTTCCTTTTGGTCAGTCTCAAAGGTGCTGTAAGACCTCTATCATCATCATCATCATCATCATCATCATCATCAGTCTATGAATGCTCATACTGCCAACTTCTTTCTTTCAGTGAGTCTCAAAGGTGCTACAAGATGTCTCTATTTATTATTATTATTATTGCATCTAAATGCATCTGAGGAAGTAGACTGAAGTCTAGGAAAGCTCATGCTTCCACTTTCTTTCATTTAGTCTCAAAGGTGCTACAAGATCTCTCTATGCACTGATTCTACAGACTAACACAGCTATATCTTTGAATTATACCAATATAAAACTATATTGTTGTTGTTGCTGTGTACCATCAAGTTGGCAGGTGAACCTATCACAGGCTTATCTAAGGCTGAGAGAGTGTGACTTGCCCAAGGTCAGTCAGTGGGTTTCCATGACCAAAGCAGACATTCGAACCCTGGTCTCCAGAGTCCTAATCCAATTCTCAAACCACTGCTATCATGCTAGCTATTGCAGCTCTGCTTAAAACCAGGTATGCAAAAATACATCCCAAAAATAAACTTTAATAAAACTGACTGGGGAACACAACTAGTGGTAAAAAATTTAAGTTTCGAGGCTTGGAAACTTGCTTGTTGAAAATAATTTGTTCCTGTTACTGATTAGTGAGTGTGCCTGTGTGTGTTTTGAAGCGATTCATTGGCATTCCTGGAGGCAAAGTTAGCAGAGTGTCTCATTGCAAGGACTCAGCAGAGTGTTGATTGTTAATTTGCGTCGCTTTTCCTAGAGGACAGGATCAAAATTCAAAATGACCTTAATAGACTAGAAAGCTGGGCCAGAGCTAACAAAATGAACTTCAACGGGAAGAAATGGTGGCCATCTGTCCATGGGGATGCTTTGATGGAGAGTTCCTGCATGGCAGGGAGTTGGAATGGATGGCCCCTGTGGTCTCTTCCAGCTCTACGATTCTATGAAATGTAAGGTTCTGCACTTAGGATAGAAAAACGAAATGCACAGATATAGGCCGGGGGACACCTGGCTTAAGAAGATTTATACCCGCGAAAGGGATCTAGGAGTCCAAGTAGACCACAACTTGAACATGAGTCAAGAGTGTGATGCAGCAGCTAAAAAGGCCAATGCGATTCTAGGCTGCATCAGTAGAAGTATAGTATATTAGGAGGTACTTCCTGGCAGTAAGGGCTGTTCAACAGTGGAAGAGACACTCCTTTCTCGGAAAGTGGTGGGGTCTCCTTCTTTGGGGGTCTTACAGCCCTTGGCTATGAGGGTTGCTGGACCCCAAAAGGAAAGTGAATGCTCTTCTCTGATGTCTGCTGCATCCATTTGCCACCAAGAAGGCTGGTCTTATAGCAGTAATGCATGCACTGAAAGGGCTCTTGGTGAAACTTGGAACTACATCCAGGGTGCATCTACACTGTAGAAATAGTGCAGTTCGATACCACTTTAACTGCCATGGCTCCATCCTTTAATCCCCAGGGTTTGCAGTTTGGTCAGTCACCAGCCCTCTTTGGCAGAGAAGGCCAAAGACCTTGTGAAACCACAGATCCCAAGGATTCCACAGGATGGAGCTACATCCCTTAAAGTGGTGTCAAAGTGCATTACGTATTTCTAAATAGGATGGCAGCCGTAGCCTCCAGGTCCCTGGCCCAGAAAGTACTGTACGGTGGGTTTTCTTATTTGGCCGTGGGTTGTGCTAACCATAAGAGAGAGGAGAGGGGCTCTTTCGTGGCCAAAGGGTCTACAACTGAAGACGTTTTAGATGGGAAAATGTTGGGGAGCAAGACCAGAAAGGAGAGGAGAAGATGGATGGAGCTCAGGTTCATGACTCTCCCTAAAGCTGAGAATCTGACCCATAGAAATCCTGGTGCGCAAGACAAGAAAGGAGAGGTTTGCATAGAGGAGAGAAGATGGATGGAGCTCAGGTGAATGGCTCCCTCTAAAGCTGAGAATGCATCCCATAGAAATCCTGGTTCGCATTGGCCTCCAAGGGGCCAGAACCGAGGGGTCTCTTGGGGCCTATCTTTGCTTTTTCACCGGGTCAGGAGGCTGTTTTGCCACCATTGCAGCCCTGGCATCGCAGTTTCCGGCGTGCAAAAAGAGGGGTGCCGATCCCCGCGTGGCCGCCTCCACTTGCGCAAAGGGCCGGGTGGGGGGGCGAGGAGGGGAGCGTCAAGAACAAATGAAGAGTTCAAATGTGAAACGATTAAAAAACAAAATAAGCCACATCGAAGGCAGGCGAGATAAGGAGCCGTAGCCCCGTCTCCCTATTTAACATTCATTGGATTGAATAATCAGGCCTCATTATCTCAAATTGGCTGCATATTTGCCCTCAAAATGCTAATTTGAAAGTTGGCTGCGAGCGCCGTTCTGCCTGTTTTGACTAAAATATGATTTCGCTTTATTGTGCGCTGCCAGTCGCTCCGGGGCCATTTCCAGTTTAAAACAAAATAATAATAATAAAACATATAGATATATTTAAAAACCTATCAAAGCCTCGCCTGGGCGAAGAAAGCGGCCTTGTTCGTTTCAGGAGCCGCGGGTCGGTCCTCCTGTTTTGCGTAGAAATGGCATTTCTCGGCCTTGAAGTAAAATTAGAAGTGTTATCAGCTTCTTTTAGGGGATGGACCGTTTATCATTAATCTCGGCAAGGAAATGGAAGGAAATATTTTTATTATTGTCGTTATCATTTCACCAGGGGACAAGACTCCTGCTCTGCCCGCTCTTCCTCCTCGCAAGGAGGCCGGCAGCGGCTGACCTTTAAAGAGAGAAAGAGAGCCCTTCCTATTCTTCTAAAGCCCCATTAGTCCTTCATGAGGCCTCATTTCATGGGTCATAAAAATATAATAGGGAGCAAAGAGGAAGGAGAGGAGGAGGAGGAAGAAGAAGAAGGGGCGGCAAAAGGGCTCCGTGGAGGGATGGATGGATGGATGGATGGACGGAAGGGGGCCCAAGGCCTGACGGCTTTCCTGGCCTGGCAAAGGGACCGAGGGTCCATTGCAAGCAGAGGAAGCCCTGGAAGGCCAAGGGCCAAGAGCTGGATGCTGGCAAAGGGCTGTCAACAGGATACAGTTCAATTGGAAGATGCCCCAGAGGCCATGCAGGCCAGCCATTCTGCCATGCAGGAACGCATAGAATCCTAGAGTTGGAAGGGACCCCTAAGGAGTCATATACTGTAGTCCAATCCAAGTCTGCCATGCAGGAATGCATCGGATCCTAGAGTTGGAAGGGACCCCCAAAGACCATCCAATCCAACCTCATTTTGCCATGCAGGAAGACACCATCCAAGCCCTCCCTGTGACTGATGCCCATCCAGTTTGAAAACCTCCAAAGAAGGGAACTCAACCACTCTGCAAAGCAGTTTTTCACTGTCAAACAGCTCTTACTGTCACGTCTAGGTAGAATCTTTTTTCCTGTAGCCTCCATCCATTGCTCCACTGTTTCCTATTCTCTGGAGCAGCAGAAAACAAGCTTCCTCCATCCTCCATGTGAAATCCCTTCAAACATTTAAACAGGGCTGTCATATCACCCCTTAACCTTCTCTTCCTCAGAGTAAACATAATAATAATTTTATTTATATTTCCCCACCTCTCCCTATGGATCGATGCGGAGTTACAACCTGGTTAAAAAAATGTAAATACAATCAGTAAAATACAATGATTCCAAAATAATATATCACAGCAATAATAATAATAATATCAAGTAAAACATCCCCAGTTCCCTAAGGCGGTCCTCATAGGGCCTGGTTTCCAGACCCTTAACCATCTTAGTTGCCCTCCTTTGGACACAGTTCCAGTTTCTCCACATCCTTTTTGAATTGTGGTGCCCAGAACTGGATACAAGATTATTCCAGGTGAGGCCTGACCAAAGCAGAACAGAGCGGCACTATTACTTCCCTTGATCGAGACACTATACTTCTATTGATGCAGCCTAGAATCACATTGGCCTTTTTAGCTGCCGCATCGCACTGTTGACTCATGTTCAGCTTATGGTCTAATAGGAGTCCTAGATCCCTTGATGCTAATTTGGGTGGGCCTTATAGACTGGGCACCATAATTCAAAAAGAATGGAGCGTGTCCAGAGGAGGGTGACCAAAACTGTGAAGGGTCTGGAAACCATAAAGCCCTTTGAGGAGAGATTTGGGGAGCTAGGTATTTTTAGCCTGAAGAAGTGAAGATTAAGAGGTGATGTGATACCCCTGTTATTTGAAGATGTGTCATACTGAGGATGGAGGAAGCTTGTTTTAGGTTGCATCAATAGAAGTATAGTGTCTAGATCAAAGGAAGTAATAGTGCCTCTCTATTCTGCTTTGGTGAGGCCCCACCTGGAATACTGTGTCCAGTTCTGGGCACCACAATTCAAAAAGGATGTGGAGAAACTGGAGCGGGTCCAAAGGAGGGCAACTAAGATGGTGAAGGGTCTGGAAACCATGCCTTATGAAGAAAGACTTAGGGAGCTGGGGATGTTTAGCCTGGAGAAGAGAAGGTTAAGAGGTGATATGATAGCCCTGTTCAAATATTTGAAGGGATGTCATATTGAGGAGGGAGCAGGCTTGTTTTCTGCTGCTCCAGAGACCAGAACGCGGAGCAATGGATGCAAGCTGCAGGAAAAGAGATTCCACCTCAACATTAGGAGGAACTTCCTGACAGTAAGGGCTGTTCGACGGTGGAACACACTCCCTCGGAGTGTGGTAGAGTCTCCATCCTTGGAGGTCTTTAAGCAGAGGCTGGATAGCCATCTGTCGGGGATGCTTTGACTTGGAGTTCCTGCATGGCAGGGGGTTGGACTGGATGGCCCTTGTGGTCTCTTCCAACTCTATGATTCTATGATTCTATGATTTGTTTTCTGCTGCTCCAGAGAGTAGGACACAGAGCAATGGATGCAAACTGCAAGAAAAGAGATTCCCCCTAAACATTTAGGAGGAAATTCCTGACAGTAAGAGCTGTTTGACAGTGGAAAACACTTCTTCCTTGGACAGTGACGGAGTCTCCTTTCTTGGAGGTCTTTAAACAAAGGCTGGATTGCCATCTGTCAATGGGGAGGCTTTGATGGAGAGTTCCTGCATGGCAGAATGGGGTTGATCTGGATGGTCCTTATGGTTTCTTCCAACTCTACGATTCTATGATTCTATTACTTGACTGCTCTAAATCCAGGGGAGAAGCTGTGTGTGCACACAGGTAGATTCAGAGAGAGATCCCTCTGGAGAAGCGTGGAAATCCAGACATGGATTGTAAGGCTACATATTCCTTGATTCTGTAGGATGGAGCCACAGAAGTTGAAATGGTGTCGAATTGCACTGTTTCTACAGTGCAGATGCACCCCAGGCAGCATGACTTTCACATCTGGATCTGCACACTTCTCCAGAGTTTTGTCTCTCTTAACCTCCCTGTGTGTACACACAGCTTCTCTTCTCCTGCCTTGTTTCTCCATTGTAGCTGCACCTGTTGGAAGTGAAGGATGCATCTTGGAGCAGAGAGGGGACTTCCATCCTAAATTGCCTGTCTTGCTTCTCTCTCTCTCTGCTCCTTTGGCCAGTCTGGTTTCCTGGAGAGGTCACTTTCTAAAAGGTCCATACAGTCCCTCACTCCCTGCTCTGTTAAGGCTGTCCGAGTGAGAACTGGAGAGACTTGAAGGATTGTCTAGAGGAGGGGAGTCCCACAGGTGTGACTTCTTGGCTGGTTGCATGACCTCCCTGGAAGGACAGGGGTTTAAATGCTGGTACTGCAACTAAAATGCTATGAGTTCGATCCTGCAGGGCTCCAGGTGGACTCAGCCTTCCATCCTTTTGTAGGTAAAATGACTACCCAGCTTGTTGGGGTCACATTATCTGGGAAACCATGTCTTATGAGGAGAGACTTAGGGAGCTGGGGATGTTTAGCCTGGAGAAGAGAAGGTTAAGAGGTGATATGAGAGCCCTCTTTAAGTATTTGAAGGGATGCCAGATATTGAGGATGGAGCAAGCTTGGTTTCTGCTGCTCCAGAGAGTAGGACGCAAAACAATGGATGCAAGCAACAGGAAAAGAGATTCCACCTTAACATTAGGATTGCACCAGTGGTCTCTTTCTTTGGAAGTTGGATAATTGTCCAGAGGAGGGCAACCAAAATTGTGGAAGATCTGCAAACTTGCAAACCCTATGAGAAAAGGAGCTGGGGATGTTTAGCCTGGAGAAGAGAAGGTTAAGAGGTGATATGATCACCCTGTTTAAATACCTGAAGGGATGTCACATTGAGGAGGGAGCAAGCTTGTTTTCTGCTGCTCCAGAGAAAAGGACCCGGAACAATGGATGCAAACTGCAGGAAAAAAGATTCCACCTCAACATTAGGAGGAACTTTCTGGCCGTAAGGGCTGTTCAACAGTGGGACACACTCCTTCAGAGTGTGGTGGAGTCTCCTTCCTTGGAGGTCTTTAAGCAGAGGCTGGATGGCCATCTGTCGGGGATGCTTTGATGGAGAATTCCTGCATGGCAGAAGAAGGAGTTGGACTGGATGGCCCTTCTTGGGGTCTCTTCCAACTCTATGATTGTATGCTTCTATGTTTGTAAACCATATTAGAAAGTGCTTAGCATTATAAAGCAGTGTAGAAATAGAAGTGCTACTGCTATTGCTGTTGCTATTCTCCACAACTTAAAGGTGGAGGAGCCCTCTCTAGTTGTCACTCTGGCAACCCTAAGTCAGGATGCCAAGGATCATACCAGGGGCCTCCTGGGTGCAAAAGAGGGGCACAAGCCCCCAGCTGCAATCCTTCCTTGCACAGCATCAGGATCCTGTGTGGATGGATTGCACAGAGGCACCAGATAGATGCTGCCCCTCAACCTCCGCAATGCTAGAGTATTCACCAACTGCAAAAAGAACAACCTGTAATAGTCTGAAGGGCACCATGGTCAAGGGCTGCCACTCAAGTGTAGCGCATGCTTGTGCAAATCAGGCCTCTGAGCGCAGCTTTGCATTTGGCATTTCTCTCGGTGAGCCCTAAAACCTTTCATAGTTGTCCCAGGCAGGGAAGTCTTCCTCCTCAGCCACGGCAAGGCTCACTTCTACCGTGGGCATCATCCCATAAGCACCTCCCCATTGGGAATCCAGCTGCTTCCCCCCAAATGTCGGCGCTGAGCCTGGCCCTGCTTCTGAGCAGTTGGCCACGGAAGCTGGATTGGGCCCCTTGAAGCAAAGCCATCAGGCCCACAAGTCCTTCTGTTTGCCTTGTGACCCTTTCCAAAAGCCGATCGATAGATAATAATGTTAGAATAATATAGAGAGCTAAGGACCCCATTCAGCGCCCAGGATTAGGGATATTGAAGGGCAATTGCTCCGCAAAATCGCCTCAATCCTGCTTTAGTGATGCTATGATTCACTCGCCAGATTACCCAGCATTCCTCTGGGTGGCTTTAAATGACCTATTTCGGATGCAGGCTGCGCCACCGAGCCAGGCTGAAATCTGTTTGCACAGCAGACTGCAATTGTAGCCAAGATTAGAGAAGTGGAAGGAGGCAGGGAGGGAGGCTGGGGACAAAGACGAGGAGAAATCCCCAACTCTGGATTCTGAGGGCGTCTCCGGCCCACATTTGGCAATGACATTCCGGACTGGACAGATGGACCTGGGCACCTGAATGGCCCAGAAGTCACCGACGGACAAAGGGCACGAAAGGGCACCGGGCAAGAGCAGGGGAAGGGATGCAATGCCCCAAGGAGGAAGGGCGCTCTTCTCCTCTCCAGTGTGCAAAGGGATGTTGCGACACCTTTGAGAGTAAGTGTGCAAAACAAGTTGTAGCGTGAGCTTTCGTTGACTTGGAAACTTCTCTTGCACATTTACTCTTAAAGGTGTCACAACATCCCTTTGCACGCTGATATTCCAAGACTAAAATTGCCATGTCTCTGAATTCTGCAGAGGGGTCATTCTTGGGCTCAGCATTGCTGGGCATGCTAAGGAAGACCATTTTGCTTAGCGAAGCCTTCCCCGCCATTGCATAAATCTCATGTCCTTTGTCATTTTAACCTGCGTTGTTTTATAGTTATCATTTCGATTTAAAATTGTATTAATTTGTAATTATTGTTCTTTATTTTAATTAATCTGATCATTCTGTACAGGGCTGTACAAATTTATGCTGCAGGAGAAAGGCGGAATATAAACCTTGAAAATAAATACATTAAATTAAATATAAAGTTTAATAATGATGATGATGAAAGGGGAGCATATTTGGCCTGGCAACCAGAAAGGCTTTAACCCCCTCCTGCAAAAAAACCCAACCCTCCTGTACCCATCGGCTGCCCAGGATGACTGAGTTCTGCACCTGTCCTGGAGATGCGCACCTGGGCGCCATTCGCACTGTGCGCTGGAAGGCAATCCTGAGAGGCAGGAACCACCCGCCAAATTGAGGTTTATGGTTCCCAAATTGAAACTGGAAAGATGGAGGGCTTTGACTCAATGTATTTACACTCAGGCAGACCCCTGGAGAGCCAGAGAGTAGGGGTGGAGTGAGGGTCGGACAAGGATTTTGGAAACCAGGGTTCGAATCTCTGCTCAGCCATAGAAACCCACTCAGTGACCTTGGGCTAGTCACTCTTTTTCATCTTCAGAAACAATCACATCACTAAGGTTGGTGTTTCGCCATGCGGTAACTCATGGTGTCACCCTACAGATCTCCTCCTCACTCCCTCCTCTCATAGAACCATAGAACCACAGCGTTGGAAGAGACCCCAATAAGTTCCACCCAGTCCAACCCCCTTCGGCCATGCAGGAATTCACAATCAAAGCATCCCCATTGACAGATGGACATCCAGCCTCTGCTTAAAGACCTCCAAGGAGGGAAACTCCACCAAAATATCTGAGGGAGTGTGTTCCACTGTCAAACAGCCATTACTCTCAAGAAGTTCCTCCGAATGTTGAGCTGGAATCTCTTTTCCTGCAATTTGTGTCCATTGTTCCGGGTCCTAGTCTCTGGAGCAGCAGAAAACAAGCTTGCTCCATCCTCAATATGACATCCCTTCAAATATTCAAACAAGACTATCATATCCCCTCTTAACCGTCTCTTCTTCAGGTTAAACATACCCAGCTTCCTAAGTCTCTCCTCATAAGGCTTTCATGGTTTCCAGACCCTTCACCATTTTAGTTGCTCTCCTTTGGACACCTACCAGCTTCTCAGTATCCCTTTTGAATTGTGGTGGCCAGAACTGGACACAGGATTATTCCAGGTGAGACCTGACCAAAGCAGAATAGAGTGGCACTATTACTTGATCTAGACACTACTTCTATTGATGCAGCCTAGAATCGCATTGGCCTTTTTAGCTGCCGCATTACACTGTTGACTCATGTTTAACTTGCAGTCTACTTGGATTCCTAGATCCCTTTCACACATATAAATCTGCTTAAGTCAGGTGTCCCCCGTCCTATATCTATGTATTTCTCTCCTTCTTCCAATGCAGGGAAGCTGATTGCTCCGACATCCACCCTGCAATCTTTCAATTCAACTGCATTACTGCACTGGAGGCCAAAGTGCCTGGTATAGGTGGCATCATGCTCGTCTTTTTTCTCTTTCTGCCCACTGAAGAAGAAGTGCCTTCATGGCAACCACCTTTGATTGTGATTTCCTGCATGTCAGAATGGTTTTGGACTGGATGGCCCTTGGGGCCTCTTCCTGCTCTAGGATTCTATGATTCTGTGACCTGCCATTTGCCTCCCTTCAGGTCAATTGCTTTGGAATGTCTTTATCCCAGTTCAATATTGGTTGCAAGTGCAAGGAGTCTTTAAACCCTGAAAAATTTCATTTTTATAGATCGTCATTTCTATGTCGCCCCTTCTGATGTTGTCTCCCAGTGCACTTTGCGCCTCCTGCACCCTCCTGGTGACTCCCCTGCTCAGAAGAAGGCTCCTGTATAATAAGCCTCCTCTAAGTAGTAAATCTGGACAAGAAAACCTTAAGGTAAGGTAACAAGGAGTTGGGTTTGGCTTGAAAGCACAGAACAGCAGCAACAAAATGAGTTCCTACTGAGGAGAGCAATGGCAACAAAAGAGGCACATTCCCAAAATTCACCAGGGCTCTATGATGCCCCCTTTGACCACCAGTCAAGGTGGCCCCTTGGTCCATGGATGGGGATGAACTGCCATGGGCCATATGGCTGGTCAGGCGCTTGGAAAGGCAGGGCCATAGGCAGTAGCAGTCAGCGGATGGTTTTGGGGCTGGAGAATCCACATCAGGTTTTATTGTTGTTATTGGTGTTGCGCTTTCTAGTCGTTTTCAACTTATGGCGACCCTAAGGCGAACCTATCAAGGCAATTCCTTGGCAAGGTTTGTTCAGAGGAGGTTTGCCATGGCCTTCCCCTCAGGCTGAGAGAGTGTGACTTCTTGCCCAAGGGTCACCCAGTGGGTTTTAAGGCCAAGCTGGGAATCGAACCCGACTCAAAGCCATATAGAAGGTCTCCAACTTACAGAGCCCCCTATATCACCTTGAAGAACTCAGGTTCACTTCAGCACCTTGGAAAGAGCCTTTAAAGTAAAGGGGGGAATCCTGGCGTGGATTCAACACTCCCTGGGCATGAAAGCCGTCACCTGCCTGGCATCCCAAGACCACTTCACCTGGGGCCAAAGAGCCCTCTTGACCTGGCCAGCTTTCTCAAAGTGCGAAGAGACACTTCATTTTAAAGGCAGAAGAATGAACTAAATGCAGCATCTGCTTCTCTTGCTAATCCTTTTGGTGCATCATTGCTCAGTCAACAAAAGGCACCTTTCCCAGGTAAGATTGGGGTCAGATGGCTCCGGTTTCCCCCATCCAAACACGCTCTTCTGGGTACAACAGTGTCGCTCCTGAGCTCCAAACACAACCACCTTTTCACCCTTGGTTTGCCGGACTGTGGCCTGTGCCAACCTTGTGCCGTTCCACAACCATCCTAATGGGCCAGCCAGAGAATTCCCAACATATTCATTGGGATCCAACGTTCAGGGCATTGTGGTGCCCCTCATGGCACCCTTGTATGCCAGCAGCAACCACAGCAGAAGGCCCTGACACTTCTGGTCGAATTGGGTCTGTCCAGCTTTCCTTTTGTTCCTAATTCTTCCTTGCAAACCCCTTTGCCCATCGGGAGATTCATTTGCAGGCAAACTGCACCATCTGCTGGTATCCGAATGGAACAGGAAACATGGAAGCAAACCCCTTTCCCAGCAAGGAAGGAATGACAGGCTTCAGCTTTATTTTTAAAATCCCCAGCCACCCAGAAGCCCTCACCCAAAACCCTTTGTGGCTTGTGCAGGCATGGGTTCCCCTACAAAATCAGCTGGGTAGTTTTATAGTTTTTCTGTGGGGCTTTCGGGCTATGTGGCCATGTTCTAGAAGAGTTCCTTTCTGACGTTTCGCCAGCATCTGTGGCTGGCATCTTCAGATGCCAGCCACAGATGCTGGCGAAACGTCAGAAAGGAACTCTTCTAGAATATGGCCACAGAGCCCAAAAGCTCCACAAAAAACTATGGATGCCGGCCATGAAAGCCTTCGGCTCCACACTGGGTAGTTTTTTATTTAACACCTCCCAGCTCCGAAATGCAGGCTCCGAAATCCACCCTTCTTCTCTGCATTTTTTTACTCTTATAAAGCCAGAATTTTTCAGGTTGGAATTTAGGAATTTTGTGATTTCCTTTCTTCAATTTTAATGGACTATCTAATCATTTTAATTTTGCTGCGATTTAATCTTGTTTTAAAGGGGGGAGTCGGGCGAAAGGATGGGATATTTTAATTTGTTCTGTTTTTAACCTGCTGTAATGTGCCCCGATTGCTTGCTCAGAGGGGCGGGCTAGAAATAAAACCCATTATTATTATTATTATTATTATTATTATTATCATGTATTTATTTGTCTGATGCAAAAAAAGCTATTATGCAGTGATAGCTGTGTTGGCCATTTAACCAATATACTTGTTGCAAGCTTTCAAACTCCGTGGGCTTCTTCATCATCAGGCAAGATGTTACAAACCAAACTTCTGATGAAAGTCCATGGAGCTTCAAAAGCTTGCAACAAGTATATTGTGCATTTTGGTTGGCCCATAAAGGTATCGCTGATGGATTTTTGTTTGCATTTGTTAAATGGTCAACGCAACTAACCTTGAATGTTTTCTGTATTGTGGGATACTTCATTGTACTTGCAACAGGGGAACCATAAAGAATATCCTGTGGACTGTGACCTCCAACCAAAATAAAACAATTTTTTTCTTCTTAAATTTGGACTGAATTTGCATGTTTTATCTCTACACTACCAAAAGATGCAAAAACAAGGAGACTTCTTGAGGAATCCATTGTCTTTTGCCTACAAAGAGGCCTGCAACCTCACTGGAATGGAGACATATTGGGTTGCAAAAGAAGGGTCCCTGTTCTGATGTAAATGGACTTTGAATTCCCTGAATTTTGCAAATTTCCCTATTGCCTCACGACCTGCAAAATATATTCTCCCCAGAATACCATCTTTACTAAGGACTGAAACAACAAAATGCAGGCATCTGACTAACATCTCCAATTGCTTTTTTTCCTCCAGTTTGGTTTGTAACATCCTGCCTGATGAAGAAGCCCATGGAGCTTCGAAAGCTTGCAACCAGCATATTGTGCATTTCGGTTGGCCAATAAAGGTATCACTTTTGGTGGATTTTTGTTTGGATTTGTTAAATGGCCAACACAGCTACCCCCGAAAGCTTCTGGAAATGCAGGTTATTCTCTTCCTGTCCCTCCTCCCTTCTGTCTGTGTGTTTGTGTTTGTGTGTCTGTGTAGTTGAATAAAGTTACTAACTGCCCTGGTTTCATTATACCGTATATCTGGGTCCCAGAAGAATATCCAAAGATAGAAATTGGTTTAATAAAATGACTGAAATAAAACATCAAAATATGATTGATTCTCTTCCTATCCACCTTCTTCACTGCCCAGCTCCCACGTCCAAAATACAATGGTTTGGGCGATCTCACTTTGGCATTCGGGGTGATGCCCTTGAGCTTTAAGATCTTGTCTAACGTCTTCCATGGCTGTCCTTTCCGTTCCTAGTCTTCTTCTGATTTCTTGGCTGCAATCTCCATTCCAAGCGGTGGTTAATCCAAGGTATGAGAAATCATTCATTGTCTTCTAAATTGAATCAAGTCTTCCCTTGTCAAATGGATCCTCAGGGCTATATAGGCCAAAGCAAACAAAGGAAACTGAATTGTGCCTGGCTACTACTGTGCTCAGCCTAACTCTGTCCTTTCAGAGATTAGGATACAAACCAATGGATCCCAGTTAAAAGGAAAGAAACCCCACCGATAACATTGGGAAGAATTTCTTTACTAGATTGCCTCAGAGGATGATGGACTCTCCCTCTTTGGTGGTCTTTAAACAGAGGCTGGATGGATGGGCAACCTTTGGGAGGACAGTAGGGGACTAGGCCAGATGGCCCTTAGGGATACCCTTCCCAGAATTAGAGAGTCATAGAGTTGGAAGGGTCCTCCAGCGGTCATCAGGTTTAGCCGTTTGCTCAAGGCAGGACCTCCAGCTAAAGCATCACCAGCCTCTTTCAGAAGACCTCCAGAAAAGGAGACTCCTAGGCAATTGGTTCCATTGCCAAACAGTTTATTGTTGAGATGTTCCTCTATTGATCCATGGAAATCTAACCTTCTGTAACCTAAGACCATCAGACCTGCTCTTGTCCTCTGGGGCAGCAGAGAACAGGCCTGGCCCTTCTTCTCTGGGGCAGCCTTTGGGAGTGCTGTCATGTCAACAAATTGGAGCATATCCAGAGGAGGAAGACCGAAATGGTGAAGGGCCTAGAAACCATAAAGCCTTATGAGGAAAGACTTAGGGAACTGGGGATGTTTAGCCTGGAGAAGAGAAGGTTAAGAGGAGATACGATAGCCTTGTTTAAATATTTGAAGGGATGTCATATTGAGGAGGGAGCAAACTTGTTTTCTGCTGCTCCAGAGAATAGGACACAATGGAGCAATGGATGGAAGCTCCAGGAAAAGAGATTCCACCTCAACATTAGGAGGAACTTCCTGACAGTAAGGGCTGTTCAATGGTTAAACACATTCCCTCAATGGAGATTGTGGTAGAGTCTCCTTCTTTGCAGGTCTTTAAACAGAGGCTGGACGGTTGTCTCTTAATGGGGATGCTTTGATGACAGAAGAAGGGGGTTGGACTGGATGGCCCTTCTTAGGGTCTCTTCCAACTCTATGATTCTATGATTCTATGTCACCTCACCATATAGATTCAGCAACCTTGGATACTTGCTCCATCATAGTCCAGACTAAAACCCAGCACAGATGCACCACATAATTTACAGACACACACCTGTAGTTTGTTGTCATATCCCACCTGGAAGAGGCCTTCTCAGAGGAAGAAAGTAAAGAGGACTGCCAAGATGATGGTTGGCTCCTGGTTGGAGCTGGAGCAAAGTGTCAGGCAACACCCTGGTCTGCCTTAAACACAGGATGCTGAGCAAATAAAGCCAGCTGGGCTGCTTTATTACTGGGTATAAATTACTCCAGCCCTGACAATCGTTCCCAGACCTCCATTCAGTGCTGTCTGACAACTTTGGGGTTGTGGATCTCTGGCCTTTGGCATGTTTGTGAGTCCATTTCGACCCATTGTGACCCTGTGGATGAGCCGGACCCGCTGCCCTCCATTGCTCTGCTTAATTTCTGCAAACTCATACCAGGACCTCCCTAATAGAGTCCATCATCCATCTTGCACGCACCCTTCCTCTCCTCCACCCTTCCCAGCATGATGGTCTTTTCCAATGAGTCCTTCCTCCTCATGATGCATCCAAAGGATAACAGCCTCATTTGGGGCATCTTGGTTTCTTCCAGGGAGGCTTCTGGCTTGATCTGCCCCAGGACCCATTGGTTTGCCCTTTTGGCTGCTGTCCATGGGATCCTCAACACTCTTCTCCAGCCCCACATCACCTCAAAGGAATGGGTTTTCTTCCTATCTTCTTTCTTAACTGTCCAGCTCTCACATTCATACATGGCAATAGAGAAAACAATGGCCTGTACGATTCTCAATTTTGTGCTCAATTGTAAATCTTTACATTTTAGGATCTTCTCTAGTTCTTTCATAGCTGTCCTTCCCATTCTTAATCTTCTTCTGATTTCCTGACTGAAAGCCCCCATTTCTATCAATGTTTGATCCCAGGTAGGAGAACTCTTTTACCACTTCCATGTCTTCATTGCCTAGGTTGAATTTGTCAAGATTCTCTGTGGTCATTATTTTTGTTGTCTTTATGTTCAACAGTATTCCTGCCTTTGCACTTTCTTCCTTGACCTTCCTTAGTTGTTGTTCCAGGTCTTTGAGGTTTTCTGCGAGGATTGTGGCGTAATCTGCGTATCTCAAAGATTGTTGATTTTCACGCCTCCTATTTTCACGCCTCCTTCTTCTGTGTCCAAGCCTGCTTTTCTTACAATATGTTCTACATTGAAGTTGAATAGGGAAGGTGATAAGATGCAGCCTTGCCTGACCCTTTGGCATGTACCTTATCCTAATCTTTCTGGCAACTCCCTTCTTGGCTTTGGACTCGGTTCAGGACTGCGCATTGGCAGAACCACGGACTGCCTGGACCACGCTTCTGCTTGTAATTTTGTGCAAACCTGGGACTGGTTTCTAACTGCCATTTCTTGCCAACTATGGGTGCCCTCATCTTGATACCATGGCATTGGCTTTCCAAGCATCAAAAGCTAGAAGCAGAAATCTTGACTCAAAATTAGATATGCAAAGAGGAAGTGTCGAAGCCACAGAATCTATTGTGGGGTTTTTTTGGGAAGATTTCTTCCCAAGAGAGGGTTTGCCTTTGCCTTCCTCTGAGGCTGAGAGAGTGTGACTTCTTCCCCAAGTGGGTTTCATGGCAGAGCAGGAATCGAACCCTGGTCTCCAGAGTCCAACACACAAACCACTGTACCATGCTATGGACTGATCTAATTAGCAACATGAGAAGCTGCCTTGGTCCAGACCAGGCTTAGAACCATTTCTGATGGTCCCCAACGATCAGCAGAGACCCTTCATGCTTTCAGAGACCCTTCTTGGGGGATCTTTCCCATGCCAACCTGGGACCAACTGTGGACTTGGTACAGAGTTTCAAAACCAAATGTTTTAGGGTTGACCGTTCAAAGCCCAGGGTCTGGACTGAGTGGTCTTTCCATTTCTATTTCTCCCAGGTTTGATGTAATTTTTTTAAAAAGGGAATCGGATCCCATGTTTGGTACATTTTCCATCTTAAAACTTTGTCCTGTTTGTTGCTATTTGTCACCAAGTTGGTTTTGACTTACAGTGAGTTGCTGAATGAGAGACCGCTAAGCGGTCATCCAGGGCCCTGGTCAGGTCTTGCAAAGTCAAGGCAGCCGTTGTGGTTTCCTGGATGGAGTCCATCCACCTCTAATGGGGTTTTCTTCTTTTCCTACTGCCTTCCACTTTACCAAATATCAGCTGCATCCACACTGGAGGAATAACCCTGTTTGGCACTGCTTTAACTGCCTTGGCTCAAGGCTATGGAATTCTGGGAGTTGGAGCATGTTGTGGGGTCCAGAGCAGAGCTTCCCTCCAACTCATGCATCTGATGAAAAAGACTCTAGTAATGAAAGTTCATACTACCAGCCTCTCTTTACTCCATGAATCCGAAGTTGTAGACTCAAGTCTATGATAGTTCATGCTACCAGCTTCCCTGCACCCCATACATCTGAGGAAGAAGAATCTGGTCTACAAAAGTTCATACTACCAGCCTGTCTCTAATCCATGCATCTGAAGAAGTAGACTCAAGTCTACGAAAGCTCATGCTACCATCTTCTTTCCTTTGAGGCTAACCAAAGGTGCCACAAGTTCCCATTGCCTTCTTGTCTTCTTGTACATCGTTTCACATTATTTTTACAACCTTTTTGAACAGTATTATAACGCCTCATATTAGTCTCATAGTTCATCTTGGGGGGGAAAAGGGTATGAAGAAAATCTGAAGACAAAGGAGAAAAACAAAGATTAACAGAACGTTTTTTGGGGTGTCAATGTGCGTGCCCTTTCCAAATATCAAGCCTATCAAAGTGTAAACCTTAGAAGGAATTAATCAAGCCAGGAAGTGAGCAAACATAGGTGTGTAAGCTCCCATGCAGGACTTGCATAGGAAACTGAAATAAATACATCTAATCGTTTGAATCAAGAGTGTTGGAAATGTTTAAGTGCCTGGAAAAAGGGGAAAAGACAGCTGCCACCGCCACCATCCCAAAGGAGATCCGGCTGCAGTTTTCACAGCCTTTCCGACTAACGTTGTGTTGATTGTGTCCAAACTTACTACCCTGCGGTGCGATTCTCCGGGAGACAGAAGAGGAACTGTATACAACCAACAAGTAAGTTCTAAACATCATAAAAGCATTTACTATTACCTTGCTAGAGGCAGTGCGTGGCAGAAAAGCAATTCCAGGGTAAATTCTTGGAAAGACGAGATACAGTAAGATAAATGGAAGGAAATGCAGTTATTGAACATCAAAAGGGGGCTGTCTCCTTGAGTTGTAAATTGCAAGCAACAAGTCACAATGGTGGTTCTGACAAGACTGGGGCTGCATCCACACTGGAGAAATAACCCAGTTTGGCACTGCTTTAATTGCCTTGGCTCAAAGCAAGCTCCGCTCTGGGCCCACAACAAACTCCAGCTCCCAGAATTCCATAGTCTTGAGCCAAGGCAATTAAAGCAGTGCCAAACCGGCTTATTTCTCCAGTGTGGATGCAACTTGGGTTACAAAAACCTCTGCTTCACTCCATAAGACCCAATGAATCAGACCTTCTCCTCTGTGAAAAAGGAAGACAAACGAAAAACTCTTCCTCCTTTCCCCAGTGAGAGACAGCGTGGCGTAATGGTCTCAGTGTTGGACTATGACTCTGGAGACCAGGGTTCGAATCCCAACTTGGACATGAAACCCGCTGGGTAGCCTTGGGTGTGACATCACACTCTCTCAGCCTCAGGGGAAATCAATGGCAAACCTCTTCTGAGCAAATCTTGCAAAGAAAACCCCATGACAGGTTGGTTTTAGGGTCACCATAATTTGGAAATGACTTGAAGGTACCGACACACACTTTCCCTCAGTAGTAGGAACAAATGGCTCAGGGCCAGAATTTCCCTCTGGTTTGGTTACAGATTGGACTTTAAACAACAGACAGATAATGATAGACATATACGATGTGGGCCAGCAGATCCTGAAGAGGAGAAACCCATGCCTAAGACAAACAAAAACCCGTCCGTGATCCCTTTATTGGCCACCCGAAATGCACAATATACTTACTGCAAGCTTTCGAAGCTCCATGGATCTTAACGTTCCCCAGTTTCCAGCTTTTCAACAAGAGGAGTGGAAAATGGATGGATGGAGCTGACCTTACCAAATTGGCTGAGCATTTGAAATCCATACACTCCCCTCCTGCCCCGAGATAATTCGACTCTTCGAGGCCAGCGGTTCCCCACTTGTGGGTCGCGACCCCTTTGAGGGTCAAACAACCCTTTCACAGACCATCAGTAAACACATATTTCCAATGGTCTTAGGAATAATTTTATGGTTGGGGGCCACCACAACATGAGGAACTGTATTAAAAGGTTGCAGCACTAGGAAGGTTGAAAAGCCCTGCTCTAGGTTCAGGGATTCCCTGCAGCTTGACGAACAAAGGAAGCCTATATAACCCCATTACTTTACCCGGGCTCTTTTCCCTTCCAGGCCGCTCTATGGGTTCAAAGGGACGACAACCTCTAAACATAACTTGCCGGAAAGTCTTGACCTTCACTCTCTTCCAGCTTAGCCTCAGTGCAATCGTCTTCACCTACATCCGGATGCCTGGGAAACCGGTACCTGTCACGCTCTACCCACCAAAACAGCTGGAAAATAGCCTTCCAATAGACAGGCGGTCCTCCAACCTCACCATCTTGCTGTGGACCTGGCCTTTTGGCATCCCTTTTGCTATCGAAAGGTGTTCCCAAGTGCTGGGCGTCCCCAACTGCTACATCACCGCCAACCGCAGCTGGTACCAAAAGGCCGACGCGGTTATCATCCACCATCGGGATGTGTGCAGTAGCCCCAAAAGACTCCCCCAAGAGCCGAGGCCACCCTTCCAACTTTGGGTCTGGTTCAGCCTGGAGTCGCCCAGCGCCACTCCCGACCTCAGCTCCATGGACAACCGCGGCTTCAATCTCACCATGACCTATCGGAGAGACGCGGATATCTTCAGCCCTTATGGGATGATGGAAGTCCTCCCTCGGCCCCAAAACGTCACCATCCCACCCAAGTCCAAGCTGGTAGCGTGGGTGGTGAGCAACTGGGATTCAGGCTCCCATCGGGTTAAATATTACAAGGAACTCAAGAAGTACCTCCAGGTGGATGTCTACGGACGCCATCACTCGCCTCTCCCCGAGAAGGAGCGTTTTTCTACATTATCTCAGTACAAATTCTACCTGGCCTTTGAGAATGCCATTCATGAAGACTACATCACGGAGAAGGTCTGGCGAAATGCCTTCCATTCCTGGGCCGTTCCTGTCGTCCTCGGACCTCCACGAGAGAACTACGAAAAGTACATGCCTCCAGATTCGTTCATTCACATCCATGACTTCCCATCAGCCAAAGAGTTGGCCAACTTCTTGCACGAGTTGGACGAAAACACAGCAAGATACCAGAGTTACTTCCGTTGGCGCTCGTGGCTGAGACCCATTGAACAATTCACATGGTCCCAGCATTTCTGCAAAGCATGCTGGGACTTACAGAAGAAGCCACTTCAATACAAGACTGTTCCAGCACTGAGCAAGTGGTTCAAATGAGGTGGAAGCCCACTATGGATATAAAGCAGCTGAGCAGTTGGCCTCTCCGGGATTTAGCAGTTAGCAAAATAAGATGTCTTCGAGACTTTCCCAGATGACACCAAATTAGGAGGAATAGCTAATACCCCAGAGGACAGGATCAAAATTCAAAATGACCTGAATAGACTAGAAAGCTGGGCCAACGCTAAGAAAATGAAATTCAACTCAGAGAAATGTAAGGTACTGCACTTAGGACAGAAAAATGAAATGCACAGATATAGGATGAGGGATACCTGGCTGAATGAGACAACATGTGAAAGGGATCTAGGAGTCCAAGTAGACCATAAGCTGAACATGAGTCAACAGTGTGATGCGGCAGCTAAAAAGGCCAATGCGATCCTAGGCTGCATCAATAGAAGTGTAGCGTCCAGATCAAGGGAAGTAATAGTGCCGCTCTATTCTGCTTTGTTCAGGCCCCACCTGGAATAATCCTGTGTCCAGTTCTGGGCACCACAATTCAAAAAGGATGCAGAGAAACTGGAGCGGGTCCAAAGGAGGGCAACTAAGATGGTGAAAGGTCCTATGAGGAACGCCTTAGGGAACTGGGATGTTTAGCCTGGAGAAGAGAAGGTTAAGAGGAGATATGATAGCCCTGTTTAAATATTTGAAGGGATGTTATATTGTTGCTGCTCCAGACAATAGGACCCTGAGCGATGGATGCAAACTACAGGAAAAGAGATTCCACCTAAACATTAGGAAGAACTTTATGGTGGTCACATCTGTTTGGCAGTGGAAGCCATGGCCTTGGAAAGTGGCGGAGTCTCCTTTTTAAACAGAGGCTGGATGACCATCTATCGGGATGCTTTGTTTGTGATTTCCTGCATGGCAGAAGGGGGTTGGATTGGATAGCCCTTTTGGGGGTCCTTTCCAACTCTAGGATTCTATGATTTGGAATGGATTAAATGAGAGGACAACACACTGTTATTTTTTCGCTTTTTGATTCCCTTTTATTGACTTCATTAATCATCCAAACAACTTTGCTGCCCCTCCTAAATCAAATGTGAACCTGAATGGCAGAATCCCTTCCTTTCCCAGACCCATCCATGAAGTCCACTGGACAGACTCAGTCATTCTGACTTCCACTGTCCTCCAGATTCGGCTGAGCGTAATAGTCTTTATCTACATCCAAATATTTGTTTAATTGACCCTGGGGTCCCCATTCTGCAACCACCAAAACAGGAGAGAAGTAGCTTACCTCTAGTTGAGAACTTCATCCTTCTCCTCCTGCGGATCTGGTCCTTTGGAAGGCCTTCCCTCCCCAAAGACTGTCCCATGTTTCTGGGCATCCCTGACTGCTACATGGACAACCCCTTCAATCTCGCCATGGGTCCCACTGCTGGATATAAATTTTGGAAATAAATAAATAGAAATGTCCTGATGGAGACGCTCAGACAACCTCATCCCCTTACGCCTGGATGGAAGTCCTCTCTCGGCCCCAAAATACCACCATTTCTCCTAAGTCTAACCTGGACGTCAGGCTCTCATCAGGTGAAATAGGAGGAGGAACTGAAGAACAGCAATAGCAACAGCATTCACATTTCTATGTGGCTTCATACCGGACTAAGCAGTCTCTAAGCCGGTTTACAATGTGTAAGCCAGTGGTCCCCAAAACTGTGCTCTTTAAGGGGTTTTGGACTTCAACTCCCAGAATCCCAGACTATGGGCTACATGGCTGAGGCTTCTGGGAGCTGAAGTCTAAAATCTCTTAAAGGGCACAGTTTGGGAACCACTGGTGTAAGCCAATTGCCCCCAACAAGTTGGGTATTCATTTTAACAAACCTATGAAAGGATGGAAAGTTGAGCGGACCTTGAAGTACCTCCAGGTGGATGTCTATGGATGCCATCACTTGTTTCTCCCTCCAAACAAGGTTTTGTCCAAGTCCGTGGTTCCCAAACTTTGGTCCTCCGGATGTTTTGGACTTCAGCTCCCAGAAGCTGTTTGGGGCTTTTGGAAGATGAAGTCCAAAACACCTGGAGGACTAAAGTTTAGGAATCACTGATCTAAGTGTTTAAATATGTCAGTGGTCCCCAAACGTTTTGGGGTACCTCTTGGGCAAAACCCTTAGCACCAAAAATAAGGACTTCATGACAGTAAGGGCTGCTAGAGAGTGGAAGACACTCCCTCGGAGTTTGGTGGAGTCTTCTTCTTTGGAGGTCTTTAAGGCTTGATGGCCATCTCTTGGGGATGCTTTGATTGAGATTTCCTGCATGGCAGAAAATGGGGTTGGACCGGATGGCCTTTGGGACCCCTTCCAACTCTATGGTACTCCCTTTTCCCATGACAGGCACCCCTTGGACCAAACAGGACAGGACCCACAAATAATCTCCATTTCACTTTTTTTTTCATTTTCTACAAATTAATATTTTAATAACAGTACAAAATAAAAGTCACAATAAAAAATAAATTAAGTTTGCTTTCCTGCTTTATCGACAAAAACAAACTACGTCTAAATAAATAAATATTATATTTGGACTATTTCCTAAGGCTCTACTTTTCAGAGGAAAAGGGAAAGGAGAAGAGGCTGCCCTGAGATTGCAGAGTTGCAGAGGCACTTGGTGAAAATGACCCCCGTGGCTCCATTGTTGGTTAAAGAAAGGTCTGACCCCTTCAAACAAGATTGCTGTTGGTCAGGCCAACGTAAACGTCCCAATTTAAAAAGTGTGCCTTCCCAGCCATGGAGGAAACCATCCATTGGGGAGCTGGGATGAGGATAGAAATGGGGAAAGGCTCAGGGGGGTCTTCTTGGGACATTTCCAAAGATATTTCTAATGCAACAGCAGGCTGCAGACATTTGCTGGGAAAGCACCAGGAGCCCACTGTACCAAGGACCAGCTGCCCTGGCAGCAGCGTGTGCTATGATAATCATCCTCATAGACGTATGCCACTGGACTTTGCTTCTTCCCACCCACCCCCAGTACCAAATGCAGAGGACCCTCCCAATGTCCAGTGGCTGGAATCCTGTCAGTGCCTTGCACAGGTGCAAGTTCCCCCATAGAAGCGGCTGGACATTTTTGTCCAGTGTGGAATGGCCTCACTCAGTTCAAAGTTGTGGAAACAAGGCTTGTGCATGCAGTGCCATCGTGCATCTACACATGTACACATCTGAATGTGCATTCGGTGGTAGATTTTGTGCCTCGGTGAACTACAATGTTGCCAGACAACAGGAAAACCGCCTGGCACACTTGAGGCACAACTTCGTATGCACAGACTGATGCATTAAGAGATGCTACACAAAAACCCAGCTGGAGGATCTCAGTTGCTGTTTCCTAGTCCTGGAGTCAGAACCACACAGGCAGAGCCCACTAAAAATCTGTGCACAATGGGTGTGCACATAGGCACACTGCACATGGATGTACAAACACATGTGGCTATAAATTCAGGTAGCCAATGGCACAAAATTGCCATTCAGCACAAGTTCTGCACAGCATAATCAATGCATACATACATATACATATATCCTCAAGGCACCAGTTCCTGTCTGATCTTGGACACTAAGCTAAGTCTGCTCTGGTTAGTCCTTGGATGGGATACCGCCAGTGAATACCAGCTGCTGCAGGCTCTATTTCAGTGGAAGAAACTAGCAAAACCACTTCTGAATATTCCTTGTCTAAGAAAACCCTCTGAAATGCATGGGGTCCCCATAAGTTGACAAGCGACTGAGGGAACATACACACACAGGATCTGGCCTTAGCTCCTTTTCCCCAAATGCTGCTGGCTGGAACTTCCAGAGCCTGAGAAAAAGTGTCTTTTTGGACCACTGGGGGATTTTGGGATTGACAGTCCAAAAAGAAAAGAGCTTTCCCCGAGCTGAGAAGGGTTGCCAAGGAATCCCAGACACCATGGGCTCTATTTCAGAAGATGGAACTGGTGTGGGGGGGGGATTTTTGTGATTTTTTGGGGCTATGAGGCTGTGTCCTAGAAGGGTTTATTCCTGACGTTTCACCAGCATCTGTGGTTGGGATCTTCTGAGTTGCACTTCTCTGAAGATACCAGCCACAGATGCTGGTGAAACATCAGGAATAAACTCCTCTAGAACATGGCCTCATAGCCCAAAAAACCCTCAAAAAATTATAGATGCCAGCCATGAAAGCCTTTGACTTCACAATGAAACTGGCAAAAGTACCTCTGTGTATCCCTTGCCTAAGAAAACCCTGTGAAATTAATGGAGTTGCCATAAGCTGACAAGTGACTTGAAAGCACATGCAGCACACACAAGTTTATGCTATGCAACCCTGATGCAGGATCTCAGGCAAGAGGAACTCTTATGGGACGGGGAACATCAAATCCACTGGTAGCAAAGTGCTGCATCCCAAAAGAGGTGATGCATGCAAGGGGCTTTGGGGCTCAGCCTAGGAACCTGGCTCCCACGGCCGAAGGCTGGAGAAGTGAAATAAATCCAGGACGTGCCATCAAATGACCCAGAAACTTCTAGGGTTGGGAGAGTCGGGTGGAGCAGTCCTTGCTTGAGAGCAGAGCTTTCTCTGACCCGGTCCATTGCAGCATTTATCCTGGATCTGTGCCACCTAAGAGCCCTCTCTCAGCTAGCTTTTCAGAGTTTTTGATGAGGGATTTAACACTTAATGGCATAGAAAATGGAAAATGAATGGGACATAATGAACAGAGGACAGCTTAGATGGGGCAGAGCGCATGCTTGGCATGCAGAAAGTCAGAAGCCCAATCCCCAGTGTTCTCCAGGAACTCATAGTAAAAGAAAAGAACGCTTCTCTTTTTCTTGAAAAGAATCCAAAGCAGTTCAGAGTATGGAAACCTGAAAACGCTACAGTAAGTCCAATAGGCAGATGCCTCCTCAGGCCACCTTGACCTTTCCAGTTCTGTCTGGTCCGCTTCTTCCCAAGGAGGGACAGAAGTGGTGGGTGCCACTCTCCATGCGCTTGGGATGGGAAGATGCTGCTAGTCCTCAACATCTACGTCGTTCTGGTCACTGTCCCCCTCCTCCTCCTCCTCTTTGGACTGCTTGGCGGGGGCTGCTTCCGTCGCCCCAAGTTGGGCCCGCTTTGCCTCCTTCTGCTCCAGGCTTTGCTTTCGCCATTTAATCCGCCGGTTCTGGAACCAAACCTTCACCTTCCAAGGGGAGAAAGGAGAAGCCACAGCTGTTAATGCAGCACATGTATGGACACATATCCCCAACACATTTGGCAAACTGCGATGGCACTGGCTGGTATGCCCCTCAACCAAGATTTCCCTTCACTTCCAAAGAGCTACCAGCTCTCCGTGTCTCCCTGCTGCAATCTGGAGATTTATTATTAAAACCTGTCTCTGGAGCAAGGTGGGCAACACACAGCCCTCCAGGCCAGTTTTACAAACCCCCAATAAAAAAACCCTCCCATAAAATGGCATTTTCCCACTAGCAAAAAGAGAACAGAAAGGGACCTGCCTGGAATCATAGAATCCTAGAGTTGGAAGAGACCCTGAGACCCCAAGAAGAGCCATCCAGTCCAACCCCATTCTGCCATGCAGGAACTCTCAATCAATGCATCTCTGACAGATGGCCATCCAGCCTTGACTTAAAGACCTCTAAGGAAGGAAACTCCACCAAAATCTCTGAGGGAAAGTGTTCCACTGTCAAAACAGCTCTTACTTTCAGGAGGTTCCTCCTAATATTGAGGTGGAATCTCCTTTCCTGCAACTTGCATCCATTGCTCCATTGTGTCCCATTCCCCGGAGCATCAGAAAACAAGCTTGCTCCACCCTCAATATGGCAACCCTTCAAATATTTAAACAGGGCTATCATATCACCCTTTAACCGTCTCCTCTCCAAGCTAAACATCCTCAGCTCCCTAAGTCTCTCCTCATAAGCCATGGTTTCCAGACCCTTCACCATTTTGCCTAGTCTCCCTTTTCACAGCTACCAAGAAGGCCTTGTCCACCATGCCCTGACCAACGGTGGGACTGAGAAGGGTCTTCCGTGAGGATGCTGAGAATTGAGGGGGTCTTTCTGACCAGCTGGATTCCCCATTCCCTTTACCTGGGTCTCTGTCAGGTGCAGGGTGGCCGCCAGCTCAACCCGCTCGGTGCCCACCATGTACTGTTGCTTGAGGAACTCCTTCTCCAGGTGCGCCAGCTGTTCTGGGGTGAAGACGGTGCGGACCCTCTTCATCTTGCAGAGACCCCTCGACCTCCAGGACAAGGGAGCCCCCAAGGAGGGAGGGAGGATGCAACTGGACAAGTCCACACCTGGAACCGCAAAGCAAGAAACATCCTCCGTCAGGCAGGCAGGCAGGGAGTCCCAGGGACAGGAGAGGGCCCACCAGGAGGAAGACTGGGAAGCAGGTCTGGCTTCCCCTTGGAGTATTTGGGGTGGGGAATACTTGCCCCCCCCCCCCGGTTGCAAAGAGCCCCCTACACAGAAATTAAAACCCTGCAGCATGCTTACGTAGCACAACTCTACATTGGTGGCTGGCAAATGGGGGGACGTCAGGGACAATGCCATCCGACTCAAACCCATTGCTGGGTCTCCCTTGGAGATACTGGCAAGACTGGAGGGTTTGGGGAGATCCTTGGCATGCCATTCTGAGAGAGAAGACAGACAAAAGGAAATATTTGGGGGGAGTTATGTGGGTTGGTTGGGGGTTGTAACTAATTCTGTGACACTTTCAGTCAAATCTTTACAGAAAAATCAGACCAATTTGGGGACTAGGTCAGCCACGACTGTGGTTCCAGGGGCCAGATGTGGCCCTCGGTCTGCATGTTGCCCTCCCCCTGAACTATACTCATGTTGTGCTACACGGCTCTGAATGCCAGCATGGCATAATGCTCTTTCTATGCCCCTGGCACCTTGGGGGGGTTGCACAATCCCAATTTCCACAATCCCAATGAACCAATTGGGGCATTGAACGCACTGGCATATAATTACACTCCATCCAAGAATGCACAACTGCACAGCTTGGGTGCGGCTGGCTATCTCCAACTAGGCCCATTGACTCCCATTGCCAAATGGTGGGTCAATAGGGAGGTAAACCCAGTGGATCCAAGGGGTCTCCTCTAGTCAGGAAGCCCCAGTGGGAGGGTGACATCTGTGGCACTCCATGTAGCCAGCTGTGGCCAACGTGTGTGCATTGCACAGCGGCTAAAACAACACAATCACGAGTGTCACAGAATTGTAAGTGCCAAGACCTATTTTGGAGAAAGGTGGGAGATACGTGAAAAAATGAATTAACAGATATGCTACCAACAGGGCTCAACTGCCCAAATGTGCCCAGGAATGCCAGGCGGAGAGCCAGGAGAGGGCAGCATGTGTCTGCGTGGCACCGTTTATGGGTCAAAGTCATAGGTGCCTTGGGGGAGCAATGGATCACACGCCCGAAAACATTTCACAGGTGAAAACTAGGACTCATGTGGCCAAGCAAAATCAGAGAATGGTCAAGGTGGCCGAGGTGATCTATGAGGAAAGAAAGCACAAGCAAAGGCAGGCTGCAGCGGTTTGTTTTTGCCTGCGACTACTCTCCACCAAAACATTAGGAAGAACTTCCTGACTATAAGAGCTGTTCAACAGTGGAAGGAACTCCCTTAGAAAACAACAGTCTCCTTCTTTGGAAATTTATTAAGAGAGGCTGGATGGTCCCAGGGAAGAGGGCTTGGATTGTGTCAGAGGAGGGCCACCAAAATGGTGAAGGATTCTATGATTCTATGAAGGGTCTGGAAACCATGAAGCCCAAGGAGGAGAGACTTAGGGAAATGGATAGGTTTAGCATGGAGCAGAGATATGATAGCCCTCTTTAAGTATTTGAAGGGATGTCATATTGAGGAAGGAGCAAGCTTGTTTTCTGATGCTCCAGAAAATAGTACCCAGAACAATGGATGCAAGCTACAGGAAAAGAGATTCCAGCTAAACATTAGGAGGAACTTCCTGACAGTAAGAGATGTCCAACTGTGAAACACACTCTTTGGAGATTTTGGTGGAGTCTCCTTCTTTGGAGGTTTTTAAACAGGGGCTGGATGGCCATCTGTCAGGGATGCTTTGATTGTGAGTTTCTGCATGGCAGAAGGGGGTTGGACTGGATGGCCATTGGGATCTCTTCTAACTCTTCTCATGTGATGATTCCTGCACAACAGAAAGGGATTGGACTGGATGGCCCTTGAGAGTCTCTTCCAACTCTCTTTAATTCTACTTGGGAAGGACAAGATGGCATCCCTTCCCTCCTCTCCACTCTCCAAACTATTCTCGCCCATTGAATTCAGTTTGCAGGAAGTCATTCAAGCTGAGGACAAAGGGGGAGAATGGGAGGAGGAAAGAGAAACCTTGCCATGAGAGAGGATTAACTGGGACAGTCCTCCTTGCCAAACAAAACTAATCATTTCCTCCAGTCGGCTGCCTCCCAAATGATTGATTGACTCATTGATGGACTCATTGATTGCTATCCTGCCTTTTCTCCAACATGGGACCCAACATGTGGCTTAAAAGACAATGAATGTTAAATCCAGCAATCATCATCATTAAAGAGAATTTGTTGTTCGTGTTGTATGCCTTCGAGTGGTTTCTGACTTAGAGAGCCAGTGTGGCTAGTGCTTTGAGTGTTGGACTCTGGAGACCAAAATTTGAATCCGGCTCAGCCATGGAAACCCATTAGGTGACCTTGGGCAAGAAGTCACACTCTCTCAGCCTCAGGGGAAGGCCATGGCAAACCTCCTCTGAACAAACCTGGCCAAGAAAACATCCATAAATTGGAAATGACTTGAAGGCACACAACAGCAACAGGAAGCTATCACAGGGGTTTCCTTGGAAAGGTTTAGTGGACAAATAAACTGGTTTCAAACAGTTTCAAAAGCATTTTAAAACCTAATGCAGATAAAAGGTCAATCAGTTCTGCAAGGGATCTTCATGGCTGGGCTGAACCTCATGGACAGCCCCATTTGCTGTTATTGTTGTGTGCCTTCAGGTCATTTCTGACTTATGGTGCCCCTAAGGCCAAGCCATTATGGGGTTTTCCTGGCCAGATTTGTTCAGAGGAGGCTGGCTATTGCCTCCCTCTGAGGCTGAGAGAGTGTGACTTCCCAAAGTGGGCTTCATGGTGAAGCCAGGAATCGAACCCTCATCTCCGGAGTCATAGGCCGACGCTCAAAGCACATGTTCTCCTATTGAATCAGTGTTTTTCCATCAGTTGGTTTAATGGGCCTCCTCCGGTCAAGCCTGGCCAACAGGGTCCATTCATTTACTTAGATCCTGATTCATTTTAAACAGGTCAAACCTGTCCAGGCTATGGCTTTTCATACAATGTGGATGCAACGTTGATAGGGCTCTTTATAGGGCGAAAGTCGTATTTTGGGATTGTGTCCAGAAATGAGTAGATAGCAAGGGAAGTCTTTGCAACGAAAGAGTTGCACATTTGGCGATTCAGCATTGATGCAACAGATGCAGAGGAAGCATGGTGTAGTGGTTTGAGCATTTGGACTAGGACTCTGGAGGTCTGGGTTCGAGTCTCATCTCGGCCGTGGAAACCCATTGAGTGACCCAGGCCAAGCCACACTCTCTCAGCCTCAGAGGATGGCAATAGCAAACCCCACGATATGATTTGAAGGCACACAAAACAACGAGAGGGCAAAACCAAGCTTTGCTTTTGGGAATTTATATATATTTTAATCAAGCCGTGGATGCTGGGATCTGTGGACACGGAGAGTGGACTGTATTTTGGACTCAGGGTCCCAGAATCCTCGGTCCCTGGGGCTTTGGGGAGCTGAAGTCCAAACTTTTTGGGGGGAGTCCAAATCTTCCTTCTCAACTGCCCGCAAAAAGCAGGGCTTGGAAACCCTTTTTGTGAACTGTGACTCCAAGAATTGCCAGATGGCATGCATGACCAGGATGGCTGGGGATTCTGGGAGCTGTAGTCCATTTGCTAAAAAAGAAAAAAAAAAGCATAGAATCATAGAGCTGGAAGGGACCCTTGAGGGCCACCCAGTCCAACCCTTTATTCTGCCATGCAGGAATACATAGAATCCTAAATTTGGAAGGGACCCCAAGGGACATCTAGTCCAACCATTTCTTCTGCCGTGCAGGAATACCTAGGATCCTAGAGATGGAAGGGACCCCAAGGGCCATCCAATCCAACCCTTTTCTGCCATACATATAGGGTTGGAAGAGACCTCAAGGGGCATCTAGTCCATCCCTTTCTTCTGCCATGCAGGAATACATAGAAACCTAGAGTTGGAAGGGATCCCCAAGGGCCAACCCTTTCTTCTGCCATGCAGGAATACATAGAACCCTAGAACTGGAAGGGACCCATGTGGTCAATCCAACCCATACCTAGGACCCTGGATTTGGAAGGGACCCCAGGGGCCATGCGATCCATCCCCATCTTCTGCCGTGCAGGAATACACAGAACCCCGCAGGGACTCACCTGCCGTCGGGGGTGCTCCGTTTTGGGCCCAGGGCCGGGGCGGTGCTGGGGCTGGGAAGAGTCCCGGGGCTCCTGCTGCGAAGGGTCCGAAGAAGGGGTCCGGAGCCCAGGGGGGCCAGAAAGAGGCGACCCAAGGGCTCCGTCGGGGCGGCTCCGGCTCTGCTTCGTCCAGAAGGGAAGCGATGTCGAAGCGCCGCTTGGCTTTGGACGGAGAGGAAGAAGAGGAAGAGGAAGAGGAAGAGGAAGAGGAAGGATGCTGCCACGGGGGGCCCGATCCCGGGGCCCGGTCCTGGCCCATTGCTTCCTCCGGGACGAAAAAGGCAGAAGCAGCAGCGGTCAGTGCTCCGGCCATGAAGGTCCAGAGGGACTGGGTCAGCAGCAGCAGAAGTCCCAGGACAAGAGGAGGGGGCTTTAAGAGGGGAAGGGGCGGACTGCAGCCCTGCCTCCCAAAAGGAGGAGGAGGAGGAGAGCCCTCCAAGAAGAACACCCCTTAACCTTCTCTTCTCCAGGCTAAACATCCCCAGCTCCCTATTGATGCAGCCTAGGATCGCATTGGCCTTTTTAGCTGCTGCATCGCACTGTTGACTCATGTTCAGCTTATGGTCTACTTGGACTCCTAGATCCCTTTCACAAGGAGTTTCATTCAGCCAGGTGTCCCCCATTTTATATCTGTGCATTTCATTTTTCCACCCTAAGTGCAGAACCTTACATTTCTCTGCGTTGAATTTCATTTTGTTATCTTTGGCCCCAGCTTTCTAGTCTATTCAGGTCATTTTGAATTTTGATCCTGTCCTCTGGGGTATTAGCTACTCCTCCTCCCATCCCTTTCCTTCCCCATTTTCCTTGCCTTTTCCATCCCTGTTGGAGGGGGCTTTTGTCACCCAAATGGCTCTGAATGCCTCCCTGGGCAGAAGAAACAGGAGGAGAGACCTGAGGATGAAGCAAGGTCTCTGGAGAAACTCGCACCCAGGACTCCCAACGGAAGGAACCTCGTGTCTCTGGTGGGCTGCCTTCCATCCTGGCTGCCTCCCTGCCTTTGGAGGTCTTGGTCCACGAGGGCTTTATAGTCATGCTCCAAATGGAGGACGTGTCCTGGAAAAGGAGGACAGGTGGTCCCAAGTACCCAAGCAGTGGGGCCCTGGTGGAGTCAATGTGGGGAGGGGGCTGGGGTGGCTGCTTATGGGGGTCCTATGGGAAAGTGGGGTCTCTGGGCCCTTTTGGGGGGAATCTTGGGGGGGGGCAGTGTCCATGGCTGGTCCCAGTCCCTGCAGCTGCTGCTGCCCCCCAAGAGACCCCCCCCAAGAGGAGGAGGAGAGGGAGGGGGTTTAGGAGGTGTGAAATGCCTCATGGAGACCCAAAGGCTGGATGCAAGGTGGAAAGGGGGGGGGTCTCTAGGCAAGGCAGGTGTGGGGGGGCTCCCCTCGGAGACATCTCAGTCGGGGGGGGCTTTATGACCCCCCCCTTTTCCATGGGAAGCCTTTGAAGTGGCCCACCCCTTTGTTTTCTAGCAGAAAAGGGCTAGACCCCCCCCCAATTTCCTTAAAGAGCCCTCCCCCTGGAGCTTTGGGGCTGCCCCCCAACCCTTTCATCTCTTGCCCAGAGGCTCTTGGGAATTTTAATGCCCCCCCTTTTCTTTGGGGCAGGAAATGTGGGACCCTTTGCTCTGTGTGTATTGGGGGGGGGAGGTTGTGTAGCCTTAGGGAAGCCCCCCCCCCAGAAAAGAGAGAGAGAGACCAGCATCCCCATCCCTTGGGGGGGGGGCATCCTCTGGCAACAGGGGGGCAAGGGGAGGGGGGCAGGGGGTGCACCCCCTTCTCCACATGAAGCCCCCCCTTGCCACCCCCAATGGGGCAGGTGGGGGAGTGAGACCCCCCAAGGCATTGCCAGGGGACAAGGCCCCACAGATTTCCCAGGGGGGGGGGCCAGGAGGCAAGCACACCCCACACATGGGGGTCACTGCTTGGGGGGGAGGAGAAAGGGAGCTGCTGACCTTCTGGAAACCAAACCCAACGGGGGGGGGGGGGTCCTAAGCATCCAAAAACAACCCAGAGGCTGGTGGATCAGGCCCAAGGGGTCTCAGCAAGTGTCCCCCCCCCAGCAGGACACCAGAGGTCCTCCTTTTGCAGGACATGCCCTACACTCCAGCCTCCTCTCCAGGAGAGATTCCAAAAGGTCCTCCATTTTGAGCAGCACCAAGAAGCATGCATTTCTATGACTCTCTTTAGCTTGTATTTGCTCTGTTTTTCCCAACTGTCCTCCATCTGGCGCTGCCTTGTCCTCCTTTGTGGTCAGGACACCATCCTTCCTGGGCTCCCAGCATCCTTCCTGCCTCTGGAAGGAAAAGGGGACCATCTTGAGCAACATCCCTTGAGGTTCCTTGTCCTCTTTCTCTCCTTAAAGCTGGCCAAAGAGCATCCTGAGCAGAGTTTGGCATCACTCTGGCTCCCATGGGGCCCTCCTTTGGAAGCCGGGGGTCCCTGCATGGAGAGTTCCTGCATGGCAGGGGTTTGGACTGGATGGCCCTTGGGGTCTCTTCCAACTCTAGGATTCTATTAAAAACTACACATCCCAGGATTCCATAGGTGTATCAATTAGCCACCACGGCAATTCAACCCAGACCTTTGAACCGCTGTGGATTGTGCAAGATGGATGCAGCAGCGGCTCACTCCATCATGAGGCAGTGAATTCCACAGGCCTTTTGGAAAGAGCCATCATCACCCCCAGTCTCCAGCCATTCAGGGCCAAGGGATGACCGCACCGGGTCAGACACCAAGGTGACCACAGGAGCAGTGCGGCCATAGTATAAATGTCCAGACAGGCCAAAATCCACACCATTTCCAGAGCTGGTAGATTTGCACCAAAGAGGGAAAAACCACTAAAATGCATCTTCTCTCATATATATATATATATATATATAATTCAAATTTTCATCAACGAATGAAACAACATTTTTTTTGCTATCACATTATCTCATTGCTATATATATATATATATATATATAATTTGTCTTTTCCTTTATCTCTTTTTCTCAAATGTCTGCCTCCTATATGGTGTTTTTAAACTGTAACACATTTCACCTCATCTGTCTTCTTGCATGATAGAATGGAGTCCTACTGAATGGTCCTTGGGGTCCCTTCCAGCTCTAGAGTTCTCTGTATTCCTGCATGGCAGAAGAAGGGGCTGGACTGGATGGCCCTTGGGGGGGTCCCTTCCATCTCTAGGGTCCTATGTATTCCTGCATGGCAGAAGAAGGGGCTGGACTGGATGGCCCTTGGGGTCCCTTCCATCTCTAGGGTCCTATGTATTCCTGCATGGCAGAAGAAGGGGCTGGACTGGATGGCCCTTGGGGTCCCTTCCATCTCTAGGGTCCTATGTATTCCTGCATGGCAGAAGAAGGGGCTGGACTGGATGGCCCTTGGGGTCCCTTCCATCTCTAGGGTCCTATGTATTCCTATGGGGCAGAAGAAGGGGCTGGACTGGATGGCCCTTGGGGGGGTCCCTTCCATCTCTAGGGTCCTATGTATTCCTGCATGGCAGAAGAAGGGGCTGGACTGGATGGCCCTTGGGGTCCCTTCCATCTCTAGGGTCCTATGTATTCCTATGGGGCAGAAGAAGGGGCTGGACTGGATGGCCCTTGGGGGGGTCCCTTCCATCTCTAGGGTCCTATGTATTCCTGCAGGGCAGAAGAAGGGGTTGGACTCGATGGCCCTTGGGGACCCTTCCAGCTCTAGGATCCTATGATTCTATGCATGATGATGAAGAAGAACATGATGATGCTAATGAAGATGATGATGCGAGGGGCTTCCTTTTCTCTGTTCGGATGCTTCCCCCCATTACTCCCACTGGGTTAAAATCCTGTTATGGGTGGGGAGCACTGCAAGGCCCTCTCCATCCCTTCCATAACTGTCCTGCATAATGGCATTTCTTCATCTTTTTGCCTAAGCTACTCCCCTCCTCAGTTAGCCAGCTCTTAAAAAGTCCTTTGGTTGTGTATTCCTGCCTGGCAGGATGAGGCTGGGTTGGATGGCCCTTGGGGTCCCTTCCAAACATTATGGTTCTATGCAATCTGTTCTCTTGCTAACCTCTGCAGGGGTTTTTATTGCAATGTGCCCCAGTGGCCCATTGGAACAGGACTCTGGGAGACCAGGGTTCGGTTCCTGGTTCAGTCATGAAACCCACTAGGCTATCTTGGGAAAGTCACACTCTCTCAGCCTCAGAAGATGGCAACGGCAAACCCGCTTCTGAAGAAACTTGCCAAGAAAACCCTGTAATTGGTTCGCTTTGTAGGTTCGCCATAACTTGGAAACACTTGAAGGGACTCAAGGGAAGCTCCTTGCATGATGATGATGATGATGATGATGATGACCGCCTTGAGTCCCTATATTGGGAGAAAGGTGGAATATAAGAAAATAAAACAACAACAGCAGCAGCAAAGCCCCCTCCCAAACTAAAGGGTTGCAAGTGTGCTTCTTCTCCACTGATTTCTCTCCCTTAACCACAACCTTAACACCCAAACTGGGAAGAAGACACAACTGTGTCACAACAGTGTTGGCTTGTGATGATGATGATGAAGATGATGATGAGGTGCTAATGATAATCCAGGCAGGTGAGGAAACACGGCCAGGCTTCTCTCTCTGCCCCATCATTGCCCGCAATCACCCTTGACAGTGGCAGACACCCACAAACACACAACACACATCTCAGAAACTGGGCCCTTTTTGTGGATTGAGCGTCTGGAGGGGATGGAGCAACGGTGCAACAAACCCTTTGAAGCTATTACCTTCCTCTCCTGAAATTGTTGGGCCACTAAAAGCGTCATCACAAAATGGGGGCGAAAACACAAAAGAACAACAACGCGGGGAGCAATGTGGCAATCCCCTTATCGGCAAAGCCGGAGACTCAATTAAAGGGCCCCATTGGGGCAATAATGGCCAATTGGAACCAAATGAAAGAGACGGAGAGGTGCCTCTTTTCCGGCATAAAATGGAGGAGGAAGAGGAAGGGAGGAGGAAGCAGGGATCCGGCAGAACCTTTGAACCTTTTGAGTTGTTGTTGTGCGTCTTATGGCAACCCTAAGGCCAACCCATCTATGGAGTTTATCACACTTGGGCTAATTTCGGCATTAGAGAGAGATTAAAGCACATTTAAAGCAACCTGCAAATAAAACGAATATGGAGAGTGTTTGCGTGAATGATTATCACACGCAGAGTGATATCAGAAATGCAGTCGCTACAACCCCAAAAGTAAAAAAAGATGTGCGTTGATGCTTCTTTGTGACCACTTTAATGGCAGGTTTTGTGCACCGTCGTGTGAAATCGTTTAGTGTAATTACGGGATTTCTGGGATATTCATGGGATAAACTCCATCAAGGTTTCTTAGCAAAATTTATTCAAGGAGGTTTGCCACTGCCTCCCTCTGAGGCTGAGAGAGTGTAACTTACAGAATCATAGAGTTGGAAAAGGCCCTAAGGAGGGCCATCCAGACCAATCCCCTGCCATGCAGGAACTCCCAATCAAAGCATCCCTGACAGATGGAGTTGAAGTCCAAAACATCTGAAGGACCAGAGTTTGAGAATCACTGATCTAGACACTATACTTCCATTGATGCAGCCTCACCATCAATGAATTCACCCGAGGTCTTCATCTTCTTTCTCCTTCTCTCTCCTCTGCCACAACTCAAAATGAAATATCCCTCAATTGCCAAATATCTGAATAGGGTGCTCCGAGCAGCTGTGGCCAATGATGCTCAATGGTCTCAATATCTGAGACCCTCCTCACCTGGCAGCAGCCTGGCATGGCATGGCCAAAGCCATCATCCACCTGGAGCTGACCTCCATTTCCTCCCAGGGAAGGGTGACCGGATGTCCAAACTACAACAAAACACAAAGCACTGCAAAATGTAGGACATTCAAGAAAAGTTCATATATATATATGGTTTAAATACACACACACACATCTGTGTTAGTCTGTAGAGAGATCTTGCAGCACCCTTGAGACTAAATGAAAGAGAGAAGGTGGCAGCACGAGCATTTTTACACTTCGGTCTACTTCCTCAGGTGCATTTAGATGCGATGATGATGATGATGTAGAGAAATCTTGCAGCACCTTTGAGACTAACTGAAAGAATGAAGTTGGCAGCATAAGCATAAAAATACAGTAAGATCAGTACTAAAATCTCTTCAAACAATACGCATCAAAGCGGTTCATCGCATGCATCTGAGGAAGTAGACTTTAGTCTACAAAAGCTCGTTCAAGAAAAATGTAGGCCGTTACAAAATAAAAGCAAAAGAAACTGCTATAAACATAAATTCATGCTTCTTCGTCCTGCTCCGAATGGCGGGCATTTTGGCATCCCTCCTGGGCAGAGGGCTGAAATGTAGGACATGTGCTGGAAAAGGACACTCGGTCACTCCGTCCAAGGGACACACAAGTGCCCACTGGTCCTCTTGGAGCAAATGGAGTGTCCAGGCCATTTGGACGGGCGGCCTGGACTGAGCAGCGGGCATCCTGTGCCCGGCCCTTCGGCCCCTTCCTTCCTTCCTGCGGTGTCTATTGATTTAATAAGGGAAGGGTCAGAGGGCCCAAGGACGATGAAAGCGAGACAAAGGGCCCTTCCTGGCCGACAAAGGCTGGCCGGCCTTTAATGATGCGCCAAGGCGGCTCTCCTCTTTGCTGTGGTGATTAGGCGCATGCTGGCCTTGTTGGGGCCCAATGCGAAATCCCAGCCGGGCAGCAGCACCGTGGAAGATGGGATTGGGTCCCCCCCTTCCACCTTCCCGAAGCCCCTCAATCTTTGCTGCCGGACAGACGCTTTGGGGCTCATTAGCCTCCCAATTAAGAGAGGAAAGGGCCAAAGGGATTGGGGAGAGGGGCTGCCTTGGGATTAGGGCCCACTCCTCCCAAGACTGGTTGGGTTTATAATTCCCAGTTAATTAAAACAAATTAAGTTGGGGACTACTGGGGAGGGCGCTTGCAATTAAAAGGCTGGAGGAGGCGCATCAGGCAACAGGTGCCCCGTTCGGAGGCCACAGATGTGGGAGATTGTGGCAGGAAGGCATGGAAAGCCATTGTTCTTGTAGTGCTGGTTGTGTGCCTTCAAGTCCCTTCCAGCTTTTGGAAAACCTAAAGGTGAACCTGCCAAGGGGTTTTCTAGGCAAGGTTCTTCCAAGGGGGTTGGCCATTGCCTTCCTCTGAGGCTGAGAGAGTGTGGCTTGCCCAAGGCTGGTTTACATGGCCGAGCTGGGATTCGAACTCTGGTCTCGAATCTGGTCTCATAGAATCACAGAGTTGGAAGAGACCACAAGGGCCATCCAGTCCAACCCCCTTCTGCCATACAGGAACTCCCAATCAAAGCATCCCCGACAGATGGCCATCCAGCCTCTGCTTAAAGTCCTAGTCTAACACTAAATGGACCTGATTTAATAAGGTTATAAATCAAGTATTTTGATAAAGAGTATGGAAGCGAAAGGGAAATACAGTAGAGGAGTGATCATTGAATGAATTGTGGAAGTCTATAGTATACAATGGACATTTCGATGTTTGTGGTTACTGATATTATTAGACTGCATCTATTGTAAATAACTGATATAACAGAGTTTTAATATATGTAATTTGATGTAATAATAGTAACAATAATAAACAGTCTAGTCTTCAGGGAAGCCTTCCCAGGCATTACATGATTGTTATCTAATGTTACTGTATTTTAATTTGTTGTCTGCCTTATTTTATTGAATATTAACATGTACTAATATGTTTTATATTTTATTATTTTGTGGAATGTACACCATAGGCAGTTTTATTTTATCTGTTTTAATTGATTGTATGTACAGCACTGTGTATATTTACAGCATTATATAAAATAATAATAATATAATAAATGGACCTGATTCTGGTTTACATCTGGACTTTAAAGAAGCAATCCGTGGATAAGGAAGGCTCACTGTTGATAAAAGCAGTTGGAAAGAAATACGGAAAAACATGCAAAAAGTTATTGTTAGAATGCATTTAAAGCTATTTAAAAATACACAATTGCTAAAAGAAGAGATGGCTATTAAAGGCCCATGGGGAAAAGGAATAGGTAAGTTTTTGGTAAGGAGGGAGCCTTCCTGGCTTCCCCAGGGATGGAGTTTCGGACCCCGGTGTTACGGGCCGGATGCTCCATTCTGTGTATATTTTGCAAATTTGAGCCTTTGAAATGAGTACACAACAGTATATTGCGATGTGGAACTTAAGTGTGACTGGTATCTGGAGTAGAAAGCCAACAAATCCCTTTGTGTCAGATAATGAGAAAGTGGAGGATTACCGCCTGGTCTTGGGAATTTTAGCCAAGCTAATGCAAATAAATCCACAGCAGAAAAACTCTAGCAAAGGAAATAATGAACCAGCGACAAAGAGAATGGAGGCTGGGATACAAGCCCAAAACCAGACTAAATGCCATAAAGGCACCAGATCCTGCCTGCTCTTAGAAGCTAAACAGGGGTCAGCCTTGGTTAGCACCTGGATGAGAGACCGCCAACAAATTCCAGGTGCTGGAGGAAAGGAATAGTGCCGCTCTGTTCCTTCATCCAAGGCATTGATAAAGATATTGAATAGCCCTGGGTCCCGAACCCACCGGACACCCCACTGGTCACTTCTCTCCAGGATGAAGAAGAGGAGCCCTTTGGGTTCGGCCGGTCAACCAATTACAAATCTATTTATCAGTTTTCAAGTAAACAGAGAACCTGAAAGATATATACACACATGGGAGAGGATAGAAAAATCCCAAAGAGGTATACTGTACTTAATCATTATAGTAGTCATCCATCAGACCGGATCATACATGATGCAACCATCTTAAGGGCAGGTAACCAGAATACGGGCGGCCAGTGATTTTTGTAGGCGATGATCTACTACTTCATGGCTTTGCAGAGGGGGCCAATAAAATGCATGTCCCATTAGCTGGGAGCAAATGACCCGTAAAAGGCATTGCTAATTGACCGATAATGGAAGACCAGTTGCAAGGTCACACCTGCTTGTCCCTTGTCCCCTTTTCTGCTCTGGATGCAGCTGGCAAGGGCCCTCAAAGTGCAAGGAAAAGAGAGAAATAACACATAAATAGTCTGTGAGATATTGCATTGTAGTATGCCTGTTGTTGCCATGTTATAACACAAACCTCTTGTTTTGGGAGGCCTGTGGGAAAATAGGACTTTCTCCACGGATGCCTGTTTAGAGATGCAGAATTCCTAAACAGACGCTATAGTGCTCCGTCAGATGTTTAACTCCTTGCAAATGTTAAGTCTATAGGGCTGTCCCTTTGGGGTGCATCTACATGGAAGAAATAATGAAGCTTGACACCAGTTTAAGCGCTGTGGCTCCGTCCTATGGACTACTGGGGTTTGTAGTTTTGCAAGCCTGCTCTGCCAAAGACTTTCGTGGTGCCCCACGAAACTACAAGTCCCAGGATTCTTTAGAATCATAGAATCATAGAGTTGGAAGAGACCACAAGGGCCATCTAGTCCAACCCCCTGCCATGTAGGAACTCCAAATCAAAGCATAGGATGGAACCGTGGCAATCAAAGCGATGTCAAAACTGTATTTTGCACCTTCGGTGATGTTTCCGAAAATAACTGTGATATGAAGATGACTTTGAATGCTATGAGATGCTTACATGACATCTTTTTTCTTGTACATGTAATGTGAATCTACTGGGTTTGTGTTCTGGTCTCTGAAGGTTGTTGTTGTTATGTGCCTTCAAGTGGTTCTAAGCTTATGGTGACCCTATCTATCGTGGAGTTTTCTTGGCAAGTTTCTTCTCAGAGGGGTTTTGCCACTGCCATCCTCTGAGGCTGAGAGTGTGTGACCACGGTCACCCAGTGTTTTTCCATGGCTGAGCCAGGATTCGTACCATGGTCTCCAGAGTCATGGTCATCCCTTCAATCACTTAAAGTTGTCTCTCACCATGTTAGCTATCAGCCGTCTCCAAGCTAAACATAGCCAAAAGCCTCAGTCCTTCCTCATAGGTCTTGATGGCTTATAGACCTTTGGTCATTCTGGTCACCCTTCTTTGGACACGTTTCAACTTGTCAAGATCTTTCTGCAACAGTGGTGCCCAGAACTGGACACAAGGTTCCTCCAAGTGAGGTCTGACCGAAACGCTATGCTCCAGTCGATGCAGCCTGGAATAATATTGGCTTTTTCTGCAGCACAATGTTGTGCTGGATGCTCCATGGAGAGGGTGACTTCCTTTCCCCACCAAAATTTCCACTTTGCAGGACCATTTTACCCAGATTTGCAAGTCCAGGGTCTTCTTTTTCTCCCCTCCAGACTTGGTTCTAAATTCTGGGGAGAAATCCACGCACATTTTGCACGGATATTAGTAAGATGCTGCTATTACTGCTGCTGCTGTTGCTGCGACTGCAGACTGAGCAAATTGGATCTGCAGTAGCGAATTGCAACCGTGTCTTTGCTGACTGTTGCAATCAGGAATCAAGGCGCAGAACTGACCGAGCATTAAACAAGATTACATGCCGAGAGACAGAGCCGGCCGTTGTCCCGGCCAATCTCCTTAACCGCCTGCGAGAAAGAGATGTTCCCAAGGCTCCTGCAAAAGGGAGTGGAATGCAAAGCCAGAGACCTTGAAATTAATAATCCAATTTGGGCAACCGGGATGGGATGGAGCGGTCACTCTGACTGAAGGGCTGGCCTAGGCTGAGGTCAAGACAATTTACAAAGGGCAAACAATATGAAGAACTTATTAAGCACATCCACGCCGGATCAGACGGTGGCCCATTTGGGACAGGATTCTCTTTGCCTTGTTTCCCATGCTCTGTGAAGCTTCCCGCCCAGAATATCCCGGTCCCTTGCAATATGCTGAAGGCTGTGCCCGGCAGGGTCATTTGTCCACCTCCGTCACTTAGGGTCACTTGGGATGATGGACCCTGCCACCCTGTTTAGTCCTGGATCTGCGGACAAGGAAGGCAGAAATATCTCTGACATCTTCCTGGCAGGACTTGCTCACTGCTGCCAGTGACCTACAGCCCCCAAAATGGAGAAATGAATTTCAAAAGGGAGACATTTAAGAGTCTGCACTTTAGGATCTTGTCTCTCGTAGCTGCTCTTCCCAATCCTAGCCTTCTCCTTATTTCTTGACTGCAGTCGGCTCGATGTTTGAGCCAAGATACAGCCACTCGTTTTTTCTTGTGGTCTAGGATGAATTCCTGTAGCTCTTCCGTGGTCATTATTTTTTATATCCTTAATGTTCAGTGTTAACCCTACTTGGGCACTTTCCTCCTTGACCTTCCTCATCCGTTGTTGGGTTCTGCTAACAGTATTGTGTTCTGTGCATATCTTAGCTCCTCAATGTTTCTTCCTCTTATCTTAGTCTAAGCCTGCTCTGCATATGTTGTTTTCTGCATACAAGTTAAACAAACAGGGTGATATGAAGAGCGGCTTATGCAGGGCTAATGGCTCCAAAATGCAGATGGGGAAAGAGAAAGACAGCCAGATAGCCACCAACATCAGAGCCCCTCAATCGATCTGTTTTGCCGTCTAAAACCAACTCCTCCATCAGGTCTGAGATCTCAGGCTCCTTATGCCATTGCCCAGGTTAAATCACTTCCCTGGGAAAAGCATGGAAAAGTGACATTTTTTTGAACTAAAAATCATAGGGCTTTTGCATGGCAGTCTATTAGGATAAATCTCCACATACGGGATTACATTTTGATTGTGCAATGCAACCTTTGTGGACCACGGCCAAAGGTGCAAGAGAATGCATGGCCAGATATCGCACAGTGCGCACAAGCGGCACCCATGTGCAATGCAAAGGATGATCAGAGGCCCTCTTTTCCCAGGACGTGTCCTACATTTCAACCTTCCATCCAGGAAGAATTCCAAAATGTCTTCCATTTTGGGCATGATTAAGAAGCATCAATTTATATTTATATTAGTACTTTGGTTGCGCCCTACATTTTTCTCACAGGCCCCACATTTTGGAGTGCCTCGTCCTCCTTTGCGGTTCTGACCTCTGGCCACCCTGGCAATGCACATCCTTGCATAACGCATTCCCATTACAAAATGGCGCCAGATGCGCAGTCTTTTCAGGGATCCCCTCCTGTAATCTTGAATGCCAATGTTCCCATTAGACAAAACTATCCTTCTGGAGGGGGGCTTACACCTGTGTCAGACCCCTGCCAGATCCCAGCCTGAGACCCACGCCAGCCCAGCCATGCTAAATTGGGAGAGTGCAGGAGCTGCAACTGGAAAACAAACTCGCTCCCCCAAATTCCCGTCCTCCTCCTGAGGAGTATGGTATGTGGAACAGGAGTGATTTGGGATTACGCTCCAGGAGCATGTAGGGATCCACTAATCCCCCCTATTAAACTAGGAGGAAATGCCCAGCCCCGAAGGAACAATGGCTCTGGCCAGCAATAATCCCCGGCCTCATCAAAGCGGGAAGGGGAGGCAGCCCAATTGGATTACTAACTACTACAGGGAGTAAGGAGGAGGAGGAGGAGGAAGAAGAGGAGGAGAAGCAGGAGCCTTCCTCCCGGCCTTTTGTCTCTGAGCCGGGATTAGCCCATCCTGAAAGGACCCAAGCAGTGCTAATGTCTTCAGGTGACGGAGACCAGGACAAGGGATGGCACACCTGCCACAACAAGGGGTTCTTCGGGGGGGTGCCATGAAATTGACTTGGGGGGGCTATATGGGGTGAGACCCACTGGGGCAAGGAGGAAAGGGGTTGCAATGTTCGGGGAAGGACCAGAGATTGTGTGCGGGTGCGCATGTGTGCAAAAGAGACAAGAGATGCCAGCATGAAAACTTGTTGCTGTGTCCCTTCGAGTCGTTTCCATTTTATGGTGACCCTAAGGTGACCACGCCTTAGGTCAAAATAATGACCACAGAGAACTTACACACATCCAAATGAGACAACGAGGAAACAGAAACAGTCAAAGAACTCCCATGCCTGGGATCAAACATTGATCAGGACTGCAGCCAGGAAATCAGAAGAAGACTAAGAATAAGGTGGCTATGAAAGAACTGGAAAAGATCCTAAAATGCAAGGATATACAACTGAACACAAAAGTTAGAATCATACAAGCCACTGCGTTCCCTCTTACTATGTACAGATCTGAGAGCTAGACAGTCAAGAAGGAAGATAGGAGGAAAATCAACTCATTTGAAATGTGGGGCTGGAGAAGAGTGCGAAGGATCCCATGGGTGGCCAAAAGGACCAACAAATGGGTCCTGGAGCAGATCAAGTCAGAAATCTCCCTAGAAGCGAAGATGACAAAACTCAGGTTGTCGTACTTTGGACACATCATGAGAAGGCATGAATCGTTGGAAAAAACAATAATGTTAGGAAAGGTGGAGGGAAGTAGAAAGAGAGGAAGGCGGCATGACAGATGGATGGACCCAATTAAAAGGACCATGAATATGAGTTTGCAGGAGCTGGGCAGAGCAGGAGAGGACAGAGGGGCTTGGAGATGTCTCATCCATAGGGTCGCCGTGGGTCGAGACAACAAGGCGAACCTATCATAGGGTTTTCTTGGCCATTTTCTTCAGAAAGGGTTTGCCACTGCCATCGTCTGAGGTTGAGAAAGTGTGCCTTGCTCAGGGTCACCCAAGATTTGAACCCTGGTCTCCAGAGTGGCAGTCCAACAGTCAAACCAATACACCACATTGGCCCCTGCAGAGAAGGCTAAATCTCTCACAAAGCTACAAATCCCAGAACTCCATAGTGCCTTGAGCCATGGCAGTTCAAGCAGTGTCCAGCTGCATTAATTCTGCAGTGTAGACGCAGCCTAAGGTTCCATCGATCGTTTTAGTATCTAGCCTATGGAACCTTTCACTAGGGAATGGCATTTCCCTGGACTAAACCTTTCGGGGCTGGGCTGGCGGACGGTTGTCTGGAGTGCAAGACTTTCACTCCGGCCAGGACTTTCCTGGGCTGCTTCCCTTCAGCCGCCCCCTTGGTTTGGGTCTCTGCCCCACCTGCCCTCCTCCCCTCCACCTGCTAAGCCATAGGGGCAGCCTTGATGGGATTCAGATGGCCATTACTTTTCAGAGGCCCTTCGTACAAATGCACACCTTCTGCTAATGACCTGGGAAAAGTCACACTTCGGTCTCCATGGAGGGGGTGGGAATGTGTGTGTTGGGGGCGATGGAGGGAAACAGCCCTCCTTTTTATGGGAAATGAAATGGGGCATGTGGGACAAACCTCGCCTAAATTAACCCAGACGGAACATTTGCAAGGCCAGGGAGAATCATAGAGCCATAGAATCATAAACTTGGAAGATACCCCCAAGGGTCATCCAATCGAACCCCCTTCTGACATGCAGGAATACACAGAATCATAGTGTTCGAAGGGACCCAAGGGACGTCTAGTCAAAGCCTTCTGCCATGCAGGAATACGCAATCCAAGCCCTCCCTGGGACAGATGGCCATCCAGCCTCTACTTAAAAACAGCCTCCGAAGTAGGATTATCTCCATCTCTAGAGGTGTATAGATACTCCAAAGAGGAAATCCAATTGTCAAATGCAAAATAGAGTGAAATTAAACAAAGATGCATTGGAAAAACCAACACATTGCAAACAGACAAGATTACGTGCCAACTGTGTATTGAAAGAGATTTAATATAATGTATTATAGGAAATATATGCATCTGAAGAAGTAGACTTTATCTAGGAAAGCTCATGCTGCCAACTTCTTTCTTTCATTTTGTCTCAAAGGTGCAACGAGATCTATCATCATCATCGTCGTCGTCGTTTCAGTTAGTGTCAAAGGTGCTACAATAGTATATTATTATTAATATTATTATTATTGCTTCTAAATGCATCTGAGGAAGTAGACTTGAGTCTAGGAAAGTCCATGCTGCAAATTTCTTTCTTTCACTTAGTCATAAAGGTGCTACAAGATCTCTCTACATATTAATTCCACAGACTAACACAGCTGTATCTTTGAATATTATAGGAAATACATTATATGTTAACAGTGACAGACATACAAAGATATAGCCGTGTTAAGTCTGCAGAATCAGTACGTAGAGAGATCTTGTTTACTTCCTTAGATGCATTTGTCAGGGTGACAGACATATCGACTTATAGGGCACTTTCCCTGGCTTTAAGGCATGCGTCATCTAAGTGCCACATCTTCAAGCCAGCCTGAAAGCACCTCTTTTTGCCTGTCTGTTTAGCCCCATTATCTTTATGGATATACTTTTGTGAAATCCAGTAATCATGTGTATTAATCACCAGAAATACTATGTAAGAAACATTCAGGTAACAAATAGTGAGGACATGTTAATGGGAAGGAGAAGATGGAAGGAAGCCAATGATTATTCCTTTAGAAAGAGAACACAGTAGAAAATATATTAACTGTAGTATAGTATAAATATTAGTAACTTTTTTATTTTTATCTAATTTCGTTTGTGAAATTGGGAAATAGCATGTTATTGGATTATTGCACTACATCTTATGCTCAGAACAAAGATTCGAGAGGTAAAATATACTGAAACTAACTGATATTTTATTTTGTCAGTTTAATATACTAATAAATAATTTTAAAAAAGCTCTGAAGTAGGAGACTCTACCACCGTCCAAGAGAAAGTAGTAGAGCCCACCCTCCAGCCCATCTCCCTTGGTTTGGGTCTGAAAGGAAGAGCGGACAACGGAGAGCAAGGGAGGCACGGAGGCAGAGCTGAGAAGGTGACCGTCTTCTTGACCGGACGCCCCAAGGACCGTGCTGGTCATCATCTTTAAGGACCATTTGGGACTCCAAAGTGTCCCAAGCAGCCTTGGCCATTTTTGCAGCACCACGCGCCTGCAAAAACACTAGCCGATTCAATGAGTTCCTTATGCTGTGGATAACAACCTCCATCATCCCCACCCGCACGGGCACTATAGTCCAGCACAACTGGAGGGTGGCATTTTAGGGAAAGTTGCCATGCAGGACATGGCGAGCCATGTGAAGAAAGGGAGAGCTTGAATACAGAGCTGTTAATGCAAGGATGCCTACACTTTTGGGGGTGCTAGGCACATTTGGGGTTCTGAGATGGTATCATGGGCACCACAGCCGTAAAATGTTAGGGTTGCAGGGCAGAAGAAATCATGCACATTTCACCTTGTCCTGGTTAAACTATACCCCCCACCCCATGAGCTCCTGGGAAGGGTCATCCATGAATGTGGGGGGGATGCATCCGTCCCATGCGCTACTGTGAATTTTAAATTACCTATCCATGCGGTTGAACCTACTTGAGGACAGGGATTGAGCAGCACCATGTACAGGACCAGAATGGATTTCACACTTCTTTTGCAAAGGGAGTCACCATCGTCAGCCACTTCTTGCCTAAAAGGACAAGAAAGGAAATTCCACTTAACCGTTAGGAAGAGCAAGCACCGTTCAGTGGGGGAATATATGGACTGCCTTGGAGGGCAGGGAATTCTCCTTCTTTGGAGAGAGAGCTTCGATGGTCCTTGGGGGATACCTCTTAATGGCTGCATTCCTGCATCTCCAAGGTGCAGCTTTTCAAGGGGCCGATCCTGGGTGGCCACTCCTAGCCCAGGTGGCAAGTGGCTATAATAATATTAATTTTGCCACTTATAAGAATAACGGTAATGATTATGATGATGTGTTTATACCCTGCTTCTCCTTGACTCTGTTTCCTTGTTTCGGAGAATGTTGAGCAGCTAATGTCAAAAGCCATCTTCTGCATCCAAGGAGGGCTGCTGCTAGTTTGCAAGAAGGAGGCCATAAAAGTTCAAGGTGGCCACCCACAACGGAGAGGCCAGGCCAGTCCAGTTTTGGCCTGAGGAAGGGTTGGAGGGTTGGAGGGAGGAAAGGAAGGAAGGAATGGGGGAAGCCATCGCTCCTCCCGTGTGTCCTTTCTTTGGGGTCAGTACAAAGGAGGGAGAGATGAAAGGCTGGCCTTGTAAAAGAGACTTGCCATTATGTGGCCCTAAAGAGCTTCCTCGGAAGGTGGGTCTTCTTGGGGGGACTGCCATCTTGGGAAGCGGCTTGGCCTGTTCAAAGGGGTCTCTGCAGGCAGCTCCAGGGCAAATAAGGGTCCGGAGCCCTTCCCTGAGAAGCTAAACACGCTCAAGCGCTTGGGCCCACCTGGGGCACCCGTATTTCCCCAAAGCTTTGCCCCTGACACTCTGGTGCAGAAAAGAAGGGCAAACAGATTTGTTTGTCCCAAGACGGGGGTCTTGCTGAGAAGAAGGCCCTTCCTCCCCCTCCGGTCCCAGACCTATCAAAGGAGCCCAGGAAGAACCACGGTTGTTGTGCGCCTTGTGTAAAATGCAAAGCTGTGTCCATCTCCCTTTTGTTTGGAGAGGACACACGGGCAGGTGGGGGTCCTTTCTTCTTCTTCTTGGGACCCCCAAACATCTGGACTCTTTCCTGAGGGCTAGCAGCAATGGGGAGGGGGCAGAGAAACGAAGGAAGGAAGGAAGGAAGGAAGGAAGGAGGCAAGCAAGCTGCAACGGTTTTGAATACAAGTTGAGTCTCCCTTATCTGAGGTTCCAAAGTCCAAAATACTCCAAAATCCAAATATATTTTCATGGATGGCTGAGATAGTGACACTTCTGCTTTCTGAGGGTTCAACGTACACAAACTTGGTTTCATGCACACCATTATTAAAAATATTATGTAAGACATTTCCACCAGGTTACACATATAAGGTGTAAACTAATGACTGAGACAAGGTATGCAAAACCTTTGGCTCTTTCAATGTCCTCATTGGACTCTTTCAGACATTGGAAATTGGAAGTATAATTTACTGTAACGTCAATTCGAATGCAATCATGGGTTTTACGTTATTGCGAATTAAAGCTTCGCACGCAATTTCGGGCAGGAGGGGGTTATTTTCGGGTAATGGGAAGTAATTTCAAATGCCTTCCGAACAGAACAGGGGTTCATGTAAATTCGGTTAACTAGCGAATTTACATGAATCCGCATTGGCTCCATTTGGAGTTGGGAGAAATTCCTCCCGTTTGAAAGAATCCATTGTCTCCTTTAAGGTTATGTCAGTCATCTGTGGTCCCTGTTTTTGTAATGTTCAACTGTAACCCTGATTTTGACCTTTCTTCAGTAATTGTTCCAAATCTTTGCTATTGTCTGGTGTCACCTGCATAGCTAAAATGGTTCCTTCTCAATGTAAAACTATTCTAGTTTTCCACTTTGTGTCCTGACAAAGTTCTCTTGTCCAATATTCCAAACAGGAGCAGGAGGGAAAGCCATCAGATTTATCTTTTGGCTCTTTGTTCTATCTGTGATTGGTTTTGTCTCATGCGCCAGATAATTATGCAATGAGCTGGCAAGTGCAGCCACTAATTGCATCTTGCTAAGTGACCAGGAGCTGCAGGGTGCAAAGTATTTGGGCTCTTTTACATACCATTAGCATTTCCTGCAAGGACAGTTTGGATCGAGAGAAAAGGGGCCAGGAATGGTTTATCAGCCCAGATCAAGGCCACCAGCCCCAGGGAGCACATATTTCCAACTGATGTTCCTAGTAGTAGCTTTCTTTAGGAACAGGAATTCCACTTCAGAAGGGGCTCAGTCAATGGAGATCCATTCATTACTCCGCTCTCAAGGTGTTTAGAAGCTAATGCCCCACAATAAAGGTCATTAACAAAGCAATCCCATTTGCAACGAGGGTGAATTGGGGCACTGTCTGGAGGTGAGCACACCTTTGCTCCCATGTGGATTGAATGTCTGGCCCGGATTAACCACTGACTGACCACAGGTTTGCATGGATCCCAGAAAGAGGGGGTTTGATCCAGCCCAGGGGGACTGAGCCCCTTCCAAACCCATCCAGGCCAAATTGGACTCCCAAGACTGAGAATTGTGTAAATTACCAGCTGCTAAGAAATATTGAGGCAGCAACTGGCACTGAGTCCTCCCAGGAATAACAACGCCTTCCTGCCATCTACCCTATGTGCATTTACTCATGAGTAAGCTATACCTGGTACTGTAGGCTCTATTTTAGGGGAAGGAACTGGCAAGCCTATCCCTTGCCTTAAAAATCCTAAGAAATTCATGGGGCCCCCATATGTCCACAGGAAGGCACACATACACATACACACGTTAGATTGGAGGGAGAGCCAGGGTTGTGTATTGTTTGAGTGCTGGACTAAGACAAAAGACTGGCCAGAGTTTGAGACTGGGTGACCTTGGGCAAGACACACTCTCTCAGCCTCAGAGGAAGGCAAAGGCTTCTGGACAAAGATTGCCAAGAAAACCCTATGATAGGGTCACCGTAAATCGGGATCAACTTGAAGGCACATGCCGACAAACCCAAACCCTGCCTTTCTGCTAAAAAAAAAAAAACCCAACAACTTCCAGAGCTGGCAAGGCAGCTTCTTTCTCCCTCAATCTACTTGCCTTTGCATGTCCCAGGTTGACCGTTGGGGGGCAGCCTGGACTGGACCCTTGTTTGGGGGGCGAGTCCTCTTCCTCTGGGTCAGCAGCACAGTTGCTCCTCTTGCTGGACACCCCACAACTCAATCCTCCTACTTACCCTTGGAGGAAAAGCTTCCGCTAGCCAAAGCTATCCTGCCCAGGGATGTAGCTATTGGGGGGATGAAATCAGTGACACCCCCCACCCCACCCAAATAAGGATTCTGCCTGATGAAATTTTCCTTCAGTCCTGAAATCTCTAGCGCTGCAGAAAGTGAACCCTTGAAAACCAGCCAAACCCAAAAGTCCTTCCATGTGCTGTGTTTGCCCTCCCAGGGCCACTTGGCCTTTTGCCTTTTTCTTTGGGTGCCTAAACTCTTTTTCCGAATGGTAGAATTCACAGAATCATAGAGTTGGAAGAAACCCCATTCTGCCATGCAGGAACTCCCAATCAAAGCATCCCCATTGACAGATATGGGCCATCCAGCCTCTGCTTAAAGACCTCATTCAAAGATAGATCCGTGTTAGTCTGTAGAATCAGTACATAGAGAGATCTTGTAGCACCTTTGAGACACACTGAAAGAAAGAAATTCTTTTTCCAAATGCTCAAGGGAAGTTTTATGTGGCTGTAGTGCTAGAAATTTGAGAACCAAAGGGAAATTTCGTTGAGGATCAAAATTCTTATATGGGGGTGGGAGCTGCCTCCATTTAGATTACCGGTATGACTTTGTCTGGAGAGCTGTGTTCGAATCCCAGCTCACCCCCTGAAAACCCACTGGTTGACCTTGGGGAAGTCACACTCTCTCAGCCTCAGGGGAAGGCAATGGCAAACTTCCTCTGAAGGAATCTTGTCAAGAAAACCCCACGACAGAGTCAGCATGAACCTGAAACAACATGAAGACACACTATTATTATTATTATTATTATATAATATAGTAATATATATATATATATATATATATAAAATTTGTTATTATTATTATTATTATTATTATTATTATATACATAATAATATTAAGGAGGCAACTGAAGCAAAGGGCCAAAGGTGAAGTGACCCAGGGAAACGCAGACACAGCAAAGCCAAATATCAAGTAATAATAATAATAAAATGTATTTATTGCCCGCCTCTCTGCACTTAGACAACTAGGGCAGCTTACAATAATTTATATATATATATATATCACACACACACACACACACACATATATCATATCCCCTCAACCCTCCCCCCATTAAAACAGAATTAATTTGCAATCTAAAACATATTAAATTAAAGGCAATTTAAAACAGTTAATAACTATACAAGTGAACAACAATATATAAACTAATAGGACAGGAAACAAGATCAATACCTTAATTATTCTCTATGGTATATAAAGATATATATATATATATATGATATTTTTAGATTGTAGGCCTGAGGGCAGAGAACCATCTAATTATAAATAATAAATGTAAGCCGCTCTGATAGCCTTTAGGACTGAAGAGTGGGGTATAAATACAATAATAACAATAATATCATCTTAATAATAATAATATAATAATAATAATAATAATAATATAGTATGTTAATAATAATGCATAATAATAATAATAATTTAATATGTTAATAATAATATATTATAATAATATATGTTAATAATAATAATACATAAAAATAATAATGACAATAATAATATAATAATGATAACATAATAATAATATAATATGTTAATAATAATACATTATAATAATGATAATAATAATAATAATATTATAATAACATAATATCTTAATAATAATAATAATAATAATAATATCTTAATAATAATATACTACTATTATCATCATCATTTCCTGTTCCTGCTTCCTCCTCAGAGCCCTGCAGTGCAGACCACTTTTGCCTGCTCCTCCACGGGGGGCGCTCTAGGCGCCGCCTCTCCTCTCCGACCGGAAGCGGGCGTGGACGCTCCAGGCACCGCCTCTCTATAGTTCCGGCTCTTCCTTCCCGGCGTCGAGGGGCGTGGCCTCCTCAGAAGGAAAATCCTTGGGAAGCAAGATGGCGGCTCTGAGGGGCTTCCGGTCGGCGGCGGTGAGTGAGGCGGAAGTTGGAGGCCCGGAAGGCCTTTGCGAAGGCCTTTCTCCCTCGTCCCTCCTCGTCCTCTGGCCAGCGGGAGGCCTTTGAGCGGCATCCGCTTTGCGGGAGGAAGAGGAGGCGAGGAAGGAAGGAATAATAGCACTGGAGCTGGAATCCACTGTTCCTTTGTGTCCTCTTCTCTGGAGCAGCAGGAAAAAAGCTCGCTCCCTCCTCAATGTCAGACCCTTCAGATACCTAAACAGGGCTGTCATGGCACCCCTTGACCTTCTCTTCTCCAGGTTCATATCATCAGGAAGTTCCTCCTAATGTTGAGGTGGAATCTCTTTTCCTGCAGTTTGCATCCATTGTTCCGCATTCTAGTCTCTGGAGCAGCAGAAAACAAGCTTGCTCCCTCCTCAATGTGACATTATCCCTTCAAGTATTTGAACAGGGCTCTCATCATATCACCTCTTAACCTTCTCTTCTTCAGGATAAACATCCCCAGCTCCCTAAATCTCTCCTCATAAGGCTTGATAGTCCCCACAGACCTTTGACCGAAGGACACGCTTTGGACAGGCCTCAGCTGGAGGAACCTTGTGTCCAGATCCAGGACATATTGGAAAGTGTCCAGAGAAGAGTGACCACAGAATCATAGAGTTGGAAGAGACCCCAAGAAGGGCCATCTATCCAACCCCCTCCTTCTGCCATGCAGGAATTCCCAATCAAAGCATCCCTGTGTCAGATGGCCATCCAGCCTCTGCTTAAAGACCTCCAAGGAAGGACACTCCATCCAAGAAAGTGTGTTCCACGTTGAACAGTCCTTACTGTCAGGAGGTTCCCCCCAATGTTGAAATGGAATCTCTTTTCCTGGAGCTTGCATTCCTTGTGTGTCATGTTCTCTGGAGCAGCAGAAAACAAGCTTGCTCCCTCCTCAACATGGCATCCCTTCCAATACTTAAACAGGGCTCTGTCATATCACCTCTTAACCTTCTCCAGGCTAAACGTCCCCAGCACATCCCTCTCTCTGCATAGGACTTCATGGTTTCCAGACGCTTCACCATTTTCCTAGAATCCCAGAGTTGGAAGAGACCCCAAGAAGCAGGGCCCTGATCCCGTCCAACCCCTTTCTTCTGCCATGCAGGAACTCCCAATCCAAGCCTCCCCATTGACAGATAGCCATGTGGGGTGTGTGTTTGTGTGTGAACATTTGTGTTCACGGAGGCAGAGGTCATCTCTGCTCACGCAACAGTCACAGGGCCCTTAGCCATTACACAGTCATAGCACAATGGTTTTGCATTAGCTGCCACGGTTCAACCCTGCAGGATCCAATGGTTTATAGTTTATCGATGCACTAGAGCTCTAGTCAGAAGTGCCTCTCCTTGTACTATAAATCCCAAGATCCCATTGCACGAAACTATGGCACTTAAAATGAAATCACATAGAAATTATAGAGTTGGAAGAGACACCAAGAATGTCCATCCGGTCCAACGCCCTTCTTCTGCCATGCAGGAACTCTCCATCAAAGTATCCCCATTGACAGATGTCCATCCAGCCTCTGCTTAAAGACCTCTAAGGAGGGAGACCCCACCAAAATCTCCAAGGAAGAATATTCCACTGTTGAACAGCATTTAATGTCAGGAAATTTCTCCTAATGTTTAAGTTGAATGTATTTCCCAGGAGCTTGCATCCATTGTTCCATTATGTCCTCTTCTCTGGAGCAACAGAAAACAAGCTTGATCCATCCTCAATGTGACTCTTCTTCGAATATTTATTATTACTGCCAGGATGTTTCTCCTAATGTTGAGCTGGAATCTCTTTTCCTGTCTTTTGCATCCATTGCTCCATTGCGTCCTACTCTCTGGAGCAGCAGAAAACAAGCTTGCTCCATCCTTTTTGGAATTTATTTATTTTTAAAATTATTTCCAAACTGTGGATTTTTGAACTGTGGATAAAAAAAAAATCCATGAACAAGGAGGCCTGACTGTAGTTCTGTCTCAGGTTATTTCATTAGAAAACAGCAACCACCTATTTCTACGGAGAAAACCGAAAAGTTGCTGGGGGTGGTGGTAGACCACCTGGGGCAGGAAGTGTGATATATATTTATAAAATTTTGCATGGCATCTAATAATGGACTAGAGCAAGATCTGGAACAAAGCTCTCCTCCATGCAGTTTACAATAATGGACAGCTTGCGAGGTGGCCTTCACAGCCTCTTTCAGCCCAAACGTTTTTATGATTCTGTGAGTCATGAGTCAACAGTGTGGTGCAGCAGCTAAAAAGGCCAATGCGATTCTAGGCATATAGTGTCTAGATCAAGGGAAATAACAGTGCCACTCTATTCTGCTTTGGTCAGGCTCCACCTGGAATACTGTGTCTAGTTCTGGGCACCACAATTTTAAAACGATGCGGAGAAACTGGATCATGTCCAAAGGATGGCCACCAAAATGGTGAAAGTTCTGGAAACTATGCCCTATGAGGAACAACTTAGGGAACTGGGGATGTTTAGCCTGGAGAAGAGAAGGTTAAGAGGTGATATGAGAGCCCTGTTTAAATACTTGAAGGGATGCCATATTAAGAAGGGAGCAAACTTGTTTTCTGCTGCTCCAGAGACTAGGACCCGTAACAATGGATGCAAGCTGCAGGAAAAGAGATTCCACCCCAACATTAGGAGGAACTTCCTGACAGTAAGGGCTGTTTGAGAGTGGAACATGCTCCACAGAGGCTGGGTGGCCATCTCTCAATGGGGATATTTTGATGGTGATTTCCTGCATGGCAGAAGAGGGTTGGACTGGATGGCCCTTTTTGGTGTCTCTTCCAACTCTACAATTCTGTGATTCTGTGAAATGCATGGATTAACCACGATAAGCTAAGTGTAACCTCCTCCCTGGTTCTGGACGTGGTACTAGCTGTGTGGATGGGTCAGTGGGTGGGTCAAGGAGCAAAAAAGAGGGGAGAGCTGCTACCTTGGTGCCCTCTTGCAGCCATTCTGCTCAGCTGCTTTGGGACACTGGCAGAAAGAAGGGAAAAGTCAGCCGTGTTTTCATTTTGGCTGCAAATGAATCCTAAGAGTTCGAGGCCAAGGCTGTGCCTTGTCTGAGCGAGGAGGCCTTGGTGCTTAAGGAACCTTTGGGAGACACTCATGTCTATGCCTCTCTTCCGTTGCAGGGTCTCCTACAGCCCCGGAGTTGTGGAGTATGGAGAAACCTTGGCACTTCAGCTGCTGTTCTGCAGAAACAAGCCCGGGTAAGATGTTCCCTTGCAACTCCTACCCTTGCGTTTAGAAGTGTGGAAATGTTCCCTTCTTCCGGAGCCCAAAGTGTTCCTTTTTCCATTTGTTTCGGATATCCCTGAGCTACAGATCTGAAATAAAGTGACCACAACCAAACAAAGAATATTTAATCAGAAAAGCCTCTCCCTCGTCTTAGTAAAATAGGGGTACTGAAGATTCTTGACAAGGATAACTGTCATATCTATCATCCTTGAAGTTCTGTTGAGCTTTTCCCTGTTAGTGAGAAGAGATGATTTTAAAGCAAAGTAAACCTATACTCATACTCTGAAGATGAGGAAAGGCGGCACTCTTGTTGTTAGCTCTTGAGTAAAGGACAAAACCATCTCAGCTCATGTCTGGTCTGCTGATGATGAATAAATAAATACATCTCAACTCAAGTAAGGTCTTCATCAGCAAAATGAGGTCTCTGGAAAAAGGGAGGGACTGTGGCTCACTGGGCTGGCTTTGGTTGTAGAATATCTTCAGTTTCGTTACTGGCATCTCCATTTACAAGAACAGGGCAGGCAGTTGGGGGACAGGGAAGGCTCTGGTCTACTTTGGATTCTGGGGAGTTCCTGCTGCCAGTCAGAGTACACTGTGATGGGTGAGATGGACACGGGGCCTGAAGCAGTGTTTGGTGTTTGCCTGGAAGTTTGAAAAGAAAGTGGGACAGGGACTGGTGGGGACCCCTGAGGAGGGTTGCATCCTCTCTTTCTAACCCGTTCCCTTCTTGCACCTCTTTCTCAATGCCCAGCTGGCTTAACCTTTTTAAGAGCCCCTCTAGAAGACTTGGGCTGGCTTTGCTGTTGTCAAGGATGATAGGGGTGACGCTGTGTTCTGTTCCAGGCGGAGAGCCCAAAGACAGAGGGGACGTTCCCAGTTACCATGATCCCTGGGGATGGTGTGGGTCCGGAGCTCATGCATTCAGTCAAGGAAGTCTTCAAGGTGCGTGCGTCTGCTTCGCTTTCTGGCTTCTGAGGGTGGCGCATGGTGTGTCGGTGGAGGAGACTGGGTCTTGGTGCTGAGATGAAGGAAAAATCAGATGCTGATGAATCTGATGGGAGAGGGAGAGGTGGAAGGCTCCTTTCACACTACACAATTATAGCCCTGTGATTCCACTTCAGCTGCCATGGCATGTAACTTAATCAGTTTAATATATTGTTTCTTAACGACGGGCCTCATAAACTTACATGTGAGATACAATGTGCATATATTGCTCTCATTTTCGTTCTATTCCTTGCTTATAATGATTGATGCACGTGTCTTGTGCCCCTTTTTCTTTTAACAGTCCCTGATAAAAAAAAATCCATAGAAATATTTCTTGGTTAAAATGCATGGGGCTAGTTTAGAGAATAAAACCTTTCTGATCGATCCTGAGACATTTGCACATCACCTGGTACTTGGTCAGATTAATATCTGTCTCTGAAAAAGATGGGGATTCATCATTTGGCCATAAGGACTACCCAGTGTGGGTTGGGCTTGGCAGGGCTGAGATCCGAACTCAAAGCCCAGCTGGAGACCTCTCTCTTTCTCTCTCTCTCTCTCTCTCTCTCACACACACACACACACAGAGCTTGGCTGTTCAGAGAAAACTGATCCTGTGGGGTTCCTCCAACAGCCAAGTGGGCCTCCTTATGCTCAGTCCTCCTGCTTGTGGGTTTGACCCCAGACAGGCTTGGCTCTGCCATTCAGGGCCGCTCTTGCAAGCAGAGGAGAGGGGTTTGCCTTCTGGTCCAGCTGGCCAAGCCGGATCCCATGCCATTAACCGGGTTCTCTGCAGGTTGCCGGAGTCCCTGTGCAGTTCGACGAACACCACCTGAGCGAGGTGCAGAATATGGCTTCGGAGGAGATCCTGGACAAGGTCCTTGACTCCATGAGGAAGAGCAAAGTGGCCATCATAGGTAGGGCTGGGGGTGGCAGGGCTGAAGGGAACATTTTGGGTAACAGGGGAGCTCCCTTATCTCAGTTCCCTGCCCACACTGGAACCCTGAGACACATTTCTGGGGAAGGAGCTCAGATTTTGCTGGTCAGAGACTTCTCATGTACTTCTGGGAGTCAGGTTTCAATGATCTGGTTCTCTTTTGACCCATCCTTATAAGACATGGGACTGTTCTGTCACACTTCTCATGGGGGGCACTCTCATGTCCTTGCAGGAAAGATCCACACTCCCATGGAGTACAAAGGGGAATTGGCCTCCTACGACATGAGGCTCAGGTAGGTTTCATTCTTTGAACACGTATCCTTAACTTGTTTGAGTAGTTTGGCGTCAAGTGCAGCCACCCACTTACTAAAGGCACCAGACAGACTTAGCCTCCAAAAGGCAGCCCAAGCACTTCTGCTGCATGCTGCGGTCTTCTGGACACATCTTCTTAATTTTAGATTGTGTTTTTAAAATGTAGGATTATAAAGAAAAGAATCAGAATGGGAAAAGACAGATACAATGAAGAAGAAAAACTAAACAGGGAGGAGAAGAAATACTTAGCATCTGAACTATGTAGGATTATAAAGGCATAGATTATAAAGCCAGGCATTTATTTTGATACGAGCTCACCATATTTCTAAAACTAAAATTTTCTTGAGGTTGGTGTCCATAAAACACCTACTTATTAATCATTAAAACAGTAAGATCTTCTCAGTGTTGAATGATAGATGCTGAACGTTTCCCTTTCTGTCTATGGAGAGCGAGTCTTTTTACAACAGTAAAAAACATCCAGCAAAGTTAAATCCCATAGTGCCAGAATGTAATTTTAAAGACCAGGTGGGCCTATTGATAACAAAGATTTATTCTTTATACAAAATGAATATGTGGTAGCAGATCTAACCTTAATGGAGTAGCCACCAAAAGTCTTACATTATATTCCACGAGGAAGCATTATCTGCCTTACATCACTGATATTTATTTGACATAGAGTCTTTCTAAAGAGGCTACAGTGATGCCAGTAAATCCAAAAAAATCATTTCCCCCCCTGTACTCAATGTAATACTAGGCAGAGGCAAAGGAAACACTTAAATTGGGGGTGTTTTTGAGGTTGGGAAGAGGTATGTGCTTGAAGCAGAGTGAGCAGACACTGCCATGATGGAGGGCTGGGTGTTGAGGCCACAATCAGAAGTGTCAGCAGAAGGGTGTTTGTGGGTGAAGGGAGGTCTTCTGGGAAGACCATAAGCTTAACTTCAACTCATCCTTGCAGGCGCAAGCTGGACCTCTTTGCAAACGTAGTCCATGTGAACAGCCTGCCTGGCTACAAAACGCGGCACAACAACTTGGATCTGGTGATAATCCGGGAGCAGACTGAGGGGGAGTACAGTTCCCTGGAGCATGAGGTGGGCACTGTGCCACCTGTCCTTGTTTGTGTTGGGTTAGGAGGGACTGTTCCACACTTTGGGAATGGCCTTGCCCCAGGGTTCGGTAGTCAGGCCGTTGGGTTGCGAGCAGGGGTGTGAACCATTGCGTGTGTCAGAAGGACATTGCTAAGAAACATTTTGAGGCTTGAGGGGAGGAGGGAGGTTGTGAGTCTGCACCAGAGTGTGGGCCACAGGCTGCAGGAGATCCCTGGATTCCTCTAGTGAAGCTTCCCACCAGTCCCACAAAGTCTCCTGGAACCCATACACAGCAGTTTGGGGGAGATCTGGGGGACACTGTTTCCTACTTTGTGGTGAAGGGGACCCGCTCTGTTTCACTCCCATTATGTCTTCACCCAAAGCAACTCCAAGAACAGCTTATGTATGTTTAGTTATTAGCCAGACAGTCCCATTCTTGCCGGTTTAGAATCTAAAAAGGGAATGACATAAAAGGAAAAGGGGTCATGGAGGGAAGAGGAAAGTAAGAAAACTCTCCAGCATGGGTTCTAAGACAGAGGAGGAACCAAGCAGCGCTGGTCCATCAGTGTGCTAGTGGAGTCTTGGCATCTTCTTCCTTTCAGTTGCCATTTTGATGTGTGCTGAGCATCGAGGTGGGAATGGGGGAGTCATATGTTGTGGGGGGGGGCATAATTCACCTTGCGGGAGGAGTGCTATTTATGGGGCTTCTTCTTCCTCCCCTGTCCAGAGCGCAAAGGGGGTCATTGAGTGCATGAAGATCATCACTCGGGCCAAATCTCAGCGTATTGCCAAGTTTGCCTTCGATTTTGCCACCAAGAAGGGGCGCTCCAAGGTCACAGCGGTGCACAAAGCCAATATCATGTGAGTGGGGAGTGGATGGTGGGGGCACAGGGAAAGGCGGTGGGGGACTCCAGCACCCCAGTTCATTTGGCTGGCCCCTGTACAGAGCCTTAATAGTCTCTTCTCCCACTGACTGCTGTTTTGTGTGTGTGTTTTTTTGTGGCTTGTTTGTTTTGTTTCTCTGCTTGGTTTGAATGCGAGTCAATTGAGCTGCTTAGTGGGGCCATGAATGGTGTGTGTTCTCTCTTTTTTAGGAAGCTGGGTGACGGGCTGTTCCTGCGCTGCTGTGAGGAGGTCTCAGAGTTGTACCCCAAGATCAAATTCGATACCATGATAATTGACAACTGCTGCATGCAGGTCTGTGGGCTGAACTGTGGCTCTGAGGTCTGCTTTCCTTGCCCCAGCCTCCGGAGATAAGTTTCTTAAGCAAAGCAGATAAGGAGCTTGGCAGGGCAATCACTGGGTTAGTCAGGTCTCTTTGGTACAACCCAGGGCGAGGGACCAGGCACAACGTTTGGTATTGCCTTGGATAACAAGATTCCTTGGACTAAATCTTCTTTGGCTCTGCCTGTTTCTTCAGGGTAAAGTAAAGACTGATTTCAGTGTGTGTTCTGTTCTTTGCAGCTGCAGAGCAAAAGACAGGATATCAGTAAACAGGGCAGCCTCTCCCTTCCTTCCCAGCTTCTTTGGGCATTGGGTTTGGCCTCTCAACTGCATGTGGCCATACTGTGATAAAACTCGAGGGGAGCCCCTAAGTGGTACCATCGTCAGAGGCTGTGTGCTTCTCAGGATAGGTTTCTGTAGGGGATGAGCAGGAAGGATGAGCTGGGCTTAAGTGTTGCCTCAGGGGACAAGGGCCCCACTGAGGCATCTGGTTGGCAGCAGTGGGTGCAGGCTGCAGGGCCATAGGGCTCCATCTGTGGCTGATGCTGATGCTCCTCCTTTTATCTGTGCCATCTCCGTCCATCCAACCATTAAAGTCATGTCCAATGAATGGCATCCCTAAGGTGAACCTACCATGGATATTTCTTGGCAAGATTTGTTTGGAGGAGGTTTGCCATTGCCTTCCCCTGAGGCTGAGATAGTGTGACTTATTGCCCAAGGTCATCCAGTGGATTTACATGGCCAAGGTGGGAATGGAACCCATAGTGGTTCAAACGCTCAAACCACTATGCCACACTAACTCTCACTAAAACAGAAGAGTTAAATTAAAATGGAACTACAGTGGGTCCTTGTTATCTGCTGGGGTTTGGTTCCAGGATACACACACACACACGCACGCACGCACAAACAACCCCGTGAATACCAAAATCTGTGGATGGTCAAGTGTCATTAAATGTAATAGATAGTAATGGTGACCCTTACATAAAATGGCAAGTCAAGCCTTGCTTTTTGGAATTTATATATATATTTGATTATTTTCCAAGCCATGGATGCTTGAATCTGTGGATAAAGAATCCGTGTATATGGAGGGCTGACTGTATTAATAGATTTTTTTAAAATTAAAGCATATCTGTTAAAAAGCAACAAATACAGATGATGTGGCACATTGGGGACTTTTAATTGTTAGCTGCTTTGATCGTTTTTACAGAAAAGCGGGGTATAAATAAACGTTTTATTTATTTTTATTTTTGTCCTTGGTCAAGTTGCCAAATGTTTTATTTTGAGCTGACCTGCTGCTTGTTTTGACTAGACGAGGCACTCTGGATCCTCAGGATGGGTCCCAGAGAGCGGTTTGGGGTGGATTTTAGCCAGAGGGGGCTCGGCCTGGCCTGGCCTGATTTCAATACTCCTCGCTCTCTTTTTCTTTTTGCCTTCCAGCTGGTGCAGAATCCCTACCAGTTTGACGTCTTGGTCATGCCTAACCTGTACGGCAACATCATTGACAACCTGGCAGCCGGCCTGGTCGGCGGGGCTGGCGTGGTGCCGGGGGAGAGCTACAGCGCAGAGTACGCTGTCTTTGAGATGGTGAGAGGCCAGGCTGGGCTGGGTCCTTCCTCTGGTGTCTTCCTTCCTTCTCTTTTGTGAAGGTTTTGGGGAGAGGCTGAGTTAAGAGAGGTGCCTGAAGACCTTTCTCTCTCCCTCCCCATTTCTAGGGTGCTCGCCACCCCTTTGCCCAAGCCGTGGGGAGGAACATCGCCAACCCCACCGCCATGCTGCTCTCCTCTGCTAACATGCTGCGACATCTCAAGTAGGTTCCGCGCTGCCCAGCATCCTTGGTTGGCACCGTGCTGAGTGGCATTAAAATTGCAGGGCAGGAGGGGAGATGGGGTGCTGGGGGAACTTTGGAACTGCTTCCGGGGAGGCTTTGGCCAAGCACACTGCCGTGCAGGGTTGTTGTGAGGATCAAGCCCCAGGCCTGTTCAGTCTCACCGTATAAGACTCTCTCTCTGTTCTTCTCCCACCCAGCCTGGAATATCACTCGTCCATGATTGCCGACGCGGTGAGGAAGGTGATCAAAGTTGGCAAGGTGAGCCTTTTGAATTGCCACCTTCTTGCTCTGCACCGGCTTCTGCTCCATTTTTCCTCCTGTTTGTCTCCCTGTATTCATCCTCAGCTGGCAGGGTCACCCAATTGGTTGGGGGGAGGAGAGGTTGGGGCAGAGGGAGAGCTCCGTGCCAACGAAGATGAAGCCACCTGCACCCAGCAGAGAATCCGCTATGGCCAGCTCTCTTCTGCTGGAGGGATGCAAATAGTCTCTATGGCTACTTCTGCAGATGGTAGTTGTGAGTTTCCTGTCTCTCTGGGTACAGCTGCTTGCCTAAGGCTCTCTCTGGCCTATCTGCCCTCCTCTCCCTCTCTGCCAATTTGTTCCTCCAGCCCTTCTGCTCAGAGGCCCCTTTTCTCCTCTGTGTTGGATTTTAGGTGCGGACACAGGACATGGGCGGTTACTCTACCACCTCTGACTTCATCAAGTCCGTGATTGACCACCTGTACCCCCATTATGGCATCTAGGCCTCAGGCTGCCCCCGCAGTTTTCCAGCATGCACTTTCCACAGGATCCTCCCCTCTCCATCTCCCTGCCCTGCTCCCCCATTTCATGCCTTTCTGGCAGAGATCTTAGCTTCAGCAGCCTCTTGGCCCCTGGTCTCCTCTCCTTATGTTCAGAGAGGCCTCGCAGGGAAGGCAGGGGGCTAAGTCTGGCTGCATTGAGCCTGGCAAGGCTCTGGCGTTTTGGCAAAGCTGAACTCTGGACTGTCTATGGGAGGCTCTCTTCTGCTCTGGGGGTATCCCTTTTTGGAAATGCCAGAGGCATCTTGGGACAGAGGGGGGAGGCAGTCTTTGGCTTGGAGGTTGTAGGGAATCATGGCAGGTCAAGAAGTGTTTTTGTAGCAGTCGTGATCCTGTGCAGCATGTTAAGGTGCAGCAGCTCCTGTGTCAGGACAAGGAGAGTCTGCCTGAGGCACATGGACTAGCAGAGAGCAGATGACTCAATCATAATTTCCCTTAGTCTGTGAACAAGGGTAGACTTCAGGAATCCAAGAACTTAACTGGTTGTACCTAATAAGGGAAGGATGGGTTCGCTCTGTGGGCAAGAAATACAAGCCCCCACAGTCACACTCCATTTGAATAGTGAATAAACTTGTAAGGATTTTCCACACCAACCTGCTCCTTTCTGGTGCTGTGTCTCCCTGGTTCTGCTGCTCTTTCTGTTCAGGAGCACAAAGAAGAGATTTGGCCCTCCATGCGGGCGGAAGTTACATCCTCTGTGATGCTTTTTCCCTGCCAAATTGACTTTTGCTTGAACTGGTTAGACAGTACTGGAAGGCCCCAGTGAGGAGCCTCTCAGCCTCTTAGCGGTCGTGGAGAGCTGGCTGTTGTTTCATGTGCTCCCCATAACGTTTCCACTACCCCCTGGCACCCAGCAGTCCAGCTTGACCTGGTACCAGTGCGCCCGGTTCAGCGCATCCACCATCAGCCAATACCGCTAGGCAGGGCCTCCCCTTCAATACCTGCAGCAAAAGTGGGCCCAGGCGAGGTGGCCTCTTGCAGCTCAGGCATGATCCTCTGCTGGCTTGGCCTGCATCTGCCTCCCAGCTGTCTGGTTTTAATGGTGGGAGCCTGGCTGCAGTGTCCGGCCTGTCTCCCTCCACGGAGGCTGGAGGGTCACCGCAGCATTAAGGGATGGAAGGGCCTTCACGCCACTGAGGCTGGTGTGGTTCAAGTGGTTCTGCTCCTGACCCTTCTACAGCAGGGACTGGGGTTGGACTGCAGCTCCCACCAGCGGTAAGGAATGATAGGAACCGCAGCCCCAACTTCATTAGAAGGTTCGTTCGGAAGCTCCTCCATGCCTTACTTGGGTGGCAGAAGACCTTCCTGCATTTGATAGGGCTTGAGGTTCATTTGCAGCCACTTCCTCCAACACCTTACTGCAGAAAGGGATGTCTGTGAGCCCCTGTGAGTTGCGATGCTCTGGGTTCAAGGAGATCTTCTGGGTCTTCTGTGATCTTCACCCCTATTCTGCCCCACCTTAGCTCACTCTGTATCCCCTTCACAATTGTGGGCAGTGCCTTGCTGACCCGTGTCTGGTTCCTGGGTGACCCCATCAGATCTTCCTGCCTTCAGTATCTTTGTGACTCCCAGCTGCTCTTCAGGCCCATTTCACACACTGTCATCTTCCTACCTGTGATGTTTCACTACCACCATCTCCTTCCAAACAGACCAAGAGCAAACTGCCCATCTGCCCACCATGGCTTCTGCCACTTACTCCCCTTGGTCCATCGATTGCACCCACCCTGGGGGTCAGGCTCAAAAACTTGGCCGGACCTCAGCACGGACCCCTCTGCTCCCACTGCAGCCATTCATGGGCTCACAGAGAAGGCAATGATGGCAAGCGGCTGCACTTTACCATGGCATCATCAAACATCTCATTAGGAAACAGTAGAGGGGCAGCGGTGGGAGGTTGGAAGTGAAGTGAATGGATGGTTTTTGCCTGCAACAGAGATGCCCACTATACACCTTGAGTGCCATGGGCTTGGGAGAAGGGAGTATAAATGGTCAGTTGGCATATACCTGTGCTAGAAATCATTTTTCAGGGGTCTGAAAAACTCAGTCAGAAGAGATTGCTGCCCTCCAGGACTTAAACAATAATTAAAAATAGAGCCCATATTGGCTTCAGTGGCATCCGCCTGAAGGTTTCTTTTTTAAAAAGTCCTATTTGGGACTGATGATCTGTTTTAAAACTTTAAGATTATCCCAGAGAAAGTACCTGAGCATTGCCAGCTTAGGTTACAGATCTGTGCTCATTATGTGGCTGTGCTGCACCAGCTCTTTCCCCTTTAACTTAATGGGTAATTCCCAATGAATACAGGAAGACTTAGGGTGTGTTTACATTGCAGAAACAAAGTTGCTTGACACCACTTTATATGCCATGGCTGAATGCTATGGAATTCTGGGATTTGTCATTTTGTGATTTATTTAGCTTTCCCCGTCAAGAGAGCTCCGTTGCTCCACCAAACTACAAATCCTATAGCCTTGTGTAGGGTGAAGCTTCTGTACTTTATTTGTGGAGTGCGGCAACAGCAGTACGTTCTAATTAGGAACGTATAGGATTGTCCTGTGAGCTGACGCAAACTTTCTTTAGGCTTAATGAAGTTTAGTTCTAAAGACAGGGAAGAACAAGCCTTGTTGAAGAAGAATCGTCCATGTCTTTGGGGCTTATTTTAAGGGTGTCAGCAAGTATGATGGGACTTGAAATAGGCATTAGGTACTTGGGACAAAAGTCCTTTGACCCGCTCGTTGGCGACTGATGGGGGACAAGGAGCCAGAAAAGGGGAAATGTCCAGTTCTTGTGGACCAAGGAGGAGAAAGGGGAGGCCACCCCAAGGAACAACACGGGGGCTGCGTTTGTGACTGGCCTGGAGTCAAGAGGTGAGGTGGCCAAGCTTGCTGAGGACATCCGCTTAGGATGGTGAAGAGTAGACCGTGAAGACCCTGAAAAGGACCCCATCGGTCTCCGCTAGGTGAGTGGGCACGAAATGGCAAATGTGGTTTGCTATACGTAAGCATCAAATGATGTATTCTGTGTCAAAATGGTTGATTTCACATGTCAAGGAGATAAGGCACCATGAGGTAGGAGCACACTAGGAAAAGCACTTGCTAGGAGGGGATTTGGGGCGTTGTGTCAGGTTGTGGTCTTTAAAGCAGTCTTCCCAGAGTTCAGGGAATTTGTTTCCACAAATGGTGAACTCCACAGCCTTCAGAGGCTTTTCTGCATGAATGAAGGAAAAGGCCATTAAGGGGAGTCAACCGGCTGCTTGGTGGGGCGCCTGTGCCAGAGGAGGGGATTGTGGTCCCCAGCCTGCTTTTAGGGTTTGATGGGGAAGGGGTGCTGGACTGTCACAAAATGGTTCCTCTTCCACATTTGACAATGGGAGCCTCTCTCCTTCATCTCCATCCTGCCCCCATCCATTTCTCATGCATGGCTTCAGTTTTGTAACAAAAATCGTTGTTCTTCAATAGCTCTTCTTTTCCTTACATCATAACACTTTCTCTTTAAAAAAAACAAAACACCAATTCCAATTTAATAATTGAACGTTTGATTCTCTAGGCCTGGAAGCAGCAATAATGGCCGAGAGGGCCTCCAGCTTCCCCACTGACTGTTGCAGAGGGTTTGCAACAAGAGCTCAGTTTCCTGCCATGCAGGTAGCCATAGATAGCTGCAGGGCCTCCAAGAGACAGGGGCCTTCCAGCCTGTTTCAACCCGAACAAGGGGTTGACCCTGAGGGAGGAACAGTGTTTGTGGTGGAAGCCATCAACAGACACAAGCCTAACCTGCTTCATGTCCAAACTTCCTAGGGAACGAAGAACATAAACTGCATGCAGTTTAATCAATTGTGTGGGGAGAGATAAAAGAGAGGCCAGCACTCATCTGAGGCAGCTCCTGAGAATCGTAAGATGGCCCACAAGCTGCTCCCAGGGGACACTTGCTTTACTGTTAGCTACACAAACCAGCTTGAGTCCAGGCTTACTTTAGAAAGAAGTGTTTTTCTTTTGGTTTCACTAGTTGAAAAGATGTGAAATACTGTACAGACACTGCCATTTATCACGCTCCCTCTTGAATTGTACAGAAGTGGTGTAGTGATCCTTCTCTCCTCTACTTTGCAGGTGCGGACACCGGACATGGGGGGTTATGCCACCTCCCACGACTTCACCCGCGCCGTGATCACAGCCATGACCACCGAGTAAGGAGCCCAGGAATGGTCCCCAGGCTTTCTGCTTTCGTGTCCTTATTTATTGTGAGCGCAGGCCGTTCAGGCTGCCCAGCTGTCCTATTGCACAAATAAAAAGGCTTTAAGCTGCTCTCCTCCGTCTTGTTTGCACAAGGGGTCTGTGGAATTCATGGCTGGGTTTGACAAAGCCTGACCCTGCCTGGGTTGGTCAAACTATTCCATCCCACCCAAGTGTTCTGGCTGGTTGGCGCAGGAGGCTGAGAGTATTTTATCCTTAGCAGAGGCAACCAGGTGATCTTTGCAACCAAGAAGGTATTCAGCAGGGAAATGCACCAGACCTTTTCCTTAGTACCTGCTTGGCGCTAAAAGGAGCAGCCCTCTTAGGAGGAGGAGAAAGGAAAAGGGGTTGAGAAGATTCCCACTGACTGCACAGACTGCTGTGTCGAAGAGGCAGGCTTGTATTGTACAGTGTGGAGTAAAACTTTTCCTTAAGCTGCTCCAAACCTCAGAAGCTGCAGGTGATGGCTCTGTGCTCTGGGCCAGGTCCCCCATTCATACATTGCATGCAAAGTGCTTCCTCCCTGTATTTCAGAGTGGACTCCCATTTTCTTCACCTTGAGCCAGGAACAGTCAGAGTCCCACTTCAAAGACGAGAGCCTTTTCACTGTCACCCACGCAGATATCATTTTGATTCTCGAGAATATTATTGACAGTATTACTGCTAGAAAACGGCCATACATTTTATTGTTAGCAGAGTAAGTATGCAAAACATCAGGTGCTTCTGTTACAGAAGCAGCTACTATGACCCCCCACCATTGCCCCTTAGTAGTGAGGCTGCACAGGAGCTTGCTATGGGGCTGTTTTCTGAACGCTAAGCGTTTTTGGGAGGGCAGCCCAGCAAGTTCCTTCTGCCTGCCCCCCAACATCCACAGGCTGGTCATCTGTCCACTTGCTTTCCAGCCTCACACGGTACATTCAACTGCCTTGAAAGAACTGAACAGAGAAAGGAGGAGGATTTTGCCCCCAAAGTCAACTTTTAAGGAAGAGCCAGAAGTGGCTTCTGCGGAACAACATGCTAGTCGTCGTCCTCCTCATCGTCCTCCGTCCTGGCCTTTTTCTTTTTTGTCCTTTTGGCCTTAGGAGAAGGGGTCTCCATTGCAGCTACTTTCTTCTTCTTCTTTTTGGGAGAGGCCACTTCTTCCTCCAGGCCGTTCTCAGTTGGCTCCAACTCATCTTCCTCCATCTCTTGACGTTTCCTTTTCTTCTTCTTTTTGGGCTTCACCTCATTTTCCTGATATATAAGAAAGAGGGGGTACATGTGTGAGGAGCCTTATGCTGCTAACCCCAGATAACTAAGCTGTAAGAACAATTCTCATGTCTTGTCAGTGGGTTGTAATTTAAAAACCTTGGAAAAACTCAAAGTAAAGAGGACCAGACACATGCTTGCCTCTTTTTAAAGGGAACAAAATGCTTTAGGGCACTGTCCAGCCAACCCAACGAATGTCCAGCTTGCCTCCCTCCTCCCCAGCCAGGCCACCACTGAGGCCACATCACCTCTACTGTCGTTTCCAGCACCGAGTTCTCCATCTCTTCCTCTTCCGCTGCGGCCGCCAAAGCCTCCAGCCGCTTCTTTTCGCGCTTCCGCTTCTTCTTCTCTTTCTTGTCCAGCTTCCTTTTGATCTCAGCGGCCACTTCTGTCGCCTGCGAAGAGAGCAGCAAAGACTTCTTGTCACCAGCTGCAGGAGACCAACTCAGAGTCCTTTGGGGCAGCCAGTGCTGGATCAGGCTCATTAAATCAGTTGTTGCCTCCACTGGTAAATGCGTCAGGCCTAGGAGTTCTCATCACATCCAACGCTGCCGCTTGGGGCAGGAGAAAGGCTGGCTGTTGCCCCACCTTCTTCCCATGCCCTTCTCTTACCTCCACAACAGCTTCCTTCATGACGTCCAGGTTCTTGCGCGGAGGCTCCCCTGTCTCATAGAAGGCCAGCCTCTCCTCCACTTGTTCTCGGAGCTTGTCCCCAAAGACACTCGTTGGAACCTCTGCAGAGGAAAGGCGGGTGTGTTAAGCGACACTGAGCCCCCTTCCACCCATGTTTTGGTGACCAGAACCCCCACCGCTAAGGACAGGGAGCAGTAATGGTCACTCCTTTAGTCCTCCCCAACCCGTACAGGGCAGGCTTTGCTCAGAGTTGATGCGTCATCATTCACTAGGTGAAATGCTGTTGACGAAAAATGTAAGCATCACAGCAAAGCTGCTGGTTGGATTGATCAGCTGTGCCCTCCCCAAAGTCCATTGCCAAGCAACTCCTCCTGGGAAAGGAGTGGAAGTGATGGGGGTCAGCCTTGCAGAAAGAGCCCCCCGAAGCTCACCTGAGAAACAGTCAATGCGGGAGGCAATGGTGCACTTGTTGGCCAGGTAGCGGGAGATACGCCCCTTGTTCTTGGCTGCTGCCCGGCCGATGAAGGTGGAGTGAAATATCAAGCCATACTTGGGGGTGTTGCCCCTTGTCTTTAAAGCCCTGCAGAGGAAGAGGAGGAGGAAGTCAGATTTTTCCTTCTTGTTAACTTGTTTTGCATCCCGTCTTCCTCCCACACAGGACCAAAGGCAAGCAGCACCCCTTAGGCCCAGTGTGTGATTGTTAATGCCCTGCCAACACTACAAACAACCCCCCCCAATGCTTCATCAGCCTCACCCCCAACCCACCTCTCCCAGCACCAACCAGAAATAGCTAACCTTCCAGACCAAAGGGAAAGGGGGCTCTCTGGGGGGGGGGGGCTGCTCAGAGGCTGGGGGCCAGGTCCATCATCCACGTGGCCCTTGGTGCCAAGCTAGTGTCTCAAGCCCAGCGGCCCAGAGCCCTGCCATCACTGCAGCCGCCCCGCAGCTGTACCTGAACAGGGCCTTCTCTGCGCCCAAGATCTGTACTGTGGAAGCAGGATACTTGGCCAGATTGGTGAGGCTGCCAGCGTGGGAGATGAGGCGGGCACCCACCTAGATGGCAGAGAAAGAAACCTGTGTTACCAGTTGCAGACCTCTTCCCTCCCACCCCCCAACAAGACGTTCTTCTCTTCCTTCTGGCACAGATCAGCAGTGAGGGGTTATCGACACTAAGAGTTTCAGTGGATTGACAGATTCACTATAGACATCATATCTGTGGCCAGCGAAGGTGGCTCCCCCTTAAACACTCACCACTTCCCCTATCAGAGCCGAGAGGCTGGGAGCCACCTGGCTCATCTTTGAGCGGAGATATTCTTGCAGGCCTTTGCGGTACTCCGAGAGTGAAATGACGCGTCTAGAGAAGCTCTCGATGTTGATGAGGTCGATGGGAGAGATGTCCATCCCTGCAGGGAATTAGGACAGAGAGAGCTATGAAGAGTGGGGACAGGGGAGAAAAACCCCTACAGCTTTGACAACTCCTTGAAGCTAGCCAAAATCCAAACAAAGCAGCTGAGGGCAAGAATCAATCCAGGGACTGCTGGCAAACTGCAGTTTGTTCTCATAATCATGCAATAGGAAAAAAGGACCCACCCATTTATAAGGCTAAACAAAGAAGGCAAAAAGAGAGTCAATTTTAAGGGAATGCTGCTTATGCAGCACAATGGCTCCTGATGGCACCTAAAATTCTTTGCCAGCCATGTATCCTGTTGCTGGCCTCAGCTGATTTTCCCAATTCCATTCCATATAACCAAACTCCCCGGCCCCTCAAAAGGAAATGTACTTTCCATGAGGACACACAGCAAGTACATCCCCCGAATTGTTCCCCTTCATCATCACAGCCCCCCCCCCGTCCCGCTTGCTTGCCACTGACCCATGGACGAACGGGAGGCTTCCAGGATGGCCTGAGCCTTGGCGCTGTCCATCACCACTTCCTCCAAGGCCTCCAGGCTCTCCTCACTCAGCTCCTTCCGGTTCCCAATGAGTTTAGCCAGGCGGCAGTAAGTGTAGTTTTCACTCACAATCTTTATCAGTTCTGGGAAATGATATCCGTACCACTCTCTGGAGGAGAAAACAGACAGCAAAGTTTACAGAACCGCAGCCCAGGCTCTTGTCTGCCTTCACTTCTTCCTTTTCCTCCTCCTCCCAACCACTGACTTACATGGCTTCACATGCCAAAGAGCAGCCCTTTCTGCCAAGAAAGATCTTGTGGCCTTACTAACAATACAGCCCAGGCAAGAGGGGCAGCCTGGCTGGGGTGTCTGTAGGGCCCTGATTCTGTATCTCCCCTTTCTATACAGTCAGCACTGAAGACGCACTGCCTGTGGTAAGCGTAGGGAGACCGTCTCATTTGCCCCAAGAGCAAGAAGTGCAGCAGCCGCGCACCTGACTCGCATGGAGAAGGTGTTGATGTCCTTGTCCAGCTGGTCCAAGAGACTAATGGACTGGATGATCATGTTGTCCACTCGGTTCACGTTGAACTTCACTTTGGCCCGGGAGTAGCTGTGTCCGAGCCCCAGCTGGGCCTTGGAGGCCGACTGAGAGGTCAAGCCCTTAACCAGGCTGTGGAAGTGCAGCCGGATACCTGGGAGGGAAGGAAGACGATCTAACCTCTACCTTTGGCCTTGCCCACACTCACCTTGCCAAGCCTTGGCAGGCAAGAGCTCAGGGCCAGGAGGGCAGAGAGAATCAGAGGAGGAGGGGAAGAGGTCTCCTGGCCGGTTATGGCCCTGGCACCCTCACCTCGCGTCACCTCCGCGACCACTCCTCCCGTCTGGCACTGGTAGCCCAGCTCCTCCTGGATGGCCGCCCCAATTTTGGCATCGCTGACCCCCAAAAGGACCTTCTTCTTTTTGGCCGGCAGGTTGGTTTCGAGCAGGAGCCGGAGGTCCTCATGCAAGATCCCTGGACCGGGCGAGAAAGAAAGACGGGCCGAAACCTGAGCCTGGCATCACATGGGTTGCAGCTGTCTTTGCTGGCAATGGCCGGAGGGAGAGGAAGGCCAGGCGAAAAACAGGAAGGTCCCCAAACCGGGAGGGTAAGAGAGCCGGCTGAGCCGAGACGGGCCAAAGGTCCAGGCAGACTGCAGGCCAAGGCTCACCTTCCCCTTTTAACAATATTCTCATTCGAATAAAACAATGTTGACAACACCCACTTTCACATCTAAAAACATTTAAACATTAAATATTGTCCTTATTTATAACGTCGTCCTAACTACATTTAAATATATCACTCAATGACATTACAAATAATCTTGCGTCACACAGAATCTAAGTACAGTCGGCCCTCTTTATCCATGAATTTTTTATCCACAGATTCAAACACCCACAGCTTGGAAATATTAAAAAATAAAAGTATAAATTCCAAATAGCAAACTTTGATTTTGCCATTTTATATAAGGGATACCATTTTGCTTTGACATTGTATTTAATGGAACTTGAACATCCAAGGATTATATTATTATTATTAGTCCTGGAGCCAAACCCCAGCATATAACCAGGACTCACTGCATTATATCGTGCCACACAGACTCCAATTAACGTGAAAAGGAGTAACTAATATCCTTCCTTGATGCACAATGTTATGTGAAATATAAATCGCTCCCTAAATATTCCTCCATCCTTCCTTTACCCACTCCTCTTCCATTCCACCTTTTCCTTCCATTAAGCGCTCCTTTTTCTCATTCTCGCTCCGTCTTCTTTCCGCTCACTTTCTCTTCTTCCTCAACCATTCAAAACCTCCTTCTCCTCCCATCAGCCTCCTCATCCTCTCCGCATACCTACTCACAGCTTCATGCCCTTCCTTTTACCGTCCACACTCACCCCTTTCCCATCCATTCATGCCTCTTGGCTTCCTCCCTTGCCTTCTCCAGTTCAATCTTTACCTTAACCGTAGGCTTAGGGCCAAATCACGATGCAGAAATAATAACAAATTTTGAGACTGCTTTAACCACCTTGGCTCAGGGCAAGGGAATTCTGGGAACTGTAGTTCTGTGATACATTAAGCCTTCTCTACCAGAGAGCTCTGGCGCCACAATCAACTACAGTTCCCAGAATTCCCTATCAGTTAAATCGGTCTCAGACTGGATTATTTCTGCAGTGTGCTTTGGCCCAGACCCTAAAGAAGTGGTTCTCAACCTTCCTGATACAGTTCCTCATGTTGTGGTGTCTTGGTTCCTACCAGTAAGACCACGGGAAACGTGTCTTTTCCTGATGGTCCGAGGCGACCCCCAAAGGGGCCGTGACCCACAGGTCGAGAACCCCTGCCCTGAGTCGCCCCTAAGGCCAGGGCTCACCTTCGGAAACGGCGTTGATGTTCTCCAGGGCGCTCTGGGCGGACTTGAAGGGGGAGAAGGCCACCAGCTTGACCAGGGTCAGGAACTTGCCCAGCTCCAGGACGCTCTCCTCCACCTGAAAAAGGAAGCAAAGGGCTGACCTCCGGGCTCCGCTCGGCCCCCAAAACAAACCCGGGTCTGTTTGGAGGCCTTTGGCCAGATCTACTTCTCTGCTTGAAGTTGAGGGGAAATGAGGGGGTGCCATCCAGAAACACCCCCCAGATGCATCCCACCTACAGAAAGCAGCCCCTGGCTCACTTTTGGGGGGCAGACACATGTAGCCCAGGCCTGGCTCCAGAGGCCGCTTTGGCCAGGAAGGGAACCCCTCCAAAGGTCACCTAATGGGGAAGGGGTCGCCTGCCCACTTCTGGCCAGTCTGATTGGGGCTGGGAGAGGGGCAACTGGGCTGCCCCACAACTGCCCCCTTCTTCCCTCTGGAAGAGGCCCCCGGGGGCCATCTAGCCCACCCCACGCCGAAGGGAAACGGAGGGGGCTGCGTGCCTCACCAACTGGTGCCATCATTATCATATCAGTTATTATTATAGTTATCGTTATTCAAAGGTGTAGCCATGTTGGTTGGTGGAGTCAGTAGGGAGACTTTCCAGCCCCTTTGAGACTCAATGAAAGGAAGAAGTTGGCAGCAAGAGCTTCCCTAGACTTCCTCAGATGCATTTACATGCAATAATAATAATACGTAGAGAGATCTCGCAGCCCCTTTGAGACTCATTGAAAGGAAGTTGGCAGCATGAGCTTTCCTGGGCTTCAGTCTGCTTCCTCAGAGGCCCTTTGAATAACAGTAATAATAATAATAATAATAATAATAATAATATGCCAAGTGGGTCAGGAACAGATGGTGACCGCACCGTGTGCCATTGTGGCCCTGTCCTCGTGGGGCACCGGGATGCTGCCAGCGTGGAGCCAGAAGAAGCGGCTGCTTTTAGGGGGTTCTTTTGGGGGCTGCAGGAGCCAAAAGGGGCCTCCATCCCTTCCTTTTGGGGGGGTCCGTTGGGCCCCTTTGAGACTCAACGGAAGGAAGGGGTCGGCAGAGGGGTCTTCCTTGGGCTCCAGTCTCTTCCTCAGGTGCCTTCGAGGGACTTACACTCTACTTCCACTCCACCAAATGCACCTGAGGAAGTGGAATTAACTCTAGGGAATCTGCTCCTGCTGCCAATCTCTTCCTTCCTTTCCAGCCTCGAGGCTCTGATCTCTGTGCTTGTTGGAGGTCAATGCATCTGAGGAAGTGGGCCGGGGCTTAGGAGAGCCGCTCCTGCCGCGGGCTCCGTTTCTCTCTACGGATGATGACGACCCTCCTTCCTTCCCTCCCTCCCTCGGGATCCGCGGTGCCTTTACCTGCGGGAGGAGGAGGGCGACCTCTTCGGCGTCTCTGAGGGCGAAAAGGGCGTAGCCAGCGGCGTGTTCGAAGAGGACGTGCAGAAGAAGGCCCTGCAAACGCAATCCCTTTAATTAATTCCTTAATTAGCGAACCCAATTAGTAAAAAGCGCTCAAAGGAGGGGGGCGGACGGGGCTCTCACCATCGCGAGGCCGGAGGCGGCGGAGGCGGCAGCGAAGGCCTGCCTTCCTTCCTTCCTTCCTTCCTTCTCCGCGCGCGCCTCGCTGCACTGCCTCGTCTTCGGGCGGAAGCGGAAGCTGCCCCTCCCGCCCTGCCAGAGCCAGGCCCCGCCCCTTCCTCCCGCCTCGGCGGGAAACGCAGCCAATAGGATAGGAGGGACGTCCCTAAGAGCCTGTCAATCACCCCGGGGCCACCGCACCGACCCGGAAGGGGCGGAGCCGGAAGTGCTGCCTTTCTTAATCTTCTTCCACGTGTCGCCCGGGACAAAATGGCGGCGCCTCGAGGGCTTCTTGGTGGCGGCTGGAAGAGACCATAGAGTTGGAACTGAGACCCCAAGAACCAGGCCCTGATCCAGCCCAACCCCCTTGGACTGCCATGCAGGAACTCTCCATCAAAGCATCCCCATTGACAGATATGGGCCACCCAGCCTCTGTTTAAAGACCTCCAAGGAAGGAGACTCCACCACCCTCCGAAGAAAGAGTGGGTTCCACTGTCGGACAGCCCTTACTCTCAGGAGGTTCCTCCTAATGTTGAGGTGGAATCTCTTTTCCTGCAGCTTGCATCCATTGTTCCGCGTTCTAGTCTCTGGAGCAGCAGAAAACAAGCTTGCTCCCTCCTCAATGTGACATCCTTTCAAATATTTAAACAGGGCTATCATATCACCTCTTAACCTTCTCTTCTCCAGGCTAAACATCCCCAGTTCCCTAAGGCGGTCCTGATATGGCTTCATGGTTTCCAGACTCCTCACCATCTTAGTTGCCCTCCTTTGGACTCGCTCCAGTTTCTCCCCATCCTTTTTGAATTGTGGGGCCCAGAACTGGACACAGCATTATTCCAGGTGGGCCTGACCAAAATAGAATAGAGTGGCACTATTACTTCCCTTGATCTAGACACTATACTTCCCATTTGGGGAGAAAGGCTGGATATAAGCCCCCTAAATAAATAAATAAATTTTGAGGAAACCAGTCTTGAGGAGTTTAAAGACCATAAAGGAAGGACATTTGAAACAGAAGGGCTTGATGGTATCCTTATGGAAAGGGATCTTGTGGCACCTCTAAGACTTGCCAAAAAACAGAAGTTGGTAGCATGAGATATTAACTTTCTCCTTTTTTTATGTTAGAAAGGACACCCAAAGAAACCCAACAAGGGAAAAGCAAGGCAAAAACATCTATTTTCTGCAGTAGCCATTGCATGTCCTTCCTAAAGAAGTTGAGGGTCCTGCTGGTAAGCAAGGCCTTTACCTCAGCAATTCTGACAGATCTCTTGGAGCAGGTTTGCCTGGATCCAGTCCAGGGACGGGGACCACACGGACATCCAGATGTAGCTGGACATCAGCCCCGTGCCGCAGCAGAGCCAGCTGTGAGGGACGATAGGGTTTGCAGTCCAATGCGTGATGGGCCGGGCGGCACCCACCCTGAATCTAATCTTAACCCTTCTTCGGTGCAGGCTTTGCAATGCAGGATGCAGCCTCAGATGGTGAGCTTTTGCTTCAGGTGAGAAAGAGAAGATGGCAGAGGAGTGAGGAAACCCACTTAAGCCTTGGCTTGGACTGTGCCAGGACAGAGAATGACACCACACCACTCTGGTTTGGTTTAAGGTGGTTTATTTGTCTCATGAGCTCCAACAAAAGTCAACATGCAAAAAGATTTCTGCCTAAAAGTGCTTGTGGATCCCCAGGCTGCAGAACTGCTCCCCTCCCAAGAAAGAAGGGAAGGAGGCAGGGCTGCAGGAGGAGGTGTGAAGTGTTTCTGGAGGGCAGGGGGACCTGCGCTGGAATTTGTCCAGCACCCCACTGAGGCCCAAAGAACATCCCTCAAAAGCCTCTGTGGAGAGACCAGGTGAAATGGACAGGTACTGAGGGGCTGCCCCCCAAACCCACCCACCCCAATCCAGCGGGTCTTGCAGGCGCCCCACAGCAAGCCCCAAAGGCGCCAGGCAGCAGGGGATGGAGCCCAGTGCGGGAAATGGGAGAAGAGGCTCTTCAGACCAAGGGGCAGCCATCCAATGCCCATCAGCAGGAGAGAGTGGACTGCCCCTGAGGTGGGTGAAGTGGTCATCTCGTTCTTGGTGCCCCCCAGGTATGCAGGGCCCTCTGCAGACACACGGAAAGCACACACAGCTTCAGGCAGTCAGTAGCGCAAGGAGAGGCTTGCAGCACCCAACGTCAGTCTGTAACAGGAAAGGCAACAGCAGGAGGGGAAGGATGGGGTGGGATCGGGGAAAGAGCCCTCTTAGGAGATGAGGCGAACGTGGAGCTTCTGCAGCTGCTCCGGGGTGAGGACCAGTCTGTGGATCTGGCCGTGGCCCGGCTGGCAGGGAAAGGTCACTTTGCCAATGTAGACCGTGTCCTCCTTCTGCTCCTCTTTGGCCTGCAGCAGAGAGAAGGGCAGAGAGGAAAATCAGGGACACAGCAGGGGAATCCAGGTCCTGGAGGGTGCCTGAGAGGCCTCCCTTCCTCCCCACCACCTCCAAGCAAGGCTCCAACCCAACCCTCACCTTCAGGAAGGGGGCTGATGGGAAAGTGCCAAAATCAGTGGGGACGCTGGCTCCTGGGTGCTGGAGGACCGTCTCCTTCATGACTTCATCCTGCAAGAGAGAAAAATGGCTATGCTCCCCTTTCCTAGCATCCCTGTGTGAGGATGCTTTCAACGTGTCCCTTCTTCCACATGATATGCTACAGTCTCAAGCAGCACCCACTTCCCTCTCCCCTTCTTGGGCAAGATCCTCCCACCAGGCCTTTCCTTATTGCCAGAGGAGAGAGACAGCGTGCCAGAGAAACACCATGCGATGGTGTACAGAACAGCCAGCACATCCACTACCTAATCCTCCTCATGCACACAAAGTGGATTCAGTTAAGACGCTCCCAAGGATTACCTTCAGTTTATCAATGCTTTCACTCAGGGATTTCAGGCGGGCTGTTTGCTCCAGGAGCTGGGCAGCTGGGCTGGCCGCTGCAGAGACAAGAGCAGGACAGTCAGGGAGAGAAAGGGAGGAGGCACAGCTGCCCTACACCTCCCTCCAGCCCCAACGCCAGGCTCACCCGTCCTCTGCCGCGTGATGTCCACCACCTTGGCGTTGGCGCTCATCTGGTAGAGGGTCTCAAGCAGCTGGCTGGTCTTGCGGTAGAGGGAGCTGGAGACCACCTCTTCCCCTTGCCTGTCCTTGGGGAGGGAGAGCTTGGGCACATGCAGCGGGGTCAGCGACGCCAACTCTCTCCTCATCTGAGCTCCCTGGAGAGGAGAGGGAGCAAGAAGGCCTGAATGACCACACCAGCACCACACTCTTCAGCCGCTCAGGCCAGGGCCACTGAAGCAGTCGTCTTTTGTTTGCAAGGAAGATGCAGGACGATCCTGCTCCCAGCTCACCCACCAAGCCCAGGCAGTTCCTGCCGTTCCCTCCAAGGACTGAGAGGGATGGATCCCGAGAAGCCATCCAGATGGGTGGAAAGGAAAAGAAAGGTGCTCTGGGGAGAATCCGGGGGAATGGGAGCCGTCTTTGGAGGAACTGGGCACTCATGGATGAAGAGGCTGGTCTGGGAGGCTTCCCTGGATTGAGCCACATTTGGGGCAACCTTCTGCTGGCATCCTAAGGCTGTGTAAGTTCCTTCACACATGCAGGTGTGCAATGACTGTTACTTAGTTCATGGGTGCATGAACGGATTTCCACAACCATTTCACCTGGACCTCAATCCTATTGCTAGTCCTCACTGAATCTACTGAATCTACAATTAATTTTATTGTATTAATTGTATATCTGTAACCCGCCCCAATCTGTAGGGAGAGGCAGGATATAAATAGAACTTCATAGAAAGCAAACAGCTCCCCTTATAGAATCATAGAGTTGGAAGAGACCACAGGGGCCATCCAGTACAACTCCCTGCCATGCAGGAACTCCCAATCAAAGCATCCCCATTAACAGATGGCCATCCAGCCTCTATTTAAAGACCTCCAAAGAAAAAGACTCCACCAAAATTATTGTTATTACTGAATAGTGAGTCAATGTGTAGATAAATCAACAACTGATTCAGTGGGTCTACTCTAGTTGGGACTATGAAACCCACAGGATCCCAGCCATGCAGTTGCTCATTCTTGGGTGGTGTGCAACTTTTCACTATTGCCTCCAGTGTGGATTACCTGGGATTGCAAACACAGCCCTTGTGCATTGTCCCTAACTGCACAATAGGACAAGAAGTAGCCGGTGATGCTGTTAGTCAGCCAAGGAGTTTGGTAGTAGAGCTGTCATGTAATTGCACAGAGTATACCACAATGCAGGCCCTCAGCCTTGTTGTAAAAGGAAGTCATCTGTGGCCTGCCCTCTCCCACCTGATGGTTCCTCCCCCTGCAGCTCCCCATATGAGGAAAGACAAGGTCGGAGTTGCAAGCAGCTTCTCAGGGCCATGGTCCAGCCACCTCACCTTGAGCCGGTTGTTCTCATTTTTGAGGTGCTTGATGGAGAGCTGCATGGCATCAATCTGCTGGAGGAGGAGAGGCGAATCCTTCACCTGCACAGGGCCGGAGCCACCTGTCATCACCTGACCGGCACCCACACCTGCAAAGGAAGCCAAGGAGAAAGGCCAGCCCATAAGAAGAGGGCTCTCTGGGAGATGCTCAGGTGCAGAGCAGGCCAAAACCACTCAAAGAAGTCTCCTTACGCCCCGCTGGCACAGTGGGGGCACCATCCAGACTCCTCACCGAGGATCAGCAAGAGGGGAATCAGCCCAAACACACACACAGAAAGCTCAAAAAGCCCTCAGCTGGACCCTCGTGAAGAAAGGAAGGAAATGTGGAGTCGAAGGCTTTCATGGCTAACATCCATAGTTTTTTGTGGGGATTTCAGGCTATGTGGCCATGTTCTAGAAGAGTTCCTTTCTGACGCCACAGATGCTGGTGAAAGGAACTCTTCTAGAACATGGCCACATAGCCTGAAAGCCCCACAAAAAACAAAGGAAACATACACGCAGGCAGAGACAGAAACCAGAGTCAGCGGTTGCTTCATGCAAATAAAGGCATACCAGGAAAACACATCACAAATGGCCTCCAAGTCATGCATCTGGGCTACCAAGGCCGGGCCCCCTGGCTGGGCCACCCCATGCTGGTTCTCCACCCCAAACCTGTCCTGGGCCAGACACCTCATGGAGCAGTCCTGGTATGTGCTTAGAAGGAGCAGTGGGCTTCAGAAGCATTTGCAGGAGAGCAGGGAGCAACCACCCTTTCCCCTCTCATTCTCCCCAAACACCTGGGGATGGAAGGCAAAGGCATCTTGGGGAGCAGTGCAGGGGAAAGAAGGGAAGAGAGGTAGCCAGGAGCAGAGGAGGCACACCATCCAGCACCACCATCACAAAAGCCCCGTTGAAACATTTCCCTAGACTGCGCTTCACTCTGCTCTGACTCCCAGCACTTTCATGCTTTGTTCTTCCTGCAGAGCACAGGGATGGGAGACTTGGAACCCTCTCAAGGTGGCTCCCATCCTTCCTGCCCATGGCCCACAGGCTGTGGGGCTGGTGAGAGTTCATATCCACAGATATCAAGATGGCTGGAGGTCTCTACCCTTCTTTATGACTGCCACTTCCTGCTGGAGTGTCCCTGGCCCAGGGCCCCCACATCCACATGCAAAAGCCCCCCACCCCAACTAGCAGTGGAGGCCAGCACATGCTAAGGTACCTCTCTGCTGTTCCTCTGCACGGAGCAGCGTGGAGGAAAGAAGAAGGGGCAGAGTTAGAGGAAGACAAGGTGCTTCGAAATCAGGAAAGGAAAAGGCAACACCAGGACCAACTTCCCTCAGGCTCTGTGGCTGTTTTCTCCGGAATCTGCTCCCCTGTTCCATTCATTCCAATATTTCCATCCCACCATATGTCTGAGGAGCCCACCACCAACCCCTGCAAAGTGAGCCAGTCCAAGAAATCACCTCCTGTGATGCCGGAGATGACGGAGGCGATGCCAGAGGGAGGGGTTCCGCGCAGGCCCTCGATGGTGCGCTTGGACTGGTTGCTGAGCCGCTGCTTCAGCTCCACCTTCTCCGACTCCAGCTGGTCAATGTCCGCTTGTAGGGCATCCATGGTCTCCTCAAACTCCCTGCAAGAGGAATAAGAGTGAGTGTGCACTCAAGGTTAGTGGAGTCCAGCTGATGACCAGGAGGGAGAGTGACCCCTCAGCCAGTGGGGCAGGGACAGCTTCTAGCCAGGTTTCCCTGCCCCAAGTTCCTCTTCTGAGACTCATCACTGCAAAGGGTGGTCTCGCCAGATGTTGTGGGACCACCACTTCCAGGAGACTGACCCAGCTAGCCCAACCAGAACACTGGCAGAGACAATCCAGACACATCTGGAGGACTGCACTTTCCCTGCCTCTCATCAACCCGGTGAGCGCCAGCAGAAAATGGCCAGAGTGGAGGAGCCAAGGGGCTTTCACTGCAGGTTTCACAGAGGCTCAGCGCATCTGGTAATCCAACTATGTTTGGGTCAAAGAGGAGGCTGCAGGAAGGGGATGGTCCTGGAAGCTCTCTTAAACTCTCCTGTGGAATCATAGGAGCTATAGATTTCCTTTTCCAAAAAGGAGTGGCTGAGGTTTCAGGGGGGCCAGATTGAAGGGCAGATAATCCACAGTACAGTATGCCACTTGCCCTGCCTGGCAGCACCTTCCTCCCTCTACCCCAGGAGCCTTGAAGAGGACATGGGCTTGGCACCCACATCCCATTCACAGAGCACAAAAATGAGGACAACCCAACCTCCCCCCTCCCAATCCTTTCTGCCTCACTTCTCTTTCTTCTTCAGTAGAGCCTGGGTCTCGTCCAGCTTGGTCTGAATCTTCTCCACCCGGTCATCTGCGTCCTTAGAGGCGCTGTCCAGCTTCTTCTCCAGGAGGCTCAGCCGCACATTGGCTTCACTCAGCTCCTCTCCCTGGGCGATGACGGCAAGAGGGAGCCAGGCCCCATCAGGCCTCCAGTGGGGGAAAGACACTCCCACTGCCCCCCACCACAGAGCCCAGGAGTGACCCAGAGACCTCTGCTGATACTCCCACCACTGAGGAGCCCAACAGCAGGAAGGCAGCCTTCCCAGACAGGGCTCCAAGGGTCCCCCTTGCTCACCTTCCTTGCTCAATCCATTTCTGGAAAAGCGAGGGAAGAGCAGAGGCAGCCCTTTTGTGCCTGGCAGCTCTCTAGAGATCAAGAGGACAGTCAGGGTGAGGGAAATAAGCCCAGATCCTCACCTTGATTTTGAGAGACTTCTTGAGCTCCTTAATGACTGTCTCCCGGTCCTCCAGCTTGAGCCCCAGGCCCTCTGCGTCTGTGATCTCTGCCCGCAAGGCGGCTGCTCGCAAGTCCACTGGGGGAGAGGGCTGCAAGAGGAAGGGAGGCCGGCTGGCTCGGGTTCTGGGAGGCAACTCAGGCCCAAGAACATACAGCCAAGCACCCTGACCCACTCCACTGTGGCTTTGGGGGAAAGGCACCACCCACATCCTTCCCCCTCCAGCTGCTGCACTGCAAAAGAGGCAGCCTATGAAACTGGCACGAGCTAGAAAGGCTTTGGAACATGCACAAGCAGCCAACAACTGTTCGTGCCTCATAGCTCTCTGGCTGGGGGAAGGGGGAATGTCTACAAGGCTGTGGTTCCCTTGGTCCAAGGCAACCACATAGTTCCTGGCCAGCTGCTCTGTCTGGCTCACCCTGGTCTGGGGCTTGTCAGCATCATATTCGCCCTCCTGCATAGCGGTGGCCATCTTGTTCATAGTAGCAATGAGGATGTTGCATGACTGGCGCAGACACTCATACGGGTTGATACCTTGCACACCATAGATCTGAAAGGAAACCATGTAGGCTGGAGTCAGGGGGGCACTACAAACCTTTCACAGCACCCCTGGTCCCACAGCGCCCTCCCCCAGTCCTGAGAGAAATCACAGCCATGGAACAAGAAGGTGGCAGGGCAAGCCTCAGCAATGAACAGGGGCTCCAAGAGAAAGGGTCCAGCTTCATTCTCCTAGACAGCAGTGGAGGACCCCTGAGCTGGTTAGACATGAAGCCACCAAGCAACACCAAAGGAGCAGGCAATGCCTGGCTCAGCCCTACCCAGTAATGCAACTAGGAAGCCACTTGCCCCCTCAGGACTACAGCCAGGGCCGTTCCTGATGTACCAGCTGGCCAAGGAGTGGCATTCTGGGCCTCCTATGAAGTAGCCACATGTCAGCCAGATTCAGCCCCCAACAGCATCCCTGTCTGCTATGCACCAGGGGATGCCAGAGACTAACTCAGGATACCTGTGAGGGCCAACTGTGCATCCTGCTCAGTTCTAGCACTGCTTGCATCAGGAGGCAGTTACAATAGACAGGAGGCCTGAATTGATGACAGCAACTGCCAATGCGGGGCTGAAGAAGGGGAAAGCAGGCAGCGATCCCAGATGAAGCCGGAGCCTCCTTACCTGTTCGCTGGCCTTGAAAGCCAGGTCTTCCAGTTTCACTGCCTGAAGCCCCTCATTCTCCGTCAAGGGGGCAATCATCTGCGCCCCGGCAGCTGCCACCTCCTGCAGCACAGCCACCACCCAGGTCAGGTGCTTGCGACAGTCCAGCAGGGTGTCTGAGACCTGCAGGGTCAGAGGATCAAAAGGCAGTCATGAGGTTTCAGACCCATAGCCACTCCTCACCAGGAATGGAGTACTCTCTGCCTGCTGGGGAAGCCTGTTGGGGGCCCCCATCTCTGTCAACCCACCTGCTGCCCAAAGCCAAGTGCCGCAGGAATGCCAGGGGCATCGGTGCCTGGCATGCGGCGTCTGATCTTCTTGCAGAACTGCCGGATGTCGCTGCATGAGGTCTCCAGGTCCTTCAAGAGGATGGCCAAGTCAGATGCCTCCTGCCCAGTCTGCCAGGATGAAAGACAACGTCAGCCAAGCCTCATCCAGGCACTCCAGGCCCTTCTCATATCACCCACTCTCAGGACTCACCTGCAGGAAGGACCGCAGCCTGCCCACTTCCACACTCATGCAGTCCAAGGCACTCTGGGTGAACTGTAAAGCAAGCACAGGCCTTGTCGTTCTGGCACAGAGTGGCTGCCACATACCTGTGTGAGGGGAGGTGGCCCAAGCCCCCCCCCCCAGCTCCTATGCTTTCATCTTCATGACTGGTTGGGGACAAACCATGCCAGTCCAACCGCATCCATCCTCTTTGTCTGTCCCAGGAGAGAGTCTGAAGGAATCCTGGAAGGCAGCTGGCATCGCATTGCTGCTGCTGCTGTTGCTCCTGCAGTAGAGAGAGGTGGTTTCCCCAGAGCCTCAGGCAAAACAAGCACTCACCTTGATATGGTCAGCCAGCTGCATAGTGCAATCCTCAGTTTGGTCAGCCAGGTGAATGCTGTACAGGTGCTGGAGAGGAAGAGAGGCAGCTGAATGGTGAGACAGCCTTTTTTCTAGGCAAGTGCAGCTGGCTTTTGCCCACTGACCAAGAGAACATTACAATGTCCAACAGCTTTCCTGTCTGTTGATCCTCTTTGCTCAGGATCGTGTGCAGATGATCACAGAATCAGAGTTGGAAGAGACCACAAGGGCAATCTAGTCCAACCCCCTTCTGCCATGCAGGACATCACAAAGCATCCCTGATAGATGACCATCCAGCCTCTGTTTAAAGACTTGCAAAGAAGGAGACTACATCACTTTCTGGGGGAGTATGTTCCACTGTTAAACAGCTGTTACTATCAAGTTTAGGTAGAATCTCTTTTCCTGTTCTAGTCTCTGGAGCAGCAGAAAGCAAGCTTGCTCCATCCTCAATGTGAAGCCAGAACCACAGCAAGCCAGAAGCCAGGGCTGCAGGCTCCTTGAGGAACCGCCCTTAGAGCCAGGCCCAGAAAGGCTCTTGCTGCAACTATTAAAGCTAGGAGCTGATCTGGACTCTTTGGCTTCTCCTAGCACCTGGTCTGGGCAGGAATGGGGGGCTTACCTTTTATGACAGCTTCCTGAGCACCAGGCAATGGGAGGTCATGCTGTGGCCACAATTTGAGCCCTCCCAGGGTAGCCCCCCCCCCCCAATCCTGTTCCATCCCTCACCTGATAGTACTTGATAGCTTTGGTCAAGGGTTCCACATTCACGGTTTCGTCCAGCTGGTCCTTGTGCAGCAGTTCGATCAGGAAGTCCAGGGATCTCTCGTGGACACTCATCTCAGGGTAAAGCATCCCCACTTTCTTGTAGACGTCCACGCTGCATTTGTTCAAGGCCCTGGGCAGGTGGGTTGCGGGGAGGAGGGAAGCACCAGCCATTAGTCTAAGCCCAGGGGCCCCACAGGACCCTTTCACAGGGCTAGCCCTGAGTCCACTGCCAGAGGCACTCTACTCACTGCTCATATTTGTGCAGCGTCGCTTGCAGGAGGCTGAGGGAGTACACCAGCCCGGCAGCAAAGCTCAGCTGCTCCCCTGGCGCCCCACGGAGGCCGGCACGCTCTGCACAGTTCTCATTCAGCTCAAACTTCTCCTGGGCCTGTTTGCTGATCAGCTCAGCCTGTTCCAGAAAGGGAGCAGCTGTCAGAAGCGTAGACTCAGCACATCACTTCTTCCAGCCCTCCTCACCCCAACACTCCATTGAGGCTCTAAGGCAGATTATACTCTGCACCAGGATTTGAGGGAGGGGGATTTGAGAATCACTCCCCCAATTCCCAGGGCTTCCTACATCCATCTGGCACCTCTGGATTTCTGTCTGCTTGAATCATGTCAAGTCAAAGTGCATTTGAGGCTGGGTTTTGCCATGGGGCACAAGGACTCCCTGGATGTACAAGAATTGCGCCATTCACACCAATGACCCCATGGCTCTCCTGGGCTGTGTCAACAAAGAATTAGCACCTGAGTCCTCTTTTGCTCCTACACTCGCTGGAAGTATTTTGTTCTGGGACACATAATCTCTGCCAGGCCCAGGTCTGCAGCCAATGTCAGCTTGGGGTGGGGGGGAATTAGGCCCTAGAGACCAAATGCATGGATGGAAAAGATGCTAAAGCCCCTCCCTGGTCCCTGTGACCCCGGCCTGCACTGGTGCCCCTGTGCCAACATTATCAGTGTGGGATCAACAAATCAACCACTTTGAGGGTCCTAGAGCAGACAGGGAGGTTTGGAGACCCAGACTGGCACCATGGCTTTTGCACCATATGGAGTGTGGAAACAACACATTAGTTCCTTGTGCGACACCTTTCCCAGTGACACTGAGCATCCCTGCTCCATCTGAAATGCTCACAGCAGCTGGAACATAGATCTTGGTCAGTTTTGGAAAGGTGTTTTTGGATGGATGGGGATTTGCAATGGGGAGTGGAGCACAGTTGATGGCACAACTGGCCTCCAGACAGACTGGGTTTTGAGTTGTTGAGAATCTGGGATGTGGTACATATGATTCAACTAAAGAACACTCTAAGAGCCTGACAAAGATTTGCTTTTGAAAAATGAGCCTTTTTGCAATGTTTGGGACTTCAGTTCAGGATCTTCTTCAGTCACAAGTGTCACTCCATGGTGTCCATACAAAATGACAGGGACAGAAACAAAAAAATAAAAGTGGGGAGAAAAGCTGAATAATTTTTTCAACTAAGGCATGAGGTTTCAGACCTCGTCATTCTCTCCATAAGAAATGTGAGGGGGGTTTCCCCCTTTTTGGTCAGCTTGGTGACTTTTGAGTCAAACATCCAGGCAAGCCAGGTAGCGCCCCAGTTCCCATGCTCTCTGCCCACCTACCTTGCAAATGAGCCGTGGGATAAGGAGGAGCACCAGGAGGCAGTCATGGTCTCCGCCATGGCGCAGGAAGCTGTCAGGCATGAAGGAGGTGAGGAGGGAGACATGCCGGTTGGCCTGCTGGACCTCCATCTGGCGCAGCTCCATCTCGATGGCCTGCAAGGGGCACCAGGGTGGAGTTACAAGGCTGTCTGACCCTCAGCACTCTCTGCATCCCTGAGAGAGATGGCAGAGTTCATCTCTGCACTCATATGCATGAGCGCCTCTCAGGACCATACCTTGGCGTGAGCTTTTGTCTCAGCAAACTTGATCTTGAAGTCAAACATTTCAGGGGGAGGCTGTTGCTGTCTCTCCACTGAGGCCTCTTGTTGGCTCATCAGCTCTCGGTTGACATCCTGGAAAATGGAGAGAAAGCAAGTTTCAGCTGTGCCAGATGGCGGCGGTGACCATGGAGAGGAAGGAGAGAAGCATGGCTCAAGTGGGAGCATGGACGAGGAAGGTACACCCAACGCACACTTGGAGGTGGCTGTGCCAGAACCTCTGCATGAACATGTCCAGTCTCTGGTCCCAAACTGCAGTGGGGAAGGAGAAGCAAAAGTGCTCAAGGGAAGGTGGGAGTGAAGGCATTGGGTCTGAGTCGCAGGCTAGGGAGATCTGTTTTTGACTTCTCTGACTGCTCCACTAGGACCTCCAGGAAACAGACACCTACATGGACACAGTCACCCCTAGCACACGTTTGCCCCTGCACTTCTAGTCCTCTTTCCAGGGAGGCCTGATGGCCAAGTGTTTCTCCACACAGCAGGACTAAGGGGCCAGAACCCTGCCACCTCAGGCCCACTCACTTAGATGCACCTCCTTGTACCTGTAAGTGTGCGGTCAGCTCACGATACTTCTTGATGGTCTGCTGGTAGTCAGCCACTGTCTCTTGGGCAGCTTCCACCCGCTTCTCTGCCTCGCGGACCCGGGCTGTTGCCATGTCCAGTTGCTCGCGCAGCTCCAGTTCCGTCTCCCGGGCATTTTCCTGTAGCTCATCATTCATTTCATTCATGGCTTCCTGGAAGCAGCAGAAAAAAATGTTCCCAAGAAATTCCCCAGGTGTGAAGAAGGATGAGAAAGAAAGAAGACACAAGAGGGACAGGCTGGACGCAGAGAAAGGCTACATGGGTCAGGACAACTTCCAGCTGTTTTCTATGGGAGCACCTCAGCACCTTGGGGTGGGGGAGTACACAATCCACCCAGGACCCCTCCCCACCTTTGCAAAATCACGCTCTCTCCCTCTCTTTCACTCACCAGGTCCCCAACAGTCTCACGGAGCTCCCGGACCTTCTCCTCAAGATCCAGGTTCCTCTCAGTCAGCGTTTCCACCATCTCCTCAGCCCCCAGAGCAGCATCCACCTGGGAGAAGTGCAGAAGGGAACAGGGGGTTAACCCTGACCTACATATTCCAGAAACTGCCCAACACAGCAAACTGTACCTGTCTCGGAAAGCATGGCTGCACCCCCACTGACTATCACTGCAGGGAGTTTGGAGTCACCTCATCTGCAAGTGCCCTGGATTAATCCCAAAACCAAAACAGTTTTATGGGCTATGTATTTTTCTCTCTGCTCCTTTATTCTTCCACATCAGAAAAGAAGGGCTGGAACTTTGGTCAATGCTGGGGAGGCCTACCCATATCCCCCCCCCCCCAGTCAGCCATAAAGAAGGAGGCCTGAGTCTTGAGTGAAAAAGGTTCACAGCCTCCTGCCCCCTCCTTGCCCCAACACTGGGCCCAACAGGGAACACATTTCTACAGACTCCTGGCTTCCCTTCCTTCAAAGCCTGAGGTGCTGCAGACTTCAGGACTAGTAGAATTTCTGCTCACAGAGAGAAGGGAGATGAAGGGAGTCTGGAAGCAGAAGATGATAAAGGAAGCAGGAGACCAAAATGCCTGAGGACAAGCTTCATTAATCCCTAAATCGCAATGCTCTTTTTGGGGGAAGGGGGGGAGGCAGTGCTAGTGTGTGTAGTTTCCTTGGGGTAAGATCGGGGAAGAGGGAACAGACAAAGAGAAGAGGCAGCTTTTTCTTTCCTTCCAGCTGCCTTTCTTCAAGGAAGGGTCCTCAGCTGAACCAGAGACACAGAACAAGGAAAGAGGCACAGAAAGCAGCACCTCTCTCACCACACATCAAAGTTGCTCAGGGGAAAAAGGCAGCACACACCTCAAAACTGTCTAAAAGCACAAAATGGCACCTCGGGGGTTGCCTACATGTGCAGAGACAGCACTGTGCCTTCATTCCAGTTTCCCAATAAACAGACAAGGACACAGACAAGGCAGGTCTCCAATACAACAGTGTTGTATGGCTTTCCCATAAATACAAATTGGGAAGAAACAAGAGCACTTCCAGATCAGGCTTTTTCTCTGGAAGGAGGCTTGGGTTGGGCCAAAGAGGCCAAAGCCAGGCTGCCTGCCTGTACCTCACCTGCTCCTTCAGCTCATCGATGGTCCGCTCGGCCTGCTTGAGCTCCTCCTGCAGCTTCTCCTTCTGCTGGCGCAGGGCTTCCAGCTCCGTGTTCTTCTTCTCCATGTGCTTCTGGAGCTTGACATGCTCCTGCTTCTCTGAGGCAGACAAGTCCCGCATCCTGTCAGGGCAAAAGTGAGCTCAGAGCTACTGGCAGAGCCCAGGGCACCAGGCAGTACCAGAGGGCCAAGCTGACTGAGGAAGGAGCAATGCTCCCTGCTCTGAGAGGCTGGGGGAGGGCAAAGCAATATGCTGAGTCTCCACTGCTCCTGCCCAGGGCTCCTGCCAATAGCAGTGGCCTCTCTGGGGCCAGACAGTGCTCCTGCCACATCAAGAACCCTCGCAGGGTAGTCTGGATCTCACCTTCAGCACAAAAGCAAGGGAAGGACCCAGGTGGAAGGGGCTTGCTGGCTTACTCTCCTTCCTACCCATCTGCCTTGCATCCTCCTTACCTTACAAGGGCCTCCTTCAACCGGGCATTCTGCTCTTCTAGCTGCTTGACATGGTAACTGGATGCAGCACCATCAGAGCCTAGAGGTATGGGGAGGAACACATAGCAAAGCTCTCCAAGAGGCAGTGCCACTTTCTTGACAGCACGGCCTCCTGCTGGCTCCATCCACACCTATGAACATCCCCACACATGTCACCCTCCTGCAGCAGGGCTGCCCAGCTATGGTGGATCCAGGCTACCCCCATATGGGGGTGACCACTGCAGGCTAATGACTATGTCTTCACCCGGCTCCTTGATGGAGGGGAACAAGGGGAAATAGAAGCCAGATGAATACGGCTGCTGTTCCCGCAGCGGCCAAGCAAAGGTCTCTTGGAAGCCCATTTGCAAGACGTGAGGATAAGTGCCCCCCTGCTTGTGCTCCCCTCCAAACTGTAGACAGAGGCACTCTGTCTCTGGTGCTGCAGATGATGTGTGGACATCCTGACCAGTAGCCACTCACAGCCTCTTCCTCAATGAATCTGCCCAGCCCCCTTATGTAGCAGTCCTAACTGGTGGCTGTCACAACATCCTGTGGTAGAGAGTTCTGTCGATCTGACCATGAACTATGTCCAGAACCACCCATTCAGCATCCCTAAGGATGCACAGCATGGAATCTGCCTTTTTTCACAGCTGATGTTATCACTGATCTACCCTCAGCTTCTTTCCTGCTCAGCTACCAGTGCTGCTGCCTTTCCAGGGCCTGCTGATCCAGAAAGAGTGCGCTGGATGCCAAGACAGCTCCCCTCTTATTTGGGAAGGGAAAAAACGCCTAGAAGGTACAATGAGGCCTGGCTGAGCAAGGGATGGAAGACTGGACCACAGTAGTCATTCCTGAGGAAGGCTTATGGGACAGCCTGCCTTTAATGTTACAAAGGTGCTGCACTCTGCAGGCTCATACAGTCTTGGTGCCCTAATCTCCTTCTCCTCGTCCTTCTTGGAGAAATCCCCTCCCTAAGCAAGATGCACCCTCCTGCCCAGTGGTATGATTGTCCACATGCTGTTTTCCTTGGCATCGCTTTCCAGAGTGCCCACCTGCCTCACCTTTCTCCTCTATCTCGTGCTTCAGGATCTCCAGGTCCATAGTGAGATATTCCACCTTCTCCTTCAGGGAATCTACCTCCTGCTGCAAGGACTCAGCCCGCTCCTCCGCCATCTCCTTGTCCAGAGTGGCCATCTCAATGGCGTCAGCTGTGTCAGCCATCTCCTCCATGTAGCGTTCTTTGGCCTCCATGGCCTCCTTGGCTTCCTGTGGAGAAAGAGGCAGACATCCCTGATGATCATGGGGATCCTCTCTTACAACTGCCCCTGTCAGCCTCAGACAAACCCTCCCTGCTCACAAGCCAAAGGAGGTTAACGTCATGCAAGGCCTGGAGAAGAACAGAGGGGCAAGGATGGCACCAGGCAGCCTCTGCCAAGGCCCAGATTAGAGGGGTGCCAGAGAACTCTATTGTGTAATGGGTTGTGATGAGGCTACCAGGTTCTTCCAGAGAAGAGGAAAGCAGTGTCTCCATGGAAGAGGACCCACCCAGACACATGGAGAGCAAAATCCAGCCCTCCTCTGCTCTCCCTACCCTCCCAGCTGGACCATTTCAGGAGCCAAAAAGCTTTCCTCCCTCTTCCCCAAACCCTCAGACCCTTCACCTTCTTGGCCTCCTTCAAGCGCTTCTGGAGCTCTGCCTGCTGCTCCTGCATTTTGCTCTTCCACTCCTGGACCTGCTCCAGCTGGATCTTGTACTTCTCCAGCTCCTTCAGCTTGGCCTTGTCTTCGTTCCGCTTCATCTTGAGGGTCTCCAGCTTCTCCTCCAGGTCTCGCACCTGTCCCCGTAAATTCTCCTCCTCCTACGAGGCAAAGATGGGGTTGAGGTGAAACAAGGAGGTACTTGCTTTCAAGCCAACACAAGGCTCCCTTCATTGCCCAGCCTGGAGCCCCCTGCAGGAAGCCACACTCTCTCAGCCACTCGGGAAAACTCCCATCCTTTCTCTCAAAGTCTCAAACACTTAGGTGATCCTGGGTTCACTTGTAAGCTCCACTCTGAACAGTTCTTTTGAGCAGAATACACATCCTTAGAAGAAGTGACCCCACCCCACCCCCTGCTTGCAGCACTCAAATCACACTGCATCCCACTCAGAGTTTGTGCTAAAGGACGAAGGAACCAACCCTGCATAATTTTGGGTTTTCAAAATAACTCAAACATTTTTTGTCCAGTTCCACTTGGTATGCTGTTACGCTTCTCTGTGTGACTTCCAAATAGCAAGGAATTTGCAGTCCTCCTCAGGGGCAGCTGCCTATCTGACACAGACAGAAGCATAGCACTAACCTGTTCAGGTTTTGGAATTAACATATTAAAACATTAACCACAATGGGATTCCTGTCTCATCATGTGGGACTGGCACTTCAGTATCGTGTGCTAATGGTGCAGAATTGTGAAGAAACTGTCAGAGCGTTTGGAGCTGCGGGGAAATGGCCTCAGCTGGAGGGGGACAATGGAGGCGGTAGCAACATGGAGAATAGAGAAACAAGAGAAGGCCAAAAAGAGAGATAAAGGCCAAAAAGAGAGATAGACTAGAAAACTGGGCCAGTGCTAACAAAATGAAATTCAACGCAGAAAAATGTAAGGTTCTGCACTTAGGAAGGAAAAATGCAATGCACAGGTATAAAATGGGGGACACCTGGCTGAATGAAACTACATGTGAAAGGGATCTAGGAGTCCAAGTAGACCACAAGCTGAACATGAATCAACAGTGTGATGTGGCAGCCAAAAAGGCCAATGCAATTCTAGGTTGCATCAATAGAAGTATAGCATCTAGATCAAGGGAAGTAATAGTGCCACTCTCTTCTGCTTTGGTCAGGCCCCACCTGGAATACTGTGTCCAGTTCTGGGCACCACAATTCAAAAAGGATGCGGAGAAACTGGAGCATGTCCAAAGGAGGGCAACTAAGATGGTGAAGGGTCTGGAAACCATGAAGCCCTATGAGGAACGCCTTAGGGAGCTGGGGATGTTTAGCCTGGAGAAGAGAAGGTTAAGAGGTGATATGATAGCCCTGTTTAAATACTTGAAGGGATGTCACATTGAGGAGCGAGGAAGCTTGTTTTCTGCTGCTCCAGAGACAAAAAAGTGGAACAATGGATGCAAACTGCAGGAAAAGAGATTCCACCTCAACATTAGAAGGAACTTCCTGACAGTAAGGGCTGTTCGACAGTGGAACACACAGAGGCTGGATGGCCATCTGTCACTGGGGATGCTTTGATTGGGAATTGGACTGGATGGCCCTTGTGGTCTCTTCCAACTCTGTGATTCTATGATTCTATGATTCTAAGCCTAAGGAGCTGAGAGGGCAAGTGTTAAGGGCAAGATGGTGGGGGCAAAAGGATTCTGTGGGGCACTGGGGGTTTGGGGCCTGACTAGGAACAGGAGTAAGTAACAGCAGAGTGGCAGCTTACCACCTAGAATTGCTTCATAATATACTATGTAAGGAAAAGTCACCCTGTTATGGCATTATATGCTACAGTTACATTGTGTGCATACTGGAAAATGAGGAGAACCGTGTCTTTTTATTAACACAAACAAAAAAACAAACAAACAGCTTCATTTATATACCGCTTCATACCCTTAAGGAGTGTCTAAGCGGTTTACAGTTGTAAGCTATTTGCCCCCAACAATCTGGGTACTCATTTTAGCGACCTCGGAAGGATGCAAGCCTGAGTCGAGCTTCAGCCCTTTGCTGGTCTTGAACTCGCCACCTTATGGTTTTGAGTGAGTGGCTGCAGTACAGGCATTTAACCACTGCGCCACCAGGGCACCATGCATTTATATTACACCATGCATTTATATTACAATAACATATTCTGGGGTTTCTAGAAACCAGCATCTGGTTTCTATCACTACCTGTATCATTTTCCTGTATCATTTCACTTAAGAGGTGATATGCTAGCCCTGTTTAAGTATTTGAAGGGGTGTCATGTTGAGGATGGAGCAAGCTTTCTTTCTGCTGCTCCAGAGAACAGGACATAATGAAGCAATGGATGCAAGATACAGGAAAAGAGATTCCACTTAAACATTAGGAGGAATGTCCTGGCAGTAAGAGCTGTTTGACGGAGGAATATCCTGCTACCTCGGAGGGTGGTGGAGTCTCCTTGTTTGGCTTTTTGGGGGGGGGGGTGTTTAACAATTATGCTAACAAAGGTCAGAAGTTTGGAGTAATAGGTACTGCATATTCATTACTTCCTAAATGTTATTTTGAGGGTCACCTTTGGGGTTAATGAGACTAACTTTGCCTACTTTTCTATTTTTAAAATATATATTTTTTAAAAATTTAGACCTCTGCATCGGTATTATTAACATGAGACAAAATACTAAACAATCACACTTTAACCCCCGTAAAATAACATTTCCAAGCTCTGAACATAGAGAAGTACATCCTTCCTCCCACCCAACAGAAGCACCACTTGTATTAACTTGTATTCTGGTTTCTCGGCATCAATGAACCAAAGAGTCAGGCTTCATGACAGAAATGGAAAGTGTGCCAAGAAGGGCCAAATGACACATTGCGGTGCCCAGATGACAAGTGAACAACCTTCAAAGGACTACAGTGGCAGCTCCTTTCCATGAGGTGGCGCTCCTTCTGGCTTTTGGGACCCCACAAGTGTTGCTGCTGCAGCTGTCGCTTTTCATGGACAAAATGCTTGGAGTTCACAGACTGCCTAGATTGTACAGTTCTTACACATGCTTGCAAACTGATAATCATGTGTGTAAGTCTGGTGATGACCAACTGACCAGTGGAGTATCATGTCTTAAGTGGCACTAATCTTATGTCAATATTTGCACACTCCAGGAGGGGACTGAGGCTTCCACAGCAAGAGCCATGGCAATCTTTAGATATCAGAGGCCTCCTTCTCACCCACCAACCTCTTCAGCATTAAGGAAAGGTAAAGGCTGCTGCTGCTGTGGTTCTGGTTAGGCATCTGCACAACGCCCCAAAGACAGGGGGAAAGAGAGGGACTATGCTGGCAGCCCTCTGACTGCTTTGTTGCTGCTGCCATCTCTCAGGTGGGAAGGACAGTACCCTGCCTTAGAGGGCCATTGTGAGGCTCCATGCAAAGAAAACATAATGGCCCTTCCCGTGTGCCTTGACATGGGTCCAGACTATCTAAAGGACCATATCTCCCTATATGTGCCAGCCTGGGCACTAAGATCGGCAGGAGAGGGCTTTCTCTCAGTCCCACCATCTTTGCAAGTGTGGTTGGTGAGGACTCAGAAGAAAGCCTCCTCTGTGGCTGCTCCTAGACTGTGGAACTCACTGCCATGGGATATTAGGTCAGCTCCCTTCCTGATCTCTTTCCGCCGGCAACTGTAGACATTTTAATTTAGATAGGTGTATGGTGGGTGAATTTACTTTGAATAATGTGGTGTGCTGTTCTAATGGTCTTTACTGTTTTTAACTACTGTTGACCCTCCGTTTTCGTGGGGAATCCGTTCCAGACCCCCTGCAAAAATGGAGGCTTGCACTTATTCAAGCCCCATAGGCTTGAATGGAGTGCACCCCCAAGTGTGCGGCACAGGCATGCACAACCACTGGAAATAGCAGAGGATGCCCCCCCCCCCGGGTGCATATTCAAAAATGCAGATCTCAGATCCGCACATTAAGAGGGGCGACTATACTGTTTTTTTAACCTATGCTTTAAGGTTGGTAGTATTTAATTATGTTTTAACTTTGTAATCAATGTTTTAGCTCTGTCTTTTTAAAATACAATTGGCCCTCCTTATCCACAGATTTGAGCATACACGGCTTAAAAATATTCCCCAAAAGTATAAATTCCAAATAGCAAACCTTGATTTTCCATTTTATATATAGGACACCATTTTGTTGTGCCATTATATTCAATGGGTCTTGAGCATACACAGATTTTGTTATCCATGGAGGGTCCTGGAAGCAAACCCCAGTGGATAAAAAGAGCCCACTGTATTGTAACCTGCCTTGAATCCCACTGTGGGAGAAAGGAGGGATATAAATCCTGGAAATAAATAATATATGAGTAATTGACCCAGCAGCTTCCAGTCAAGCTGTGTACCCTCTTTCTCTCTTGCCTCCAAGCAGGTCCCGAGCCGCACAATGAACAACGAGGGAGCTGCAGGCTCTGGCCCAAGAAAAAGCTCCCTCGGATGAGCTGGTGCCCACGTGGCACCCACCCACACAGTGGCTGTGCTCACTGTGAGATGTAGGGCTAGACAGTCTGAAGGCTCACCCTTGGGTCTCTGTGACAACCCTGACTGGCATCTTTCTTTGCTCAGGTGGCCCATCCATGGACTAAGTAGTCCCAATCCACCTTAACCTCTGAAAGCCATTCCTACTTGCTCCACCTGAATCAAGTCATGAGCACCAGGAAAGCAGCACAGGAGAGGCAGAGCCAACGAGTCCCCCAGCAAAACTGGTGTCCCAAAGAAACAGAAAGGCCCACTTACCTTGGTGGGAGATGGGATGGCCAGAGGAGCCACCGGAGAGGCCAGAGCGGGAGTAGGGACCACGGGGGCAGCCAGCGGGGTCTGTGCTGGGGTGCCTGGCTCGCTGCTGCTCATCTCGCCAGCCGATGCGGAGGCAGAGCCAGAGAGCCCTGCGGTGCCACTGGACGCTGCGGAACTGGCACTCCGAGTGGGCTGCAAGGCAGCCGGAGAGAGAGAAGGAAAGGGAGAGAAAGCGAGAGGGTCAGCGGGGCCTTTGCCCACAAGGCATCTGGTTAGCTCATGGTGCCATCACTCTGCTGCCCGGCCCATGCAGCCCCACAGGAATGGAGAATCTCACACAAGGTCATCCACAAACATCCATGAGGTCTCTGTCACATCAACCATAGATGAAGCAGAGACGTTCATGGACCCCACATCCCCGAACCCATGGGCAAGAAGCATGGGAGCACATTTTGCTGGGTAGAAGAGAGCTGGGAAAATGGCAGTGGTGCAGCAGGCCATACCAACACCACAACTGTTTATGTGACAGCTAAGCATCTTTTTATTAGGCATTCCCTGGGACACAAGAACCTTTATTTATTTGTTTATTTATTTATTCATAAAAGCACTTCAAAACTATCCTTCCTTCATACACAAGGATAGCAAGGTAAAGTACTAACATAGTTGAACAATATAATTAAAACCTTCAAAACATATAATTAAAACAGTATGTTTATTTATTTATTTATTTATTTATTTGGTGGTGGGACCAGATCAGATTAGGCACTTAAAATTTGATCTCCTTCCACCACCTTCCCTTTAAAAAAAAATCAAACTGTTTTATGTTTTGACAGGTTTGATTATATTGTTCTCCTCTGTTTGCACATCACCTTTGTATCCTTGCATATGAAGGAATGTTGAAATGTTTAAATAAATAAATAACAGTTCTTGCATCCCAGGGATGAAACCTGTCCCTAAAAACAATACCGCTACACTGGCTCAGCTTCAGCCTTGCAGCAGTACCCAAAAGTGGAAGCAGGCGTTGGACCTTGAGCATTTTGCCGGAGGCACCAGGTGGGCTGCTACAAGATGGATGCTGGTCTGGAGACAATGGAATAAAACAGCCTTCACCTTGGTGCTCAAATATAGGGTATAGGGCCTCCTGCATCCAGAGACAGGGCTCCCCATGTCTGAAAGCATTTGCCCCCAGGAGGTCTGCTGACCAATATCAGGGAAAAGGCCAGCATTCAGGAGCCCCTGATGGCCTCAGCCCACCTGGTCCAGCCAGGATCAATAGCAGCATGAAGGTCTGAACTGCCAGAGCTGGCAATCTGGCATGGCTGACTCTGGCCCATGTGGCCAGGATGGTGGTGACAGCAGGGCAGTCCCCTCTCCATGGTTTCAAAATCCACGTCAAACAGCAATGGCAGGAGAGACGAACCTCACAGCCCCACTGAAAACCAAAACAAGCCCTTTGGATCCACACATGAAGTGTGAGAGGACCCCGAAAACTCAATGTGTGCTCAGGATCTCCCAACAAAATATGTTACTGGAGACCATAAGTGACCTCTTCATCGAAGGTGGGAAGTTAGGCAAGAAAAGGCTGGCTTATTTTCATAGCAAGTTCTAAGGGGAAGCGGAAAACCCCATGCCTCTTTGACTAAATCTGCCTTAGGTAAATGTTAGAGAGCGTTATTGTATTAAGAATTTTGGCTGGTTTCTGCAGAGGGCATCCCTGCCCCACTAACCTCCGCAGAAGTGCCAATAAGGCCATTTTCTAAATGTTTTTGAGAAAGTTCGTTGCCAAACATTCCTGAGTAAACTTGTTATTTCCAATATGGAATGAGATAATCAAATCATGACCTCAAGGGCCATCAAAGTCCAGCCCTCTTCCATGCAGGAATACAAGGTAATGTACATCTTATCCAACTGTAAGAAAAGAAATATGCCACCTAAACATGTTTTTGTTAGATAGCTGATTGGATGATGGATTCTCCTTCCTTGGAGGTCTTTGAATCAGGGCTGGATGGGCATTTTTTGTGAGGGCTTTGAATGTGTGTTCCTGCATGGCAAGGAGCCGGAGCAGATGGCTCTATGATTCTAACCTGCATTTGGGGGGGAAAGGGAATAATAGGTTTAATGCCAAAATGGTAGAGCAAGAGACCTTTATCAGAAGATCTGAGAAATCAAATGGAAATTTAAGTCAAGAGCAGGGATGCTATATGGCCAACAGGGAAGCATATTATATAATCAGGACAAAATAGAAAATATGATGGAAGCAGTAAACTCAAGAAGTTTGCAAAAGAGATAAAAGAATGAGACAGTTCTTCAGGCAGAATCTTTGACAAAGAACCCAAATTTGGAAAGTAAAGCTGCTTTCAAGCACTTGAGAAAAATAAGTCAGCAGAAAGAGATGGCATACTATTCAAGCAATCTTGGGCTACTGAAAATGAATTCAAATGTTAACAAAAATCTGTCAACAAATACAGAAAATAAAACCATGGTCCCCAGATTGGAAACACTCAATATAAATCCCAATCTCCCCTGAAAAGGGACACCAGGGATTGCAGTGACCACCGGACCGCTGCCATAACTTCCACTGTGAGCAATGTCCCTGCAATGGACCCACAGCAGACCCTGGTGTCCTCGAGAGTGGCACCCCAATCCCCAATCCAAAGAAAAGAGATGTAAGCCTGGACCAAAGAGTACCAGTGGAAATCACATCTGGCCTTGACGCAAAGTCTGTTAGGGCTGGGGAACTGCCAAGAGACCATCTTTGCTGCCTGGTGGAGGTGGGAGAAGAGAAGAGAAAAGGCAGCGTGTGCAACTGGGCCACATAAATTCAAGACTGTGTTAAGGCAACCAGGAACCTTCAGGGTCTGCAGGTCACAGCTGGGTGATTCAGACAGCAGGGCAGAGTTGTAAGGACTAGCCACAGGCAGCCGGAGCAAAGAACAAAGCACTTTTGCCTGGGCTTTTCTTTGCAATACGCAGACTCATGATGCTTGAGCCAGTCTGCCTTCCAAGTGGCCATCTTCTGCAGGCCTTTCCCGCCACTGGCCACCACGAGTCAAGAGGTGCTGGTCTAAAGGTGGGAGAGACCCTCCAGAAAGCCCCTCTGAAGCAGAGACCCTCCAGCCAGCGCTAGCGCTACCTAAGCCTGAGGAGGTTCTCACCTTGGGCCTCCTGGTGGTGGTCTGGAAGCCAGAGGAGCAGAAGGCAGAGGAGGAGAGACAGTCAAACAGGGGAAGACAGGAACAGAGAGACACAGACAGCGCCGGCGTCAGCAGGAACACCAGCAGCAGCAGCAGCAGGAGCAGCAGAACAAAGTGCAGAGGGGGAAACAAGAAAGATAGGGCAGAGTGGTTAGTATGCCCGGCACCAGTTCCTACGGCTGTGTCCCTGCCCACCCAACAGCCACTGCCCCACATGCAGTCCAGACCCACAGTCGACCAAGCCTTTGAGAGAAACCCCCTTCCCACCAGGAGGAACTCAAAAGGCGGCCTGGCATGCACATGCTCTGAAGACGGAGGACCAGGCAAAGCTAGGGATCTCCTTCTCATGTCCCCTGCATAAAGCTTCTGGGGGCAATGTCCAAAAAGCAAGACAGCTGGTCTGAATCTTAATGGAAGACCCACCATCTGCAGGGACTGGACCTCAGTCACCCCAAAGCAGGTGCTCCCCAGGCCCTGGGTGCAAGCACCAGTTAAACCACTCTGCACTTGAGGCTGTTTGAACCCTGACTGGTTTCCCAGACTCCAAGGATCAGGCAGCCACAGGAACAGGATGAAGAAAATTGAAGACACAGGGTCCCTACATAGACTGGCACCATAACTCCAGGGTTTGAGGAAGGGGCTCCCTGTCCCCCAGCAGGGGTTGGAACGTGGCCTCTGCTGCAGGCACACAGCTCTTCCCCAAAGATGAGGCGGATGAGCACCTCTCACATCCAACCTGGCCTTCTGGAGGAGTCCCCAACTCAAGGGCTGTTCCCAAGACAAGGGAAGGGGCAATCAATCATCTTTCTTTCTTTCTGGTTAAGCTTTTGACGCCAGCCTGGAAGCTACAGGCAGCTCAAAGTGGGGCAGATCTATCAGGAGTGAAGGAGAGGCCTAGCAACACCATCGGGCCTGGCCTCAAGTTGAAGAGCCCTCCCTCCAGTCCATCTGCCTTGGTCCAGGCCTCAGAGGGAGAGAAGAACTGCTGGACCTGATCCCCTTCCTCAACACCATTCCCTTCTCCTTTTGTGTTGTGTCTTCTTAGATTGTAAGCCTGAGGGCAGGGAACTGTCTAATTAAAATAATAATTGTAAGCCACTCTGATAGCCTTTAGGGCTGAAGGGCAAGGTATAAATAAATAAATAAATAAATATCTGCAGAGAGCAGCTCTAACATCCTACAAAGTATGCATTGGACCAGAAGGATGGGCTCAGACGCTGCCTCCAAAAGGGCCGGGAGGCAGGACAGCACTGGAACACAATGCCGATTTGTGACAGCAAATGAGGACTGCCTTCTCCATGGCTCTGATTTTCCCAGTAGCTGACATGGGAACCCCTTGAGCGTAGACCCCCACCTCAGCCCACACCACAAGGACCCCACCACAGCCAGCCCACTCTGGCCTCTTGAGAACAGCCGCAAGCAAGGAGATGGACAAAGTCCTCATTGTCAGAAGAGGGAGGCTGCTCCAAGCACTGCTTTCACCCACCTCCTCTTGGATGCCAACCATGCAAAGGCCAACTGCTAGGAATTGCCACCAGCTCTGTCTACAGTGCAAATTTGAGAGCTCCCTCAGGCTGGTGGTGCCCAGCTCTTCAGTGCCACTTTCAGATGACTGCAAGTTTTGGTGGCGTGTGCCTTCTGGGAGTTAACATCTCTCCACACAAGGCTGCCATGAGAAAACAGCTGCAGGATTAGGCCAGCCTCATTAGATTTTCAGTCTTCAGTTTTTAATTCTTAATTTTCTAGGCCACAGGGCTAGCTGGCTGCCAAAATCTCAGAAGCCAGGCTGGAAAAGAAGTGCTGGGGGGTTGTAGCCCTGATGTAGTAGGCCTGTGCCGACCCAAAGGGTTTCTTTCTCCCAACCTACTCATCCACCCTCTTTGCCTCACAAGCGCCTGCTGGCAATTCTGCAAAGCTCCATTGCAAGGAAGGGGCCTGGCAGGGTCTCCAAAAACATGCTTGGGAAAGGGAGCCCTGCCAGAGGCCTCAGAGTCACTCGGTCCCCAAGATGCCTCTGGAGGCAACCCAATCTGTGTCCCTTGGCTTGTTCTGCGGAGCACATCCATTCTGGCTCCAGCCTTTGAATTGCCTTGGCACACAGAGAGGCCTTCTTCTTCTTTTTGGCACAGATGGCCCTGGTTCCATTGGAGCTATTAAGCAAAGATGCTTGGGAAGGCACTGGCGCACAGGAGGGTTCCAGGACTCATGTATTATTTATGTTATTTAGAAAACTGAAAACTCTCACCCTTTAGCACATTTGCATTTCCCAAGTGGTTTACAATAGTGAAAAGCCAAGCAAGGCTGCTTAAAGGCTCAGTAGATTAAAAATGTTCTAAAACAGAGACCCACTACATGCAATATCATCTGCCTGGTGAAATAAACGCTTCCTGGAACAGGAACATTTTAATCCACCGGCAAAAGGAAAAAAGAGAAAAGACCAGACCAGACCATGAAGGCAGAGGAGAGAAACAAAAACAGATCTCACAGGAAAATCTCTCCCATACACACGCAGCATAGGAGGAGAAGGAGAAGAAGGAAAGGGGATCTTTTTGGCACCTGGGATCCTTTTGGTATCTAGGATCCAAGTCCACTTTGGGCTGGAAAGGTATTCACTGGTGTGGCATGTGATTTCTGGAAACAAACCGGTGACCAGGGCAAGTATTGCAGAGCAAGTGCTCCATGACCCTTGAGCCAGGGCCTGCAGAGATCTCTGCTGTCCACTTCTGAATGATTGGACAATGACATTTCCAACACCTTTTCCAAGACAGATCCAGACACAGACCATATCCAGCCTGGATATAGCTATGGCATGCATCATTGTAGGGCTGATCTCTGCATGAATGGCCACAACTGGAGCACCAGACTAAACTGGGCAAAGCACCCCTGGCCACATAACTCTCTGGGCCACCCAAGTGAAAAGCAGGACCCAGGAATACCGTCCCCCCCGCCAACTGCTCCCCTTTTCAAAATACAAATAACTCTCAGATCTAGAGTCAACCTCTCTGCTGACCAGGATCATCTCTGGATTAAGCATCCGTTTGTTTCTTTTCGTCTAAGCCATCAATAGATGCTCTGATGGCAAGGAGAAACAGAGCTGGGTGCCATCAGCATTCTGATGACAAATCCATGGGCAATCTCTCTTGCTGACCCCTTGTAGCTGCTAAACGGACAGAAATGGCCCCAGAGGTAGGTGCCAGTGGGTAAGGCATCAAAGAAAGCTCCCAGGGCCGCTCTTTTGGGTGGCTTCTTCCAAGGAAGGACCAGACCAGCCACTTGGGCCTCATGCCCTCAAAGTCCTTCCTAGCCAGAACTTCCAGAAGGCAATAGAAATGTACTTCTGCTGCCCAGCAACCTCTCTGGATCACCTGCCAATGCCACCAAAGCTGCCTCACTCCCAAAACCAGTCCTGAAGACCCTGAAATGGGTCAAGACCAAGGATGCAACATGTGAGACAGATGTGGCTCACCAAGGCCATCCATGCAACAACCCCCACAGCTGCCTTCAACTCTTCCAGAACACACCGTGTATCCATGAGGGAGGGGGAATTCAGCCCCAAAATGAACAAGTGCACCCCACAAACCTCACACATGGACATTTAAAAGCTGTCCCCACCCACGTGTTTTAGGTCCAGAATGGTCCCTTCGTTTTCGTTTCACTCACTTTTGGGTTTCAGGGAGGCAGAAAGGGAGACAGGTGCGACCCAGCAAGTTCTGGGGTTTGTGAAAATGGGGCAAGGGAAACCTTGGGCCCTTGCAAGCTGCCTATCCCTGGTTCTGATTAATCTGCTGTATAGTAAAGGTGATTCCAACACAGAATCTCACAACAGGCACCTTAAGGCTGGATGGAACTACATTTTCCCTTGAGGAGACATTTATGTTCCCCGTTCTCCTAAGCCACTCCACCAGGCCTCCTGGGGTCAAGCACGCCAGTGATCCCAAACTTGCTAGGATTTTATCTGGGTCTTCAGGCCACACGAACTGGTCAGTGTCCATCATGGCAGGACACTTGGCTGCAGGAGGTACCTCCCTATGCCTTGCTCTGGCCATGACACCTGAAAGCTAACAGATGCAAGCAACTTTTGTCCATCATGTTCTCAAGCCCCCAGGAGCCAGGAATCAAGGTGGGCTAACAAAAGTTACCAGCGACACAGATTTTAAAAACAATACAGATGGGTAAAAAGATACAAAAAGTTAATGTAATTAAACTACATATGGAATTTAAAATAATTTAAATCCTAACTACTAAAAAGGCAAGAAATAAAAGGAAGGGAATTCCAGAGCCTGGGAGCAGCCACCAAGAAGACTCCATCTCTCTTCTGTTCCTACTCCACATATGGAAGACTTCAGTGCTTGAGGGGGCGCAGGCTGGCTTGCATGGGGAAATGTGATGGTTCAAAAACAATGGAACAAATTCAGCATCTACCATTGAAGCCAACTGACCAATTCAACTGAGAACTGCTACTTGTTTTTTCTTCCCAAATGGAAGCCTCATGTGCCTCTCCCATCTCTTCAGTGAGGCTTTCCCCAGAGACCATCCAGAAGAATTGCACATGAAACATTTCAAAAGAGAATGCTGCCACTTGCTTTCAGCCCATTACTTTTTACCAGCCTGCTTGAGATCTGCCTTGTAGGAACCCTAGGTTTCTCACCAAACCAAGGGTTTCTTCTTCCTTAATTCGGCTTCATCCTTTTTCAGTCATTCCTCTATATTCTTGGAATTGACTCCCTGAATGTTTGCGGATGGCTCCTTCCCTGGTTATTTTAAAACCTCAATTTAAAACTGTTTTCCAATGCTTTTAGAATTTTAGTTTAATATTATTTTATAATCAGTATGGAAAGGGATTTTGTAGCACTTTTGAGACTAACTGAAAGAAAGAGATTGGTAGCATGAACTTTCATAGACTTGAGCCTACTTCTAAAACATGCACCTGAGGAAGTAAGTCTCAAGACTAGGAAAGCTCATACTGCCAACTTCTTTCTTTCAAGTCTACAAGATTCGTTTGCATACTGATGATCCAGACTAACAGATCTATATCTTTGAACATATAAGATTATAAATGTTTTGCTAGGAATGTTTTGCTAGGAAAAGTAGAGGGCAGTAAAAAGAGAAGACGACCACATGCCAGATGGTAGGATTCAACAGAGAGGCCATGGGCCTAAGCCTCCATGAGTTGTGTAGGATGAAGACGCAGGTCTTCGAAATGTCTTATCCATGGGGTCATCATGAATCAAGGTTGACTCAGGGAAGTTAACAACAAAACGTTGATTATATTTATTTGTCAGTTTGATTTATAGTTTATTTTCTCTTATTTTATCTAGATAATTTGTTTTACAATTGTATTGTATAGTTTTACATTTTTATTATACCTTCTTTTGTGTCTGTGTGTATACATACATATTTTAGATTGCATTTCTTTGGCAGGACATAATGTTTTTGGTTGTTTTACTTGTAAAGCATCATGTACTTCAGTGGCACTATATAAATGTTAATAACAACAACAACAACATGGTAGGAGCCTTGACATGGAGGAAGTTAAAGGCCAGGAAGATTGCAAGCTCTGTCTGAGTGAACATCTGTAACCAAACCCAGTTATATGAAGCTACCAGGAAGGGACTATGCCAAGTCCCATTGGCCCCTCACCATACCTGGAGATCTCAAAAGTCCCTGGCCCAGGAGAATGGGAAGTGGCCTCCGCGTCAAGCAAACATCTGCACCTGATGTTCTGGTAAGAAAGCCTTTCTCAAAAAGAGGATCAGGCCAGGAGCTGTTGGAGATTTGAGGATTGGGGGGAGGCAGTCGTGAAGCCTTCCAGAGTTGCTGGGCTGTGACTCCCCCCATCACAAAAACATCTGGAAAGGCACATATTCCCATTGTGCTCCAAGGCCTCTTTCTGCCCAAGTGGGTGATATGGGCACTCAGCCCAGGGCTGCCCAGCATGCAGCAGGCACCCCTTGTCCCATTCCTGAATATTTCGTAACCCTGGCATTTTCTGCTGCAGAATGCCAGAGACTAAATATTTGATGCTGTTATGTAAGTCGTCCTCCATCGCATGGCTTCACACAATTTCTGGAACCCTAAACAGAAGTGCCCAGGTGACCAGGGGAAGCTGCCCAGCATCTGTTGGCACCTCAGCATGGAACTGCAAAGCACCTGTCCTGTCCCAAGATGGAGAAATGGCCACACACAGGACAAACCCATCTCCCTGGCCCCTCTTCCCACAGACAGGGATGCCATCTTCCATGGCTCTCAGTCCCTGTTGGGGTTACGGAAAGGCCAGTGCCAGCCCTCCTGTTTTTAACATTTCATCTGTATGGTTTTATCCACCTCCAAGTGGTATCCAATCCATGCACCATAAGTATCAGTATGCAAAGGGACCTTGGAGCACCTTTGAGACTAACTCTGTACCATAAGCTTTCATAGACTTGGTCTCCTTCACTCCATGCATCTGAGGAAGTAGATCAAGTCCACAAAAGCTTATGCTACAACCTCTTGTGCTCAGTTAGTCTCAAAAGTGCTACAAGACCCCTTTGCATACTGATTTTCCAGACTAACATGGCTACGCCTCTGAAGAAATAGCAGTATTATACATAACCTTACTCATTAAAATGCAATTACTTTTGAAGCATGTGTTGGCTTTTATGTAGTAAATAATCTAGTGTTGCTAATATTTTTAAAAAGGTATTTTCCTTATTGTTTTTCACAGTCTAACATGGAACCTGTGTTTTGCTCAAAATCAGAGACAAACCCAAGACAAACACAGGCTGGAGTGTATATTTTCAAGTGTGGGACACTGCGCTGGTATGTGATGGTGCTGTCTACCAGTACTGGGTGTAGTCTGAACTCTTTATGATGCGCTGTACCACCGAAAGCCTGTGCCCCTTCCTTTATTCCATCTTGAGATGTTAACCAGACATACATCATGGTACAACCTCAGACTACCGTCTTCCTTGCACACACACCTCTACCTTTTGCAACATCTGCCCTGAGGAAAAGGTTTGGATCTTTAAAATGAGTCTGTAATTCTGAGTATATTTGGCTGTAATTTATAGAGGTAATACCCAACTCTGTATTTCAGAAACACTATGAGATAGAAGTAAGGGATGCTTTTCCATTTGGGCAAGTAGGATAGATTCTCTCGTTCTCAAGAATCAGCACCCTGATGCAGTTACCCATCTATTGCACACCATCCTGAGCTAGAGATGTGATGGCCAGGGGAAGAAAAACCCAATTTTTCCCTGATTCACTTCCTGAACCTTCATTTCTACTCAGGCGAACCTTTTGCCTCAACAACTGTGTCACACAGAGGCCTTGCTGCAAACAAATGGGGGAAGAAGCACAGCGGCTGAAGGTCCTGCCTTGCCAGAAGACAGCCAAGTCAGAGGCAGCCAGGCAGAAACTGCAGCAGGCACCAAAGCCTGAGTGAGCCTGATGAGAATCTGGCCTTCACCAAAAGCAAGGCTCACGTCAAAGGCAGCCCTACTCCAAAAGTTCTACCAGATGCAGTCAATGCTCTTTGATCAGTATTGTGTGTTCTGCTTGAGTACACATTTCAGGTATTTGATTTTTCACATGTTTGGTCCATTCTATTCCACCCCTGACTCCCCAATGCAGGTTTCTTTTTTCCTGGAGTAGGGGATTACAATTCCCTTACAGCTTCTCCATTTCTGGGTAATGTGCATCTCTGACCTGGTTTCCATTCTCTCACTCCACAGCTGTCCAAACTCACAAATCACCAAGTAATCTACTAGGTCACCAGGAGGGTCTGCTCTCTAGAGGCCAACTGCAAGCGTTCCTGAGCCACAGGTAGTTGGCCCATCTACTCCTCAAGGATAATCATCATCTCCTAAACCAGGATCTTAACTGGCTTACAAAAGCCTCCTTCCACCACAGACATGGGCAAGGCCACCAGGTATCAGTCTGGGACGGACACCTGCATCCAGCAGCAGAGTGAAGGTGGACTGTTCTCTCATCCAGCCACCATGTCCTCCTGCTAGCTGCCTACCCAATAACAGGTATTTTCAGCAAGAAGTTCACTCTCATAGCTGAATTCAAAGGGGCAGGAACTACTTTGGGACCAGACCACTTTGAGAGTACAGGCCCAGGTTTCCAAAATCCGACAGCGTGTTCCCTGGGCCTCAGATACTTTTTTTTCTTTCTTTCTTTTGCACTCATGGAAACCACCTTGGACCCCCATCATGGGTGCCTTTCCTCGTATCTTTCCTTCCCTTCCTGCTCAGATGCAACACCCAGAAGTGCCCAGGAGGGTGACAGACCGCCTGGCCAGTCCATGTGTCCTGACCATGCAAACAGATGCTCTCCAGATGTTCTGGACAACAACTTCCACCAGGCTCAGCTAACAGGGCCAATAGTGAGGGCTCATGAGGGGTCGAATCCAAAATATCTGGAGGGCCAGATTGGGGAAATCCCCAGAGCCTTACAGCGGGGGGCCAAATCCAACTGCCACAGAAGAAAGCTTGCATGCAATGGAAGCAAACTTAATTCTGGGTCCTCACACCCAAGCAATAGCCCAACTCTTTTCTTCTTGCCAGCAGCCTTATTGCCGACAGCTATTTGAGGGCCATCCTCATGGCTAGACTGGTAAAGGAGAACTTTCCAAGAGCTGAACCGATGAGCCAGGAGGACCACCAGCCACTCATCCACCTTCCACTGAAGAGACCAAAGGGCCCCCTGACCCAAGCCACCTTTTCCGGGATGGAGCCAGTCTGTACAGAGAGGCATCTACCCTTGTCTGTGCAGTAACCATATCCAAGGGAAGACAACTTACTCCAAACCCATGCTCAGGGAGATCCGAGACCACTCAGTTCTGGCTACTAAAATGGATGTGGGTTTCCCATCTCTGCCAGGTGGCCATGACAGTGGATCCCCAAGGGCAAATCAAGAACTAGCTTCTACCAAGATCTTCTCAGGCAGGATTTCAAGGCAAGATCTTCCTAAAGACAAGCAGTAGCACCCTGTCACCCCTTGGTCTGTCAGGCATCCCAGGATCAGGCATTGGGCTCATTTCTCACCACTCAAGAAAGGCTACGCTCCCACTGCAGCAGAAAACTTGCACACTGGCATTTGAATAGCTCACAGACCCCACAGACCCTAGGAATGGCAGCTACAGACCTAAGCAGACAGGTGTGCCACCCCCCAAAAAAGCAGGCCTCGGAGTGGGAGAAGGGCTCCGGAGCTCTGTCTGCCAGTTGGCTTTGGAATGTGAGACAGGAGGGGAAAAAGAGAGGAAAATGGCTGATTGGCCAGCCTGGATGGAGAGGAGAAGGAGAAGGAAGAGACCCATCAACATGCAACTTTTCCGAAGCAGATAGCAGCAGCTCTCCCATGGCCTCCCCCCCCCCCCCCCCGTGATCACAGCACTGGAGCTCCATGCATCTAAGCTGGAAATATATTGCATGCAACAATATCGGAAATGAAGAGGGAGGGGAACTCAAAGTCTGGACGGAATGGCAGGTAGCAAAACGTAAGCATGTCATCGCCTTAGAGTCAAGCATCTTGACAGCATCCTTATCTCCTCCCCAAATCCCCAATTCCTAGCTTATCCCTTCTGGCCAAGTCCAAGGAGACAAACTGAAAAGCAAGCCCATTTTTTCCCTGGAGCAATGGAAATGGCTGAGAAGCAAAAGCAACTGCGGCGGTGGCAGCGGCCCATCGGTTAGACTGTACCTTCCGTGTGGTTGCGGCCTGTTTCATGGTTGCAGAAGACAGAGACGGAGCCAAGCAGAGAAGAGACAGGCAGAAAGGGAGGGACAGAGAGAGAGAAAAACAGAGATTGAGAGAGAGGCAGGTGCAATATTAGACCCTTCGATCACAACAATGCCGCACTCCTCCTCCTCTCCAGCACAGCCTCTCCAGAAGCAGCAGCAGATCTTGCAAATGGCTGCAGCTCTGTGTCGTCTTTCCTTTCTCGGCTGTCCTTTGACCCAAGAATCCAGCCGCGGCTTCTCCTCCGGGATCCTGGGCGGATCACTGGGGCTTTACAGCCTGAGAGCATCCCAGCAGCAGCAGTGAGGGCCGGCTGCACATCCCTTCTTCTCCAACCACCGCCCGCCCAGCTGCTCATTACATCACCACTGCTCCATCCTCCCCTCCCTTGCCCAAGCTCCTCCAGGCGGGCAGCTCCGGTCCAGGCGGCCGAAACACCCGGGCTGCCTGCCTGCCTGATGCCCTGGCACTGGAGGGGTGCCTCTTCCCCTTGGGCAAAGCGAGGAGGAGCAAGCAGAAGGGCAGAGTCAGGGATGCAATGATGCTGGGGAGGATACTACTGAGGTGGGGATGGTGGTGGTCCTCCTCCTTCTCCTCCTCCTTGTCACTTAGCAACGCCATCATCTGCTCAGCCTGCTCCAGCTCAGTGCCAGCCAAGGGACTTGGCAGGGTCTCCTTGCCCAGCAGCAGATGAGAGACTCCCTCCACCTTTGGGGCTCCCTGGGGTCTCCCCTGTGGCCCTGCAAAGAAATGAAGGAGAAAAGGGCTGGGCTGGGCCAGGAGCAAAACCATCCTCCCTAGGATGGCCCAGGTACTCCTCTCGCTGCTGCTGGTGGATAAATGAAGACATAGCCACATAAAACACGCAGCTACAGATCTCCCTGTAAAACGAATGCCTCCAGGAAGGAAAAACTGCACAGTAAAGGCGTAGCCTGGACCTGACCCTCTGTGGAGACCTGTCGGTGAGAGGCAAGTCTGCAGACTCCCTCCTTCCTGCAAAGTCTCCCAGTAAGGGCTGGGCATCGGGTGGCCCTCCAGGTGCTGCCGGAGTGCATCTCCCAACATCCCCAGCATCATTGGCCATGCTGGCTGCAGCTGATTAACCTTTTCGACTTTTCTAAACGTATCTATAAACACATGGACAGGAGTGACCCAGGAGATACCATTTACTTAAAACTCCCAGAGCTCTTTTGGCAAAGTTCCCATGGAAGACTTCTCAGCAAATCTGACAGGTGCAGGATAAGAGAAGATACCCTCTAAATTGACTTTAATTAATAGGGGAATGAGAACAAAAAAGTCCCTGAAGGGATCTTTATCAGGAGTGATGATTTTTAGATTATCAAAAATGATCTCCAGTTAGGCCTGAACTAAGAGGTGGTAACACCATTCAATTATTTGGATGCAATTATCTGGAGTAACACCTTCCTAAGGAAAAGATGGTTAAGTTTGGGACCAACCAGGTTTTTAAAGGATGAGAACAACATATGGTCACCAACCTGAATGACATTAAAAAGTAACTGGGCAAATGTAAGGCTTGTAGTCAAGGCCACCAACAGCCTCACAGTCCCTGGAGAAGAGGAGCATGAAGGTGAGATGTAGTAGTGATGGGGGACTTCAACTATCCGGATATTTGCTGGATGTCAAACTCAGCCAAATCCTCAAGGTCTAGCAAATTCCTCACTTGCCTGGAAGACAATTTCATTGTCCAAAAGGTGGAAGAAGCAACAAGGGGATCAGCCATCTTAGATCTTATCTTAACCAACAGGGAAGACCTAGTTGATGGAGTGCAAGTGGTGGGATCCTTAGGTGGAAGTGACCATGTCCTCCTGGAGTTTGCTATACAGTGGAAAGATGAAGCTAGGCATAGTCAGACATGAATTCTAGACTTTAGGAGAGCTGATTTCAATAAACTTAGAGAAATACTGGGGGTGATCCCATGGTCAAGAATACTAAAAGAGAAGGGAGTTCAAGATGGATGGGAGTTCCTCAAAAGGGAGATACTGAAAGCACAATTTCAGACAGTCCCAATGAGGAAGAAAAATGGGAGATGTCTCAAGAAACCGGTATGGATGACTAAGGAACTTACAACTGAGCTAAGTTTTAAACGGAACATGTATAAAAAATGGAAAAATGGGGAAATCACCAAAGAGGAATTCAAACAAATAGCCAGCACATGTAGGGATAAAGTCAGAAAAGCTAAAGCACAAAATGAACTCAGGCTTGCTAGAGAGGTTAAGAACAATAAAAAGGGCTTTTTTGGATATGTCCGCAGCAAAAGGAAGAAGAAGGAAATGGTAGGACCACTGCGTGCAGAAGATGGCAAAATACTAACAGGGGACAGAGAAAAGGCAGAATTACTCAACACCTTCTTTGCTTCAGTCTTCTCAGAAAAGGCAAAAGGTGCTCAACCTGAGGACAGTGAAGAAGGGGACAGAGTGGGGGAATTTCAGCACAGAATAAGTAAAGAGACAGTACAGGAATACCTGGTTACTCTAAATGAATACAAATCTCCAGGACCAGATGAACTACATCCAAGGGTATTAAAAGAACTGGCAAAGGTGATATCGGAGCCATTGGCAATAATCTTTGAGAACTCCTGGAGAACAGGAGAAGTCCCAGCAGACTGGAGGAGGGCAAACGTTGTCCCCATCTTCAAAAAGGGAAAAAAAGAGGATCCCAACAATTATCGTCCAGTTAGTCTGACATCAATTCCAGGAAAGATTCTGGAGCAGATCATTAAGCAGAGAGTCTGTGAACACTTAATCACAAAATAATCACAAAAAGCCAACATGGGTTTCAGAGAAACAAGTCATGCCAAACGAACCTGATCTCTTTTTTTTATAAAATTACCCGCTTGGTAGATGAAGGGAATGCTGTGGATATAGTTTACCTCGATTTCAGTAAGGCCTTTGACAAGGTTCCCCATGACATTCTTGCAAATAAGCTTGTAAAATGTGGACTAGACAAGGTAACTGTTACATGGATTTGTAATTGGTTGAGTGGCCGAACTCAAAGGGTGCTCAACAATGGCTCCTTTTCATCCTGGAGAGAAGTGACCAGTGGGGTCCCACAGGGTTCTGTCCTGGGCCCAGTGCTGTTCAACATCTTTATTAATGATTTGGATGACAGAATTGGGAGCATACTTATCAAATTTGCAGATGACACTAAACTAGGAGGAGTAGCTAATGCCCCAGAGGACAGGATCAAAATTCAAAATGACCTGAATAGACTAGAAAGGTGGGCCAATGCTAACAAGATGAAATTCAACACGGAGAAATGTAAGGTTCTGCACTTAGGGAGGAAAAATGAAATGCACAGATATAAAATGGGGGACACCTGGCTGAATGAGACCACATGTGAAAGGGATCTAGGAGTCCAAGTAGACCATAAGCTGAACATGAGTCAACAGTGTGATGCGGCAGCTAAAAAAGCCAATGCAATTTTAGGCTGCATCAATAGAAGTATAGTTTCTAGATCAAGGGAAGTTATAGTGCCACTCTATTCTGCTTTGGTCAGGCCCCACCTGGAATATTGTGTCCAGTTCTGGGCACCACAATTCAAAAAGGACGTGGAGAAACTGGAGCAGGTCCAAAGGAGGGCAACTAAGATGGTGAAGGGTCTGGAAACCTTGCCCTATGAAGAACGCCTTAGGGAGCTGGGGATGTTCAGCCTGGAGAAGAGAAGGTTAAGAGGTGATATGATAGCTCTGTTTAAATATTTGAAGGGATGTCATATTGAGGAGGGAGCAAGCTTGTTTTCTGCTGCTGCAGAGACTAGGACGCGGAATAATGGATATAAATTGCAGGAAAAGAGATTCCACCTCAACATTAGGAGGAACTTCCTGACAGTAAGGGCTGTTCGACAGTGGAACACACTCCCTCGGAGTGTAGTGGAGTCTCCTTCCTTAGGGGTCTTTAAGCAGAGGCTGGGTTGGACTAGATGGCCCTTGTGGTCTCTTCCAACTCTATGATTCTATGATTCTAGGTCCTGTGCTCTTGAACTCATGTCCCAATGTGGGTCTCCCAAAGGCTAGAGCTGACAGGTATTTGGTCGGATCCAGCACATCTCCTCTTGTGACACTCCCTTTCCTGACAATCTGAAATAAATTAGTCTGAAACGTGCTACAAGATCTCTCTACAAACTGATTCTACAGACTAACACGGCTGTATCTTTGAATCTTTTCCTGGCAAAATACTCTTGCATTTCTTATGAAATACCAGGCAGTGAAGAAATTAGTAGCTGAGAATTATGAACTGGGTCATGTCACATTCAGGAACATGAGCTGAACTGAGTGAGAATTAGTTTTTTTGTGGGGTTTTCAGGCAATGTGGTCATGTTCTACAATAGTGGTTCTCAACCTTTGGGCCTCCAGACGTTTTGGACTTCATTTCCCAGAAGCCCCAGTCAGTATGCTCATTGTTCAGGGATCCTGGGAGTTGGTCTCAAAAATCTAAATGACCAAAGATTGAGAACCACTGTTCTAGAAGATCTCTGAAGATGCCAGCCACAGATGCTGGAGAAACACCAGGAACAAACTCTTCTAGAATATGGTCATATAGTCTGAAAAACTCACAAAAAACTATGCATGCAAGCCATGAAAGCCTTTGACTTCACACGAGTGAGAATTAGCACACTTCACCATCCACAAACACCTGGTTATGTGATCCTGCACGAATCACCACCTGCCCAGCTTTGAGCTCTTAGTGCTTTCTGTACATCCATTCCCCTCAGCTCTTTTGGAAACATGTCCAGGAGAGAGAGGCACTGTCCTTCCCCTCCTGCACTTCTGTCAAGCACACCCCAGTTCACTCAGAAAAGAAAAAGGTACATGCTCGGGAGCTATGCACTTGGGCTGACTTTGCTAAATGCCTGCCTCCAAGACTGGACCCCACAACAGCCATCACTGGACGCCTTGCAATCCTGGTTTTGCCTTTCTTTGTGGTCACCTCCCAGAGCCCTGCATCAGGCGGTGCCGCAACCAGCCTGGCAAGAAGGGTTAGCCCCTGGGGCGCAGCCCATGACCACAGCTGCCCAGTCTTATCCTATCTTATTCTAAAGAGGCTGCTTTCTAGGATCACACCCTTTTTTACCCTTCAGATGTGCAAGGGACTGCTGCATTCAGAAAGCTAAGGGGTACATGAATTGCACACTGGTGAGCCAGTGTGGTGTAGTGATTTGAGTGTTCAACTACAGACTCTGGAGACAAGGGTTCGATTCCCAGCTTGGCCATGAAACCCATTGCATGGCCCTGGGCAAGTCACGCTCTTTCACCCTCAGAGGAAAGCAATGGCAAACCTCCTCTGAACAAATCTTGCCAAGAAAACCCCGGAATAGGGTTGCTTTAGGGTTGCCGTAAGTTGGAAACTATTTGAAGGCACATAACAACAACACAAACATGAACTGGGGGGAGGGGGGGGGAAGAGGAAACTTAAAGACACTGAGGTGGCCCAAGGCTTGGGCAACTACCTCAAAGTCTGGATTTGTCGGCTTTTGCTGTGGAGCTGAACACTTACTAAATGGGCAGAATCTCATTTCTGTGATAGAGAAAAGCTGGAGCTCGCTGAAATTAAGGACACAGACCTGAATCTGCTAGCTCAGTAAAGTTTTTCTTCTGCCAAGGCAGCAGGCAGGCCAAGAAACCTTTTTGCTTCCAAGATCTCCCCAGGCAGCCAACTTGACATTGTAATTGCCCAATTCAAGTTGCCAAATACTCTTAGGTACAGCTTGCTCTGAGTGAGACCCATCTTCTGGGAACCTCCAACATTCTTCCTACTACAGACCTGTCATCACAGCAATTGGTCCAGGTCAGGAAAGAACCAGAAACCTTGGTGCAGGTGTCCCAAATGTGAATTATACTGGATTTTGTTGTTGCTGCCAGAGGCCTTGAGGCTGATGCTGACCTATGAACACTCTGTCCTATGTCTTTCTTGGCAGGATTTATTATTCAGGGGAGATTTGGGTTTGCCCTCCTCTACATCTGCATATTAATCTTTCTTTTTAAAATGTACCCTTAGAAATCCATGAACTAACAGCTGCACCCCTCCTCCTCCTCCCTTCCCTAATCGATTTATACTGGCATAGCAAGAAAACGAAAGCCAATCCGTTGAAGTGGGGGTTTACTTTGGCTGACCCTTACCTGTGCCAATCCTGTCAGCCCCACTTCATTGGGAATGGCGGAGCTACAGTGAGCCTCAGTAAGGAACATTTCTAACTCTTACAATGAGAGGCCTCTTGGGCCTTGTACAAGGCGGCAGAAATCTGTCAGACGCCAGGGAGCTGCACCTGACGGTGCTGGGCTGGCAAACACAGAAGCAAGCCATGGCAAGACGCTTCCAAGCCCCAAAGGGTATGAAGGGCTGGGGCAACAGCAGTTCTGCACCCCAGGGAGATGGCTGCGTGGAAACAGCCAAATGAAGTGAGGGAAAGGGGCAGAAAGAAAAACATTAAAGCACCACTTTAAATAAGACTTGAGTGGTAGAAATGCAGACTGATGCAAAGCCCAATGCAGGTGTGAAAAATACAGAGCCATTTTGCTTCCTGAGCCTTTGACTGGTGATGCTGGGAGTTGAACCCAGGGCCTGTTGTTCTGAAAGCCTACCACTGAATTACAGCCTCTCTCCTAAAAGGTCCATGTGGGTTCTGTGCTCCAAAAACAGTATCACATCCCACATTGGGTTCAAGCACATCTGTCAGCTTGTATAAAGCATGTACCCAAACCTGCAGACTTGTTCATTTTTGCCTAATGGATTTAACTTCAGCTGAGCATGGGGCAGAGGGGAGAGCTACACACTAAATGCTCAGAGATCCCTGAGGCCAGGATCTCTTCACAAAGCTAGAGGCAGGCAGACAGTGGAGCTTGACTGGGTTCAAAACAGTCCTCCTTCCCTTGGGAGCTCTCAGCCTCACTGACACAGCTGCGGCGGTAGAATGAACCCAAACACCAAGGGAGCACAGCAAACCGGAGCCCATTCCAGTGATATCTCAAGAGGGAGGAGGATGAAGAAGGAGCTTCGGCTGGGCACACCTGGCCTCCTGCAAGCCCACCAACTTGCCTGTGCCCCATATTCTCACACATGGTTCAATCAGCAGGAGGAACAGCACCCTTGCTACCCCAACCCATCCTAGGGCAAAAAAGCCCCCATCTGCCTCCTCTAAGAGGAAACATTTTGGGCTCTTTAGCTTTCAAATGAGAAATGAGAAGGGAATGAGAAGAGAGAGGCAGGCTAGAGGAGCACCAAGTTATGGTTGCTGTGGAGAAAGTGGACAGGGAAAGGTGAGTTTCCCTTTCTTCGTAATAAACAAAACCAAAGGGATCATTTCTGCTCAGGTAGAAAGGTGGAAGAAAAGGAAGACAGGCTTCCCCATGCAGCCCATAACCCTAAATTATGCCTTTCTGTACTACAGGAAGATAGCTACCGCCTTCTTAGAGACTTAGAGGAGGATTAGACGCTTTTGCAAAGCCTGTGGCCATCAGTGACTACTAAGAAGAGCAGCTATTTATCATCTCTCCTAATGGCCAGGCAATATGAGACAGCAATGAAGTCATGTCCGCATCTGGCAGGATGGCTTCCACAGGCCTCTGGATGGCTATTCTGTGAAGAGAAGGTGGAAGCAGAGGGACGCTGGGTCTGATGCAGCTTCAGCCTAATCCCTGACTCAGTTGATTTGGGGACAGAAGCCAAGCCAAAGAAAGGTTGCCTTGATAAGCAAGCTTAACCCCTTGCAGAATGGTCTGGCTCTCAAAAGAAAAGGATGCCTTTGACTCTATCAGATAAAGCAGTGGTCCCCAAACGGTGCTCTTTAAGGTGTTTTGGATTTCAGCTCCCAGAATCAGACCAACACGGCTGAGGCTTCTGGGAGCTGAAGTCCAAAATCTCTTAAAGAGCACAGTTTGGGGGCCACTGAGATAAAGGATTGCTCCAGGGACATTGGAGGTGAGGAGTGCTGGTCTCCCGCCTTTTGTTTTGACCTATGTACTGTATGTTGGAGGGGGCTGTGCACTGCATGGGGTGTCTACAGGAAATTATGTGGACATTTAACATGCAAATCCTTTTTAGTGACCACAAAGCCCAGAAGGAGGGTGCTCAACCCCTCAGGAGGAACAAGCGCCAGAGCCAGACAGATGGCAGGCCATGTGTGGGGGAGGGCTAAGAGGAGTGGAGCCAAGGGGCAGAGCAATGGGGGGAGGGAAGGGGGCACTTTGCTGGGTCTCCCACCAGACCACTGGGCCATCTGCCACACAGAAGAGCGCAGCCGGAGGGAACCAGTAATCCGATTAGTGGCTGCACATCAGCCACAGGGAGCTGGGCTGGAAGGAGCCCCCTAATCTCATCAAGGAGGATTTACCTACTGTCACCTTCGGTTGTTCCAGACCCTGCTCTGTTTTTAAAACACTGATCCAGGTCCCTCAGCAGGGATGGGGCCAAATCCATTGCTCTAGCATGATACGAGCCGCCATGGTCCCAGGGATGGACCTTTTGGGGCCCTGGCTAAGGAGGCAGAGGGCAAGGATGCTGTGACAGGGCACCCCTGAGACACCTTCACCCCTCTGAGGCCCAGGAAGCTGAAGGAGTCAGCTGCATCTTCCTTCCCCAGGAGTTTGGTCACGGTGTGGGAAACCCTCCTGGGAAGGAGGGACACAGCGCAGCAGCCTCACAAACAAGCAGACAGACAAGCTGAGACCTGCCGCCTGGAGCCAAGCAAAGAGGAGCATCAGCACACGCTCAGCGGGACAACGCCAGCTTCTCTGCGCACTTTTAAGGACAGAAGGACCAGCCTCATGCAAAGCACCAAGGTGGCAGCAAGCGGAGGGGAGACAAGCGAGAGGGGACACAGCGCATGCGGGGCAGAAGGCCTGAAACGCATGCAGCCAGAGGGAGGAAGGAAGGGGTTGCTACCAGAGTTCAGAAGGAGCCAGAGGGGCCTCGCTGGACCATTGCTTCTCAAAGCCCGGCTGATCCAGGGCTTTGCACCTAGAGACCATTGCCACCATGTCCTGTGAAGTTTGCAAGGCCAAAGAGGAACCACACACCTCCACCTGGAAGTAGCAAACAGGTAGGACCCCTCTTTCTGTGCCTCTCTCCCTGCATCCTTTCCGAAGGTGTCTCTTTTCAAAGGCATGTTCAAGGCACGTTCTTTGAACTTGAAGGCAGCCACCTGTGCCAGTTTTAACTAGAGTTGCTCATCCCACTTCCCTACCCCCAACCCCCAAAACCTGCAATTGGCCTCACAAATAGAAATAATATGGATACTGGAGTTTTTCCTGGGGTGTGTGGGAGTTGACCACTTTGGGTGTCCTTGTTTTGCAACAAGCTCTGCAACCAACTCCTTGTTTAGGTAAAGCAGCTTCTCTCAGCAGTAAAACATCCCTGCTCTGGGACAGCTGGTAGTGGTGGGGAAAGAACTGCCAAATGTACAGTGTCCACCATCCAAGCACAGAGAAGGGCAAGGTGGGCAGTTGTGCCTGCCTCATGAAAGGGACTGCAGCTGCCCTTGCAGTGAAGAGAAAGATGGTTTCTGCTCTAAGACAGCAGAGGAGAAAGCCAGTCCCAGGCCCTCCTTGTCCTGGCTGAGACCCAGAGTGGCCACTTGCCTTCCTTGCCCAGCCAGGCCTCCTGTTTGTTTGGGACGCCAACGGTGCATAAGTATTGCTGCTGTTCTTGTTGCTTCCTAGTCTGGGACTCAAGGTGGCTAATGACAGTTATAACAAAGATAGCTTTGCAACCTTTTTCAAGTCCAGGCCTTGCTACGGGGTGTATAATTTTTGTGTTTAATTTCCCAAGCTGTCATATGGGAAAGACTGAAGAGTGACCAGCAGTAGCAGTAGCAACAGCAAGTACATCTCTATACCGCTTATCAGTTAACTTAAGCACTCCCTAAGCAGTTTATAATGGCCTCATTCCCATTTGATTTGGGTAACTGATCTGAATTGACGAATTGGTTCAGTGGCAGAGTGTGGTTCTCATTATATTTGTGCTGGGAGAGGCCAGGGACATGGAAATGGCCGGGACAGGAGGAGGCGACGAGGCCGAAGAAGGCCAGGATGGAGAGGCCAGTGAAGCCGGGGACTGCCAGGGTGGATTCAAGTCCACATGCTTCCCATTTGAGCTGAATCGATTTATCTCCAAAAGAACTGGAAAAATCAGCATCTTTTAGAGCCAGTTTAAATGGGTCAAAAACATGTCACCCCCCCCCCCCTTTTGGAATCACTTTAGCAATTCAAATTAGGTGGGAACCAGAGTTGTTTGAATTAGTTCAACCTGATTCATGATCAAGTTCAAAAGGCAATGTGAATGAAGCAAACTAATTGCCCCAACAAGGTGGGTACTTGTTTTAGTGACCTCAGAAGGATGCAAGGCTGAGTTGACCCTGAGTCCCTGGCTGGCACTGAACTGGAACTTCTGACAGTAAGAGCTGTTCGACAGTGAAACATACTCCCTCGGAGTCTGGTGGGGTCTCCTTTCTTGGAGGTCTTTAAACAGAGGCTGGATGGCCATCTGTCAGGGATGCTTTGATTGAGAGTTCCTGCATGGCAGAATGGGTTTGGACTGGATGGCCCTTGGGGTCTCTTCCAACTCTATGATTCTACCCTATTTCCCCAAAAATAGGCATTCCCCCCAAAATAAGACCTAGTAGAGGTTTTGCTGAATTGCTACATATAAGGCCTCCCCCGAAAGTAAGACCTAGCAAAGTTTTTGTATATAAATATATATACAGTATATAATAAATTCCCTTAAAACATACCCTTAAAATAAGATCTAACACATCTTTGGAAGCAAAAACTAATTTAAGACACTGTCTTATTTTCAGGGAAACACGGTATGAGTGGCTGCAGTACAGGCATTGAACCACTGTGCCACTAGGGCTCAGTACAGGAAACAGCTGTCCACTGAGGCCAGTACTGTCACCACTGACTGGCAGCAAGGCCTTCTGGCTCCAGGTTAATGGCCAGAGTTCTATCAGCGTTACCTAAATTCCTAAATGCACCTTCTGCATGCAAATCAGGGTCCCTAACACAGGGCTATTCTGGCACAAGAACCCACAGCCACACCGACTGTGACACCAACAGGTTATTACCCCACCCCAAGGAATGACCATCTCGCAGCTTGCCACTGAAAGCTCTCCCAAGAGTCACAGCAGGCGGAAGGCAAAGGAGACACCCTGAAGGGGCCTTTTTAAAGACAACTCAGGTGCCAGAGGGAGAAAGAGCCATGCAAGAGGGGAGACATGCGTGTGCGCAACTGAGGCCACAACAGCCATAAGCCCAGCCATATTCGGAACGGTTTCATGCGCATACGGGTCTCTTTCAGAAGAAAATCAATAAATAAATAGGCACCACCTTTTTAGGTTTCACTCCACGCTGCATGGAAAGAGGACAAAGGTTAGAAGTTAGACAGGCAGCAGCTACTTTGAGGGCAAACAAGGACTGCATCGGCAGCACGGCTGCTGCCACAGATTAGAGAGGCAGCAAAGATGCATTTCTCAGCCCTAGTTTGGCAGCTCCCCACCACCACAACTCTGCCTGCCCCCTGGGCCTGCAATAGTTGCTCCACAACATGAGAAAAGGCTGCAGAAAGGAATATGCGTGCATCTGGCCACCCTAAGCTTTCTCTCCATCTTTCCCAGCCCTGAAGGAAGAGGCCCTTTATATGAAAACATCCTCCAATGGCCCCAAACAGTGCGTTTCATAGGTGTAGTAGTATTTTAGATTTATAAATTATTATTAATTTTTTTAAAAAAAAACTCAAAACAGAATACCAGAGAAATCATTCATTTATAGCAAAAGTCCAAGCTCCTCTCAGACATAGCTTTGACCTAACACCCAGCAAGAAGGACAGCAAGGGGCAGAGGGGCATAGGCCTGAAAAATGGCAGTTGTTACCCAGTCATTTCACTCCTGGATGGCTACAGGATAACAGTCTTAGAAGAGACTAAATATACTACATTGTAGTGTTTATGTCGAAGTAAGCACCATCAATTTCAGAGGGATGCTCCCAAGGTAGTCCCTGTGGGGTCGCAGCCACTCTGTTTTATGAATGGCTTTGGTACTCAGCCACAATGGTTAGGAATTGGGGAACTGTTTGCCAGGGCCCATTTTAAAGCCGCAGAGCATTCCCCTCATCAGTGTGCTTCCTCCGGTCGTTCGGTCGTTCGTAGTCTGAGCAAAAGCAGAGGCCCAAATGCACCCAAAGCCTCGTACATCCAAAGCGGCTGCTGAATAAAAGGCCTTTTTCTCCCACGGCTGAAGAAACACAAGAAAGCAATTTCAAAATGGCTTCACCTTGCGTAGTCAACAGCTACAAATAGGAAAACCTCTTAGAGGTTATTGGTGCATACATGACCCTATAACACTGTACAAAGGGATATAAAACAGATGTGAACATAATGACAATGTCTTCCCCTTCAAGGGTTATAAAGACCCCCCCCCCCTCCAAAGGAGGCTTTCTTCCCATTCCCTTCAGATAACCAGGGACTTTTGGGCATCCAGCTCTTCAGGATTTCCTCCAGCTGCCTCCACTGACATCTAGTGGAGCAAAAGGGACTCAGGACTGTCACAGTCAGCTTGGGATGAGGGATGCAGGCAGGAGGCACAAGGCACAAGGCACAAGGCGCAGGTGGAGGAAGATGGTGCATGGTCGAGCCAGAAGGGATCTTGTCAAAATTGAGAGATTGCTTAATGAAAAGGGGGCAAATCTTATGGAGACAACGGGGGGAGGGGGGATAGGGGACCAACTCATGGCCACCATAAGATGGAGATGGCAGGGGACAGACACATTCACTAAAGAAGGATTGTGAATTATGCAGTAGTGCCCAAAGTGCAATGCTTGGGATTACTCATTCTACAATGTTCGGCAGAATAAAAGCTGACGTGATCCCAGCCATCAACGAGCCTTCAGTCTAAAACTCAAAGATAGGAGGAGGCAAAAGAAGAAAATGGGGGCAAACATAAAGACTGAGGGACATGCCTTTCACCTTGCGCTGCATTTACTTATGTTCAGCTGCAGTTCGGTAGGGGTGGGCAACTGGTCGCATCCCATCCACTGCAGGCAGCATAGCCAATAATGAGGGGTAATGGGACTTGCAATCCAGTATCAATTGGAGGGGCACATGTTGTCCTCCCAGCAGTAGTCAACCGGAGTTGGCTGGCAGGGAGGATGACAAAGAAGAGTTTATGAAGGTATTTGATGGCAGGGAAGGAAAGAGATGGACTCACAGAGGCCTTTGGGGGCCAACTGCAGCTATTGGGGGACAGTGAGAGAAAATGGTTGGAGTCTTCTGAGGGAGGAGCAGAGCTTGGGATTGCCAAGGGGGACTTGGGGAAGCAAGGGAGCAATGATGGGCAGGAATGGATTAGGTCCCCACAGCAAAGAAGACCACATCCAGATTCTGCCCTCTTTGCTAAACCCTCTGCTTTTCTCCTTTCACTCCTCCCCTCAATGGACCCCTCTTCAGTATTTGGTTGTATCTGCAAGATCTAGACTGAGGAACTGAACACACAGTAAGACAATGAACAGGGCTATGACACAGAAAACTGAAAGCGAAATTAACATTGGCAACACACACACACCTGCCACCCATGATGAAGGAAACCAAACAAAATTGACACACAATGAATGTCACCACTGACTGTATCAGTATGGGGGATAGTGACTTGACGTGGGCACTTGTTATGCCTGCAGGGACCTGAACAGCGGGACACAACGGCCACAATTGCCACATTGTGTAGCCCACATTTGTAGCTGTGGGTTGCTGTGTTCCACTGTGGCCCTGGGAGCATCCCAGAGGGAAAGGTGCCAGCTGACCAGGATGCCAGCTGACCTTCCAGCAGGTTGCAGGCCTAGTCCACCTCCAGCAGCATGAAGTCCTAGGCGCTCCAGAGGGGGCCTTGCTCAGCCAGCATAGCCATTAAGGAGCTGAAGCCCACTTTCCCGTCATTCGGTCAGCCGCAGGTGTGACTGCATGGCTCTGCCTTGAAGCCAAGACATCACCTGACTCCCTGATGGTGCAAGTTATTTGCTCCCACTGTCTGGCATGTATTTGGGAAATTCAGGAAAACAGCACCAACACAGTATGCTGCACCAAATAACACTCCTGCACTCTCCCCGCAAGGCAGCTGGCCCAGAAAAACAGCTGAGAAATGATGCAAGGCACCTTGTGGTCCAAAGGATAAAGAGGCAGATCAACCAGGGCAAACTCAGAAAAGCAAGCAACGTTTCTGCATGCTGTCTGCAGAAATGTGTCCCTTTGTGCCCTTTTTAGATTTATAAACGATTGCTACTGGCACACAAAAACATGCTTAACAACCGGGCTCAGCTGCCACTCTCCCTCTGCAGCAACAAACACAGTGATCTCAGCTCTGAAACATCTCATGCCAACTCTGACGAAAAACTCCTCCCCATCAAACAATAAGAAAGACATGGATGGAATTAATTAGCCAGAGGACCCAAGGAAAAGTACTCACCAGTTTGCTGGCTTTGGGACCTTCTGATGAATCTGGAAGAGAGAAGGGGGAAAAGGAACCACTCAGAAATCCAAGCAGAACTAGGGCCAACCAAACTTTGTAGCACAAAACTGCAGGGGTCACAAGGAATGTCTTGCTGACAAGACTGTCAAGGGATCCCCTGGGCTCATTTCTGAAAAAGGGGGAGGACATCCAGTTCCATGTAGATACAAACCAAGAACCTCTCAAGGCAAGGAACACAGTGGCATTATGCCTAACGGAAGCCACAATATCTCACACTGGACAAGTCTTCCCCAGCTGGGCCTTAGATATCCCCTTTGCACAGAAAGGAAACTGGCACTTTCCATACTTTGGCAACTGGCACAAAACCCTGATGATTTTCTGGCCAATCTGTTCAGCTCTCCAGACAGACATTATTCCTAAAATAATTATATTATTGGCATTCGTGGCTTATAATTGTAGGATTTCTCTTCTTCGCACAACTGTCCCATGTGTAACCTTTTTGTTTCATTTTTAAACAGATTTGCTTTATCTATTTTTTTAAAACAACCATTTTGATACCCATCTCTCTTTTAAAGATTTTAGGACATTATGCAAACAAAATTACAACAACACTTAAGAAACAAGTTTATGATACTCAGAGCTTCATTATGGGACAATCTGAAACAAAAACAGGCAAACTAGGATACCATTCCCCATATTCTGAACTCAAGAGTCCCATGCCATCTGTTCTGAAAACAAAATGGGTTCATCCATAACGCCAAGAAAGGCTGCAGTATATAAGGGGCACCCTGAAAAAGAACACCATGCGCAAAACAAAACCCCACCCACCCCCCAACTGAAACTTTTTTTTAAAATGGCTTGCTGCACAGGCCCATGAGATGGCATGTCCTTTCATGGTTTCCACCAACTTCACTTAATACAGAACATGGCATCCAGGCTGGTCTCAGGTAAAACCAGGAGAGACCATATTACACCAATCTCAAGATCGCTCCACTGGCTGCCCATTAGTTTCCAGGCACAGTACAAGGTGTTGGTTATCACCTTTAAAGCCCTAAATGGCTTGGGTCCAACCTATCTTCAGGACTGTCTCCTTCCAAATAATCCACCCCATACACACATGTCCTCTGGGAGGAATTTGAGGTACAATTATTCGGTGCATCAGTGGGCAAAGGGCAGAACACCTAGAAATAACTTTATAAATTGGCAGGAGAGAAGAGACCCAAACATCACAAATTGAGGGTAGAGAAGAATGGTTGGATCCAGAAATGTATAGATTGTAACAGGATTAAGAGAAGGCTCTGAGGACAAGTTGCTGAGCCCTTATGGGGAGAAAAAAATGTTGGAGCGAAAGGGGAAGGGAGATCTGCTGAAATACGAATTTGGAGATGGGCCTTAAAAAGACGGAAAAGAAGAGGACTGGGCCTGGGAGAAAACATGAAGAGGGATGCATGTTATCGTAATCCCTCTTCCTCTCATTACTCTCCATGAAAAAAAAAAAATCCCAGGATATTCAACAAAGATATGTCAGACTTGCACATGAATTCTTCTCCCTCCAAGTTATTTAAGGACATCTTTTTCCTTCATAAGTAAATCCACAAGACTTTTCACTCACTCAGCTCCTGATCCGCAGTTTGGATGTAGAGGCCGGGGATGTAAGAAGCTGTAAGCCGGGGCTACTCAGAGTTGTGCTCTATGGACCGGTGCCAGTCCACAGCAAGTTTCCAGGAAAGAAACCGCTGTATCCGAAGGGGACAAATACAGTACCAGTCCCTGGCACATTGGGAGCAAAACCCCTGCTGGTCCCCTACATCAGATACACCCTGAGAAGTGGAGAGGGGAAAATGGGCTCCTGGTCAGCTGCTGTCCTCCTCAAGGACTCAGGCCAAGGTCTTCCAAAGGTTGAGGCCGATCTCCCCAAAGCACAGTTCTGAATCTGAGCTCCAGAGAGGAGGGGAAGACAAAACAAGGAAAAGCATCAGGACATCCCTACCTCTCTTGGGAACCTTCGAAGTGGAAGACTCCGGCGTTTCTGGGGATGTTGTGTCTGCACCATCATCAAAAACTTGGATCTGCATAAAGTTAAACACAGTGATGTCACACATGAGGACAAACTAGGTGATACACTTGAGGCTTTACTTTCTATTCCAAGGCAGGGTCTAACTCGATATTTCAACCCCTGCCTCCAACATAAGGGCAAAAACTTCCCTCTCATTCTGCACAGATGGAGCCCAACCACAGCCTTGCTAGGCTCCCCACGCCTGAAACCCATGCCTGGCCCAGGCTGAACACAAGTGTGCCTCACAGACAGCTGTTTCAAAGCCAATCCCACCAGTTACTGGTTGGGCAAACCTTTACTGGAAACACCAGAGGCTCAACAATAGGTTAGAAAGTGTTCCTACCTGGCAAGAGTATTTTTATCAGCCTACATCCTACTGAAATGTCTCCCCACATCTCCTGACCACCCCACTCCCTTGCAGGCCCTTGCAGCTTTGCTCTGTGGCTTGTTTACGTGTGATAGATAGATAGATATAACTTTTATTTACATACAAAAGGGATTTCAGTAACATACGACAACACTCCAGGATAACAAAAGCAGGAAAATAAAAACACAAAAGGAAGGAAAAAATAACCACATTAGTAATCAGTTTCTATAAAGCTGACAAAATGCCCAAATATAACTGTTTCTACATTTTGTCTGTACATCATTCTTTCAAATGTTGCAAGGACTGTTAGATCTTCTATCCATTAGATCACAGATGGCATCCTCAATTTTATCATCTTGGCATCTAGGACTATTTCATGCTTGATCTGTTCAAAGACCCATTTGTTTGTCTTTTTGGATGTCCACAGTAATAGAAATAATAGCTGTAATAGAATTTGGGCAATATTGAAACTGCCATGCTTTAAATACGGTAGAGTCTGTCTTATCTCCCAATGGCAGTATTTCTAAACACCCAGATATTTTACCAAAATTAGTAACCAACAGCATCAAAACATGGATCAACTGCTGAAGCTTTGAATAAAAGATCATCTGTGAAAAGAAGATTTTAAAATTCTGAACTGGCATGCACAAATCCACTGATTTTGTCTAATAGCACATGCTTAGGGTTCCACACACAAAATGAACATTAAAAATGGACATGTAACCCTGTGTTGTACCCTATTTCAATGTAAAAAAAAAAAAGGAGCAGCAAAAAAATATTGGTCATAACCCTGTGCTCTTGAGGCTGAATATAAAATATTTCATCCATTCTAAAAAAATTTTTTTGAAATTAGCCAATACTGTGCAAATAAATGGACAGTGAATTTTATCAAAGGCCTTCTGAGCATCGAAAGAAATAATGGCTGGTTGATCGGTTTAAAGCAATCAAATCCACAACCAGTTGAATATTATTTGCTCCCTTACTGTTTTTGATCAATCTTACCTGGCCAGGACTTGCCAAAGATGAAATGCCTTTTTGTAATCTGTTAGTCAGAATAGCTGTCTATATTTTGATATCAACATTATGTCATGATATAAGGTGGTAGTTAGTGCAGGAAGTATGACCCTTACCAGGTTTAGGTATCAGGGTAATAATATAGGCATCATGTAATGATTAAGAGAGGAAGCCGGATACTAAGATATGTTTGTAAAGTTGGAGTAGTCTTGGTGCTAACAAACTGGAAAAAGTGTTGTACTAATCAACAGCACCCTGATCTCTTTCTCCCTCAACAAACCAGAGAAAGAATCCAGGGCTTGCTCTTGGTTTGTTAAAAGAGACATAAGCAAGAGAGGAGAGCTGCCTACATGGCTGCAGCAGCATCACCACCACCATCGTACCCATTTATATTCCACCTGATTTCCAATAATGAAAGCCAAGGTGGATTACAAAAAAGATTAAACCCAAAAAAGATTTAAAAGATACAAAAAGAATCAGTAAGAATACACAAAATTTATTTTAGAAAGCAATTAAACAATCTAGAAAACACACCATTAAAAGTCCATCTAAGGCAATTCCTAAAAGCCTACTGGAATAGGAAAGTTTTCACTTGGTGGAGGAAGGAGAGCCAGGGAAAGCCATCCTTGCCTCCTAGACAGGGAGTCCCAAAATTTGGGAGCAGCCACCATCTCGCTGGAGACCAAAACATGTTTGGGAAGGCAGTTGGACTGAGAGAAGGTCTTAAAGCTTTGGCATGTTCATACAGGACAGGACAAAGAAACCGCAAAGCAGAGGCTTGTTTATCCAGTCCTGCTACAGTTAGGAAGGATCGGGAAGACTGCACAGGCCCTCTGCTCAAGAGACCAGGATGCCTGACTTGTGTCAGCCATGTGAATTTGCCCTCCATCTCCGACTTTCACTACCAGATGCACTCAACAGAGCTCTCCAGATCTGATGGAGCCAGTGTCTACCCCCTTCTACAGATGGGGCACCCAAGCAGATGCTTACCTGTGACTGTCGCACAAAGATACCATGATTCTCCTCACAGGTGAAGTATTTCCTGCCCTGGACTGTGCCATCGTTCTTGCCCTTTGCTTCATCCAGAATGACACCAACCCACTTCCCGGTGGCAAAGAGTGTAGCGCCCACGTAAGCCACAGTCCCGCGGTACCCCTTCCCAATGACTTCCACTCGGGACCCCACTTTCAGGGGCTTGCCGCTCGCTTCCACCGAAGTCATCCTGGCGTTGGCGCTGGGTGCCTGGGGAGACACAGAAGAAAAAGTGAGCCAGTTAGAATATTGCAGGAAAGCATTTCAGCTGTTTGGGTCACAAAGAAGAAAACTCCACCCCACTCTTGTGATGCAGTGATTCTATGAGTCATGCATGCAATTGTGGCAGATTTGCACAAAATGGGGGTGGTCCTTGTAACAGCTTCACTAACAGTAGATCCTTCTAGGACATTAGGCATTCAATTTGGGTCTGGATCTGTTGGGCTGAGCCATCTCAGCCAAGCAATGCTGCTGAGGGGAGGGACTGCTCAGCCCCTTGGTCTTTGGTCCATAGGGGTTTTAAGGGTGCTCATTTATTTATTTATGTGCTAAACTTTTAAACAGCTATATGAACCGATTGCAGGAGCTCTTCTGGAGCTGTGTAGGTGGGCCACATCAATACATCGAGAATAATCAGGGCTATCTCTCCCTTTTGACTGAGGTCATGAGGAAGATGGCATCATCTGGACACAGAGAGGAACTATACATGGATGAACAAAATGACAGCTAATCCAGACTAGATTAAGTTCTGTTGGTCAATAGACAATGCAACCCAGTTTAGGGAATATAACCTGCTCTGAGTGGGATGCTGCTTCCCCTGAAACAGAGGTGTGGCTCATGTGGTCTTCCAGATGTTGTTTAACTCTAACTCCCATCTGTCCTAGACCAGATATCCAGTAGGGAGGAGTGTTGGAAACTGGAGTCTAACTACATCTGGAGGGTAGCATGACTCCCACCAACACCCTAAAAAATCAGGCAGACATGTTGGAGGTTCTCCTGGAAGACCAGATGGCAGAGGTGGCAGCCTGGAGTGCCTTCGCGTGGCTCCATCCAGTGCACCAACTATGCTCCTTCTGACGGAAGGCCACTGTGACTCATGCTTCACCCACCTGTGCTATGTGCTCTATCTACATGGGGCTAGTCTTAAAAGGTCTCTGGAAATGACAACAAGCACATAATACATCAGCTAGTCTGCCATCTGAAGTGTGCTTTAGAGTCCATATGCCACTGGTCCTGATCCAAGTGCCTTGTATCCTGTTTGTTTCCAAGGTGCTGGGTCTCCTCTCTAGGTTTAAGGCCTTTCCTGAATGAACATGCCCAAAACTGCAATCCACACTCACTGGAGACCTATTATTTATTTTATTTTATTTTAATCCTGCCTTTCTCCCAAATTGGGACCCAAGGCGGCCCACAATAAAACTAGTTAGAGAAACCTTTCCCAGGGCACTACTCCATTTTCAGAATTCCCTCCCTCTCCCCCAAAGGACATTGCACCAAACAGCAGCAAAGATAGCTTTGCTTAGTTACAAGTCTAATTACTATTTTATTTTTATATTCATCTCACACTGCTGAAGTTTTTCCACCCAAGATTTTACAATACCGAGTTTTCTTATTGTTCTCATTTTATTTGCATATTGCCTCGAAAACTTACTAGACAGGGGGTAAATGTATGTCCAAGACTACTTCTAGGGCAAAATAATGGTCCAGAAATTGGGTTGAAGACAAGCTTAAGGTGATGTTTAAGGTGTTAAGAAAGCCACAGTAGTGCTGAAAATTTTGCCTGTTGATTCTAATGTCTTGTTGTTGTTGTTGTTGTTGTTGTTGTTGTGTGCCGTCAAGTCAGCCCTAAGGCTCTATCACAGGATTTTCTTGGCAATATTTCTTCAGAAGGCCTTCCTCTGAGATTGAAAGAGGTGACTTAGTTGACATTAAAGGTCAAAACCAGCCTCATGCACTCAGAACTATCCTCTAGATTGGAGCAGACAGATGCGTTTCAGTTTTGCTTTGACAGAGACCCAGCCCTTCCCTGCAAAAAGTGTTCCCACCAGGAGACAGACTCTTTCAACACTAAGCAGGCTCTCCTCGGATCCCACCCCAAATGGTAGGTATCCATCATTTCCTGGCACCTGCAAGAAACCCTTGCCACCAGCTTTCTCTCCCCTGAGACCACACACAACCACTCCAAACCTCTGAAAATGTCGACTGGAGCCCCCATTTTGTTGATGTTAACATGATTATAGGTGCCACAAGGCTTCTTTAAGAACAAGGCTCTCTTAGTGGAGTCGAAGGCTTTCATGGCTGGCATCCATAGTTTTTTGTGGAGCTTTCAGGCTATGTGGCCATGTTCTAGAAGAGTTCCTTCCTGACATTTCGCCAGCATCTGTGGCTGGCATCTTCAGAGAAAGGCTCTTTTTGTCCCAGTTCCCAGACACATTGGAATGGGGACATTATGGGGCCCGCTCCTTCAAACAGATAATGCTGAGCCCTTGGGTGGGACCTGTGCAGAGTAAACCAGGATTGCAGACACCACCTGACAAAAGATCCAGGATTCCCCACCCCTTTCCTCTCTGTAAGGGGGCAGACCATCGCCCTTCAGATAAGCAAGCCAGGGATCTTTCCCTTTCTGTGCTTCAGAAAGGACACTGCACCCCATTATTAGGAAGAACCTCTAGACAGCAAGAACTAACCTGCCAGCAGACTGACTCTCTTTCACTAGAAGCAGAGGTTGGATATGCCCCCTTTAGCTATCTTTTCCTCCATGGCAGAGTGTTGATGCCTCTTGGAGGTCCCTTTCCAACTCAACAATTCTATGATTCTCTGGTCCATACAGCTTTTTAGCACCACTTGAAGTCACCGCCATTCCTCACCTGCAGTGTGTTTTGATATTTGAAAGGGTGTCACATTGAGGATGGAGCAAGCTTGCTTTCTGCTGCAGAGAATAGGACAAGGAGTAATGGACGCAAGCTATAGAGAAAGAGATTCCACCTAAACATTAGGAGGAACTTCCTGAGAGTAAGGGCTGTTCGACAGTGGAACACACGTCTTTGGAGATTGTGGTAGTCTCTCCTTCTTTGGAGATTTAAATGGCCATCTGTCGGGTATGCTTTGATTGAGAGTTCATGCATGGCAGAATGGAGCTGGACTGGATGGCCCTTGGGATCTCTTCCAGCTCTTCTATGATTCTATTAATTCTCCTTTCCAGAGAGGATGCTAAGCCTGTCCCAATTCCCTGAAGCAAGCGACCAGCCCTTACTGGTAGAAGGGAGCACAGGACCCTACCAGGACCCTGCAGAACAAACCCTTCTTCCAGATTTCTAGCACAGAGGAAACAATCCCTCTCATGCAGACCCAGCTCATTTCTTCAAACTAGGCCAGGGCTATTGATTTACAGGACCCCCCTCCTGCCTTCCCTGTTCTTATTGCCTCTCTATGAGGTCAGGCTGAATCTGGGACACTCAGCCACAAGGTTGCTCAGGAGGTAAAAAATCTGACAAGTACTTCTTCTGCCCATAATTCAAACCCATTTGGAAGTACAAATTCCGCACCCATAAAGGCAAATATTCTTATGTATATGAGAAGATCTGAAAGAGACAGGCAAGAGGAGAGGCAACTGCAAGATAGTCAGTCTAGAATCCCCCACCATAAGGTTTCAAAGGATGACCTCAGGACCCAGGATCATGCAAGTTCCCAATGGGGCAACTGTTTTAATTTGTCACAGGAGAATCAAGAGAGTCCGTGTGAGATCTTAAAGACCAACACACAGTCCTAGAATGAGCTTTTGTGCAATAAGGGACCCAAGCACCTCAGGTGTGCTGGCAAGTCCTTCTTCTCTTCCAGTGCAGAAAACCCACAATGTTCAATGGGCTGGAGCAGCACTAAGAGACTCCTTCACCTTTCCAAGATTAACCTCTTTCCCTGCCCATATTTCAAGCCAATCTGTACCAGTGGAGGCCCAGTCCTAAAGCCACCAGCCACGTGGCCACAGCAATCTCTCTGCCTGCCTAGCAATACTCTGTTCCCAAGACTTCTGTCTGCATTTTGCTTAGCAACCCTGATAGAGGAAGGAGCACAGTGCATTACAAGGATGAGGGCAAGCTCCAGAGAACAGGACCTAGAACAATGGATGAAAGCTCCAGGAAAAGAGATTCCACCTCAACATTAGGAGGAACTTCCTGACAGTAAGAGCTGTTTGACAGTGGGAAATATTCCCTTGGAAATTGTGGTGGAATCTCCTTCTTTGGAGGTTTTTAAGCAGAGGCTGGATGGCCATCTGTCAGTGATGCATTGATTGAGAGTTCCTGCAGGGAAGAATGGGGTTGGACTGGGTAGCCCTTGTGGTTCTTCCAATTCTATGACTCTATGAATTCTATGAAAATCCAGCAGCTTGCTACATCTATTTTCTATGTACAACTTCTTAGGGTTCCTGGGTGCACTGCTAGTGTTTATGGAATGAAATACCTGACATTTTTTGCAATCCTCATCACGTTAGTATCCCTCTGTTTTCCCTGCTTAGCGCAGACATGACTACTAGAGTTGTTTGCCACTCCGTGCCAATCCAAAATACACAATCTGTTCCTCCAGCCAGTTTTTCTGGGACTGAAAACTCCTGTCCCACTGGAAGTTTTGAGTCTGAAGGCAAGACTATACCATTGCAATTATCCACAATGGAAACCCATGCTCTCTGGAACCTGGAGAAAGACTGGGATATGAGCATGCTCCTTTCCGCACTGTTCCCAATGTTGTTTTTGAACATTTTATTTGACCTGCCTCAGGATGAGTTTATCCCTTCTCCCTCCAAAGTCTTTATGCACTGCTCAATTGTCACTGCCAACGGATCAGTTCGGCAAGGTGGCCAGAGAAGCAGCGGCAGAAAGCTTAGGCCAGAACTGAGGCCAAGGGCAGGTTGCATGCGGATGGTAGGCATACTGCCAGTGCAGAAGTGCCAACACGATGGCTGCTGCGGCCCCTGCAACTCCAGCCAAGGCTAACTGGCAGTGCAGGACACCTGCCCAGCCTGGGCATCTGTAGCCCTGTGCCTCAAGACTCACCTGGCACAGGTGTGTAGCCTGCCTGGATTAGGCTGATGGGACGAGGCCAAACCAGTGCTACTGCTTCCATCCCCAGCATTCACAGACAACACCGCAAGGCAGGTGGAAATTGTTGTCAACCAACAAAACAGTTTTCCAGTTTGTGTTCACACAACACACATCAAAACCAAAACAGGTTTTCATCCTAGGACTCTTTTTCTGAGGTACTGTTCTCAGACTGACAGCAGCACATGGGCATAAATGGATGCAACTAAATCAATTGCACACAAGTACGGGGAAGAGGGGGAGAGCTGGCCTAAATACCCTAAAGACCCCAAATCCTGTCTGATCTTGGAAGCTCAATAGGTCAGCCTCAGATAGAGGACTGCCAATGAATCTCAGGTGTTGCAGGCTCTATTTCCAATGAAGGATCTGGCAAAACCACCTCTCAGGATTCATGGCCTATGGAAACCCTGTGAAATTTGTGGGATTGCTGTAAATCAACAGGCAGATGTACACGTGAATACACGCACAGAGAGGGTACAGGGGGCTATCACCTCTAATAGCTGTTTAATGGCAGGATAGAGCAGCCCACCAGCCAAAAAAGAAGGCCCTGTTTACCTGAGAACCCCTCCTCCTCTGTTTGTTTTGCAGACCGGAATTCAGAAATGAAGGGAACCTATTGTATGCATCATATAAATGCATAACTGTAAAAGCAATTCCAAAGTCAGGCAAGATGGGGATCTTCTTATTTGCCTCTCTTTCCTCCCAAGATAAAAGCAGTCCATCTTGTAAGAGGTGGAGTTTGCCCAGAAAAACAGAAGGACTGACCAGTGAACAGCAAGACCCTCATGATCCAAGCCTGAACAAGCACCAAACAGCAGTTAGATCTTCCCAGACACACAAAAGACTTTTATCTTTTTATTTTATGTGAGACTTAACACTAATTGGTCATTTTGGAAGAGACTGTGTGTATTCTGGATCTCAAAACAAAACAAAACAAAACACTGGTAAAAATACTGGTTAGAAGCTTGTCAAAAACGCAGCAATGCAGGTGTCCTGAAAAATGCCCACTTTCAAACTGTGGGTTTGTGCATGCAAAGCTTTAAAGAAAGAAAAGGTTTATTTTAAAATCAATAAGTAATTTCCCAAGGCTGCTAACCGCAGGCACCGAGCACATGCCTCTCACAAGGAGTCCCTCAACAGACACTTGTGGGAACAAAAGAGGGGGCAGAAAACCACCCCACAGAACAAAGCTACTATTGGGGAGCAGGAGAGAAAAAGGAAGGAAGGAAGGAAGGAAGGAAGGAAGGAAAGCACATCCCATCTTCATACTTGTTCAAGAGAGGGAGAAAAAGAGAGACCTCTCTTGTGGAATTGAAGAGACCTCTCTTGCCATGTGGTTTTCAGGAGCCCCCAGCTCTGTCCTGTGCTTTCTAGGGATGCTCCCACTTTGGGGGTTCACCCACCAGCCACAGGATCCAAGGGCTGGATCATCCCCAGGAGCTGGCTTGCCTGCCACAACTTCCTTTAAAAGGTGCAGCAGGGCCAGGAATGCCTCCGCCTAACAGAGGCTGCATGCCAGCAATACACCTGGATAACAGAGAAGGACAACCTGGCCGTGATGACAATGCACACACCTGCACCGTAGCCGTGTCAGGGCTGGACTACTGCAGCCCTCATCTACCTGGGCTGCCTTTCAAAAGTGCTCTGTTAACTCTGTATAGTGTCTACATCAAGGGAAGTAATAGTGCCAATCTATTCTGCTTTGGTCAGACCTCACCTAGAATACTGTGTCCAGTTTTTGGCACCACAATTCATGAAGGATGTTGAGAAACTGGAGCACATCCAGAGGAGGGCCACCAAAATGAAGAGCCTGGAAACAGTCTGTGAACATTTAGAAGCCAATGCCATAATCACAAAAAGCCAACATGGGTTTCAGAGAAACAAGTCATGCCAGACAAATCTGATCTCTTTTTTTGATAAAATTACTAGCTTGGTAGATGAAGGGAATGCTGTGGATATAGTATATCTTGACTTCAGTAAGGCATTTGACAAGGTTCCCCATGACATTCTTGCAAACAAGCTTGCAAAATGTGGGATAGACAAGGTAACCGTTACATGGATTTGTAACTGGTTGACTGACCGAACCCAAAGGGTGCTCACCAACGGTTCCTTTTCATCCTGGAAAGAAGTGACAAGTGGGGTCCCACAGGGCTCTGTCCTGGGCCCAGTGCTATTCAACATCTTTATTAATGACTTGGATGACAGTATTGAGAGCCTAGTTATCAAATTTGCTGATGACACAAAATTGGGAGGAGTAGCTAATACCCCAAAGGACAGGATCAAAATTCAAAATGACCTGAATAGACTAGAAAGCTGGGCCAAAGCTAACAAAATGAAATTTAACACAGAGAAATGTAAGGTCCTACACATAGGGCGGAAAAATGAAATGCACAGATACAGGATGGGGGACACCTGGCTGAATGAGACAACATGTGAAAGGGATCTAGGTGTCCAAGTAGACCACAAGTTGAACATGAGTCAACAGTGCAATGCAGCAGCTAAAAAGGCCAATGCAATTTTAGGCTGCATCAATAGAAGTATAGTGTCTAGATCAAGGGAAGTAATAGTGCCACTCTATTCTGCTTTGGTCAGGCCCCACCTGGAATACTGTGTCCAATTCTGGGCACCACAATTCAAAAAGGATGTGGAGAAACTGGAGCATGTCCAAAGGAGGGCGACTAAAATGGTGAAGGGTCTGGAAACCATGCCCTATGAGGAACGCCTTAGGGAGCTGGGGATGTTTAGCCTGGAGAAGAGAAGGTTAAGAGGTGATATGATAGCTCTGTTTAAATATTTGAAAGGATGTCACATTGAGGAGGGAGCAAGCTTGTTTTCTGCTCCTCCAGAGAACAGGACTCGGAACAATGGATGCAAACTGCAGGAAAAGAGATTCCACCTCAACATTAGGAGGAACTTCCTGACAGTAAGGGCTGTTCGACAGTGGAACACACTCCCTCGGAGGGTGGTGGAGTCACCTTCCTTGGAGGTTTTTAAGCAGAGGCTGGATGGCCATCTGTCGGGTATGCTTTGATTGGGAGTTCCTGCATGGCAGGGGGTTGAACTGGATGGCCCTTGTGGTCTCTTCCAACTCTAAATTTCTATGATTCTATGAAACCATGAAGCCCTATGAGGAACGCCTTAGGGAGCTGGGGATGCTTAGCCTAGAGAAGAGACGGTTAAGAGGTGATATGATAGTTTTGTTTAAATATTTGAAGGGATGTCACATTGAGGATGGATCAAGCTTGTTTTCTGCTGCTCCAGAGAAGAGGATCTGAAACAGTGGATGGAAGCTCTAGGAAAAGAGATTCCAGCCCAACATTAGGAGGAACCTCCTGACAATAAGAGCTGTTCGAGCGTAGAACACACTCCTTTGGAGATTGTGGTAGAGTCTCTTTCTTTGGAGGTTTTTAAACAAAGGCTGGATGGCCATCTGTCGCGGTGCTTTGATTGAGAGTTCCTGCAGGGCAGAATAGGGTTGGACTGGATGGCGCTTGTGGTCTCTTCCAGCTCTATGATTCTATGAACTTTAGCTGTTCCAGAAGGCTGCTGGCTAGGTTCAAGAACACCAATGCTCCCTTACCCCAACCACTTCCCTGGTTTCCAGTACATCTTGCGCTGGAGTCAAGGGCTGCCTGTGGCCTTTAAAGCCCTGAATGGCTCAGGACCGAGAACCCTTTCACTCGTTCAGAGCTTCTGGGAGGGCTCCCCTTGGCCTCCCATCAAGGGCTGAGTTGTTTTTAGTGGAAACTGGAGATGGACTTCCCTGTGGCCACTCCAAGGCTACTGCACTTTCCTTTTTCGTTGTGTTTTTTGTCATTCGGCCTGTGTATTACATTTTAATCTGCCTTGCATTGTATCCTTTGGGTTTGATATTGGTGGTTTATTATTTACACTAAGTTGAGAATTTTAATGAAAGAGAGATGGCTGAAAATATTCCAACATCATCATACAGTACTTGGAGAACGTACTTTAATAAGACCACAGAATTAAAAGAGCTAAGCTCAGTTAACAGAAGCAAAGCACTGCAGTATACTGAAATGGCAAACATTTGACAACAAAAGCAAGCTAAGCTGTCTGTAACAGTTGGGAGCAACTGCATTCAGTTCTGGGCACCTAATTTTAGGAAGAATCTAAACAAATTGGAACAGGTTCAGAGAAGGGGGGCAATAATAAGAGGTATGGAGGACAAAACAATTGAGGAAAGGCTGGAGCTGGACATATTCAAATTGGTGAAGTGAAGACTTAATGGGGGACATGACTGACCTCTTTAAATACCTCAGAGAGAGGAGAGGTCAGGACTGTTCTCTGCTGTCCCAGAGGGTAGGACCAGGTCTAATGGCTTGGAATTACAAGAGGACAGATTATGATTGAACCTTAGAAGGAACCTCTTGACAGTGAGAGTCAACAGTCTAGAGCCACTGGCCTAGAGTGGTGATGGGTTCTCCTTCTCTGGACACCTTCAGAAAGAACTGGGATGGCCTTTGGGGGCCCCTTCCACCTCCTATGAGTATCTCAAAGACACACTAGGCCTATTAGTAAGGGTTTGCTGCTTTCCTTCTTTTGCCTTGTCACCCCAAGTGAAGCAGTAGATGCAAAATTAAGAAGATTCAAGAGTAACACTCAGGACAGCCACTTGCACAGTGAGCAAACAATGCACAGAAAATGCCAGAATCCCGATACCTGACTCACAGTCAATCCCTATGTGCTTCCCGCCCTTTTCAGTTTGGAGGGAACACCATTGTCCGAGGCTGCCAGCATGCCAGACTCTTCATTTGCCAAACAGGCAAATCACAGAACTGTTTCCCAGACAAGCACACTTTTGTCTCTGCTGCTGAAAACCCAATGTGCACAGGAGGTCCAGGAGAACGTTGATGCTCCATGCCACATGCACAGTGCCCACTTGTGTACTTCGAAGGCAACAGGGGGTCATTGCAGGGATTGGAGTTCACTTCTGATGCTACAATAGTTCAGACTATGCTTGGAAGAGAAGAGGCTACTTTTGGGCCCTTCAACTGTCAAAGATCAAGGAAGTCAACCTTTAAATGCAGCAGGACTGCAGGTTAAAAGCACTTCAGGCCTCTAATTTATGTTATGGATGGACTGATTTAGTGCTTATGTATGGGTTGGAGGTTAGGCCTGCAATGAAACTGACCGGTACATGCAACCAAGTCTTTTTCTCAGCAGGCATGTCATGCCAGGGGGCTGCCATCTTCTCTCCTCAACCGAGGAGGAGATTACTCAAGGATTAATACCAGACTCATCAGCTAGTGACAGAATGGGGGTGGCTGTTGTCTCATCAAAGGAGATCTGAGCAGCAAGGATGATGATCTGTTGCTCTTAGACTAGAGAAGAACAAGGCAGGCAGCTTGGCAGCTGGCATGGCAGAGGCCCTCTTCCGGCTCCTCAAAAGTAAGGCCAGTGGGCAACCTGGGCATTTGTCCGGCTTGGTTTTAGGAGGAAGGAAGCAAGCTGGTCTGAAGAGACAAGGGGATTGTTACACGAAGCCTATAGGAAGGAGGAGGAAAGACGCTCAAGAAATTTGGGGGGGGGGGGGAATCACTCTGCAAAAGAAGGCCTCAAATCAGACAGCCCAGAGAACTGAATTCCTGTAGCAGCCTGGGATTGCAGAAGGGACCGCAGAACCAGCAAACCCCTCTCTCTCCCCACCCAGCTGGGGGAAGCTACTGGTCCTGCAAGAGACTAACCTGCGCAACCCAAACTGGGAAAGGCTAGTGCAGCACCGCAGAAGAGTAAACAACCAGCAACTGCTTCAGGCCACTCAAGCCAATGAGTCAAGCCAGATTCTGCTGCAAAGGCCTGAATAGCCATGCTGCGGCCTCTAAGTCAGCTACCCCAATTGAGCCAGTGAGGCTCTTTTTCTGATCCAGGAAGGGCAAGCAAAACCACCCTAGTGCCACACCTCACAGTTCCCACCTTCTCCCCTTCACCTGTCCGCATCCCAGGCTGCCCAGAAGAAACCCAACAGCACATAGGGCAGCCGGAAGGGAGAGTCTCAACCCACAGATTCACAATGGAGGCACCACAAGGCACCCTTCACTTTCCCAAATGCCCAACTTTGCCAGATTACTCTACCTAAATTCATCATTAGATTGAGTATTCTTCAAAGATCAGCAAGGTACATGAACTACAGGGAGCTGCCTTCCACTAGCTCAGACTAATTCAGGACCATCAACATGGACTGGCAGCGGCTCTCTGTGTTCCCCAATAGGATCCCTCCCAGCCCTACCTAGAGAATGCCAGGCCATTGACCAGGGAACCTTCTGCATGCAAAACCCATGCTTCCTTGCTAGCCAAGGTATCCTCCAGAGGTCATGCTTCAAGGTGGAGACAGTAGCCTTGCTGGATCAGGCCCACAGCCCAGCTAGCCAGCCCTTGGCATATGAAGAGGTCAACAGTAAGGCCGTCCAGCTCCAGGGCAGGGGTAGGCCAGGCGTGGCCCCCGAACAGAACCACACCAGGGAAGCACATGAACCAACTTCTGAGACACCCAAGCCTCCCAGACAAACATTTTGCACTTCTGATGGTCAGCTGAGCTGCGGAGGAACCCCCACCCTCTCAGTGGCCTCCACCGAAACCAGCCAGGCTTAAGACAACTTAAGACAGGGAAACCGATGAGCAAAGAGCAAACCAGTCTGTCCAGCAGAAAAGCAACTGGGAGAAGAAGCCACTGGAAAGCATGGGGAGGGTACACACTTTCTTCATGGCTCACATGGGGAGACCACCAGAGACAGAGGCCTCTACTTCCAGGGCCTGAGAAGCAAGGAAGGCAGGCCCTGCAGGTGGGCAGGCAGTCAGGCCTTGGATTCAAGCATCATATAATGATAGAATCATAGAGTTGGAAGAGAGAACAAGGGCCATCCAATCCAAACCCCTGCCATGCAGGAACTGACAATCAAAGAACCCACCAACACACGGCCAGCCAACATCCAGGGCTCCTAGATGACCCTGGGTCAAGAAAGGCCCTTGGTCAATTCACAGCTGTGCTAGATACATCCCGACATCTAGCCCAAGATCAAGTGCAGAAACTGGGGGAAAAAGCCAGATCTTGGGGCTGCAAGAGGATCAATCCCTCAATGTTCCTTCTGGCAGGGTCCCAAAAGCCTGCAGGGGCCCCCACTCAGCTTTCCCAACAGGTTGCAGGGTGACGCTGCACCGTTTCTTATTTCAAAACACCTCTCTTTCAAAAGCAAAACTGGAAATCTGGGGCCCTCTGGCTTTTTGTTCTGCTCCAATTTGGGGCATTTTTTAGAAACCCATACAGCCCCTAGAGGGTCTCATGGATGGAAAGCTAGCTTTCAAAACTATCACAGGTACACACCCCAATATAGTGCCACTTCAAACCTCAGGAAAGTGGGGGGTGAAAATGTGGAATAGTAATAATAATAAACCACCACACAACAAACAATAACACAACACACGCACAGTCTCCTGAAAAAAGCCCCACTGTGAGGCCAAGTTCCGCTTCTGGGTTTGCAGCTGGTACCCGGCCTGCAATATGGTGGGAGTCTGGACTGGCAAAGGCTGTTCTGGCTTCTCATTGTGGGGCTGGGGGCGAGGGGAGAGAAAGGAAAAGGAGCCCAGAATAGGAGAAGGGACCATCACCAGAGGCTCAGCTGACGCCTCATTACACCACCAACAATAATTACCATGGAATAACAGTGACTAATCTCATCCTAAAGGGCTTGGCGAACAAGAGACATTCAGTCAGATCAGCCAAGCCCAGAGCATCCCTTAACAGGCAGGACAAGGAGGCATTTTCCGTGGAGAGGGACCAGCACAGGATGAAAAACATGGTTTTTCTCTCCCCACATCAAGGCTGCTGGCCTGTTTCCTTGCAACAGATTGCGCCGAGGCTGGCCCAGACACAGAGGGCTCAACCACCCCACCCCAAGTGTCACTTACCCGGCTGAAGGTGTGCCTCTTGGTCTGGGCCATGCTGGCGGTGGTCCGCCTGCCTGTTCCAATTATTTCCGAAAAGGCTGCTCTTCAGCTCGTGGCCAGGGGCGGCCCAGGGAGGCTCCTGTCCCTCCACTGCTGCAGAGGAGGCAGGCAGGCGGTCATCCCAAGCCACCCTCTCCCTGGTCAGACAGGGCAGGAGGAGGAGAAGGAGAAGAGAAAGGAGCCCTTTCCTTGGGAGAGGCGTTAAGCCGCCAAGGCACAAAAATCCTGCTGCCCAGCTGATGGAGGGGGACTCACTCTGCGCTAGTGCTGCTCCAGACTCTTGTCACTGATTCTGACAAACCACTGGGTCCTAACGCTAGACCATTCGGCTCTGAAGCGCCAGAACAGAAAAGCAGGAGGGCTTGGGGAGGGGGAGCAGAAACAAAAAAGGCCGCAGAGCCTCTCTGTCCAGGGAGCAATTCAGCTGCAACTGGCAGCCAAGGATTCAGAGATGCCTTCCCCCTCGGTCCAGAATGGCCTGGGGAACACCTCAACCTGAGCAAAATGTGCCCTTGGGCTAACCAGACCTGTCCCACCTGGGCTCCCGATCATGCCCCATGGAAGCCAGCTAGTTGCCTGACTGACCACGTATGACTTAACCAGAAGTGCTCCGAAGCCAGTAAGTCAACATACCAGGATGGGACAATGGAAAACTCCTTGGGTGTGGGGTTGCAGACCACAGCTGCAGACACAGGCAGAACAAGATTCTTTAACATGCTTTGAAATAGTGGAAAAAAACCCAGCATATTATTGGTTGATAGCGCTTGAACAGATTAAACCAGCAATCTCCCTGGAAGCTAAAATGATCACACTGAGGCTGTCTTACTTTGGCCACAGCATGAGAAGGCATGACTCATTAGAAAAGGCAATAATGTTAGGAAAGGTGGAGGGCAGAAGAAAGAGAGGAAGATCCCATGTCAGATGGATGGACTCCATCAAGGAGGTCACAGATCTGAAACTGCAGGACCTGAGCACAGCCACGGAGGATGAGGGTCTTGGAAATGTCTTATCCACAGGGTTGCCATAAGTCAGGGTTAACTATGACATGAACAATATCGGAAGGGTCCTTTGATACAAAGACAAATGACCTCTGTCCTACCAAGCCAGGCAAACCATTTGAGGGGTCACCTCAGTGCCAACCCAAACGGTGAGCTGAATCCCCAATCCAACCTCTAGTGAGGAAGGACAGAAAAGGCAGAATTACTCAACACCTTCTTTGCTTCAGTCTTCTCAGAAAAGGCAAAGGGTGCACAACCTAAAGATAATGGAGCAGAAGACAGAATAGGGGAATTTCTGCACAGAATAAGTAAAGAGATAGTACAGGAATACCTGGTTAACCTAAATGAATATAAATCTCCAGGACCAGATGAACTACATCCAAGGGTACTAAAAGAACTGGCAAATGTAATATTGGAACAATTTTTAAAAATTCCTGGAGAACAGGAGAAGTCCCAGCAGACTGGAGGAGGGCAAACGTTGTCCCCATCTTCAAAAAGGGAAAAAAAGAGGATCCCAACAATTATCGTCCAGTTAGTCTGACATCAGTTTCAGGAAAGATTCTGGAGAAGATCATTAAGCAGAGAGTCTGTGAAGATCTAGAAGGCAATGCCATAATCACAAAAAGCCAATAATAATAATAATACATTTTATTTATACCCCACTCTTCAGCCAAAGCTATCAGAGTGGCTTACAATTTGTTAATTAGACAATTAAGTCCCCTCAAGATGGTTTCCAACATGGGTTTCAGAGAAACAAGTCATGCCAGGAAAACCTGATCTCTTTTTTTGATAAAATTACCAGCTTGGTAGATGAAGGGAATGCTGTGGATATATATCTTGATTTCAGTAAGGCCTTTGATAAGGTCCCCCATGACATTCTTGCAAACAAGCTTGTAAAATGTGGACTAGACAAGGTAACTGTTACATGGATAATTGGTTGACCAGCCAAACCCAAAGGGTTCTCAACAATGCTTCCTTTTTATCCTGGAAACAAGTGACAAGTGGGGTCCCACAAGGCTCTGTCCTGGGCCCAGTGCTATTCAATATCTTTATTAATGACCTGGACGACAGAATTGGGAGCATACTTATCAAATTTGCGGATGACACCAAATTAGGAGGAGTAGCTAATACCCCAGAGGACAGGATCAAAATTCAAAATCACCTGAACAGACTATTATTATTAACCTTTATTTATATAGCGCTGTAGCTTTACACAGTGCTGTACATATAAGACTAGAAAGCTGGGCCAAAGCTAACAAAATGAAATTCAACACAGAGAAATGTAAGTTACTGCACTTAGGGTGGAAAAATGAAATGCACAGATACAGGATGGGGGACACCTGGCTGAATGAGACAACATGTGAAAGGGATCTAGGAGTCCAAGTAGACCACAAGCTGAACATGAGTCAACAGTGCAATGCAGCAGCTAAAAAGGCCAATGCAATTTTAGGCTGCATCAATAGAAGTATAGAATATAGATCAAGGAAAGTAATAGTGCCACTCTACTCTGCTTTGGTCAGGCCCCACCTGGAATACTGTGTCCAGTTCTGGGCACCACAATTCAAAAAGGATGTGGAGAAACTGGAGCGTGTCCAAAGGAGGGCAAGTAAGATGGTGAAGGGTCTGGAAACTGTGCCCTATGAGGAACGACTTAGGGAGCTGGGGATGTTTAGCCTGGAGAAGAGAAGGTTAAGAGGTGATATGATAGCCCTCTTTAAGTATTTGAAGGGATGTCATATTGAGGAGGGAGCAAGCTTGTTTCCTTCTGTTGCAGAGACTAGAACGCGGAACAATGGATGCAAACTGCAGGAAAAGAGATTCCACCTAGACATTAGGAGGAACTTCCTGACAGTAAGAGCTGTTTGAGAGTGGAACACTCTCCCCCGAAGAGTGGTGGAGTCTCCGTCCTTAGAGGTCTTTAAGAAGAGGCTGGATGGTCATCTGTTGGGAATGCTTTGACTGGGAGTTCCTGCATGGCAGGGGGTTGGACTGGATGGCCCTTGTGGTCTCTTCCAACTCTGTGATTCTATGATTCTTACAAACCCCAGAAGGAGAAGGCCTGCATGAACTCTCAATCCCAGGGAGTTCTCCAAGGCCTTGTTTATGTGGCTGCAGCCCACCAAAAGTGGCTTCTAGAAACCAGGGTTCCATGCTCCAGGCAGCTCCTCCTCCTCTTGTTCCACCTCCAAGCCTTCTGCCACTCTGTTCCTGGGCTTGGAATAGCATCCACCTCCATCCCAGCTTGACAGGCGGCCGCCTCCTCATGTCCACTGGGAAAAAGGAATTGTGCAGGGAGGGATTTTAACTACCTGGTCCTGAGTGTGTACCACCATGATCAGAGAGAGCACTTACTTCTGGGTCAACATAGCACAGGATTACAGCCTCAGAAATGACAGTCTTTTCAGGCATTTGCTGACAGGTCTTCAACAAAAAAGGTAATGTTCCTTTTGATGGCCACAGGTGTCAAAAAGGGCCATCTTTTAAAGACAGATTAAGGCAGGCAGAGGAAGGGGAAGCCATTAGAGGACATTCCTTCCACACTCAACTGTTCTGCCAAAACAACTTTTAAAAAAATATGTGGTGCCTTTTGAGCCAATCGGAATATTTTCTATAAAAAAAAATTCAGCCAGCTTCCTTGATGAATGGATCAACCCCGATCATAACAGACTGCTCCATGTTCCAGATTTGTACAGGTTCACTTCCAGTAATGAAATGTGGTTTAACAGGGCCCTCTGTGCAATGCCTGTGCAAATTCGCTGGGGTTAGGAGTGAAGGACCCCACGAATGTGGAAAAACCACAAATAAAAAAACACCATTCTTTTTACGTGAAAGAACACCTCTTTAGGAATCTCCAGGTCCTCCCAAGCAACTCTTTGGTCAACATCTGCCAGAAGCTGATAACAGAACCATGATGGAGGACCTAGAAATGCCTAGGAACTTTCTCTGGGAACTTCCAGGCTCTTCAGACAACTCTATGGTCAACTTCTGGCACAGTTGCGCTGGAGGACCTAGAGATTCCTAGAGAGAGAATATTAACCCAATTTGCAAATCATCAAATCTGCAAAAGGGAAAACTGCAAATGTCAAGGGCCAACTGTACCTCTATAAGTCTGCACAGGGAGCAAGATGAGACCCAGAGGCTCGTCATTCAGCTTCACCAAGAGAGAGGGGAAATTTCCTAAAATTCTGAAGCAGTGGGGAATGATGGTTTCCCTCCCCTGGTCTATTCCAAGGGATGTACAGAAATTTTCAGAAAAATTATAAACATTATTACTGTATTAACCTTTATTTACAGTATATAGCTTTGTAAATATACACAGAAAACATGCACCATTATCACCTTCTACAGATAAAAAGGCACTTTGTTACTTTAGGAACATAAAACACATTATGTAGAACTTTGTTTGCCATAAACTTATCACTTAACATATTAAAAATGTGATTAATTTAGAAAATACAAATTAGCTTTTTATTTTATTTATTTATTGGTTACCAATAGAGCTACAAGGTGTTGAACTGCAAGGAACAACTAAACTATAAGGAACCTCTTTAGTTTTGCCAGTTTATGATGAACAGACAAATCCCTGTCCTGCCCCTGGAGTAAATAAAAGAATAAACCATCAAGATTAGAAGGAAAAGAAAGAAAAGAACATCGACCTATCTTCTCCAGTCCATCAATGGCACTTCCTTTCCAAACCCACAGATGGTACTGCCTTTCTGCAGTGAGGATGGTATTATGGGCACCTGTTTGGCAAGAAGCCATGCTGACAGTAGCAGTGACGTTGGCAGGGCTTCCCAAGTCCCATGCCAGGCTTTGGCCGAGGAGCAGACAAACTCAATGGGCCACACAGCAACTGGGCAGCAACAGTGGTAAGGGGTGCTATGGAGGATCTCCCAGAAACAACATCAGGGGCACCACAGCTAAGCTGTGTTAGTACTATACAGAGGGAGGTACGGTACACATCCTTTTGAAGAACTTTTACCATGAAAACCCTACTATGAGACTATAAAAAAATGAAACACAAAATAGCGCCAGACTCTAATAGAATCATAGAGTTGGAGGAGACTACAAGGGCCACCGAGTCCCACCCCCTTCTGCCATGCGGGAACTCCCAATCAAAGCATCCCCTGTGACAGATGGCCATCCAGCCTCTGCTTAAAGACCTCCAAAGGAGACCCCACCACTTTTTGAGGGAGTGTCTTCCACTGTCAAACTGCTCATACTGTCAGGAAGTTCCTCCTAATGTTGAGGTGGAATCTTTTTTCCCTGTAGCTTTTATTCATTGCTCCATTGTGTCCTGTTCTTTGGAGCAGCAGAAAACGAGCTTGCTCCCTTCTCAATATGAGATCCCTTCAAAAACTTATATCAACTGTCTCTTTTCCAGGCTAAACATCCCCAGCTCCCTAAGTCTTTCTTCATAAGGCATGGTTCCCAGACACTTCCCTATTTTAGTCACCCTCCTTTGGACACACTCCATCTTCCCCACATCCTTTCTGAATTGTGGCACCCAGAACTGGATGCATTATTATTCCAGGCGAGGCCTGACCAAAGCAGAATATAGTGGCACTATTACTTCCCTTGATCTAGACACTATGCCTCTATTGATGCAGCCTAGAATAGCACTGCCCTTTTTAGCTGCTGCATCACACTGTTGACTCATGGTCAACTTGTGGTCCACTTGGATTCCTAGATCCCTTTCACACGTATAAGTCTTCTTAAGCCAGGTGTCCTCCATCCTGTATCTCGGCATTTCAGTTTTTCTACTTAAGTACAGTATCTTACATTTTTCCCTATTGAAGTTCATTTTGTTAGTTTTGGCCCAGCTTTCTAATCTATTAAAGTGTCAGGTCAGAAGGCACTCAGAAAGCTATTGGGGAAGAGCAGAGAACAAAAACAAGTCATAGTGTGGATGAAGATCCAACTGGATCAAGCCAAAAGGAGGTTCAGCTGCTGACTTACTCAAGAGGCGAATAAATAAATAAAGTCTAAAGCTGCACAACACATATTACGGAAACATGTAATGCAAGAAGCATGAATCAGGGGAAGCTAGACATAGTAAAGTAAGAAACAGAATATATAAACATTGCGATACTTGAGGTGAGTGAGCAAAAGTGGACAGGAAGGGGACATTTTCAGGCAGATAATTACAGTGTTCAACACAGGAAATGAAAATCTAAGAAGAAATGGAGTGGCATTAATAGTGAGGAAAGAGAGCGAAAGCAGTCAAAGGATATAATGCAAAGTTCTGTCAATAAGATTTCATGGAAAACCCTTCAATGTAACTGTAATCCACATTTATGCACCAACTACAGAGGCAGAAGAAAAAGAAATTGAAAGATTCAGTGCTGGAGTCCAGGAGGAACTTGATCACACACCAAGGATTTCTTGTTAATCATAGGCAACTTTTACCACATATAAGTGAGAAATGCAGGCTGTCCAACTGGGTTGAGGAAGGGAAGAGGCACTAGGGCATCCTATTGCAAACATCCATTGAATAATTGAGCACACCAAAAAATTTCAAAAGAAAGTCAGCCTGTGCTTTATATACTATAGCAAAGCCTTTGATTACATAGACAGAAAAGTTATGGATTGCCCTTAAAGACATGAATGTGCCACAACATTTGATTGACCTGATGTGTAACCTGTACTCATGTCAAGAGCCTACTGTTAGGGCAGAATACAACGAAATGGAATGGTTTCCAATTAACAAGGGATCAGGCATCTTATCACCATATCTGTTTAACTTGTGTGCCAAACATATCATATGTAAAGCAGGATCACACTCGGAGGAAGGAGGCGTGAAAACTGGAGGAAGGAGCATCAACAATTTAAGATATGCAGTGGCACCATATTACAAGAAGAAAATAGCAAAGACCTGGAATGATTACTGAAGAAAATCAAGTAAGAAAGAAGGCAGGTTTACAGATGAACCTTAAGAAAACCAAAACAATGACTACAGATGATTTACATAACTTTAAAGCAATGGAGACATTTAAATAGTTCATGATTTTCTATACCTTGGCTCAGTCATTAATCAGAATGGACAGAAGAAATCAGAAAAAGACCAGGACATGGAAGGGCAGCTATGAAAAACTAAACAAGATCCTGAAGTGTAAAGATATATAACTGCAGACTAAGGTTAGGGATAGTCCATGCCATTGTATTTCCCATTTCGATGTCTTGGATGTCAAAACTGGAGCATGAAGAAAGGTGATAGGAAGAAAATCAATTTATTTCAGATGTGGTGCTGAAGGATTCTATGAAAACCATGAACTGCTAAAAAGACCAATAAATGGACACTAAAGGAAAGCAAGTCCGAACTCTCCCTTGAAGCCAAGATGACTAAACTGAGGCTGTTGTACATTGGCCATATAATGTGAAGACAGGACTCCCTAGAAAAGACATGAATGCTTGGTAAGGAACAAAGCAGCAGAAAACACAGAAGACCGCATTGCAGATGGAGAGACTCCATCATGGAAGCCATGGCTGCCCTGAGCCAAGAAGAGCTGAGCAGCGTTCTTGATGACCGAGTCATTTGGAGGCCTCTCATTTCGCAGGGTGTCGACTTGATAAAAGTTAATAACAAAGCCCTTCATAGTGCACAGTATGTCCTCTTCAAGTCAACTGTTGGCAACCCCATGCATTTCATAGGGTTTTCTTAAACAAGGAATAGTCAGACAGCCTTCCAAAAAAGTCTTCATGCCACATCATTTTTAGAAATAACATGTGGGAGAGCAAATATAGGAACACCTTGTCTTAAATATTTTTATAATGTTTTCTAAAAAAGAATATTCCATACTCCAATGTTTTTATCATTTTTTTCTGGGAAAGAGGGCTTCAGAAAAAAAAAGAGGAAACAGATATTACTCCCCTACTCCACTCCAAACATTGTCCGTTTTCCCCCCTGGGCCTTTATGTATGTATGTATGTATGTATGTATTTCATTGATCCCTGGAGGGACCCAAGGCAGCTCATATCTCTTCCCACCAGCAAAAGCCACTTGCCTGGCAGATTTGCTCAGTGGTTGCTCCATGCCTTTAGAAGTCCTTCTCCAGGGAGAAACATATAGTCTCATCCCTCCTGGCCTCTGAGAAGACAGAACAGTAAAAACACATTTATCCTGGTCTGCTTTTGGGTGTTGTTGTTGTTGTTGTTGTTGTGTGCCTTCAAGTCATTTCCGACTTGTGGCAATCCTAAAGCAAACCTATGGCCGTACTTAAAAACCTTTAACCAGGGCTACTGCTGTGTGCAACTACAACTGCATTTCCACTTATGTTACCATTTGGTCAGCTACCCTGTGGTGGTAATACAACACAAATGGCAGCAGTTTTAAAGTAGTAAACATGCACACAACGTATTAATGGCTGGAGCAGCAGTCATTTAACTGCCATGACCAGAAAGCGTGGCTGCTGTCTTCTACAACGTGAGATGACAAGAGAGAAGTTTTATGACATCTCATCCAAAAAAAATCAATGTTGTGGGCAATTCATTTACTTTGCAGTACTTAAGATAAACAGGCCCCTGAGAAGGCCACCACATTCTGCATCAACCTTTCTCTCCCTTGCAGGTCCCCACAGTGGCAAGGAAAGCCTCCTCCCGTACCTTAAGAAGCAGCGCACCTGATCTGCAGCCTCTTTTGCGGAGAGGAACTGCCAATGCCACAGTGGCACAGGCACAAAGGGATGAGGGCTACTCCCAGGACAGGCCTGCTCTTTCCTTTTCTACCCCTCTCTCACATTCCCCCACATGCAGCCTGCCTTTCCCAGATCTGCTGAACGCCAAGTGGTCCATCTGTTGACCTTTCCTAGCAGCAAACCCAAACCAAAACTTCAAAACTGAATAAGCTCAGAGGCCGAGGAACCAGTGGCCAGCAAACAGCGGAGAAGCCTGGCTGAAGCTCCACAAATGGAGGCCCTGAGCTGGAGAACCTTGCAAGTGGGACAACAATTGGACCCCTCAAGCCGGCCTCAGGACTCTCCCAAAAGCTCCAGCAGACAGGGAGCTGGTGGCACACTCATCCCAGCAGTCCATCCAGAAGAGAGGCGCAGGACTGCTAGGCCCCAGACCCACAGCAGTGGGCAAAGTGTGGCCCTGCACTGTGTGGTAAGAATTAAGGCCGTCTACCTGTAACAACAGTACAGTGGGCTTTGGGCTATTTTTTAAAAAAATTGATCAAACCATGGAGAAGCATTTCTTAGTTATATCCCATCTAAATTACTACTGTATACACTACACAGAGATGGCTAGTGAAAGCTGCATTGATCCAAATTGTGGCCATCTCCAGGCATTAAGAGTGACCACATATCCAAAGCACGTATTCACCTAACTGCAATAACTGCCCTGTCCTCCCGCTTGCTTCCCAGTATAATTCAAACTGCTGGTGGTGACCTGTTGCTGTTATGGTTGTTGTGTGCCTTCAAGTTGTTTCCAACTTATGACAACGCTAAGGCGACCCTATCATGCAGGTTTCTTGGCAGAATTTGTTCAGAGAGGGTTTGCCTTTGCCTTCCTCTGAGGCTGAGAGAGTGTGACTTGCCCAGGGTCACCTAGTGGGTTTCCCTGGCAAAGCAGGAACTCAAACCCCAGTCTCTCAGAGTCAGAGTCCAATGTTCAAGGCACTGCACCATGCTGGATCTAAATGGTGACTTTAGCAAGGCCCCAATGGCTGAGGAAAGACATATTTGAAGGACAGCTTGGTCCCACAGAGGCCATCTTGTGTTAAACTCTTCAGCGGAAGCTCTTGTTGTCACCTCCATCCACAGACAGAGATAGCATCCTTTCAAGGTTTTGTGTGACTGTTTCTTTCTCCACCTTCAAAGTTCTAGGCAAAACAAGGATTTATACCTATTTTAATGACCTATTTTAATCAGGGGTGAGCCACTCTGGTGGACCTGGGAGCCAACTTTCTGCCATGGACCACAAAAAATGAGGGAACATTAGAAGCGGCTGGAAGTCTACTTCTGACTTTGAAAAATTGATTATTGAATGATGCATGGCCTTCCTTGCTGTTGGAGGCTTCCAGGATCATCAGTCCATCCTTTATGCCAAAAAAGGGGAAGCAACTGGGGAAATCCTTGACCCACCTCTACCTTAATGACAAAATGACAGTGACTGCAGCACAAACGTCAAGGCTGCCTCTGAGGATGTGCCTCCTAAGACCATGTCAACAGCCAAGTATGAAAACTTCTTGTTCAACAAAAGCAAACTCTTCCTCTTGCAGCTGTGCTATCACCAGCAGGAATTTTTTTCTCATTTAAGTAACCAACCAGGTTTTTCATCCAGCAAATACCTCGGGCAATTGGCAATTACAAAGCGCTGCTCAAAAAAGTAGCTGTTAGTCCTAGCACCTATCAGGTTCAAGCCTGTTGTAAGCTGCCTTGGGTCCTGCATTGGTAGAAAGGTGGAATAATCAATTAATTATATACAGCAGGCCCTTGGTATTTGCTGGGGATTGGCTCCAGGATTCCCCCCCCCCCCCCGACAGCAAAATCTTTGCTCAAGTCCTGTTATGTACGATGGCATAGTAAAATGGTGTCCCTCATATAAAATTGCAAAAATTAAGGTTTGCTTTTGGGAATATATATATTTTAAAAAATATTTTCAAGCTGCTGATGCTTGATCTGTGGATCCAGAGGGCTGATCATCCCACATGAGGAAACATGGGATGGACAGAAGATGCCAAGAGACACACACCACACAACTCAGTGCCGCCACCCAGAAGAAATGTCTGCTTTCTATCCTGCAGCCGCTAAGGAGCTGCTGAACTGGGGCTACTGGGTGAAGGGAGGCACCTATTGTCACTCAAAATGCTAAGAGTCATAGCATCATAGAGTTGGAAGAGACCACAAGGGCCATCCATGCCATGCAGGAACTCTCAGCCAAAGCATCCCCATTCACAGATGGCCATCCAGCCTCTATTGATAGACCTCCAAAGAAAGTGACTCCACCAAAATCTCCAAGGGAGTGTGTTCCACTGTCCAATAGCCCTTACTGTCAGGAGGTTCCTCCTCATGTTTAGGTGGAATCTCTTTTCCTGTAGCTTGCATCCATTGCTCCACTGTGTCCTGTTCTGTGAAGCAGCAGAAAACAAGCTTGCTCCATCTTCAATATGGCATCCCTTCAAAGATTTAAATAGGGCTATCATATCACCTCTTAACCTTCTCTTCTCCAGGCTAAACATTCCCAGCTCCCTAAGTTGTTCCTCATAGAGCTTTATGGTTCCCAGACCCTTCACCATTTTAGTCACCCTCCTCTGGACACGCTCCAGTTTCTCAATATCTTTTTTGAATTGTGGTGCCTAGAACTGGACAGAGGATTATTCCAGGTGAGGCCTGACCAAAGCAGAATAGAATGGCACTATTGATCCCTTGCTCTAGACACTATACTTCTATTGATGCAGCCTAAAATTGCATTGGCCTTGTTAGCTGCTGTATCGCACTGTTGACTCATGTTCAACTTGTGGTCTACTTGGACTCCCAGTCTAGTGTTTACCACAAAGTGAGGTTGCACAGCCCTCCAGAGGATGCCATTCTTCAAACCACCAGTCCCAAATAGGGTGGCTACTGCCCTTGGGAACGGGGGGCTGCTCTCCACTATCCTATGGAGGACCACAAGCTCTCCACCCTAGTTCTACCAGCTTGTCCACCAGGCCAAAGGGACTGAGAAGCCCACAGAATCCTAGAGTTGGAGGGACCACAAGGAACATCCAGTCCAACCCCATTCTGCCACAATCAAAGCATCCCTGACAGATTGCCATCCAGCCTCTGTTTAAAGACCTCCAAAGAAGGAGACTCAAAGGCAGGATATAACAGCCCTTACTGTCAGGAAGTTCCTCCTAATGTTGAAGTGGAATCTCTTTTCCTATAGCTTGCATCCAGGTCCTATAATAATATTTATTTCTATTCCGTTTAATCTCAGGGAATCCAAGCGGATTACAACAGCAGCAGACCAGGAACAATGGATGCAACCCACAGGAAAAGAGATTCCACCATGAGGGAGGAGGCTCTTCCGCCAGTTCTTTTGGTCCTCAGGGGACCCCAAAAAGAAACCTGGCTCCCTACTACTTCCCAGGAGAACAGTGATCCACTTGGCACTAGGACCCAGCGCAAGCCAGACGGTGTGCACCTGCGCACTGTCAAACTGCACCATTTCACAATCCCAGCAGCATTTAAAAAAGCCCCAGAGTGGAAGAAGGAAAGCTGTGGCAGCTGCAAGGACAGAAGGGGGCTGTTTTGCAAAGACATTTCAGGAAACCAATCGCCTTCTCTCTCTCTCTCTCCACAGCTAAAACTGGATCGACTGAAATTGCAAATCAATATATCGTGCTTCTTTGAAGGGGTAACCATAGCAACACAGAGAGGAGCAGAAGATGCTGCTGTCTGGGAACAGGAGGAGGTTAGTCTATTTCAATTCAGGGTCATTTCCATCCAAATAAGTCACTCATCTCCCCCCCCCCCCCTTACTGTACAACTAAGTCACCTTCCCATGTCTATCCATCTTCTGCTTCTGTACAGAGCAGCCCACCTTCACTACATACTGCGGTGTAGAGGTCAGAAGCTGCTCTGCTGCTGTAGTGTTTTGTGGAGCTTTCTTCAGAGAATGATAGCCTGGAAAAGGATGGAGATATATATCCTGTATGATCCTGGGAAGGAAGGAGTAATTTCCCAAGGTCACACAGGATATATATCTCCCTCCTTTTCCAGGCTATCATTCTCTGAAGATGCCAGATGCCACAGATGCTGGTGAAACATCAGAAAGGAACTCTTCCAGAACATGGCCACAGAGCCCGAAAGCTCCACAAAAAACTATGGATGCCAGCCATGAAAGCCTTTGACTCCACATTGCTCTGCTGCTGCCCCAAAAGTCAAAGGTCTGTCATTCCCTGCCTCACATCTTGCTCTTCGTTCTTGTCTTCCCATCAGTTACTGGCATTCTCTTGTTCTTTACCACCTGCTACTGCAGCTCTCTCATTCGTCAGGATAATAGGTGTGCATTAAAGTCATGGTGGAGAGTGGTGGAGTCTCTTTTCTTTGGAGGTCTTTAAGCAGAGGCTGGATGGCCATCTGCCCCAGGGATGGCTTTGATTGTGAGTTCCTGCATGGCAGCAGAAGGGGGTTGGATTGAATCAGGGCCCTTCTTGAGGTCTCTTCCAACTCTAGGATTCTATGACTGTGTGTCACATCGTTGATTAGATAGGAGTATTATTGGAATCGCTGCCATAATTTTCATTTGTAACCTATGGGACCAACCCATTGTGCGTCACAAGCTTCCAGGCTGATTTGAAACGCAACACATACACAGTTCAGGCATTTTTTTTCAACCCTCATCCAGGCAGAAGGAAACATTAGAGTCTCCAAGAGTCACATTTTGTGGCTAACAGACTGTACATACAGCCTCGAAGGAGCAACCTCCAGCCACCCCTTTCCTAGCTGGATTGGGGCCACAGCAACCTCACACCGTGGCCCCAATGCGGCCTTTCCCAGGTGCAAAAAGGAGCAGCAAAAACAGCTCCTTTTTGCACCTTGGAAAGGGTATGATAGCTGTGGCAGCGCAGCTCTATTGCACTCCTTCAGAGCTGCATCATACGGACAGAGCACCGGAGGAGCGCAGTGACACCACTTGCCATGTGGAGCAGTGCACAGCATCACGGCACCCTGGCGGTGGGGTCAGGGCATGCGTCGTGAGGATCCTATGCCCCAATTCCACCCCCTTGCCAGCCCAAAATACCAGTTGGTAGGGGCTGAGTTCACACAAAACTGGACCTACACAAGAGGTTTATAACATTGCTGCCTGCAGAGTTGCAAGCCACTTCCATGGGCTTCAGACATGTGCCACATGCAACGCTTCTTCTTGTGTACAAAGAAAAAATAGCTGGGACAAAAATTGTCCTGTGCTGCTTACAGGGCTTTGACTGTTTGTTTCATCTGTTCAAAGCAAACATTCCACCTCATGTGAACATTTGTGTTCTGCTTCTGGGTATTTCTGCACCCCAAAGCATTCCTGCAGATATAGGGCATTTTAATATCTCCCAATACAATGGAGTAAAAAAAACAAAAAAAAAAAAAACAAAACAAAAAATCTTTGATTAAAGCACTTGGTGGAAGTTTGTTTTTGTCTGATCTGCTTGGATGAAAGGTAATAACTTATTTATTTATTTCAATTTTTATGTAGAATAACCCACTAAGGATGCAGCAGCAGTAAGACCCAAAGTAGAATCATACAGTTGGAAGAGACCCTGGCATGCAGGAACTCTTAACCAAAGCATCCCCAACATATGCTAGCCATCCAGCCTCCGATGAACGACCTCCACTGTGTCTTGTTCTCTGGAGAAGCAGACCCAGAACAATGGGGGCAAGCTACAGGAAAAGAGATTCTACTATGAGGGAGGAGGCTGTTCTGTCAGTTCTTTTGGCTCTCCAGGGACCCAAAAACAGACACATCCTCAGCTGCTTCTTGGGGTTTTTTATGGTTTCCAGACCCTTCACCATTTTGGTTGCTCTCTTCTGGACGAGAGAAATGAACACAGCAGGGGTTCTAGCGTAGAGGAAAGCATCCCAGCCCCTTTGCCAATGGGGACTCCACAGTTGCAGAGCTGGATCCCCAAAGCAATGGATTCTACCCAGACCATCCCAGAGCCAACCATCCTGATTGCCAAGTGGGTGAGAATCCGAATTGTAGAGTTGGAAAAGACCCCAAGGGCGATCCACTCCAACTCTATTCTGTTATGCAGGAACTCTCAGTCAAAGCATCCCTGACAGATGACCATCCAGCCTCTGTTTAAAGAACTCCAAAGAAGGAGACTACACTCCGAGGAAATTTGTTCCACTGTCAAACAGCCCTTACTGTCAGGAAGTTCTTCCAAATGTTGAGGCAGAATCTCTTTTCCTGCAGCTTGCTCCATCCTCAATATGACACCCTTTCAAATAATGATTATTACTGTCAGGAAGTTCTTCCTAATGTTAAGGTGGAATCTCTTTCCTGTAGCTTGACTCCATTGTTCCATGTCCTTTTCTCCATCCTCAATGTGACAACCCTTCAATTATTTAAACTATCATGCCACCTCCTAACCTTCTCTTCTCCAGGCTAAACATCCCCAGCTCCCTACGTCTCTCCTCATAAAGGATGGTTTCCAGAGTACTACGAAGTTATTTTCATTGCCCTCTTTTCTGGGGTAAAGAAAAAGGTCACAAGTATTAGAGAACATCATGGAGGGACCCAAACCCTTGACGCCAAACCACAGAAAAGCCAGGTCTGCCAACTCACTGATTATGCCTCTCCTTGGTTTTTCCCCCACAGCGGTGCCAGGACCAGCGGGAGGCGGGCAGCTGCATCTCCTGCCAGCCAAGACACAACCCTGCACAGCTGCCAGCGGGACCAAAGAAGCACTGCCTCTCCAGCTGAGCTCTTCTCCGCCAAGGCCTGGCCTCACCCATCCGGCCAAAGCACAGAACTGCCCAGTCACAACAACCACAACACCCTGCTATAGCCTGCCACAAGAGAAGCAGCCTGAAAAATCAGTTCAGTTTGTCTGAATGGCATAAAGAATCACCCAGGTCTCCACAGACGGAGGGCACTCAGCCTGCAACGCACAACCGCTGTGATAGCCAGGGATGCATCAGTCGGACATGAGGCAAAGGAAGAATATTGAGGCACCTGGAACTGTTCTGTCTCCGTGAGCTGTACAACATGCCTGGCTTCTCTGAGGGAAATAATAATCAGATGGCCACAGCCTTCTCTTACTCTATATGCGTTGGTTGTACAATTGCGGATTTACATGATCAATGGATGTCCGCCAGCCACCGCTAAGGGCTCCCCAGGAAAGGACTCACCTGCACAGTCCTTGCTTGTCCTGACGCCCAAAACCAGGAGGGTCCTAGAATCATAGAGTTGGAAGAGACCACAAGGGCCACCCAATTCAACCCCCTGCCATGCAGGAACTCTCAATCAAAGCATCCCTGACAGATGGCCCTTATCCAGCCTCTGCTTAAAGACCTCCAAGGAAGTAGACTCCACTACACTCCGAGGAAAGAGTGTTCCACTGTTGAACAGTCCTTACTGTCAGGAAGTTCCTCCTAATGTTGAGGTGAAATCTCTTTTCCTGCAGCTTGCATCCATTGTTCCGCGTCCTAGCAGAAAACAAACTTGCTCCCTCCTCAATATGACATCCCTTCCAATATTTAAAGAGGGCTATCATATCACCTCTTAAAAAGGGTCCGGCTCTTTTGCCTGCAACCCCCCTCCCCAGCTCTCCAGGAAAGTGGGACTCTGCACCAGTTTGGTAGCTATGGATTCCTTTGTGTTTTTTGTTCCCATTCTTTAACTGGACTCCTTCAGAACGCTCAACAACCTCAGACAAAAGGAGGAGAGAAATACTGGCCTTAAATGACACGGGGCACTTTGTAGGAACTTTTCATGTACCGTTCGTGCTCCAGCAATCTTATGCATGAGTCCTTTTACGCACCTGAGTTCTCTGTTGAAACGGTACCTTTGTATCCTCCTCACACTGTTGTTGTTGCTGCGTGCCTTCAACTTATGTCGACACTACGGCAAATCTATTTTATTTATTATTTATCTCATTTTAATGCCACTTTTCTCCCAGAAAGGAACCCAAAGTGGCTCACAAGATAAAACATTTTAAATCTGTGAAGTCAAAGGCTTTCATGTATATTTTATCTTGTATTTTTTAACTGATGTAACCCGCTCCGATTGAATACAGAGGAGCGGGCTATAAATAAAATATTATTATTATTATTATTTCACAGCCGGAATCCATAGTTTTTGTGGGGTTTTTGTGGCCACGTTAGGAAAGAGCTAATTCATGATGTTTTACCAGCATCTGTGATATTTTATATTGTTATTAAGGTATTTTGTGATTGTAACCCGCCTCGATCCTCTGGGAGAGGCAGGCTATAAATAAAAATTATTATTATTATTATTATTATTATGTATATATCTGAAGATGCCATCCACAGAAGCCGGCGAAACATCAGGAATAAACCCTTCCAGAACAACAACCATAACAACATCTTTATCGAACGACACCGTATACCAATTTCGTATTATATTGTATTATATTTGTATTATATTTTGTATTATATTCTATTTTCTAAAAACCTTTGCCACTTGGCGGGTCCATTTCCTATTTTACATACAGCGCCGTGTCAACTTTTTAGGCCTTTATAAACAACAACATTGATAATTATTATAAATAAGTGAATAAAAGAAGTGGGGAAGGAGCCCTCAGATCTCTTTCTTGAACATTGCCTGCTTTAAATTGATTTTAATTTGTACTTTGAAGGGCTAAGGGGACGTCTAATTTTTAAAAAAATAATTATTTATTATGTGTTTGTATTTATTATGTGTTCTACTGTAACCCGCCTTGATCCCCTTGGAAAGGCGGGGTATAAATAAAATATATTATTATTATTATTATTATTATTATTATTATTAAATTTGGGCCCTCAGGCTTTTGGGGTCCTTCTTCTTCGGTCCCCTCTGACGCCACCCCTGCGAGGTAGGCCAAGCGACGCCCGGAGGGCGTCGCTTGGCCTACCTCGCAGGGGTGGCGTCAGAGGGGACCGAAGAAGGACCCCAAAAGCCTGAGGGGCCTCAAGGTCTCTCACTCACCGCCTCGGAGCCTCCAACCGCCTTCCTTCCTTCCGGGGCCCTGTCAATCAATCAAGGCCGCTTCCGACTCAGGCACCGCCGAGGACAGCCCTCACAGAAAAAGGCCCCCTTCCTTCGCGCAGGCGCAGTAAGTCCGACGAAGCCCAACCGCGCCTTGAGAAGTGAGGGCAAAAGAAAGGGCAGGCGTCGCTTTACGTCAGGCGGAAGCCGCTCCTCCCTCCCCGACTCGCTGGTCCTCCTAACTGACTTCCGGTCGAGGCCTAGTTTGCGGTGAGGAGGAGACGAAGCCTCGCGTCCGGCGGCCCCAGAGTCGGGACTGAAGCGGGTGAGCCGGGATTGGCTGGTTCTTCCTAATGTTGAGGTGGAATCTCTTTTCCTGCAGCTTGCATCCATTGTTCCGGGTCCTGTTCTCTGGAGCAGCAGGAAAAAAGCTTGCTCCCTCCTCAATATGACATCCCTTCAAGTATTTAAACATATCACCTCTTAACCTTCTCTTCTCCAGGCTAAACATCCCCAGTATATCCCTAAGACACAGAGATATAGAACTCAGACCCCAAAAATGGGCCCTGATCCAGCCCCGCCCCCTTCTTCTGCCATGCAGGAACTCTCCATCAAAGCACCCCCATTGACAGATATGGGCCACCCAGCCTCTGATTAAAGGCCTCCAAAGAAGGAGGCTCCACCATCTTCTTAGAATAGAATAGAATCACAGAGTTGGAAGAGACCCCCCCCCCAAAAGGGCCCTGATCCAGCCCAACCCTCTTCTGCCATGCAGGAACTCCCAATCAAAGCTTTCAAATATTTGAAACACATTGTCACATTGAGGAGGGAGCAAGCTTGTTTTCTGCTGCTCAAGAGACTAGGATGCGGAATAATGGATGCAAATTACAGGAAAAGAGATTCCACTTCAACATTAGGAGGAACTTCCTGACAGTAAGAGCTGTTTGACAGTGGAACACACTCTTTCCTCGGAGCGTAGTGGAGTCTCCTTCCTTGGAGGTCTTTAAGCAGAGGCTGGATGGCCATCTGTCAGGGATGCTTTGACTGGGAGTTCCTGCATGGCAGGGGGTTGGACTGGATGGCCCTTGGGGTCTCTTCCAACTCTATGATTCTATGAAAGCATCCCTGACAGATGGCCATCCAGCCTCTGCTTAAAAACCTCTAAGGAAGGAGACTCCACCACAGCCTCCAATCATAGAATCACAGAGTTGGAAGAGACCCCAAAAAGGGCCATCCAGTCCAACCCCTTCTGCCGTGCAGGAACTCTCCATCAAAGCATCCCCATTGACAGATGGCCATCCAGCCTCTGCTTAAGAGACTCCACCACAATCTCTGAGGAAGGAGTGTGTTCCACCATCGAACAGCCCTTAGTGTCAGGAGGTTCTTCCTAATTCCCCCAAGAGTGCAGAAGAGCTGAGGTCTCTAGATGGAATCATGGAGATGGCCCCCTTCTGCCCTGCAGGAACTCCCAGTCAAAGCCCTCCCTGTGAGCGATGGCCACCCGGCCTCTGTTCAGAGCCAGCCTCCAAGGAAGGGGACTCCACTCCCTCCGAGCCGTAACTCCCAGAAGACTGCAAGGTGGCTGAGGCGCCTAGGTTGAATCCCAGGATCCTAGAGTTGGAAGAGACCCCCAAAGGCCATACAGTCAGAGCCCCCCCCCAACATCCCCTTCTTTCTCCTCCTCCCCTTTGTGCCTCCAAGGAAGAGGGGTCTCCTTTCAGCCAGTGGCTCCTGTTCTGGCCAGAGGAGGCCTATCGGTCACTAAAGGGACTCCCACAGCCGGACTGGGAGGACTGGCCAGGAACGGGGCTCTTGGAGGGTGTCTCCTTGCGTGGCAGAAGGGGCTTGGGACAGATGGGGTCCCTTCCAACTCTAGGATTCTGTGATGGGAACCTTTGCCCATCCAAGAGATTGCAGAGGTTATACAAACAAAGTTTTCTTTGGGTTCAGCTGCCCAGAAGTTACACAAGAGTTCTTCTCCTGGCACAACAAAAGCAGTACACAGGGCAGTTAAGTCAAATGTAAACGCAACAGAATCTGGGTGTTGGCATCCCACCAGAGTGCCATCAGTCATGGCTTGTATTTGCTTAGCGTTGGCGTGGCAGATTCCGAAGTCTAATTACAGTTACTGTATATATGGTGCTGATTCCTTTCTTCTCAAGGCAGCTGTCGCCTGTTTGGTTCCTTTCAGGCGTTTTGGGCAACGGTTCCCATCCAGTGGTCCAGCTTTGTGGGAGTCATAGTCCCGGCTTGTGGCACCAAGTGGAGGAAGGCTGCCTCGGGGTGCTTGTTTTTATACAACTCAGCAGCAGGAGGAAAGAATCGGCATTAGACACACCAGCTTTCGTTCAACTTGAATGCTTTTGTGCAATGACCTGCCTCTCTGGAAACAAACCTCCCTCCCTTCATAGCACTTTCTCTCATACGTTTTGTTTCTCTTTGCTGCAGCAGCAAGCAATATCATGCCTAGGAAGAGAAGCCTCCAGTCGCTCCAGAAGCTCTGCCTGGAGAACATCGCTGCGAACATGCAGCGCGTTTGGGTCAAGGATTACACTGACAAGTACCTGGACGAATACCAGTTCTGCTACATCCAGGGACCCTTCAGCGAACTGGGTGAGAGGCACGCAGCCGCTGGGAGGGGACTGGAGGCTGGCAGAAAAGTGCGCTGCTGGGGTGTGTGCTGGGCATCTGGCACGCAAAGCTCCAAAGGCCATTCGGGCAAAGGGCAAAGCAAGCAGGGGGTGGTAGAAAAGAAAGGCACTTGGTTTTTGCCAGGAAACTATTATGATAATAATTATTATTAAGCTTTATTCATAAAGAGCTGTAAATTTACACAGCACTGTACATATAACCACTTAAAATAGATAAAATAAACCTGCCTATGGCACACATTCTATGCAAATAATTAAACATAATACATATTCATACATCTTAAGATTCAAACAATAAAATATAGTAGATGACAAATTAAAATAACACTGGAAATGGGGCAGGAGTTTCTTGTTCAGAAATTTCTGCAGTCTTGACTTTCCAGTGGCCCTGTGAAGAAGATGTAGAGTATCCATAGGCCAATTGTCATTTTTTTAGCCCCCTATAACATACAGTTAGCCCTCTATTTCCATAGATTCTTTAATCCACAGATTCAAGCATCCATATCTTGAATATTTTTTTAATTATAAATTCCAAAAAGCAAACCTTGATTTTGTTATATTTTTTAGTATGGGGCACCATTGTATATCATGGAATTTGAGAATCCATGGATTTTGGTATCCATGAAGGGTCCCAGATTCAAACCTAGCAGATACCAAAGACCCACTGTATCCCCCTTTTCTCTCATGAGTCTTATTGGATGCTGTCCAGCTTTTTGTTCTTAAAACAAGCAGGTGGCCAAAAGCAAGCATGTGTCCAGTGGTCCCAGACATCCATGTGCCTCATATTAGCATATACAGGTGGTCCTGGGAAATGGTGCTTGGCTGCAGAGAAGGAAGGAGCTTAAAGAAAACCCAGCGTATTGTAAAGTATAATATCAAACCAGCATGCCTTTGGCATGGCTTGCAAAAGGGCTGTTGGTTGGTGGCCTAAGCCTGTGTATTGCTTCTTCCTTTCTTGGCATACAGACGTCTTCTAGAATGCTTGCCCAAATGTTAACTTCTCTCCAGCGGCAGAAAAGAGTTATTTTGTGTTCAGATGCTAACTCGATCATGCATTAGGTGGGCAGTTAAAGGGCACCGAGAAGGCTAGAAATAGACTGGGGTATCATGGAATCATATAACTGGAAGAAAGAGGCTGGATGGTCATCTGTCGGGGATGCTTTTATGGAGAGTTGCTGCAGGGCAGAATAGGGTTGGACTGGATGGCCTTGGGGTCTCTTCCAACTCTATGATTCTATGAAACCTCAAGGCCATTCAGCCCAACCCCTGCCATGCAGAAGTACACAATCAATTGTCTTGCCAGGCCCTGAGTTAATGTCTGGATGTTTTCTCTCTTCCCGCCTCATCCCCGCGTTGCCTGACTTCAGCTGGCTCCCTTATTCAAGAGCTGCTGCACCTAATGGGAAAGCGCCTGACCCGTGCCATGCTGCATTTGCTCATTGTGCCCCACCTGACAGAGCTGTTTTTGTACATGTGTCCGAAGCTGGTCAACAAGGCCATTGCCCAGATGGTGACAGCGCGCTGCAAGGTAAGGGGGGGGGGGGTAGTAGAAGTGGCCAAGGGGAGTTGTGGGCAGATCCTGCCTCCTAGCATGAGTGACCTTCGTGTTCCTTCTGCATCTCTGGCCTAGGTGTGCAGTTCTTCTGGCCCTCCTCTTGCTTGCGAGCGCATGGCTTGCTCTTACCTGCCTTTTCCTTGGGGTTTGGTCTGTGGCATGGCAGCAGTGGCTTCTTCCCACTCCTTCCTTCTGTCTCATCTGTTGAGACAGGAAGCACTATGTTGCCCTGTTCCCTTCTTTTTACCTTCCCAGGGGCTATAAAGAAGAGCACATTCTGCTCACTCCCATGGTTCAACATGTGGCCACAGGAAGCAGAAGCCTCACTCAGAAATGCGCACAGCACAAGGACTGATTTATGGGGAGAAACACAGGCAGCTGGGGATCCCTCGGTGGCCAGGGGGCTGCTGTGGAGGAGCAGTTAGCAAGATCAGCCATTTTGATACAAATTTAAACAAACAGCATTAAATTGCTCATGAGCTCTCTTTTCTTCCCTACCCCAACTCTCTCTTCCTTTTTCTCTCTTCTCCAATTTCTGGAGTTAGAATTTGACCTCTCTGCTTCTTGGTGGCTGCAACCGGATTCCCCCAAGTGCACTGGTTGACCTCGTAGAAGCCTTGCCGGGTCTCACAACGCTCGACATTGAGAGGACACAGTGCAACACGCAGGTCCTATCCGCCGTGGCCTCCACCTGCCAGCGGCTTCGTGTGCTGAACATCTCTGAGTGCAAGAAGCTCTCTCCAGCCTCCCTCTTCCATCTGGCCTACGATCCCACGGCCGGCACTTTCTGCTGCCAGGCATTGAAGACCCTGGAGGTGGACGGAATGGAGAGCAGCACCCCATACGGGGACGACCTGCCCTGGGCCCTGGTCTATCTGCTGCTGGCCTTGCCTAGCCTGGTATTCTTGGAGAATGAGCTCACCACGGATGCTGTGTCCCTGATCCATGACCTGCATTTTGGTGGTGTCCAGGTACCCCCTGGGTTTCCCTCCCTGAAGGATCTGGTGCTGCGCTGGGCGGCTGCCAACCCAGCTGAGGTAGGCAGAAAGCCAACACTACCTCTGAAGCAACTCATGGAAGTGGATGAGTCCACCTTGGGCGTCATCCGGGCCGTGTGCCCCAAACTGGCAAAGGTGACGGTGGTTCTGGAGGAGAGACCCGGCCTGTCCCGGCATTTCCTGCCCTGGGCCTCTCTCACCAGCCTGACCCTGGAGTGCTCAGGGCTCCAGCAGCTGGAGGAGGTCCTCCCTGTCACAAGGCGCCTGGGGGCCCAGCTAGAATCCCTCTCGCTGGACGGCTTCTCCTATGAAGACGAGATGTCCTACCACATCCTCCTGGGCCACTGCCCCAATCTCCGGAAGTTCCATGCTTCCCTCTTTCACTATTGGAAAGGTGAGCAGGGCGCGGAGGCCTCAGACAAAGATGGCGGTCGCCCCTTGGCCCCTCACGCATTCCCCCAGCTTGATTACTTCAGCCTGTTCTTCTCAGAGCTGCAAGAGCTCTCCCCTCAGGCGCAGGTGTTGAAGGCCAGCCTGATCTCTCTCCTCAAACGTTCCCCTCTCCTGGAGACCATAACGCTGCACGGCCTGCCCTTCTCACTGGATGAGGTGTTTGCAGAAGTGCTGGGGCCCTCTGGCACTGCCACCGCCATGCCCCACCTCAGTGCTCTCAATCACCTTATGCTGACCCAGTGCAAAGTCTCTAGCAGCACCATCCACCGGATCCTGTCCCTAGACAACCCGCTTAGCCACCTTGATTTGCACAGCTGCCCGGACATCCATCGGAAGGACTATGATGCGCTGCTCCGGAGGGTCAGCAAGGAAGGCCTTGAGGTGGGCATCAAGTGGAAGTGAAGTGACCCTACCCCACCCCCCATAGACCCAGAGGGCTCTCACCAAGGCACAGAGTAATAAAATTAGGACTACGCAGCCCAAGTGTAACCTCTGAAAGAGACAAGTGGCCTGTCTCAAGCGTTCTCCACCACCTTCACTCGCTCCTTTTAGGTGCCCAGGACACACAATGTCCTTGGTTGCACCTTAAGGCATAATTGGAGTGGGGGAGTACATTCCCAAGAACGAGTGTGTCCATGTCAAGGCAAAACCCCACGCTGTGTCCTGGAGCCATGAGGGCGTTTCACTGGTTTTCTTGTACAGGATTGTATTACAGAGTCTGGGATCTATTGTAATTTGGGGCCAGGTAAAATGAGGTCAGGTTTAAGAGCAGGGAAGGCGTTGGCTATGTGCGGACCCAGTGTCCTGGTGGTTAGTAGGCCTAATGGGTACAGTGAGCAGGGAGTTGAACAAGTATATCAAAGGGGAGAGCTGTTGAAATTTACTGTACAACAAATAGGAAACTGCAGTGATGAGTTTATATGAAAACAACTTTTTGTCATCTTGCTTTTTTTTATATTTTCTCTAATAAAATTTATTTGGTGCAACCTTGCCTCTTTATTTGGCCTGGCTGTCAACAGCTTTGCACAGAGAACTCAGACGAAATAGTTTAAGACAAATTTATTTGTCAGATTTATGTCATACATTTTCCCAGCCCACAAACTGTGCTGCCATGGCAAATGGCTGCCAAGGATAAATCTGTCAGTGAATGAAGGCGGGTGAACCCATCAGATTTAGCCTTTCTGCTCAAGATTCACATCCTGCCCTTATTTTGTAAAGAGAATTAAAATAAGTCATAATGCTTGACAGCACAGCAAACCACAAAAATTTAGGGGAGGGATGGGCAGATAAAATATTTTCAGTCAAGGGAATGTACATTTGACGATCTCTAACCCAGAGGAAGGGAGGCAGCATTTGTCTAGTGGTTTTGAGTGTTGGATTAAGACTAGCAGACCCTGATTCGAATCGGCTCAGACCCCCTGGATGACCTTGGGTTAGTCCCCTTTTCTCAAGAGGAGGATAGTTAGTGGCCATCTCCTTGGAAGAAACCTGGCCACAACAACCCTTGGAGGGGGTTGCCATATTGGAGCCGGTGTTGGGTAGCGAATGGAGCGCTGACCTAGGATTTCAAGGTTCGAACCTGATGCTAAGCCCCAGGATTCTACTTGGGAAATGCATGCTCTCTCAGCTTCCAAGGAAGCGCAAATCTACTCTAAAGAAATCTGCCAAGAAAACCCCATGATGGGTTTGCCTTAGGGTTGCTGTCAGTCAGAAACGCCATGAAGATGCCCAGCAAACCAACCCACCCAGCAGGACCACAAGGGCCCGGAAGATGCCTCTCCTCTTCTTCCGGGGCCTCAGAGCAGCCAGACTGGCTTTCCAGGGTGTTGGGATGTTGGGGGGACGATTATTTATCCCCCACCTGCTGCCCCCTTCCTCCTACCAGGCCAGTGAGCTTCTCTGAGGCCTCCCAGAGCTTGCGCCCTACGGCCGGGTCCTCTGCCAGGCCCAGGGGCAAGGCCAGGCTGCAGTCACTGTCAAAGTACTTGCCAGAAATGCCCTCCACTTCCTTGGAGACGGCACAGTAGAGGGTGCTGGTGGCTCCTCCTTTGGGCCCCTGGGGAAGAACGGAAGAAAAGAAAAAGTCAGGGCCAGACCAAGTGGGGGCTTTCCATGGGACCCTTCCTAAAAGGAACATGGCACAGAGGGGAACTGGGACTAAGAAGAGACCGCCCTGCCCATGCCTCTTCCTCAGCCCTTCTTGCTGCTTCTGAGCATGCAAAGAGCACCCATTTAAGCAAAGGGATACTTCACTGTCCTCAGGTGGGGGGGTCTTCCATTTGCAGCAGCCCCCCTGCTCACCTGGTTTCTCTTTGACCCAAGCAGCCACAGGTTAATGTGGGGCAAGCTCAGCTCTCACCACTAGGCACCTTCCTGCAGGAGGACTCTCTGGCAGGCAAAGACTACAGATAAATCAATCTGCTTGCCTGGTTTAAAATATTTAATATCTTTTTGGCCTGTGCAAATTGTAAAGACTTAGGGAGCTGGGTCTGTTTAGTCTGGAGAAGAGGCAGATAAGGGGTGACGTGATAGTCTTGTTTAAATACTTGAAGAGATGCCATATTGAGGATGGAGGAAGCTTGTTTTCTGCTGCTCCGGAGAATAGGACACAATGGAGCAATGGATGCAACCTCAACATTAGGAGGAACTTCTTGAGGGCAGGAGCTGTTCGAAAGTGGAACACACACCCCCCCTCACTGGAGTGTAATGGAGTCTCCTTCTTTGGAGGGCTTTAAGCAGAGGCTGGATGGGGATGCGTTGATTGAGAGTTCCTGCATGGCAGAAGCAGGTTGGACTGGATGTCCCTTCTTGGGGTGTCTCCCAATTTCAAGGATTCTATTATTCTATGATTCTGTTTAATATTTTTTTAGCCTGTGCAAATTGTCTCTGTTTTATATTGTTTCAAACTGATGTGCAGGCTGGTTTTATTGCATACCATCCAGAGCTACACACCTAAAGACATGAAATGGATGTGAGAAAGGCGGGCCAGAAATCCAGAGCTCAAACTGGATCCAGGGATTCCCAGTTTGCTTGTCTTGTATTGCTGACCTAGAGGAGCCCCCCACACATCCAAAGGCCTCACTTTGGCCCCAAGTGCCCCCATTGCTGGAGGGGTCAGTGGGCCTCACAGGGGCTTCCCAAAAGGGCATCTGCCTGGGCACAGAGTGGCCACAACATTTGCCCAGTGAAGCAGGGTCAGCTCCCCAGATGCTCTTCTGCCACGTCCAGTTAATGGCCAAGTATCTGTTTGAACCAAGAGGTCTTTGCCTGCCAGTGGGGGGGGGGGGGGAGCAAAGCAAAGAGGGGTCACAGACTCCTACATGGGAAGGGAACCCCAAGGGCCATCCAGTTCAGCCTGCTTTGGCAATGCAAGAAGACACCATCAAAGTCTCCCTTGTGACCGATGGCCATCCAGCTCCATTTAAAAACGGCCTCCAAAGAAGGAGACTCCATCATTCTCCAAGGCAGCAGCATTTTCCACTCAAACAGACAGCTCTTGCTATCAGGAAGTTCTTCCTAATGATGAGTTGGAATCTCCTTTCCTATAGTTTAAATCCATTGTTTTGGGTCCTATTCTCTGGAACAGCCGAAAACAAGCTTGCTCCATCCTCCCAGGACTGTGCCATCCTCCCCAGGATGCCTCCTTTTAACTTTGTATTAAGAAGCCATGCCCTCCCTCCAGTCCATCTGCCTTGGTCCAGGCCCCAGAGGGAGAGAAGAACCACCGGACCTCATTCCCTTCCCATCACCTTCCCCTCTTCCTTTTGTGTTGTCTCTTTTAGACTGTAAGCCTGAGGGCAGGGATCCGTCTAATTTAAGATTGTATGTACAGCACTGTGTAAATTTACAGCGCTATATAAATAAAGGATAATAATAATAATAATCATCATCATCATCATCATCATCCTCGGTATGACACCCCTTCAAATACTTAAACAGTCATATCACTCTTTAACTGTTTCTTGTCCAGGCTTAACATCCCCAGCTCCCTAAGTCGCTCCTCAGAGGGCTAGCCTTCCCTGGGAGGGTGCAGCCACCACCAAGAAGGCCTTGCCATGTTCCCCAGTGACATTGCCACAGAAAAGGGCACCCTTTGCCCATTTCCCACCCCTTCTCTGCCCTCCCCATCCCGACCCCTTCCTGGTTCATTTGCCCTTTCATTTCCTTCTCTCTGCTCCCCAAACTGCAGTGTCTCCCCAAAACCTGTGAAACCCTCTGCCCCATCTCTGTTGCTCCTTCATGGAGGGTCTTGCTCTGTCCCATCTCACCTGCAGAAAAAGGAAGCCAAAAATGCTGTAAAGTAAGCGGGGCCACCAGCTGTAGTAGCGCATGATCTCCGTCTTGATGACGCCGGGATGGAGAGCATTGACCAACACCCCTGCGAAGGAAGATGGGACAGGATTTGTATTCAGTGCAGGAATGAAGGAATGGGGTGATTCCAGGGAAACAGCTCAAAGGGAAGCAACTCGGGCCTTGCAGAGAAAGGATTGCCAGCTGCATCGTGTTTCATGCACACCTGGTTGCCACATCTGGAAATCAGGAATATTCCCTTGCCCTGGGTGGGAGAATCACACTCCTTCTGGGATCACCAAAGGCGCCCTTTAATGGATAGGGACCGCTCTGCCAGCTGCAGCCATTGAAGAACGCAGCCAGGTGGAGGCGCATGGAACATGGAAGAGCCCTGCTGGCTCTTTCCCATCTCTAGCAAGCTCAAGGCTTTGCTCTTGCCATGCTAAGGTCTTTGGCTACCTGTTTTTGTCCTTAATAATTTAGTGTCATCTGCAAATCAGGCCACATCCCTCTTGTTAGAAAGCACTGGTCCCAATGCCAAAATGGGTTAGAACCCCTCTATGCCTTTATACCTCCATCCCAAGAACTAGCCATTCTCTGCTAACTTCTCTCTGCTCAGTTCCTGACCCATAAGAAGAGTTCCTCTTTGACCCCATAACCACAACAGGTATAACTGAGGAGTCTTTGGTTGTGCAACCTTATCAAAAAAGCCTTTGGGGAGTCTTGGCAAACAGTGCTCTTTGCCACATCACTCTTCACCAAACATTCGCTGACACTTTCAATGAATTCTAAACAGCGTGTGAGAGACAAGACTTGCCAGCGCAGAAAACATATCAATCCTTTTCAGCAAGACTTAAAACATCCCCCCCCCCAATTTACTTCAAATAGATGCTAAGATTGCTGGCCCAGACCTTCCCAGATCCTTTTTTGGACACCCTTTTTTAAAAATTAAAACAACAGCAATTTCAGTTGTCTGGTGCAGAGATCGATCCCCCTTAATACCCTTTGGTCCACCAGAGTCTATGTAAAAACTCCATTTCTGGCTGCAGGGAGAGAGGTGCCCACCTGTCCCCTGCAGCCTCCTGGCCAGCTCAGCGGTGAAGACCACGTTCATGAGCTTGGTGCTGTTGTAAACCTGGCTTCTGTTCTTCAGTCGCTCCTCTCCGGTCAGGAACTTGACGTCCAGTTTGCCCCAGTAATGCATGTATGATGACACATTCACAATGCGAGCAGGAGCTGAGGCCTTCAGGGCATCTGTGCAAAGCGGGAGAGAGTTGCAGGAGGGGCATTTCTGGGGTGGGAGAGAGTTGCGCAAACACGGTTGCAGCAAAGACCCCCCACAAAAAAAAATTCCTCATGGAGGAGGGACATGGCCTGAGCATTTGCTATAACCCTGAAACCCACCCTCCCTGGTTACCCTCACAGGTAGGACTTGGGTTCCCTTTGGGGATCCCGGGTCGAACTGTGATGCCGGGTGGGGAGAAAACGCCATTTGGCCTCACCTAGCAGAAGGTTGGTGAGAAGGAAAGGGCCCAAGAAATTGGTGGCAAAGGTCAGCTCCAGGCCCTCGGCAGTGACCGTCTGCGGCAAACCTGAGAAGGGACAAAGGCACGGAAAAGAGGCAACATGAGGGATATACCTGAAGGCAGTCACCTCATAGAGTACGGGAGCACACTTGGTTTTAACTCATAGACTCATAGAGTTGGAAGAGGCCCCAAGAAGGGCCATCCAGTCCAACCCCTTTCTGCCATGCAGGAACTCTCCATCAAAGCATCCCCACTGACAGATGGCCATCCAGCCTCCGCTTAAAGACCTCCAAAGAAGGAGACTCCACCAAAATCTCCGAGGGAGCATCTTTCACTGGCCAACTGCTCTTACTGTCGGAAAGTTCATAGAATCATAGAATCATAGAATCATAGAATTGGAAGAGACCACAAGGGCCATCCAGTCCAACCCCCTGCCATGCAGGAACTCCAAGTCAAAGCATCCCTGACAGATGGCCATCCAGCCTCTGCTTAAAGACCCCTAAGGAAGGAGACTCCACTACACTCCGAGGGAGTGTGTTCCACTGTCGAACAGCCCTTACTGTCAGGAAGTTCCTCCTAATGTTGAGGTGGAATCTCTTTTCCTGCAGTTTGCATCCATTGTTCCGCGTTCTAGTCTCTGCAGCAGCAGAAAACAAGCTTGCTCCCTCCTCAATATGACATCCCTTCAAATATTTAAACAGGGCTATCATATCACCTCTTAACCTTCTCTTCTCCAGGCTAAACATCCCCAGCTCCCTAAGGCGTTCTTCATAGGGCAAGGTTTCCAGACCCTTCACCATCTTAGTTGCCCTCCTTTGGACATGCTCCAGTTTCTCCACATCTTTTTTGAATTGTGGTGCCCAGAACTGGACACAGTATTCCAGGTGGGGCCTGACCAAAGCAGAATAGAGTGGCACTATAACTTCCCTTGATCTAGAAACTATACTTCTATTGATGCAGCCTAAAATTGCATTGGCTTTTTTAGCTGCCGCATCACACTGTTGACTCATGTTCAGCTTATGGTCTACTTGGACTCCTAGATCCCTTTCACATGTGGTCTCATTCAGCCAGGTGTCCCCCATCCTATATCTGTGCATTTCATTTTTCCGCCCTAAGTGCAAAACCTTACATTTCTCCGCATTGAATTTCATTTTGTTAGCACTGGCCCAGCTTTCTAGTCTATTCAGGTCATTTTGAATTTTGATCCTGTCCTCTGGGGTATTAGATACTCCTCCCAGTTTAGTGTCATCTGCAAATTTGATAAGTATGCCCCCAATTCTGTCATCCAAATCGTTAATAAAGATGTTGAATAGCACTGGGCCCAGGACAGAACGCTGTGGGACCCCACTGGTCACTTCTCTCCAGGATGAAAAGGAGCCATTGTCGAGCACCCTTTGAGTTCGGCCAGTCAACCAATTACAAATCCATGTAACAGTTAACTTGTCTATCCCACATTTTACCAGCTTGTTTGCAAGAATGTCATGGGGAACCTTGTCAAAGGCCTTACTGAAATCGAGGTATACTATATCCACAGCATTCCCTTCATCTACCAAGCTGGTAATTTTATCAAAAAAAGAGATCAGGTTCGTTTGGCATGACTTGTTTCTCTGCCAAACGAACCTGATCTCCTATTGTTCCTCCTATTGTTTAAGTGGAATCTCTTTCCCTATAGTTTGCAACCATCGTTCTGTGTTCAAGTCCCTGGAGCAGCAGAAAACAAGCTTCCTCCCTCCTCAATATGACATCCCTTCAAGTATTTAAACAGGGCGATCATATCACCTCTTAACCTTCTCTTCTCCAGGCTAAACATCCCCAGCAACCTAAGTTGTTCCTCGTAGGGCTTTATGGTTTCCAGACCCTTCACCATTTTACTTGCCCTAACTGATCATTAGGAAGAGCTGCTCAAAAGTGGGACTAAGGATTTCTTTGGAAGCTGATGGACTCTCCTCCATTGAAGCCTTTTAAACAGCGGTTGGATGGCCACCACCTGTTAGGGGTGCTTTAGTGGCATATTCCTGCTTTCCGGGGGTTGGACTATATGGCCCTTGGGATGTCTAGTGATTCCATGATTGTAGGAAGGAGCTGTTTCATCATAGAGTCATCAAGAACCCCATGGAAATGCCAGCCTTGAAGGGGTGCCCAGGGATTCCCTGTTCCATGGTTCCTAAGGAGGGGCAAAAAACTACAGCTAGGTTGCTTCTGCTGCTCCGCTGTGTGGCTGACAGTCTATTGCTGGGGGAAATGAATCCACTCTGGATCCTGCAGTAAATCCAGGTTGGCTGGAACTTCTGCTGCTGCCCAGCTTACTTCCAACAAACAAGCCCTGGCAGGGGTCTGGGGGTCATCTGGCTTCCCTCTGGGACCGATGGTGCTGTCTGGAGCTGGCAGAAAGCAAGGGGCAAAGCTCTGCCATTGGACAGCAATGCTCTGCCTGTCTGTAAAACTTCCATTATGGTTATCAATGTCTGTCAGTCCCTTTTTGCCTACACAAGACCCACCATGTGTGACAAGACCTCCTGGGCTAAAGACTCCAAAGCACACTCCGTGGTGAAACCTTAACTAGGCCAACGATAGGATGCATTGGCTTTCAAAGCCCACAGGCTTCTTCAGCAGCCAAAGGCGGTTTAAATACCCACACAGAGGAAGAAATGGGCTGCTGTTAGAGTCACCACAAGATGCTGCCTTGCTTGCAGCTGGGTTGCAGCTGGGGAGGATCTCGGTGCAGGCAGAAAGGTGAGGCTGCACACCTGTGACTTGGGAGGAGGCTGGGAACGAAAGCAGCAGAGGCCAAGCGCCCATCGTCCTTCTCCATTTGCAGCCCAGAAAGGACTCCCCTTGAGACTGGGGTCTTTTTCTACCTCCAAGAGGCCCTTGGTCCCTTTTTGGGCAGAGTACAGTGAGCCTCATCCTGACACATCTTTAAAAACTCCAGGCATTGCAAGAACCCTCTTGCAATAACCCTGCAAACAAGATGCAGATTTGCGGCTCTTCACTGGTCTTCCTCTGCATCTTTTCTTACCATCTTTGACGAAGAAGCCAGTGAGCATTGAAAGGCAGCAGAATTAACTTTGCACCTTCTGCTTGACCCAATAAGGGCATCACTAGAGGCCTTTACCTGAGGCTCCTGCATTATTGACCAGGATGTCCAGCCGCTTCTCTTCCTCCAGGAACCGCTGGGCAAAGTCCCGCACAGAGGCCATAGAGCTGGTGTCCAGGATGCGCAGCTGCACCTGAGGGTTGCCAGTGGCCCTGCGGATCTCCTCCAGGGCAGCCTGGCCACGCTCCGGACTGCGGCAGGCCAGGATGGTCCGTGCGTTCCTGCGTGCCAGGTCAAGGGCCACGAACTTCCCGATCCCTGCAGGAGACAAGGGAAGCCACTGCTTTGAGTTGTAAGAGGCCTCCCCACTCCACCCAAAGATTGTTTGCTGCCAAAAATCCACACACACATCCTTGCTAGAGGATCGTAGAGTTGGAGGAGACCTCAAGGGCCACCCAGTCCACCTCTCCTCTGCCGTGCAGGAAGACACCGTCCAAGTATCTGAAGGGATGTCATATTGAGGAGGGAGCAAACCTGTTTTCTGCTGCTCCAGAGAATAGGACCTGGAACAATGGATGCAAGCTACAGGAAAAGAGATTCAACTTAAACATTAGAATTTCGTGACAGTAATTGCTGTTCGACAGTGGAATATTCTTCCTCAGAGATTTTGGTGGAGACTCCTTCCTTGGAGGTCTTTAAGCAGAGGCTGGATGGCCATCTGTTAATGGGGATGCTTTGATAGGGAGTTCCTGCATGGCAGGGGGTTGGACTGGATGGCCTTTGTGGTCTATTCCAACTCTATGGATCACACAAAGGAGATCAGGAGTGTCTCCTGTGAATATACCAGAAAAATCGCATTTTTATGTGTAACAATTTCACATGACATTGCACAAAACCCGCCATTAAAGTGGTCACAAAGAGGCATTAATTTGCATCTATTTTACTTTCAGGATTTCAGTGACTATGCATTTTCGATATCGCTTCATTTGCACAATTGTATGTGATAATCATTCACGGAATTACTGGCCATTTTCACTATATTTGCGGGATGCTTTAAATGCACTTTAACATCTCTTTAATGCTGAAATTATTATTATTATAATTATTAACCTTTATTTATATAGCACTATCAGCCCCAGTGTGATAAACTCTTTTGATTCTATGATTCTAACTTCTGAGTCTGTCTTTTATTGATTACAACAGCCGACATTATCAAGAAGGATGGGGAAGAGGAGGGCCATCATGTACCCAGTTGTCCCACTGCTGGGATATACTGGTTCCCTGTACTTACGGACTCCCAGTTAACCCAGAAACACAGGCATCGTTTGGGGAGGTGTGGAAAGTGCACAACTGTTTAGGCACCAAAATGGGAAGCTAGCCCCCTGAATAAGCCTGCCAACAAACAACAGGGCTTTGTTCTTCCATTAAATATTTGCAGAAAGAACCTGTCAATAGTGTTGCAACCTTCCTGCTCCAGATAGAGAAAGAAATCAATCCCACATTATGCTAGCGTAATGTTAATCTACAATCACACGGTTAAGGGGTGGTTGCGTTCCCCCTCCTTTCAGCTGAATGTCAGTTTTGTGCAACCAGCTGTTCATCTCACAATGTTCATTCTCTGTTTTCTGCAAACTCCGTGAACCATGTGGGACATTGATGGCATTGATGAGCCTTGATGCACCATCCAGAAATGCCCAGCGGCGCGTGCAACAATCACACTTGTGATGGACGTGTCCATTTTGCAGTGGCCGAGACGTACGGCCACCGGCCCAAGGGAGGCTGTGCGTGTGGGAAGCAACACCAGGACATCAGGCAAATATGATGCCGCAATTGTGGGTTGGGGGACATCAGGCAGCATTAATGGAGGAATGGAACAATGGAGGGGCAGAAACGACCAGTCCAGGATCATACTGGGAGAAAGAGAATGAGCTAAAGTCAAGGGGTGTGTATAAGGCAATCGTTTTTAGAGTAAGAGGAACCATAGAATCACAGAGTTGGAAGAGACCACAAGGGCCATCCAGTCCAACCCCCTTCTGCCATGCAGGAACTCTCCATCAAAGCATCCCCATTGAAAGATGGCCAACCAAGAAGACCTCACTTTCTGGTTGGTCACAGAGGCTTGGAAATTAACAGAGGAATTTAACAGATACTGGATCCAGTCTGTAAGCAAACTCCTGAGACCATATTAATAATTTAAGTGCAAACCAGGATTCCTAAGTTCCTTTTAGCTGGGGTCAGACTAGAATCATAGAATTGGAAAGAGACCCCAAGAAGGGCCATCGAGTTCAACCCCCTTCTGCCATGCAGGAACTCTCAATCCAAGCATCCCTGACAGATGGCCATCCAGCCTCCACTTTAAAGCCTTTGTTTAAAGACCTCTGTTTAAAGACCTAGCTGCTCTCAAGGTGTCATTTCCTACGATGAAGAAATTTTCACATTTAAAGGCCCAAAGACCATGATCATTAGCAAACTAGAGTCCAGCCGTATTGATGGTGTGGGTCTGGATAGTAAGAATGGGAAATTGACCTTGGATGCCTGACATATTAGAGATGCAGCCGCTGGGAACTACATCTCCCTCCGCTCACTGTATCGTTTACTGTTGCATTTGTGCAACATGGGCTAACGGGTACAGATGAAACAAATGCTCTATTGTTGCTTGATGAAAACGAATTCTGATATTTTTGTTTAATGAAGTCATGAGAATCTCTCTGCCATACAAGTGGGTTTGCAGTTTTTGCATTGTCCAAATGCAAGCTTGTAAACTTCTGGTTTGTGCCAATAAAGTTATTCTTTGTTTCTGGACAGACTGCTGGGCCGTTCTCTTTTTCTGGAAGGGAGGAAAACTTTTTGGATAGGATAACAACCTTTTCCCACAGATTCGGGGTCTACAGTTGCAGTCTGCATACACTTGGGATGGTGGTGATGGGGGCTGATCCCTCTGTTTTCCCCCAATACTTCTATTGCTTTTGCTTCAAAGGAAGGAGCAATCCTGACCCTGGGAGTCTGACCGACTCTGAGCCCTGAGCTGACCAGATACTGCCCAATGTCAGATACATTTTAGTGTTTTTAACTGTTGTTAATCATGTGTTTTTTAATATTAATATTGTTTAATCCTTTAAAAAACTTTTCTAAACTGATGTTTTAGCTTAATATTTTCAAACTTATCGCAAGGCATCTTGAATCCCATCTTAGGAGAAAAGTGGGACACAAATTCAATAAACAAGTGATAAACTCTCTTGGGTTCAAAGCTACGAGGGAGAGACCACACGCCATGCTTTTAAAACAAAATACTTTCCCACCAACACGGCCACCATTGCAATGCAGCCAGGAACAGGCTGACCAGATGTCATCATAACTGCAAAGGAGGACAAGGCATCACAAAATGGAGGGTATTCAAGAACAATGGAGGGCATGGAGAAATAAGAGCTAAAAACACTCAGTGTTAATTCATGCCCCCGTCCTACCCATTGGCAGCAGCTGAACCCTTCTGGGCTAGTGTGGCACCTGCTTCCCAGACCCTGGCACTGTCCTGCTTGCCCAGCATGGATGTCAAAAGCATCATTTGAACTCGGCACTTTGTGCAACCTGTGCTGCTGAGGACCGGGCCATCTCTCGCACCTTCAGCAGGCAGGGCTGCCATACAGGGCCAAGGTGATCTCCCATTATGCCCAGTCCAAGGAGGGAGTGTGGACATGCTGACCAGGCACAGCAGAGGTCAGATCCTGGACCACTCAGGCCACAGCGCCCACCAGGTCTCTATTGCTCCCACCAGGGCCACTGGTCAGCCCAAAGACCTTGGCTGCAGCCCAGGCACCATCCTTTGCTTCCATCCTGCCAGGAGACTCACCGCTGTTGGCTCCAGTCACAATGGCCGTTTTGCCACTCAGGTCCACAGGGCAAGCGCCAGGGCTCCATCTCCACCACCTTCTCACCCAGAGGGCCACGGCCAGGACCAGGGAGCAGACGGCCCAGATGGGATGGGAGATGACCATACCCAGGGCCCCCATGTCTGGTGTCCAGGCCTGGCAGGTTGGTGCCGGCGGGGAGCCACCTGTCTCTGTGTGGCTCTTCCAGCCGGCTCAGGCAGAGGACAACCTGTTGCAGAGCCCCAGCAAGATGAAAGTCCAGGGCTGAGGAGCAAAAGGCTTCCCTTGGACCAGAGCCCAGCAGCAGCAATTGGAACGGATCCTGTGTCAGGTGGAGGAAAACATGCCCAATCGCCTTCTTGGGTCCACTGCTCAAACAAATGCCACACCTGCAACAGGCATGGGGCCTTGAATCCACACCTGGGTCCTGAGTGTGCAAAGGTCTCTCCGAGCGAAACAAAGTCCCCAGACCAGTAAAGCGATGGTTAAAAGAGATGGGACAATAAAACTCAGAAGGAAAGAGGAATCGCCCCAGGGCCCCCCATTTTGCCAATGATAATGATGACGATGTTTTAGTGCTGGACGCTCCCCTCTGGACCAGGGCTTTGAGTCAGCTTCCTTCCCATCCTCATTCTTCCTCATTCTGCAAAGTGCCAAGGCTCTCATGGACCAAGAGATTAAAATCACCCTCAAGTGGCCCTGGAATGGGCTGTTTAGCAGGCATGCCAAGGAAGGACACTCTTATCTCTGGACAGAGCGAGCTTAGCCAGGGACAGCGGGTCACTTCAGGCATGCTGAAAAGCCAGATGGAGAAAGGATTAAGATGCATTCAGCGTTTTCTGGGGGAGGAAACAGCACCCTTGCCATGGAAGGGGGGGGGGGGTCTTCAGCACCCTCATGCATGATCAGCCTTGTGGGGGGCTCCCTGGAGAGGTCCTACCCTGTTTCCCCTAAAATAAGACACCCTCTGAAAATAAGACCTAGTAGAGGTTTTTCTGAATTGCCAAATATAAGGCCTCCCCCGAAAGTAAGACCTAATAAAGTTTTTGTTTAGAAGCATGCCCATTTTTTGTTCAACAATAAATGTGAATTCTTCTTCATGGAAAAATAAGACTTCCCCTTAGAAATAAGACCTAGTGCATCTTTGGGAGCAAAAATTAATATGACACTGTCTTATTTTGAGGGAAATATGGTATGGGGAACCTAACCCCTTGTTTGAAATCTTGGGGAGGAAGGGTTGATGGGCCTTTGATCACTCTGGCTCACTGCAGAGAGTAGGAAACACAAAACGCACAATCTTTGAGCTATGGACCCACGCACCTGGTGTGTCTACCCTTGAACCTGGCCTTGGCTGCCTTGCTGAATGGTTGGCAAAAGGAGTGTTGTCTGACTCTCTGGCTTGCAAAGGTCCTGGACTGTCCAGCAAGAGCAGCCCAAAAAGCCCTTTGCAAACTAAAATCTGAACTCAGCAGTTGGTTTTCATCATCTCATCTCCTATCACTCCTTTGCAAGGAGCTTAGGATCTTGCAACGCAGCTCAAACCCAACAGCAGCCCAAGAAGAGACTTTCTGGTCTTAGCGATGTGATACAATATTGTTGAATGATGGTGGAGTGGATGGAATAGCCAAGAGAGGGTTCAAGGGGCCAGAATCATAGAATCATAGGATCCTAGATTTGGAAGAGACCCCAAGGGCCATCCAGTCCAATCCCTTTCTGCCATGCAGGAACTCTCAATGAATGCATCTCCGACAGATGGCCATCGATCCTCTGTTTAAAGATCCCCAAAGAATCATAGAATCATAGAAGAGTTGGAAGAGACCCCAAGGGCCATCCGGTCCAACCCCATTCTACCATACAGGAATCCCACTCAAAGCCCTCTTTGTGACAGATGGCCATCCAGGCCTTTGCTTAAAAGCAGCCTTCGAGGAAAGAGACTCTCCATTATGCTCTTGCTGTCAGAAAGTTCTTCCTAATGTTGAGGTGCAACCTCTTTTCCTGGAGCCTGCATTCATTGCTCCATTGTGTCCTATTCTCTGGAGGACACTCTCTCCCTCCTCAATGTGAGATCTCTTCAAATATTTGAACAGGGCCATCATGTCACCTCCTAACCGTCTCTTCTCCAGGTGTTCCCTCACAGCCCTAGCAAAGTTGCCAGGCACACCCTTTGTTAGGAAATCCTTGCTGAGTCTCTTGCAGAAAAACCCACCGTAAAGAACCTTGGACTGCCTTAAAGACCCGCAAGGGTTTCCTCAGCCTTAAACTTCAATGCCTTTGTCAAATTTTCTGTTAGAGGAACTCCAATAACTGAGAAGATGGCAAAAAAGATGCACTCGCCTGCAGTCCTTCCCCTGGGCAAGTAGACGAGGGGCCTGTTCACACTGCACTATTATACCACTCTTCGACCTTTGTGGCAGAATCCTGTGGAATCCAGAGGTTTATAGTTTAGCAAGGTCTACTTAGAATTCTCTGCCAGAGTTCTAGTGTCTTACTAAACTATGAACCACAGGAGGAGGAGGAGGAGGAGGAGGAGGAGGAGGAGGAGGAGGAGGAGGAGGAGGAGGAGGATTTTATTATTTATTTATTTATTTCTTACCCGCCTCTCCCCGTGGATCAAGTGGGAAACAACAAATTTATATACTACGTATGACACACATAATCAAATTATACTCTCATGTCCCGAAACGTGAGGGAAAAGTAAACACACACACATACTTGTGTCCTATTGCCTTACCAGGATTTGGCTGGCAGACCCTCTTGCATGTAAAAAACCCATTATTAGTGCACTTGTAAACTGATAGGATCCTGTCCTGTTCTGTCCTATTATGCCTCCTAGTCCTATGTGATGTCTGCTGTGATCTAGAGCAATGTTGTTGTTTTTTAATATTCTATATGCTGTGATGCATTTATCTTGTGTTCTGTATAATTTTGCTTTGCATTATATACTGTTGCGTAGGTCTTAGCAGAGATGCTGATAAGGGGCAGCACCGGTGGCCAGCTGTAAATGTTGTCCATAAGAGGTATCCAGTCAGCTGGGCCTCTGGAGTCAGGCACATGGGTTCCGGAGTCCTTCTTAGCATCACAGCCAAATGTCCAGCGGCATTGAGGAGTCTAACTTGTATGAGTGATCTTGCTGGTTACTTTTTGCAATTGCTTCACATTGTGAGGCTGCATAAAAATAGGAAGTCTGGGAATGGACGGGGTGTGTGTGTGTGTGTGCATTTTCCCTCTGTTATTAACCTGCCTGTGACGTTCTCACAGCTACTGGGGTGGGAAGGGTCACGCTTGTGTGCTTTGTTTGCATCTGCACGGTACAAGCTTTGGGGATCCATTTGCCTCATCCGGGGTGGGAGCGTGCACCCCGACCCAAGGTCTCCCTATATGTCCACCGACAGGGATTTGGCCTGAATCAGGACAGAATTTGTTTGGGGGCCCAATTCTGTCATTGGCTATGAGCAGGGAGGCCACCTTCAGCGAAAGGCCTGGGATGCATCTCTCCTGGGTACCACCGGCTGCATCCATGGACCACCAAGAAAGCTTATGCTATACATAGCAACAGGTGTTATGTTTTGTATGGAAGGGAGTCTGGAAATGCACCTGGCTGTGAAGCAAGGTGGTCCTCTCACTCTCCCTGGAATTACACCCAGGTCTGGAACGGGGCAGGTGGAGCCACAGAAGGAAAAGTCCTTTCAAAAGGCTAGAATTCTGCTAGAAATGCAGCAGAATGCAACAGGCTGGATTATTGGCACATCAAGCCAAGCTCCCAAATCTTCCCCAGCCCCTTCCCAGAGGAACCCCACCAGGCTCCGACCTGCGCCCTTCGGAGAAGTGGAGTGAGCCTCACAGTACTTTACGGGGCTCAGCTTTGGCCATCACAACAGGAGACAAAGGTCAGTGGAAGTGGACCTGGCCAAAGAGGACAGCATCAAAGCTCAGGGAAGGAAGAAGGAAGATAGGTAAAAAGGTAAAGGTAGTCCCTTGACTTGAATGTCTAGCTGTGTCTGCCCTCATCTCTGCTCCTAAGGCAAAGAGCCAGCATTGTCTGAAGACGACTCTGGTGATCTTGTGCCCAGCTTGACTGCATGGAATGCTGCTACCTTCCCACCAAAGTGGTACCTATCTATCTACTGGCATCTGCAGGCTTTCAAACTGCTAGGTTGGCAGAAGCTGGGACTAGTGGCAGGAGCTCACCCCAACATGCGAACCGTCAACCTTCCAATTGTCAGAATTGGTGTCTTAACCACCAAACCATCGCATCCCCAGAAGAAAGATATCCCCCCCCCCCCAAAAAAAAAACTATAGCCATGGAATGAAGACTTTAAGATAACCAGGGAGGTGGAAAATGGGGTGGCCAAAGAGGAGTCACAGCAGTGAAGCTGCATTTGGAAATGAGGATCTTCTGTAAACCAAGGATGGGGAAAGGGCCCCAGAGCTGGACCCCAAAGAAGGCCATACGTCCTATTTCCTGGGGATGCAACATACTGGGATCACTGCAGGTTGGGGCAACTCTCTATCCCTGCCCCCCAGCACCCATGTGGACCCTTGCAGGCACACAGACACACAACACACAGGTCCCAGGATGCCACACAAACACATACTGAATGGAGAGGGTTAGAGGGAAAATCCTAAGTGTGGGAGCAATGGCCCCCCACTCACTCGCTCCTTGAGACCCAAGATGCAAAGCTGTTGGGGTTTCTTTTAAGGGAAGGGAGGGTAGAGAAGATTTTAAAAAGGGAATAAAAGAAGAAAAATAGCATATTGTGTACTGTGTTGGGGGGGCATCATGAGTTCTTTCCAACAACACTGTTGAGCAGCCCCACAAAGCCAGACCTATTTTAAAAAAGGAAGCAATTATGGGGAAATTAAGTTTAAAACCGTGAAATGTGGCATAAGCACAGAAACGCTGGTTTTCGCCAGTATTGGAGGAGATGGACCAAGGAGAGGATTTGTGCCTGCTTGGATGGCATGTGCCCATTTGCCAGTCCTTCCAATGTGCCCCTTTCTTTCATTGAGGCGGGGGGCAAAGAGCCCTTGTGTGTAATCTTCTGTAATGCAAAGGGGCAAGTGGCAACGCCGAGACACCAGCCTTGCTCAGTGTCAGTATTCAGCAGCAGGGAGGTGTAGAACAACGGCTGATTTCCACTGTGCAGGGGCCCTCAGCCCCAGATTATTTCTAGAAATGAGTTCAGGGAAACCTGCCCACCATCCCCATGACCACCCACCCTTGGGCCCCCAGTCAAGGCCCCAGCCACTCCTGCCGCAGCCTTGACTTTGAACTGGGAACGGTGCTACGTAAATACTACAGGCGACCTTGGCTGAGGTCCTCCGTTCTTGCCATCAACAAACACAAAAGGGGCATTTGAGGAGAGGGATGGGGCACCACTCTCCAGCTCCATGGCACAGCTCCTGCCCCGAGAGCCCCCACCCCCACCCTGGCCAGAGAGTGTGTTGCCCCCTTGGCGTCTGGCCCACAGGGGCAGAAAGAGCTATACCTCCTGCCTGGCCAAAGCAGGGTGACCACCCTAGGGGTACCCCTCCTGCCTTGGCCAGAGGATGGAGCCAGGCCAGGCGTAGCACCCCTATTGTGCCAAGGCCTCTTTGTCCTGGAAAGGAATTGGCCTGAGGATTTATGGGCTTAATTTATATTCCACCTTTCTCCTTGCTGTGGCACCCAAAGTATGGACAAGGATGTCCTTAGGCATCTGCAGAGTTATTTCTGTCTCCAGAGAGTAAGGAAAAGATCCAGGACAATGTTTCTGGGCAGAGCCAGAGTGGCCCAAGACAAGCCACTGGCCACTGCTTGTATATCCTCTTCCTCCTCCTCTAACCCCTTCCCTGCTAGACTGGTGGGGAAGAACGTGGCTAGTAGCCAGTGAGAACCCGAGGAGACAGCCAACAAGAAGGGAGAGCCATGCCAAAGTCCTTCCTTTTATTCTACAGGGGGCTTAATACAAGAAGACAAGGGGGTCCCTGCCCTGGGGGTCCAAGCCTCCTAACATGAGCAGCCTGGTCATGCAGTTGCTCCCGGGTGAAGCCGGGGCAGGGGCCGAGGAGGGCCTGCCATCTGCTCCGGGGCAGCCATGGGGAAGGGCACCTGTGGACAGAGGAGACGGAGCTCCCCGTGGGCTTTCCATGCCAAATCCTCCTCCCGAGGAGCCACTGGTGGGAGGCGTTGGGTGGTGCTGCTGCTGCAGCGGAGGGTGACCCCTGGGGCCAGTTCCACCGTCTCTGACAGCAAGGTGGGCTTGACAAAGAAGAGGGCGGTGGGCTCCAAGACCCTTCCCGGGGGAGGCGGACGGTGGACAACTTGTTCCGAGAGACGATGCCGCATGGCCCTGGCTGGACCCTCCCACAGCAGCACCGTAGGGACCCCGGGAGGCAGGATGGCCCCAGGGCCCACTTCTGTGACCCGCCTGTCTGATCCGGGGTGCTTGGCGGGGTGGTGGCGGGAGCGCCAGCGCCGGGTGCAGCGTCCCGAGACGGTCTTGAGGGCTTCCTGCCGGCGGGACTCCACGTCTGGGTCCACCACTTCCACAGTGGGCCGGATCCAGTGCTTGGGCAGCTGGGCTGGGTCCAGGCGGGGCACCATGGTGACACGGCCATGCTCATCATAGAAGACGTCCTTGGTGTTGGGGGGGCGGCCCACCTGGATCCGCAGCAGGTTGCTGCAGGAGGGGGGCAGGAGGAGGGGTCGCCCCACATCCTCATCCTCATCCTCCACCACAGAGAACTGAGAGAGCTTCCGTAGAAGGAGCAGGTTCTTCTCGGAGCTCTCCAGGCCCACCAGTGGGCAGCTGAACCGGGCTGCCCGCAGTGACCCCTCAGACCCCTGAGGAGGGATCCACAGCTTGGTGGTTGAACACGGTGGGGCTGATGGGGTGGGAGCCTCCTTCACCAGCGGGAGATCCTCCGGGGCCCTGAGCCGTACTCTGCTGCTGCTGCTGCTACGGGTCTTGGGCGGCTGGATGTCCGGCAAGGACCGAGGCAAAGGCTGCTCTTCCACCTCTGCCTCTTGCTGTAAGGCATGCAGGGATGCCGCAGCAACGCCAGGCGCCGGAGCAACACCCACCGTTGTGTCTCCGTCAGGCCCCTCTTCTTCCATGGCAAGGGCTTCATCCAGCAGTCTGGCTAACAGCAACTGGAGGAAAAGAGGGCACCATGAAGAAACGCCAGGCCAGGGAGACCCACGCCCAAGAGCCCCTCCGTCCCAACCCAGCCTAGAGCAGATTCAGGCTTAGCACTGATTTGAGAGAGGCGGCAGAAATACACTGGGGTCTGAAGCAGACCCTGGCAAGGCTGAACATGAACATCTCTGGTTCATGGTAATTAAGGGGAAGAGTCCTATCAGGTCCAACCAGTCCACCTCCTCACCTTCCATCTTGTCTGTGGGCCAGACACCCCTTGCCCCTTCCGTCTCTCTTGGCAGAATTTGACCTCGAGACCCCCCCTCCCACAACCTGGTTCTCCTCTGATTTCTTCCCAGCTGCATGGCCCCCTCCCTCCTACATGTGGCCTAGCTGCCCCACTGGGCTGCGGGCACAAGTGGTCACTTCCCTGTGGCCAGACCACTGCTGTGGGCCACCTACCTCACTCTCCGGGGCGGCTTTTACAACTGGCACAGAGCCCTCTGCCCAGGAATCTGTGATGCAGGGCACCGGCTCCTCATCCTCCTGCCAGGCGGGGTCCGTGGGCACCTCCATCTCACCTTCATCCCGCACCAGAAAGCGCCACTCGATGATCTGGAGCATGGCTTCCCTGGCTTGGTTGATGACGTAGGGGATGCACTGCGGGGGAGAGCAGGTGGACAGGGCACCAGGTCAGTCAGGAGCAGGTGGCCAGAGAGAGCCAGGCCAGAGGATGCCCACCTCACAGAGGATGCCCATCTCTCCTGGAGGAGAGGGCCTGATCCCCATGGGACCAGGATCAAATCCTGAGCTTGACAGCTTTTCAAAGAATCTCCACCCTTGGAGGTTTTTGAGCAGAGGTTAAGGCTGTGCTTCTTGCAGGAAGGTGAAAACAGCAGCTGACCAGCCATTTGGACAATGCCAGAGCAAATGGCCTGATTCGAAGAGCCAATTGAGCGGTCCAGAGACTCTGTAGGCTTCTCTGCTTCCCCTTAAACTGGGGCAGAGGTTGGGGGCCTTTGACCAAGCTGGTCAGCTGGGGCTTTCATGCTCTCATGGAGTTCTGGGCTGCCTTGCTTTCGGACGTCTGGATGAAACCTTAATCTCATTTTATTGAAATGTTTGCATCCCACCCTGCAACAAAAAAATCATAACAGCATACAATAACTTTATAAACAATATAGAATTGGCAGGTGGAAGGGAATAAATCGAACAGACTCAAAACATGATAAACAATTAGGTGAATTAAATCAAGGCAGTCAAAGTCACTTTGACCGATATGAAGAATTTAAAACCATGACACATGAATCATAGAATCATAGAATCATAGGGTTGGAAGAGACCACAAGGGCCATCCAGTCCAACCCCCTTCTGCCATGCAGGAACTCCCAGTCAAAGCATCCCTGACAGATTGCTATCCAGCCTCTGCTTAAAGACCTCCAAGGACGGAGACTCCACCACAATCTCCGAGGAAGGAGTGTGTTCCACTGTCGAACAGCCCTTACTGTCAGGAAGTTCCTCCTAATGTTGAGGTGGAATCTCTTTTCCTGCAGCTTGCATCCATTGTTCCGCATTCTAATCTCTGCAGCAGCAGAAAACAAGTTTGCTCCCTCCTCAATGTGACATCCCTTCAAATATTTAAACATGGCTATCATATCATCTCTTAACCTTATCTTCTCCAGGCTAAACATCCCCAACTCCCTAAAACATTCCTCATAGGGCATGGTTTCCAGACCCTTCACCATCTTAGTTGCCCTCCTTTGGACATGCTCCAGTTTCTCCACATCCTTTTTGAATTGTGGTGCCCAGAACTGGACACAGCATTATTCCAGGTAGGGCCTGACCAAAGCAGAATAGAGTGACACTATTACTTCCCTTGATCTAGACACTATACTTCTATTGATGCGGCCTAAAATAGCATTGGCCTTTTTAGCTGCCGCATCGCAGCTAAATGAACAGATTTGAATAAAACATGTTAAGTTCCAAAAGCTTCCAAAGACTGTGATTACCTGGGAAGCTACTTAGTGCGTCCCCCACAGCCCAGGACCACCATCCTTTTCCCTCCAAAAGCCCACCTGCTCACAGACAGCCCTGCCAAATGCGCCGGTGCCAGGAAGGGACCTCTCATCTCACCTGGCGGTTCAGGTAGACCTTGTAGCATTCATCCATGACCTGGTCCAGCATGCTGGCCAAGATGTCGCCCACGCTGTCCTCGGCCTCCTCGAAATTTAGCATAGAGAGCCAGTCGCCTTCGGTGAGGCGCCCGGGGATGATCTCTACCTGGGGGACGGGCACCGTAGGTGGGCGGGAGCGCTCTGCCCGGGACTTGGCTTGAGCCACACGGTCCCGGGATGCCATTTTCTGCAAGGAGAAAATAGAAGGGTCCACTTAGCACTAAAGGTCGGGACAGGGAAACCGACAGAGCCTCGGACCAGAGCTGCCCTCCTCCGGTGACGCTCCCGGCAAGGTGTGCACCAAGGTGTGGGCCGTTGCCTGGTGACCAGAGAAAGCATTGTGACACCTGCAAGGGAGATTCCGCGGCCACTGTCCAGCAGAGGTCCTTCACAGAACAGAGAACTCCTGCAGGGAAGAGAGCCAGCCAAGGGTTCCAGGCTCTCGGTCAATTGGGGACAGAGATGCAGCCGGGGTCCGGGGTTCCAGAGGCAGCTCCAGGAGGCAAAGAGCATCCCTCCCCCTCTGAAAAAACCCAAAGGTGCCGCAAACAAAAGCAAGAAAAGGCCCAGGACCTGGCCACAGGTAGGTGTCAAGCCCACAGACTTGCTTAGGGAGCAGCTTTGTAGAGGCTGCGGCCACTGGCCTGTCCATCCATCCCACCCATAGGTGCCCGCCCTGACTGGCAGCAGTGATTCTCTGGGGACTCCTCTGGCACAGGTGAGGGCCGCTTCCATCGCCCGGAGATGAGGGAACTGACTCAACTGCATACAAAGTGGAGGCATCACCACCAAGCTTGAACTTAGGGAACTTTGAATCACATGCTGGAGTCCAATTGGACTCTCTGCCCACCGGTTTCAGCGGCTCACTGCCACGGGCACAGCTTCTATACAGGGGCAATGCAGTTCTGCCTTCGCAATCCAGCCATACAAGCCTTGCCTAATGGTTTCCTGCTCTCTGATGCTCTCCCCCCCCCCCCCCATCAACAGTTGCCTGGTATAGGGGGAGAGCCAAGGCGCTCAATTCTGGCTGCTGACCCTTCGCTCCTTGGACCAGTGGAGAGCTGCCTCCCAGTGAGGTTTGGGTACCTTTTGCTGGGTTGGGGCACATCGCCTGAGGCCAAGGGAAGTAGGGCTGACCCCATGCCAGCGTCTGGGAGTCAAGGGGGCAGGAGTTGGACCCTGGACATGCCAGAGCAGTGGTGCCAGAGAGAGCATGTGTGCCTTGGAGCAGAGCTGCCATCTGTGCCACCCCACAAGTCTCCAGAGCTGAACTGCCGGCTCACAAAGAAGCCAGAGGTGGGTGGTGGGTGGTGAGTAGACCACTCTTCTGGAGAGGGAGAGGAGGAAAGGAGGTACCAAGGGTCCTTGTAAACACCGGGTCAGGGTCTGTTTGATCAGCCCCACATCTCACATCTCAATTGATTGACTGACTGACCAATTGGTGCTGGTGCCTGGTGGAAACCCCAGTGGGTCTCCTCTGTGCCAAGCTGGAGGCAGAAGCCCCCAACACCGCACTTGTGCCAGCTAGTGTCCATCTTAGAAGGCCCTTCGCCAACCACGAGGCCGGCAGCTGCAAAAGTGCTGAGCCCACCCTGCCCCACAAGATCCGCTCTCCTGATGTCTGGCACAAATGTCCTGTGAGAGGAAAGCGGGATTAATAGAATCCTAGAGTTTGAAGAGACCCCAAAAAGGGCCATCCCGTCCAACCCCATTCTGCCATGCAGGAACTTTCAGTCAAAGCAGCCATCCAGCCTGCAGAGCGGCCGTTACAAGTGGGGCACAAGATGCACCCAGGACGCAGCGCACAGCCCTGCGGTGCAGGACGCTTGGCTCCCTGGGAGCCGTCAATGATAATGGCAGTGTCAGCAACACAAGCAACCCTTGGCAGCCCCCACTGACCATGGAAAGTGAGCCACACAGAGCCCAGCCCAAGTCCCTGCCTCCCCAAATACCCTTTTTCTACCCCAAAACATTGCCTAAAAGGTCAGCTGCCTCTCCTAGATGTTCAGCCATATTCAGTGTAGCCCCCGGAGTGGCAACCTGAAGCTCAAGGCAGAATAAAAATCCAAAGCGGAGGATCAGGACCAGCAGCCACCAACGTCTGGGGATGCTGGTCCCTTGGCATGTGGGTCTTCAGCCCCCTTAGTAAGGGAAGCCAAAGGACCTTCTGGCAGAGGCATGGCAGCCCTGGTCAGGCACCCACGGACCCTGGGCTCTGGCCATGGCAGGCGGCTCCCTCCTACCTTGCGGTGGCTAAACCGGCCTGGCTTCCTTTGCAGGGCTGTTGTGCGGAAGGTGCTGCCTGGACATCAGACTTTATTCCTCATGGAGGTGGCATTGCTAGTCTGGGCAAAACCCTGACCGCTGGGCGTCGCTGGGGGGCTCTGGGGGGGCAGCAGGACTGGGCTGCGGGGCAATGGTGGGTTTTAGCACGTTAGTATATTATTTTAGTTATTTAGTACTTCATAGTGTGTCTCGTCATTCATTTTTATTGTATAACTTCCGACGTACCGTCCTTTGGTGAAACGTCGTTGTAAATAAACGCTGCTCTTCTTCCATAGTTTTTGGAACAAACTCTTCTAGAAGGTGGCCACATAGACAGAAAAACCCACAAAAAACTTGTGTTGTTGTTATTAATTTTCTATGAGTTTTCCAGGCTGCGGGTCTTTCGGGTTCTTGTTCTGGAAGCGTTTATTCCCGGCGTTTCGCCTGCGTTTGTGGCTGGCATCTTCCGAAGAGGCCCTTACAGGCAAATGCAGGCGAAGCGCGGCCCCACAGCCCAGAAAACCCACAGAAAACGATGGACGCCTTCCCTGTTGATGTTATTATTATTGGAACCCTGGAGTTGGAAGAGACCCCAAGGAGGGCCGTCCAGTCCAGCCCCGTTCTGCCATGCAGGAACTCTCATTCAAAACGTCCCCATTGGCAGATGGTCATTCAGCCTCTGTTTATTATTATTATTATTAAAGGTTTGTTTATTATTATGGCAACAAGCCGGAGATTTCCGAGGGGCCCGCGAGGGAGTCCCATTGGCCAGAAGGGCCTCCTCTTCCAGGGCCGGTCCTGCCCTTCAGCCTTTTCTGTCCAAGATGGAGTTCCAAGAGGTCCGCCATTTTGAGCAGGGCTAAGAAGCCCATTGAGCAGCGCTGCGTTTGGCTCGGCTTCCTATGCTCTGAAAATTGGGGTTGGCGACGGAAGACTGTGGTGCTGAGGGGGGGCTACGGAATTCTGGGAGTTGGATCGTGGGGCCCCGTTTGGCAGCGCTTTTCAGCATCATGGCTCAAGGCTATGGAATTCTGGGAGTCTGTTGTGGGGCCCAAAGCGGAGCCTTAGGAGCTCTATCTGGCTCAAGGGTATGGAATTCTGGGAGCTGGTTTGTTGTGGGGTCCCGAGCTCAAGGCTTAACTCTGTCTCTCTCAGGGACTATGGAATTCTGGGACTTGAAGTATGTTGTGTGGCCCAGAGCTCAAAGCTTAACTCTTTTTCTGTCTCAGGGACTATGGAATTCTGGGAGTTGGATTGTGGGGTCCCGTTTGGCAGCGCTTTTCAGCATCATGGCTCAAGGCTATGGAATTCTGGGAGTCTGTTGTGGGGCCCAGAGCAGAGCCTTAGGAGCTCTATCTGGCTCAAGGCTGTGGAATTCTGGGAGTCGGAGTCTGTTGTGGGGCCTTCCTTCCTTAAGCTCAGCTCCCCTCTGGGCCCATAACAAACTCCGACTCCCAGAATTCCATACGCTTCAGCCAGGAGGATGCTGATCTGAAAAGCAGGGCCGCTGCACTGCGCATGCGCGGACTGAAGGGGCGTGGCCTGGTGGGAGGGCGTGGCCTACCTCTTCGTCTCGTGCGCCTGCGCGGCTCCCTGCTTCCGAGTCGGCCCCGCCCACTCTGCGCCGCGCCGCCGACGCCACCACGGCCGCCGCCGCCCACATGCGCGCGCCCGCTCGCGGCTTGACGTCATCGCGCCCGTGCGTCGTCTCCATGACGGCGGGGGAAGCGAGCGAAGGAAGGGGAGAGAGAAAGAGGAAGAGAGAGAGCCGGTGAGGGAGGAAGGGAAGGGTCCCGGGGCCGCCTCCGGAGGAAGGAAGGGCTGCCTGCCGCCGAGGGAGGAAGGAAGGCGGGGCCACGGGCGGCTCCGCTGAGGAAGGCAGGAGCAGGCCGCGGGCGTTGAGGCTGCAGCAGGCCACGCCCCCGGCCACGCCCCCCCGGCCGTCCCAATGCCAGGCCCCTCGCGCCCCTCAGGCCACGCCCCACCTAGGCCACGCCCCCTCGAGGGAGGGAGGGAGGGAGCGTCTCACCACCCAACGCCAGCCCTGCAAGGTGGGACGGAGCGGGGCGCCATGGATTCTAGGATCCTCTGTATTCCTGCAGGGCAGAATAGGGTTGGACTCTATGACCCTTAGTAGTCTCTTCCAACTCTAGGGTCCTATGTATTCCTTCATGGCAGAAGAGGGTTGGATTGGATGGCCTTTAGGCGTTTATTCCTTCCCTGACCCTCTGCCTCGGTCTCCCCAGCATCGCTGTCGTCGTTGTGTCGGAGCGGCGTTGGCGATGTACCGAAAGGACCGCAGCCTCTCCCTGAAGGAGAGCAGCCTGGCGCTGCCCAACAACCTGGCGGTGCTGCCGCTCCCACAGGGCAAGCGGGGGGCCGCCTACTTCGCCTCCGTCCACGGACCCACCGTCAACATGGTCCGAGCCCCCGGGGACGAGGAAGGGGACGGGGGGCCGCCGGCCGTCACCTGCGTCCACCGGCAGCTCATGATCAAAGAGGGCGGCCACGGACTCGGAGCCACCCTCATCACCCAGGTGAGCGGCGGCAGCAGTCCGGTCCTGCCCGGTCAGTCCGACCATCGATGGCTGGCCTGCACTGGGGCAGAAACACTGGCCAAACCCAAGGAGCAATGGGGACAGGAGGGGACGCAGGGGGCGGGTACCCTAGGGGCATGGCTTGATATGGCATGGCATGGGGGTGCCCCACTGCCCAGCTCCCTGGATCCACTCCCAGGATGGACGAAGTGATGGCGGCAGCAACAGAGAAGCCGTCGTCGTTCTGTGCCCACTGACCCCGAGCTTGGTCAGAAAGCCCCCAGGGTGTCCGCAATAACGTGACACCTGTAAACTCTTCACACCTGTAAGGTAAGGAGCGAAGCTGGAGAGCAGGCAGTGGCTCTTTCCAGGCCAAGGGCTTTTTCCTTCCGGATGGAACCAAGGATGGCCGGCAAAGCCTGCTGACCTTAAATCTCGCACCTTGAGACCAAAGTCCAGGCCACTTCAGCTGCACATGGAGTGCTGGGCCTGGCTGACATGCCATGCTGACCCTTCCCCGCTTGGACACTTGACCACCCAGCGTCCACAGACCTCTCCGTAGGCAAGAGCCCCACCACAAATCTTCTTCCTTAGGCCCAGTTCCCTGCAAGGGGCTTAAAGTTTAAATACCTCCTTATCTCTCACTCCAGGTTGGAGGTTTCCCTCCCCAGAAACAGGGGGACCCTTTTGCTGTGCTGTCTTGCTTCCTGGTTACCTATCATAGAATCCTAAGAGTTGAGAGAGACCCCAAGAAGGTCCCTGATCCAGTCCGATCGCATTCTGCCATGCATGAACTCACAATCAAAGCATCTCCATTGACAGATGGGTATCCAGCCTCTGCTTAAAGGCCTCCAAAGAAAGAGACTCCATCACAATCACAAGGAAAGGTCCTTGTGTGCCACCTGAGCTCCCCTCTCTTTTTCTCTAACTGGTAACCATGCTTTGGGGCTACAGAAAAAGGGTCTTGTGCATTCACCTTCCCCCCCTCTCTTTTCCTCCCAGGCAGCGTGGTGCGTCCTCCCTTCCCGGACCCTCTTGGTGCTGACGTCACGGAAAGGGATCCAGGTGAGAGAGGCTGCTGTGTTCAGGCTGGGCTCAGCAACTGTCTGCTCAGCCTGCTGACCCCATAGTTGGTGACCCCATGGAGTGTGGACCTGCCTGCTGCACTCACAAGTGCCTCTTTTCTCCCTCTTTCACCCTCTCTTGCTCCGGTCTCCCTTTCTACCAAGATGTATGAGCCAGATGGATCCGTCATGGTGTACTGGCATGCTCTGGAGGGCATGGAGACATCCTCCCCAGGTACTCTTTCCTTTAGGGCCTGCACATGCCTCCATGTGGTGCTGGGTCACATGCTGGGCTTGGCTGTGGATTGTGGCTCCTCTCAAGTGGCTCCAGGCCCCGTTGCTCCCTCCCAGCCCTGGGGTCACAAATGCAGGCAATGCTGATCTTGGATTCCCTGTTCCCTGTCTCCAAAAGCCGTGGAGCCAATGGTGGCAGACAGTTCCATTATTTGGCCCAAGTTGGGAAAGGCACCCTTCAGTTCACAGCAGGCAGCTTTTGCTCTTTCCTTCTTAACCCTTTGGGTCTGAAGTTGCTCATTGCACTGCAGAACGCTGTGGAGGTCTCAAGGGAAATCCTGCTCCCTCTTCTGTTTCATGTCTCACCTGGATCAAGTCCTTTGAGAAGCAGGGAGTGGAGGAGCAACAGAGGCCTCAGACGTGGGCCTTTTAGGGGCATGCACACTGAAAGCCTGCCAGATTGGCTAGGCTCCAGTGGGCAGCACAGCCTGGTGCTCTCCAAGGCCCATGTACCAAGGGCTGGGCATGCTAGGTGCCTGTGCCCTTCACTTCCATGCTGCTGCCAGTTTGTGCAGAAAGGCTGTTTGTGCAAAGTGCTAGGAAGGGGTGAGCAGGACAGGTGTGAGGGGGCTAACCACTTTCTCCCTTCCTGTCATCTCCAGGGAAGGCGGTCTTTGCACGTGGGATTGCGGCAACTGGGCAGCGCTTTGTCTGTGTAGGTAAGCAAGCAGATTGTGCTTCTAGGTGAGGGGAAGGCAGGGGAGGAAGAGGTCAGACCAAATTTTCTTTCAGAGGGAGCAGGGAGGACCCTAAGGTTAAGATTTTGGGAGACCTGGATTTTGACGGGCGAATGCTGGAAAGTGGGAATTGTGAGAGATAGGAAATGAAACATTAGGTATCCCTAGGCGTACCTGCATCTCTCAGTTTTCCAGGATCTCTGAGGGAACATGCAACAGGCAGATAGACAGAGAGCTAGATAGCTAGTGTGGCCTCCTGAGGTTGGTGGACTACAAATCTCAGCATCCCTCACCGTTAGCCATGCTAACCTAGGGGGGTGATGGGAGTTGCAGTCCAACAGTAGCACCTAGAAGGCCATGCAGTTCCAACTCCTGTCATTAAGGATGTGGGACTGCAGACTGGTTTGGATGGGGAGGCAGGAAATCCCTCCTCTGCAAGAAAGCAGAGGCCAGATGCGAAACTTGGCAGTTAGGTGGGACCCTGCGCTTATCCTGGCCCTTCCGCCACAGGCACATCCTCTGGAGCCGTCCTTGTCTTTGACGTCCCCTCCAAAGGCACCAACGTCACGCTGAGCGAAGTCCTGGAAAAGCACGCCAACTCTGTCACAGACATTGCAGCTGAGCTCTGCGAGCAGCCGGTAAGGTGGCCAGAAGCGAGCCAGCCTGCAGGGTGGCTCTGGTCAGTGCCAGATGGGACCCCACCACACTCTGGCCCCTGTAGAGGGGTGGCGTTATGCTCTGGGCCAGTGTTGTCTCTGGTCTCTGGGGAAGCAAAGGTCTTGGAGTTCTGCTCAAAAGTGCAGGGGTGGCTTAGTGGGGAAACGGCTGCTTAGGTTCGCCCATTGGGCTTCCCCCAGACTGACAAGGATTGAGGTCAGCTGGCCTTACCTGTTCATTGTGAGGAAGGAGAAGCATCAGTTTCTGGGGTACTTTGCAGGTGCAATCTGAGGTTTGACTTCTCAGCATTCATCCTCATTACCTGCTAACCTGTGTGGGCTTTTCTGTGGTAAAACAATAGGATTACAGCCATGCTTTCTTTTAAAAGTGATAATAGCACGACAGTGTTTTTAGGTAATCAGCTAGCAGTTCCAGGTCAGGAATTAAGAGCCTGAATTCCATAGCCTTGAGCCAGGATGCTGAAAAGCAGTGCCAAACACTTCAGTATTTTCAATACTAATACAAAATAACTTTACAGATAACAAAATAGAAGGATTGGTATTTTCATCCAGTCTGAAACCAATCCCCAGGCAGGGCTGCTAGGATGCTGGAGCCACTGTAAAGTTTTCAGAGATGGGGAGCAGCAAGCCCTTTCCTCGGCAGATGGAACACTCTTGCAAGAGGCCTGACTCCCATCACCCTCCAGCCCACCTGCCTCATTTTGAGCGTCTGATTCATTGGCCCCTATGAGGAGAGGGGGCTAGAGGAGTTGAACCTCCTTTGTCCTGTTGCAGGAGGGATCCCCTGACCTGGTGACGGCCGATGACTCTGGAGGTTTGTGCGTTTGGTGCTCTGGAGAGAAGTTCAAGCTGCTCACCCAGATCCCGGCTTCTGAGTAAGGAGTGTTCTTTGGGCAAGAGGGGAGGGGATTGGGGCTTACAAGCAGTTGCACAGAAAGAGGAAGACCCATCTCAGGCCAAAACCCTACTGTAGGAACTCTCCATGCTCCTGCTCCTCTTTGACTGCGCTGACCTGAGCTGGCAGGAACAGCCATTGAGAGGAGGAAATGCAACATCCTGTGCCTCCCCCCCCCCCTCCATCTGTGGGGATGAAACATGCAAGCTGTAAGGGCTTCTGTGGGAACTTCCAATGGTGTCAAGGTCTGTGAGATTAGGGGCGCGGGAGCTGCCTTACACTTCAGGCCCATTTAGCTTTACATCATCCATTCTGGCTGCTAGCACCTCCCTGGGATACTAGCCTGCTTAAAAATGCAAGAATCAAACCCAGGACCTTTTGCTTTCAAAGCGGGGGCTCTACCTAGGATTGAGCCCCAGCCCCTTTCCCTTAGTCAGGAGCCTGGCAGTCCCCCCTACCCTGATTCCTCCTTCTCACCCCCAGTTGCTCCTGCTCCTCTGTGAAGCTGTGGAATGGAGTCATTGCTGCCGGCTACGGGAATGGGCAGATCCGTCTGTTTGAGGCAGCAAGTGGGGCCCTCCGAGCTGAAGTCAGTGCTCACGCACGCTGGATCTATGCCCTGGACCTGGCACCGCTCTCGGGAAAGGTGAGGCATCCTTCCTGGCTGAAAGGGCTGAGGCTTGCCAAGCATCTTGGAGGCTGCACTTGTAGAGAAAGTGTGCAGGGAAGGTGCAGCCCTGTCTCTTGCCACGTGCAAAGCAGATCAGCGGCTCCTGCTGAATTGATACAGAGGCTGTTTTTGAGAAGCTGAGTCTACAAACTTGGTTGTGAGCCTCAGAACGTGGTGGTGGCTTTTGCGGAGAAATGGAAGGCCCCTGTTGGTGGGCCATGCACTTTGATGCAGCCACTGAGGAGGGTCAGTCTCTCCAAGGATGCTGCCCTCCGTGTCTCCTGGAGGTGCCAGTCTTTGCCCTTCTTTCCTTCTACTCCTGATTTGGGTGGGTGGGGGTAGCTTTGTCCCCCAGCCCCACTTCTTCTTTGGATTGGGCTCAGCTGCAAGGGCTGCCCCAGCAGGAGTGGAGGAGAAGTCTTTCCCCCAAGCAGCCTGGTGTGAGCCTCCTGTCTCCCGTTTCCTCCCCACAGCTCCTTTCTGCTGGCGAGGACTCCTTTGTGCAGGTCTGGAGGCTGAGCCACAATCCAGACACGGAGACCATTGAGGTAATGGGGGGGGGGGGTTTGAGCAAGGAGACCCTCTCTCTCTCACGCACACACAGAGTTGCACTTCCTCCTCTTCCATGGGGGGGGGGGGCAGGTTAGTAGCAGCCCATTCCCTCTCTCTCTTTCCCTGCAGATAGAGCACTGCCATGGGGAGTGTGTGACCGATACCCTTCTCTGCGGGGCCCGCTTCTGCAACCCAGAGGGCAGCGCTTTTGCCGTCACAGGCTTTGAGCTCAGTGAGATCATCCGCTACGTCCAGGTGTAGCTGCTCCTGGGAGGGAGGGCTTTGTTGTGGGCATCTGGTGGGAGCTCGGGGGGCTCTGGTTAGGGAGCCTTAAAAGTGGGTGGGGGCACTTGGGACTGGAGCCCAGGCAACAGTTGCCCACCCCAAGCATTTCTGTCCAATCCAGGCCCATTTGGGGCCAAGGGCAAAGCAGTACCCAGGGGCTCCCAGGGTGGCTGCGTTGCCTCGCCAGGAAAAGTCTGTTGCAGCCTAATTCTAGACTCGGAACCACCCACCGTCCCATTTCTTTCAAGCTGCCCCCTCCCATCAGGAGGAATCTCATGACTGGCCAGCTTGGTCTGTTATCAAACTTTATGTCAATGAACTTGGCCAGCCCTGCACAGACTGCCTCAAAACAGGGAGGGGGGATTAGGGGCAGACTTTGTAGTTTTCTTATTTATTAAAAAATATATGCATCTCTGCTACAGATGGAAACTGTGTTATCACTCAAAAGGTGAATGGGACACAGCTGGGACGTCCTGTTTGACTTGGCAGCGCCTTGCCAAGAGAGATAGCCAGCTGACTGACTGTTGGAATGCAAGGCAGGGTGAAGTCCAGCTGCCCCTGAAAGGAGACCCGTGACTGAAGAAGGGCCGAGCTCAGGGCTCCCTCCCTCAACCCAATGGCCTAGACCACACCAGGTGGGGGAACTTGGCTTCCCTTGCCCAGCCATGTGGGCATTCCAGGGGCAGGTGGGCTTCTCCAGCTGTATTGCTTCCAGTTGTCCTTTCAGCCTTCTTCCCGTCCCAAATCTGGTCACACAAATACTCTTGATGTGCTCCTGCAGCAGCTAACACAAAGGGGGAAAAACTCTGGGAATGCAAGCAACACCTGTCCCTGCTCCAGTCACCAGCTCATTGGTCAGGAAGGCATCTTGGAGGCCAACAGAGTGAGGGGAAACCTGCCCAGGACAGTCCGGCGAATTTTGGACCTTCACGAGGCAGAAACCATTTCAGGGGAGGGAGTGAAATGTGGAGAAGGGGATGGCAAAGGCCCAAAAGCATGTTTAAGTCACAGGTGTACTGTTCTTGCTGGCTGTTTCTGGCTAGGAGAGTAACATGTGCTTCCTAGTTGAATAAAGATGGCAGTGGCTTAGGGGAACAAGGAAGTTTGTGGCACAGGAAATGGGCTGGGATTTCTGAGCCAGCTGCGTGGTCTCCCCTCTCCCCCCCCCCAACACCCTCCCCACTCGAGCCGGAGGGTCTGCCTCCAGGAGCCCCTGCTCCAGGCCTCATAACTCAGCCTTGCTTTGCTGCTGCAGCTCTGGGCAGCTCCTTCATTGCATCTGCCCCACACCCAAAAAATTGGAATGTACAGAATAAGCTGTTTCAACATGTAAGGAAAACAAATGCTGCTCATACGTACATTGAGACGCTACAGAAAAACAATTGGATGCATCTTGTATGCTTTTTACAGGATGGTCACGTCTTTCCAACTTAGGGACATCCTGGCGACAGAGCCAGGCCGCAGCTGGACTCCAGGAGGGCTTTGAGCCCCGCTGGGAAGTAACGGGGGTGTGGGCTGTGCCTGCTGCTGTTACCTGACCATCTGCCGGAAAGGGATTCTAGAGCCTTTCCTCTATTTGTTGAGCAGCCTGGCAGGTTGGATAGGGACTTGTATCACAAGGCAGAAATGGCCAGGGGTCCCAGAGAGTTACCACTGCTCCCACTCCTTCCCAAAGCGGCCTGCCCCTGGCAATGAGGCATTCTGGCACTTAGCTGCCTCTCTCGGCAGAGGATTCAGGGATGGAAGCTCACTTCTCTGATGTTTTGCCCACTTTTTCCAGAGCCATGCCACCAGACAGTCCACTGGCTTAACTGGGAAACAGTCACAGAAGCACAGGGTTGAAAGGGATTCCCAAGGGCCATCTATTCCAGCCCTCTATCAAGCAGGAATACACAATGACCGCACTCCTAACAGAGGATGGATGGCCATTTCTCACAGGGGATTGCTTTGATTGTGATTTCCTGCATTGCAGAAGGGGGTTGGACTGGATGGCTCTTCTTGGGGTCTCTTCCAGCTCTACAATTCTATGATTCCTGTCCTGAGGAGGGCCATGATCCAGCCTCTGCTGAAGGACCACCAAAAATGGAATGGGCTTCTGAAGAAGCCCATTCCCATCTCAAAGCAGCTCTTAAAAGGGTCCCTCCCAAAATGCTGGGCAGGGGAGGCCTTTGGTCTGGGCCAACGGCTTGTAAGATCTTCCAGCTGGGAGGGTAGCAATTCAGCATCCCTATCCCGAGGAGATGATGCTTGGGGGAAACCTGGAGACCCCATTAGTCCACCCCGGCTCAGAAACATCCTCCTCCTTCTGTTAGGAAATACAGACCACCCCCAATCCAACCTGCTTTTCTTTTGTTACCGCAGAACCCACAAGAGCCACCTTTCACTCAGGTGCACAATACAAAAAAGGCTTTTATTAAAGGTTAAAACAGTCCAATACTGAAGTGTGTAAGAAAAGGGGTGAGGATGGCTAGGCCCAGCTCACAGTGGTTAGAAACATGGATGCACGCGGCCCACAAGACGACCCCCACGTGACCCAAAAGCCCTTCAGAACAGCGAGGGCCACGAGGAGCCCCCACTCTGGGTTAGGTTTGTGCTTGGCTGAGGTTTAGGGGTTTTTGTTTTTAAGGGAATGGAACGTGGATTAGAAAATCGTGTAAAAACCTTTTCAAATATAGGCATGTGTGTGTGTGTGTCCGCAGATTTGCTTACCTCGCTCTGAAGCACACCCAACAACTACTTCCCTTAATGCACCAAGGTGTGTAAGTAAAGGGGGGCAGCATTCCAGACCAGCCCCCCACCCTGCCTTTTGAGGGCCATTCTGGGGAAGAGGCTTGTGTTGTGTCCAAGGCACAGACAGAGGCAGATGGGCAGGTGGGATGGGATCCCACGCTGCACACACACAGTGGCCCCCCAGCAGACAAGCACAAAAAAAGGAAGCAACTTCTACACCTAGATGCCTTTGAAGACATTCTCTACACCCCCCTCGGCAGGCAGGGCCCCCGTTCCCCCATGCACCCCACCCCTCACGTACTGACTCCGTAAAGACCCCCACAGCTCTCCCACTCCCCCCCCCCATCATACGGCTCAGCAATACTTCCCAGACCATCCAGGTCCCCCCAAAAGGAGATCCAGACCAACACAGAGCAGCCAGCTGGCTGCAGGTCCCACACTCCCCACCCTCCGTCCCACCTGCCCCCCGGCTCACAGCCCCCCAGCTTCACACCACCAGCCTCCCTTCCATCCCCAAAATACTGCTAAGGTCAGAGGTAGCAACTAGAGAGAGATGGATTGGGGCCCAGCTTCATAAGCAGAGCAGGGGCGTAAACAACGAGAGAAGGCATGGCAGCAAGAGGCACAGACCTGGCAGCCCAGGGGGCATGTGGGGGTCTCTTTTGGGGGGCAGGGAGAGGTTGTAAACAAGGCAGACACCCCTCCCAGCCAAACATCCGACAGTCAAGGGGGTCGCAGGTCTCCCCTTACCTAGGGAGGAACTCACCGACCAGCCAGAACCCTTGCCAGCAAAGGCACAGACAGGATGGTGGGTCACCCCCTCACCTCCCCCCCCCACAGCATTGGGGGAGACCCTCAGGAGATGTGGCTGGTATGGTGAGGGCGCCAGAAGCACCACTTGCTCCGTGGGTGCTGCTTGCGCAGGGTCTCCTCCTCCAGCTCGCGCTCCTTCTGCAGGCGCAGGTAGCGGTCCTCCTCCTTCAGGTACCAGATGGGGGGCCAGCGGTGGCGCTCAAAGTGTGCCTGGTTCTCTGCAGTGAGGTGGGAGGACACAGAGAGAGAGACCAACTGAGTGGACCCCCAAGCGCCCAGCCCTCCTATGCCACCCTGGCTATTCCACACACCCCATGGCATAAGCAGCAATAATGGGCTCCCAACAGGAGCTGCCCCGAAGAAGGAAGGAAGGAAGGAAGGAAGGAAGGGGAGGATGTGATGCCAGTCAGAGGCACAAATGGGGTATCAGGCTGGCAGGGGCTACCAGTATTATGAGCCACTCACCAACTAGGCCAGGCCAAGCCCAACAAGATGACCACAACACCCCAGGATACAGATGCTAAACTAATCCCACCTGTCCAGGTCAGGCTTGGGATGGAAAAGCAGAGGCGATGGGTGCGTAGACAGCTGCCACCTCTGCACCAGGTGACTAAATGCCCAAGTGGAGCTGTTTTTAAAACTCTGTCTGCAGCCCCTCCTTTTTCCTCCCAGTTCAGAGTGGATGGTGGGTGGGCTGCAGACCCCTCAGCCTGTCCCGAGAGCCGAGGCCCATCCCTTACCTGGAGACATGCACTTCATCTCGCGGGGGAACCGGCGGCAGACACTGTTGTAGTTGGTGCACAGATAGTGGAGGCACCAGGCGGCCAGCTGGCGGGCGTTGTGGAACTGTGGGGGGGAAGTGGTGGCTGTGAGGAGCAAGGCAGGAGGAAGAGCGGGTGGAACGCCCACTGCTACCATTGTGGCTGGGCACAGCTTTGGCTCTTCTCTCCCATCATCCCCAGAGAAGTAGGGCACCCTCCCTGGGCAGTCTCACCCCACTGACACCTTACTGGACACAAAGTGGTAGGACAAGGTAGCCCACCCAACAGTCCAGGATCTTTCTCAGCAGCATCATGTGCCCATGCTCCTATGTCCAGAGGACACCTGCCCCCATAGCCCCCTTGGACCACCTGCCTCCAGAAGCATCTTAGTATTCCTTTGGGTTGGAGACCTTGTAGGAACCAAGACGGGCATGATCCCAGAGGCTAAGCCATACCTGTGTCATCTCCAGGTAAAGGATGACCTGGGCGTCTATTTCCACCTGCTGCAGGCTGGCATGCACAAGCTCATCCACTGCGTACTGCTCTGGGGAAGAGACCAGAACAGGACCTCAGGTGGGCAAGGAGGGGGGCACGTTGGCTGGCAAGCCTCCAGTCTTACTTGGAAGCCAAATTACCCCACTGTATGACATGTCAGGGATGCATTTGGGGGGGATGCTCACAGGCCCTTTTGCTCCCCGCCCCCCATCATACCAGCAGGCCTTCTGAGCGGGTTCAACGGCTCAGGGCTTATTCCGCTCCCCCCCACCCCTCACTGTGCTGCTAGTGAACCAAAACAAGGCCCTGGGGCACATAATCGATTGCAGGGACGCAGCGTCCCCACAGCCACGACTATCTTATCGGCTGCTTATGTAAGAGGCCTCCAGGCGGGGAGTGGACGGATGGATCGGTCAGCCAGCAAGTGGCAGGGCAGCAACTGCTGTGTGCCAAACCCTTCACGCACCCGCCATCACCCTTTGGTGCCAGTCCGGCTGGACCCACAGACTCACCGGTCAGGGCCTGCAAGCGGGTCAGGCAGAGGCGGTTGGTGAGCACCAGCAGCTCCATGGCGTCCAGGTCTGGCGTGGGCACAAAAAGCCCCGTGTAGAGGAAGTCCAGCACAGCGCAGAGGCAGGCACAGTTGGTACCCGGCAGAGGGACCTGGAGAGAAGAAAAGGCACTGAGGCCACTGCCCGCCAATCCCCCAATTCTAGAGGCCACCTGTTCCCTCAATGCTTGCTGGGGTGCCCCATAAACTTCCCTTGCTGTACAAAACCAGCCCAACGAAGCAAAGGTTCTCAAGCAGTACCCCCTACCCTCAAGTTGGCCAGCCCATTCCCCCTCTCCTTGCTGGGAATTGCTTCGGACCTCAACCCCCAGGAAAGCGGAAGCCATTTCAGATTTGGGGGGGGGGGGTGCTGAAAGGGAGTTCACTCTGCACATGTTCAGAGACACTCATTGTACGTGTACTGCTCTGCCAACTCCACAGCTGGTCCTTGGCTGCACTCCAAGGAAAGAAGGGCCATGGAAGGGGGGTTGCTGTTTTTATCCGGCAGAGATCCTCCTGCCAAAAGCCAAACAATTGGGCATGGAAGGAAGGAAGGAAGAGAAAGCATGGGGGGAAGGAGGAAGAAGCCAGAGGAGAAGAGGAGGCAGGCAAGCCAGGCAAGGTCTGGGGGGCAGCCAGGCTTCCTGGCTCCTTTGCCCGGCTTGGCTGCAGCCACGGGCCCGCGTGATCCCTTGCAAGGAGGAGGCCCAATTTATCTCAGGGCCTGGGAGACTGGGGCCGCCCCTCCCCTGTAAAGGCCGGCAGCCACTGGCTGGGGAGAGCATTCCTGGGACCAGCTGGTCTCCAGCCTGCCAAAAAGAGGGTCCAAAAGAGCTGCACCAAGCTGGAGGAGGAGAAGGAAGTGGAGGGGAAGGTGCAGTCCATAAGGGGGGCAATGGAGGGGAAGAAGGAAGCCCAGCATGCACCGCCCCACAGGAGCTGCGCAATCTGATCCCATGCCTGACCCTCTTTGCAACTCAATGCCTTTGACCTGCCATCCCCAGTGCCTAGATGGCTAGGCTTCCCCCCCACAGAACCTTTTCACCCACAAGAGACTTTCCAGGCAGCTAAGCCCTCCTTCCTGTGAGACAGCAGCCTGCCCTCCATGCCACTTGACCCCCATCGGTGCTCCCCGTACCCACCCCGTCCTCACCTGCCCCATGGGGCCCGAAATGGCATGCAGGGAAGGACAAGGAGAGGAGACCCCCTCCTGGTTTGGAGGCACATCACCCCTAGGACCCCATTTTGGCATCCAGTGACTATCCTGGAGGCCTTGCCTGCAAGAGGTTTTTCCCTGTGAAAGCAAGGTCTAGGGCCCAAGAAACGTCCTGCGATTTGTAGCAGGAGGACCTCCGTCTCCATCATCCTGTACAGAAGCTCCAAACATCCAGGGACTTTTCAATGCTGTCCCAACACTTAAAATCAGAAGGAGGCCCTTGGAAAAAGAGGAATTCCTCCAGCAGCACCATGAGATGTCAGCTGGACGGGAGGCTGAACTGTGAAGAAAGACCCTCCCCAGGAAAGGGAGCCTGCATGCGGTCAACAAAGTCAATCTGGCCCAGCAGCCTTCCCCAGCCCAGGATAGCTGTATCTGAACTCCTGGGAAAGTTCCTGTTTTCTGGGCAAGATCCAGCCCCACGACGCTTCCTCCCTGCCTCACCTCAGCAGCGCAACTCTCCCGGAAGGTGCCACCAAACATGGCCACCATGAAGTCACATCCCGCAAGCAGCAGCGGCTTGTGCGCCGGCACTGATCCATCATCCACCACAAAGACCACATCTGCAGGAGAGCAGGAATGAAGCATGGTGAGGGCAGATCCAGAAGGACAGGACCTCTGCAGAGCCCAAAGACCCAAGGCCAGACTAAGTCTCCCCTTGCCAGGCTGGCTCTATGGGCCCAGGGCCAACCAGGCGCCTCCCCAACTGGCATGAGTGGGGGACCACCATCAGCCCTCGCTCAGGCACTCCACTGGCCTGCCTACCTGCAAAGGTGCCCTTGGTCAGGCACTCCTTGATCCGGTTGGCCCGGCGGACATGGAAGGCCTTGGTGATTTCGCGATTCATGAAGCTCTCCTTGTTGAGCATGTTGGCCACCATCATGCGCAGGTCAAAGACTTCCAGCAGCTCGGCAATGGTGGCCACCTGCATGAGATCCGCCTGGTGCTGCTCCAGGCGGCCCGTGTACAGGTATTCCAACACCGCCCGGAAGGGGCTGGGCTGCACCCGCCCGTCCAGGTACACCGCAGTCATGGTCCTCTCCCGCTGCGTCACTGGGTCGCGCACCACCTCCGGCCCCATGCGGACGAAGCCCCGCCCCCAGCCGGACAGCTCCCGGGCCTCTGGGGCCAAACGCAGCGGGTCATCGCTCTGCGAGGTCCGGAGAGAGGCAGCCATGGCCCCCGGAGGCGCCCTGTCGGCAGCATCCAAGCTTTTCGTCCTTCCGGCAGGCTCCTTGGCCGCTCCGGCCACCTCGCCCCCTAAGTCCAGCATGAAGAGATCGTAGAATTTCGAGCACGAGGTGGCGAGGTAGACGCGGTGGGCAAAGATGCGATGGCCCCCTTGCAGGTAGAAGACAACGTCGGCACAGAGGGGCTGGTGGAAGAGGTCGGTGGGGCCCCGGCCCTCCCCAGGCAGCGGCTCCGGGATGTGGATGATGGGTGGAGGTGGCTTCGGGGGCAGGAAGGGGGCCTGCAGCAATGGCCTCTGGGTCTTCTTGAGGTGGGACTTCCAGAACTGGAGGTGGCGCCGGGAGATGAGGGCGGCGCGGATGGCGTTGTCGAAGACGTCCTTGATGCCGAACTGGGCCACCACGCTGGTCTCATAGTAGGGGACGCCCAGCTCTTTGGCCACTTCATGCCCATATTCAGGGGGCAGGATGTCCGAAGGCTTGATGGGCCTGGAGGGGAAAATGAGAAAGAAGGAATGGTTGGTCCAAGGAAAGTCTTCTGGAGAAACCTTATTGAGGGCAAAGACCCTTCCACACGACACAATTACAGCACTACGATTCCTCTTCAGCTACCATGGCACCATCGTAGGGAATGCTGGAATTTGTAGCCTGGTGAGCCACTGGAGCTCTCTGGCTGAAAAGGCTAAATGCCCCCCCATAACTTCAAATCCCAGATTCCGGAGGATGGAGCAAAGCTGGTTGAAGTGGACTGAAGGGCCCCAAGAGAGAACGGGGCCAGACTGGCAGCCACATTGCTGTCCTCCGGAGGACATGTAAAAAAAAGTCTCTTTGCTAAAGCCAATGGAGACTAATTGATCTCCTCCAGATATGGACAGACAGGTGGCTTTAAATTGCTTTGGACTTTCTTAAGGTGTTTTCCAGCTGTCTTGTCACAAATGCTAAATGGCTCAATACAACTTCCGTCTTTTAAGTTATTCTCATGGTTTGAAACTGATTATGTATGTGACCGTCAAATCCCTGGAGGTGGAGGAATGCAATTATTATAATAAACCCACCCAGGAAGCCATGCAATTTGGGAGTGGCTCCCTCCCTCCCCGTCCCATCAGACCACATGGTCCAGAGTCTCCCTTCCAAAAACCAAAAGCATCCCACCTCCAGCACCGGCCGCTACAGACAGAGATCCCTTACTTGGCCAGTGGGCGCCGGGCACGGTTGACGGCCTCGAGGTCAGCGTAGCGGAGGTCCAGCTGGCACCCCACCAGCACGATGGGGGTCCGTGGGCAGAAGTGCTTGATCTCAGGGTACCACACGCTCTTGACGTGCTTCAGGGAGTTGGGGTTGGCCAGGGAGAAGCAGAGCACCACGACATCCGACCTGCGGAGGAAAAGGAGGGTCAGCGGATGGGGGAGCAAAGAGCGTTACAGGGACACCCCCCCTCCTGGGCAAATGCGGCCTATGCCCACCTCCGGAGGACAGGATGGAGGCAAGGGCCAAGAGAAGCCCAGGCATCATCCTCACACATTCAACGCTCCATGGGTCCAGAACCCCCTGAGCCAGAGACCCCCACCCACCCTACTAGGCCAGCTGCATTGCCAACTGGGGTCCATTGTCTGCCCCCCAGAGACCTTTAGCTGGTGACAACGTCTTCCCCCTACCAGCCCAAGCAAAGAGTTGGAAGGGGGGAGACCCCATCCCTGCACCCTTAGGAGATTGGGGGCAGCCAGTGGGAGATCTGTGGGACCAAAGACCCCCAGCTCTGGGACACAGGCTCCTTGTCCACCCTGCACCCAGCACCTCCACAGGGGTTTAGGAGGGATTCTCTGCAGGAGCTGGGGATGGGCTGGGTTTCAAGGGTCAGACAGGCTCCAAAGGGAAGGGGGGATTCCTTTGTCCAGCGTCCAGCCTGAGCGGCCGGCCTTCCCTCCCTGGCCCACCTTGTGCCAAGAGAGCCTCCCTGCGCCTGGCAAAGCGCTGCCTGCAGAGTGGCATTGGGGCACTGGAGGGAGAGGGGCTCCTCTGCAGGAAGACCACTGCCTCATCCCTTGGGGGGCTTTGCCAAAGGGTCAGTTGGCCCCCTCCGTGGGGCAGCCGCAGCCGCAGAGAGCCCCTGCCCCCCCTGCCGCCTTGTTCTCCCCACGGCTGGGACTGACAACATCCATTGATCGATAGCATTGAGCTGCTGCTTTGCCAATCACTGGCCAGCCAGCCATCCAGCTGCCAGGGGCTCCGCTCTCTTGCCCTCTGGTCAGGAGGAAGGTTTGCCGCCTTGTGGGGGTCCCTTGCCCGGCCGAGGGAAGGCCATTTGCCCTGCCAGCTACCCCCGCCTTGGGGGGGGGGGGGCTGTGGGGGTACGAAGGGCCTGGGTTGGGGAGGGGGCTGCCGTGGATCCCTTCCCCGCTCACCTTCCGTAGGCGAAGCGCCGGTCCTTGTGGTGGTCGCCGAAGGTGTCCCAGAGCCGGAGGGAGATGCTCACCTCGTCCACCACGTCCCGGGAGCGCTCCAGCACCTGCCATCGGGGGGGGGGGAGAAATGGGGGAGGGTCAGGGGGGACCAGGGGATGGGGTCCTAAGCCATAAGGGTCAATGGGGGGGTGGGGGGAGGGGGCTTCTCCTTTCTCCCCCTCCCTCCCTCCTCTGGGCCCTACAAGGGACCCCTCTCCCTCCCCCCCACCTCCTGGCAGACTGGATACTGGTGAGGGGCCCAGGTGGGGGCCACATGGGGGTCCAAGCTGTGGGTCTTGGGTGGTGGGCAGGGGGCTCCTCCCTCCCCCCCCCGACCCCACTCCCAGCTCCCCACAGGCCTCTGGGCAGATCGGTGGGGAAGGGTGGGTGTGGAGGGGGCTCCCTTCTCCATCCCCCCCCCCCCAATTCCAGACCCACCTCCTGGCAGCCCCTGCCCTGGTCAAAGGCCCAGAGGGTGGGAGGGTGGGGGGCTTCAGGGAAGGGGGAGGGCAGGAGAAGCCCCCTCCCCTCCCCTCCCCACCCCCACTTCCCCCCCCAGGGACCCCTCCCAGCCCCTGCCCTGCCCAATGGGCCCGAGGGGTGGGTGGGTGGGTAGGGGTCTTTCCCTCCGCTGCCCCCCAGGACCCCCCTCCCTGGGAGCCCTGGAGCGGACCTCCTGGCAGACGCGGTACTGGTCGATGGCCCAGACGGTGGGGACGTGGGTGGCGAGGAGCTGGTAGTGGCTGAGGGTGGCGTTGCAGGCGCGGGCGCAGATCAGGCGGGTCTTGCCCACCGCGTTGTCGCCCACCACCACGCACTTGATCGTCTCCACGTTGGGCCGCTCCCAGTCCCACTCCGGCTCCATCCCGACGCCCTCCTCCTCCTCCTCCGCCTCTTCCTCCTCCTCGCGCGGGGGGCACCCATACCATCCCTCCCTCCTCCGAGGGACGGCGGCCGCCCTGCGCTCAGCAGCGCCGCTGCCTCCGCTGCTCTCTTGCTCTCTGTCCCCGACGCCACGCCCACCAGTGGCCACGCCCACCAATGGCCACGCCCCGCGCCCCGGGCCTCGCCCAAACGGAGGCACACAGCGGACACGTCCCGACGCCGGGACACGCCCACCGCCACGCCCACGGGCCCCGCGCGGCCAATGGAGGAGAGGACACGCCCACCGCCACGCCCACGGGCCCCGCGCCGCCAATGGGGACGAGGGCACGCCCACTCCAGGCAGAACAAAGGAGCCCCAGCAGCAGGAGGAACTCAGTGGCCGAAGGGAGGCAGGGAAGGGGCTCAGGAAAGTGACCAGTGGGGGGTCCAGTGGAGTTCTGTCCTGGGCCCAGTGCTATTCAATATCCTTATCAATGACTTGGATGACAGAATTGGGGGCAGACTTATCAAATTTGCAGATGACACTAAACTGGGAGGAGTAGCTAATACCCCAGAGGACAGGATCAAAATTCAAAATGACCTGAATAGACTAGAAAGCTGGGCCAGTGCTAACAAAATGAAATTCAATGCGGAGAAATGTAAGGTCCTACACGTAGGACGGAAAAATGAAATGCACAGATATAGGATGGGGGACACCTGGCTGAATGAGACCACATGTGAAAGGGATCTAGGAGTCCAAGTAGATCATAAGTTGAACATGAGTCAACAGTGCGATGCAGCAGCTAAAAAGGCCAATACGATCCTAGGCTGCATCAATAGAAGTATAGCGTCTAGATCAAGGGAAGTAATAGTGCCACTCTATTCTGCTTTGGTCAGGCCCCACCTGGAATACTGTGGGCCCCACAATTCAAAAAAGATGCAGAGAAACTGGAGCCATGTGTCCAAAGGAGGGCAACTAAGATGGTGAAGGGTTCCCCCTGTAAGAAGCCAAGAGGCTGTTGTGCTTCGGACACAACTTGAGAAGGAAGGACTCATTGGAAAAGAGAGGAATGCTGGGGAAAAGGGAGGAGGGCCACAGGCCAGATGGACTCCATGAAGGAGGTCACTATGAGTTTTATGGGGTTTCAGGGATGAAGCAGAGGACGGAGAGGGGTCCTGGAGATGCCTCGTCCAGAGGGTCGCCATGAATCAGGGTCTGCTCAAGGACAGTTAACAACAACAAAGGTCAATGCTGTGAAATTCTGGGAATTGTAGTTTGTTGTGGGCCCAGAGCGGACCAGAGCGCAGAAATGGCGAGTAACTGTTTGGATTATTACCGCACGCGATTGTGCAAATAAAGTGATATCGGAAATGCATTGCCGTTGAAATCCCGAAAGCAAAAAGATGCACATGAATGCGTTTTTGTGACCACTTTAATGGCCGGAATGGCGCATAGAAGAGAAGGGGCAGGTAAATCTATCTATCTGTCTAGGTACAGTTCAAAGATATAGCCGTGTTAGTCTGTAGAATCAGTTCGTAGAGAGGTCTTGTAGCCAAGAGAGTGTGCAGCGGTTTGCTTTTGCCTGAGCCTCCTGGGAAGATTACAGTTTCCCCCCTCTTCTCTTTTTCCTGCAGAGTCTAATGAATCCAAACGGCTTTTGGATTCTGGACTCAGCAATGGAAGGAAGCTGAGGGCAAAAGACAAAAGCGGGACGAGGAGGGAAACTGGGACGCTTTAAAAGCAGGCGAAAAAGCGGGACGACAGAGAATTAGTCTGGATCGTACCTGCTTCCAAGCCGGGACAGCTGGGGGGCATGCAGTTCCATTGATGAATCCTGTTAGTTAACGAACCTTGATGCGTTAATTAAGAGGATAATCTGCTGGGGCCTGTCCTGTCTCCGCTCAATGATGCTTCTCACACAAATGCCTCTTCATCCAAGCTGTGCAGCCAAACAGGTCTTGCTCCAGAAAGAAAAGCAGCTGATTTCACCAAGATTTCCTGATAAAACACAACCGTTTCTGTGGTTCATAATCACCTCCTGTGCTCAGTCTCACTCCCCTTTTCCCAGCAACAGGTAACTGGTTTCCAGGCTGCGTTCTTGTCCCCACTTGCGCCTTCTGCATCCAAATGCAAATGGACACAGAAGGCAAAAATGGGAAAAAGTACGCCGCTTTAACTCTTTTCCGGCTCAAGACTATGGAATTCTCCCAGAATTCCATAGCCTTGAGCCAGAAAAGAGTTAAAGCCGTGCCAAACTGGGTTATTTCTCCATTGTGGTTGCAGCCTCTGAGAAATGGAGGATGTTTCCAGATAAGAGCTCAAAATACTTAGTAGAAGTATAAATTAATGCTTCTTAGTCATGCTCAGAAGGGAGGACATTGTGGAATTCTTCCTGGACAGAAGGCTGAAATGGAAGAAAAGTCCTGAAAAAGGAGGACATCTGGTCAACCCAGTTTGCAAAAAAGGGGATGCATGATGAAGCAGCCTCACTTCCACAAACCCCATACAGCATTGAGGTTGTCGTTGTTGTTGTTGTTAACCACCTTCAAGACAATCTTGACCCACGGCGACCCTATGGATGAGACCTCTACAAGACCCCCTCTCCTCCACTGCTCTGCAAATTCGTACCCAGGACTTCTTTTATAGAGTCCATCCATCTTGCAGCCTTCCTCTTTTTCTACTTCCTTCCATCTTTCCTAGCATTATTGTCTTTTCCAATGAGTCATGCCTTCTCATGATGTGGCTAAATTATGACAGTCGAAGGGGCTATACAGACTGCCCCAAAGGGCAGCCACCCCTTTAATGCCTGGATCCCAGCCGCAGCAATCTCATGCTGCAGCCCTGATCCGGCCTCCGAAGAGCGCAAAAAAAAGTGGCTCCTTTTTGCGCTCTCCAAGGGGCGCCATAGCTGCAGTGGTGTGGCTTTATGATCCAATGATGCAGCACTGGAAGGGTGTCATCATGGCAGATGCCATATGGACCGCCCTGCGCCAAAATGGTGCCCTGGGCGCATGGTTAAGGCATGCAGCGTGCAGATACTGCGCCCTAACCTCGCTCAGGCTGGCACAAAGTATCGTTCTGTGTTGGCTTTAAGTCTCGTCATCTTGGCTTCCAGGGAGATTTCTGGCTTGATCTGCTCTAGGACCCATTTATTTGTTGTTGTTTTTTGGCTATCCGTGGGATCCTCAGCCCTCTTCTCCAGCCCCACATAATCTCAAAGGAATGGATTTTCTTCCTATCCCCTTTCTTTGCTGTCCAGCTCTCACATCCATTCATGGTAACAGGGAATATAGTGGCTTGTATGTTTCTAACTTTTGTGCTCAGTTGTATATCTTTGCATTTAGTTCTTTCATAGCCGCTCTCCTCATTCCTAATCTTCCTTCGATTTCCTGGCTTCGGTCCCCGTTCCTATCAAAGTTTGATCCCAGGCCTGAGAACTCCATTACTGTTTCTGTTGCCTCATTGTGTTGGCTGGATTTGTGTAGTGGTCAGTGGTGACCCTGAGAGTAAAGTAGCAGCCGGTCTTGCGGCCGCCTGAGGACAGGAGGCTGCCTCTGGAGTTGCCCCAGACCTCTCTGGCCGGCAGCTCATTTTCCGTCCTGTCCACTCCTCTGGTCACCTGACTCAGTTCAATATTTATAGTGCCAAGTGGAGTCAACATGGGACGACGGCTGGAGCCCAAAACTGGCATGGGTACACCAGGAGCCTCCTGCCTGCAAGCAAAAGATATGATTCACACAGCCCTGCTTCCCCACATATGAAACTATCAGAAACCCTTTGCTATCAGCGGGAGTTTCCCGGCCCGCACACAAGTTCAGGAGCTGAAGGTCTTTTGCAGAATCGCAAAGATGCCACCCCGCCCTGAGCAGGCCTGGGCTTGTTCTGGTTTTGGCAGCCAAAACAGGGAGACGCCTTGAATGCGAGACATACCACCACCACCCCAAGGGGCTTGGGTGGCCCACCTGTGGCTGCATCCACACTGGAGAGATACCCTGGTTTGGCACCGCTTTAACTGCCCTGGCTCAAGGGTATGGAATTCTGGGAGTTAGAGTTTGTTGTGGGGCTCAGAGCGGAGTGAAGACTGAGCTTGGCACTCCATTAGTCACAAATGCAATTGTTGTTGTTGTTGTTGTTAAGCACCCTCATCTCCACTCCCTTCCAAGACTCCCTGTCCTCCATTCTTCTTCTAAGTTCCTGCAAACTCATAGCTATGACCTCCCTAACCGTCCATCCCTCGGAGTGTAGTAGAGTCTCCTTCCTTGGAGGTCTTTAAGCAGAGGCTGGATGGCCATCTGTCGGGGATGCTTTGACTGGGAGTTCCTGCATGGCAGGGGGTTGGACTGGATGGCCCTTGGGGTCTCTTCCAACTCTATGATTCTATGATTCTATGATCTATCTGGCATGTGGTCTTCCTCTCTTTCCACTTCCCTCCACTTTCCTAACACTATTGCTTTTTCCTAATGATTCATGCCTTCTCATGATGTGGCCAAAGTATGACAGCCTCTCTTTAGTCATCTTTGCTTCCAGGGAGATTTCAGGCTCGATCTGTTCTGGGACCCATTTATTTGTTCTTGTTCCTATCCTCAGCATTCTTCTCCAGCAACACATCTCAAATGAATTTATTCTCTTTTTGTCCGTTTTCTGAACTGTCCAGCTCTCACAGCAATACATGATAATGGAGAATACAGTTTCTTAAACAGTTTTAACTTTCGTGCTTATTCTCTCCCCCCCTTTATTTTTGTTTGCATTTGTTAAATGGCCAACACAGCTAGCTCTGCATGTTTTCTGTATTGTGAGATACCACACTGTAGCTGCAACAGGGGAACCATGAAGAGTGACCTGTGGATTGCGACTTCAGCCAAGGTAAAGCAAATTTTTCTTATTAAATTTGGATCGAATTCACATGTTTTGCCTCTACATGTTCCTGATGCAGAAACATGGAGGCTTCCTGATGAATCCATTGCTCTCTGCCTACAAAGAGACCTGTGACCTCACTGGAATGGGGCCATATTGGGTTGCAAAAGAAGGGTCCCTGTTCAGATGCAAATGGACTTTGAATTCCCTGGACTTTGCAAATCTCCCTGTTGCTGCCTGGCCAGAAGGAGAAGGAGACTGTGCCTGCACAAAAGATATCCTCCCCAGTATACCATCTGCTGAAATAACATGCAGGCATCTAACATCTCCAGTTGTTGTTGTTTTTTAACCCTCTTTGGTTTGTAATACCTTGCCTGATGACGAAGAAGCCCATGGGGCTTCAAAAGCTTACAACAAGTATATTATGCATTTCGGCTGGCCAATAAAGGTATCACTTTTGGTGGATTTTTGTTTGGATGTGTTAAATGGCCAACACAGCTTCCCCTGCAAGTTTCAGGCTTAGTTGCATATCTTTGCTCTTTAGGGGCTTTTTCATGGATGTGGGTGATTTATCCATTGCTGCCCCCCCCCCCAATCTTCCCCATAGACCTCTCAGGCCCTTTGGCTTTGTTCTGCCATGGACTGGTCCAGAAAGTGTGGGTCACTCTGCCTGGAAGCAGCAAAGGGCAGTGAGTGAGTAAGTGAGGAGTGTCCAGCCAAACCAGCCCTGGAAGGCCAGCCAGAGCAATGGCCTTGCTGTGCTCCTTCGGCCTCTAGGTGGTGCCACTTCCCATTAAATGAAGCCCATGGCACTGCCCATAAAACACAGATGCCCAACTGGGCAGCCACCAGCAACTGGTTTTGGCACAGGCCCTTGGGGAGCTCAGGTGACCCTCCAGCAAGTAAGGCAGGGGAGGGAAAGTAAGAGGTCAAGCCCACCACCATTGGGGTGGAGGGCCAGGGCAGGGGGCTGGCAGGACCCCCAATATCCTCAGATGTACTCCCCCCAAGTGGGCAGGCTGGTGAGGGAGGGAGCTGCACTTTGGTACAGAAACACAGACTGGGGAGACATCCTGCCAGTCTGTGGCCACTGTAGGTTTCTAGGGGTCCCCAGCCCTAGAGTAGGTGACACCAAAACCTGTGGGCATCTTATGGAAGCAGCTGGGCATTTCTGTTTGATGTGGAATTGCCATATTGAGGACGGAAAGGGCTGACCGCTGCGCCGTCGCATGTGGATGTCCATGCACATTTTGGCTGCACATTTGATGTCTCTGCTTAGTTACAACACTGCCAAGTCAATGGACAGCGCCACAGCAGAATGGATGTATAACTCTGAATGCATGGAGGGTTTCCACTATTTAAACCCACTGCAGGGTCTTGTTTGTTCCTCATTCCTCCAACAAGTTGCATGAAGAGTTAGCACAGGAGAGGGAGGGAGGGAAGGAAGGAAGGAAGGAAGGAAGGAAGGAAGGGAGATCGTGGATTGTTGTTGTTATTTGCCATCAAGTCATCTTTGAACTGACTTTCTGAATGGGAGACTTCCAAGAGCCCCGTCATCCGATACCCTGCTCAGGTTTCGGAATCACAGAAGAGACCTCAAGGGCCATCCAGTCCAACCCTCTGCCATGCAGGAACACACAGCCAAAAAGGCCTTGCAGACTCACAGCTGACAAGGCTTCCTTGTTGAACCAACCCCATCTTCCTTTCTGCCTACTGCTTCCAGCTTTACCAAGCATTTTCCCCTTTGCAAATGAGTCACAATTCACGGTGCGTCCAAAGTACAACAGTCTGGGTTTAGTATCTAGAGAGATCTTGTAGCACTTTTGAGACTGAAAAAAACAAAGTTGGCAGAACTTTTGTAGACCAAAGTCTATGAAAGCTCTGCCAGCTTCTTTCTTTCAGTTAGTCTCAAAGGTGCGACAAGAACTCTCTCTACGTACTGATTCCACAGACGAACGTGGCTATATCTTTGAAGTCTCAGTTTAGTCACAGAATCATAGAATCACTGAGTTGAAAGAGACCCCAAGAAGAAGGGGCCTGATCCAGTCCAACCCCCTTCTGCCATGCAGGAACTCTCAGTCAAAGCATCCCCTGCGGCAGAAGGCCATCCAGCCTCTGCTTAAAGACCTCCAAGGAAGGAGACTCCACCATCTTTCAAGGTAGTGTCTTCCTCCACCAAACAGCTCTTACTGTTAAGAGGTTCTTCCTAATGTTGAGGTGGAATCTCTTTTCCTGCAGTTTGCATCCATTGTTCCGAGTCCTGTTCTCTGGAGCAGCAGAAAACAAGCTTGCTCCCTCCTCAATATGACATCCCTTCAAATATTTGAACAGGGCTCTCATATCACTGCTTAACCGTCTCTTCTCCAGGCTAAACATCCCCAGCTCCCTAAGTCTTTCCTCCATAGGCTAAGCATCCTTCCGGGGTGGACATGCCCAAATCATGATGTCCCTGCGTAGGCGCATGCAGCTACAGCCATGCAAAGGCCTGATGTGGTGGCCCATGGGGAAGAGCAAAAGCTGGGAGGTTGAGGCAGAGACAACAGCCATATGTTGGGGCAGAAGATCCTTTGTGGTGGTTTGAGGAGGAACAGCTGTCCTTGCAGTGCTGGAGCACACCTTGAAAGGGTTCTTTGAGCGCATGGCAACCGGGGAGAAGCTCCTCAGCATGATGTTCCCCCAAACACCTGCACCCCTTTGGGATCTGCCTTCTCTGAAGGCGAATGTTACCCAGTCTTTGGATCCTTCAGGGATCCTCCCTGCATTTCACTGTTGTTATTGAGGCTGCGTCCACACTGGAGAAATAAACTGGTTTGGCACCGCTTTTCAGCATCCTGGCTCAAGGCTATGGAATTCTGGGAGCTGGAGTATGTTGTGGGGTCCAGAGCGGAGCTCTGCTCCGCTCTGGGCCCACAACAAACTCCAGCTCCCAGAATTCCATAGCCTTGAGCCAGGATGCTGAAAAGCGGTGCCAAACCGGGTAATTTTCTGCTATGTGGATGTAGGGTGAGTTTACTTCTTTTCTTTCTGCTTCCTTACACCTTGCATTAGTGTCTTCTTCTCTTTTTTTACATTTAAATATCATACATTGTAGAGGATAACTACAGAAATTTAAATGATCTCAACTTAAAGGATAATGCTAATAATAATAATGATAATAAAATATTGGTATATAGATTCATCAAGGTACAATTTAACACTTCTCATACTATCTCATTAATAATAATAATAATAATAATAATAAATTTTATTTGTATACCGCCCTTCCTGCGATCAGGGCGGTGTACAGCACAAAAACAAACAATATACAACAATACATTATCAAACAATAAAAGTTTATTTAAAGATTAAAACAGTCTTAAAACAATGCAACAATTGCAGTAGCAGTGTATCGAAGTATAGAGCCAGTGTGGGAAGGGAATCACATGTGGGAAGACGTCAGGGGTATGCATAATCGAATAGATATGTTTTTAAACCCCTTTTAAATTCAATGAGGGAGGCGGCCGAGCGAAGCTCGGTAGGGAGGGAGTTCCAGAGGCCAGGAGCCGAGATGGAAAAGGCTCTCTTTGAAGTTGTTGATAATTTAGCCTCTGGAACTCTAAGTAGGTGCTGCCCCGTGGATCTGAGAGTGCGGGGCGGATTGTGTGGGGAGAGGCGGTCCATTAGATACCCTGGGCCCAAGCCATATAGGGCTTTATAGGTAACGACCAGCACTTTGTACTGAGCCCGGAAGCGAATAGGCAGCCAATGAAGATCTTTCAATATAGGTGTTATGTGGGCGGTCCTGGGAGCGCCAGTGACCACCCAAGCTGCCATATTTTGCACTAATTGTAGCTTCCGAGTGTGATACAAAGGCTGCCCCATGTAGAGCGCATTACAGAAATCCAACTGAGAGGTTACCAGAGCATGTACTACTGTTTCAAGGTCCCTCCTGTCCAGGTAGGGACGCAGCTGGCGTATCAGCCGAAGCTGAAAACAGGTGCTCCTGACCGTCGCATCCACCTGGGAAGTAAGATGGAGCGACGAATCAAGGAGCACCCCCAGACTGCGTACAGTGTCCTTCACGGGAAGCGTGACCCCGTTCAGGACCGGTGGAACTACCTCCATCCCTGGGTCGGGAGGACCTATCACGAGTACTTCCGTTTTCTCTGGATTCAGGCTGAGTCTGTTTTCCCTCATCCAGTCCATTACCGATTCCAGACAGGCCACAAGAGGAGCGACGCCATCCCTGGTCACTGCATCAGTCGGAGACATAGAGAAGACTATTTGGGTGTCATCAGCGTACTGATAACACCGCGCCCCATGCCTCCGGATGATCTCTCCCAGCGGTTTCATGTAAATGTTGAAAAGCATGGGGGACAGGATGGCTCCTTGAGGGACCCTAGATCTAATGGCCCTCTTATCGGAGCAAACGTCCCCCAGCTGCACCATCTGGAACCTCCCAGAGAGATAGGACCGGAACCACTGGAGCGCAGTGCCTCCGATCCCCACCTCCGCCAGGCGTTCCAGAAGGATACCATGGTCGATGGTATCGAAAGCCGCTGAGATGTCCAAAAGCACCAACAGGGACACGCTACCCCTGTCGATGCCCAGACGGAGATCATCGACCAGGGCGACCATGGCAGTCTCTCATTAAGCAAAAGCGATTAGAGTTTGAACCTCTCTATAATCATTTAAATGTAGATATCCATCATCTGTTGCTTATTGAATATTTAGCTTAATGCTTACGCTAATATCTTTCCCAGAAAATGAAACAGTTAGTAGAGTTAACTATTTAGGAGTAAATATTTGTTCTCTTGTTTGATTTCATTTCAGTAGATAGTTTTTATCCTTAAGTATTCTTCATTCCAATAAGCAATAAGTAAACAATAAGCAATCAGAGAATATAGCATTATTATGTTAACGGTGTCCCTCTAAAGTTACCATTAACTATATTTTCATTGTTGCTTTGATTGTCTTTTCTAAAGGGTCTTGCCTTCTTGCGATGTGGCTAAAGTACAACAGCCTCAGTTTGGCTTCCAGGGAGATCTCTGGCTCGACTGTTCAAGGACCCGTTTGCTTGCCTTTTTGGCTCTTCATAGTATGCCCCCTCAGCCCTCTTCTCCAGCCCCACGTCTCAAATGAATTGGTTTTCTTCCTGTCCACTTTCTTCACTGTCCATCTCTCACATCCATACATTGTGATGTGGGAGTACAATGGATTGGACGATTCTAACTTTAGTGTTCAGTCGTACGTCTTTACACTTTGGGATCTCGTCCAGTTCTTTCAGAGCTGCCCTTCCCATTCCGACTCTTCTTCTGATTCCTGGACTGCAGTCCCAATTCTGATCAATGTTTGATCCGAGGTATAGGAACTCTTTCCACTGAGAAAATTTTTGCAAAGGCTCCTTTTCCTACAGGGCTTAAAAGAGACAGCACAGTGTACTGGTTTGTGCATTGGACTACGACCCTGGAGGCCAGGATTCGAATCCCTATTCAGCCAGGGAAACCCATTGGATAACCCTGAGTAAGTCACATTCTCTCAGCCTCAGAGAAAGGACAAGGCGAACCCTTTCTGAACCAATCTTGCCAAGAAATCCCCTGGTATAGGGTCACCATGAGTCGGAAAAGACTCGAAGGCAGACATCAACTAATCTGCAGGGCTTTCCTTGCGACTTGTTGGAGGAGGAGAGGCTGCTCTGAGCAACAATGCTGAGGATCAGGCTACAAATGGATCCGTCCTTCCTCCTCCAGCAACAAAAGATTGTGACGCCAAAGAGAGGTTATGAAACGACTCCTTTCCTTCTGAGCCAAGAGACTTCGCCAGGAGTTTGGGGCGGGAAAGGAAGAGAAAAAGGGAGCCAAACACACAGGAAAGGCCCCAGGCCAAGGTCCTGTCTGTCCGCACACTTACCTGGGAGCAAATCCTACAGAGCTCAGCGGCACTCACTGTATATACTCATGTACACGTCTACAAAATTTAGTCAAAAACTGATCCAAAAAACCTGGGTTGACTTATCCACAGGTCGATGTAAGTACTGTACTTTAAACTCTTATCAAAAAAGAAACCCTGCCCTGGTGAAAGGTGAGAGCTTAATCTGTTCTCGGAGCCCCAAAAGAAGCCTCAGCCCCCTCTGCTCCTTCATCCATCCAGCCTTTAGGCTGAGTACAAACAGCTAGGCCTGTCAAAACTCGTAAAGATCTTTCGTGTCGTTTTCCTTTACTTCAGCCTTTACATCCTTTGTTACATGCTGCTACGTTTTACCCTTGACTTATCCACAGGTCATATCAAAATCCATACTTTTGGCCCCCAAACCAGCCCTTGACCAAGACACGAGGTCGATTTATACAATGCTTCAAAGGAGACGTGCCTTGGATTGCTCTGAGAGAGCAGCAAGGCGCTCGAAGAAGGACCTGGTCCAAATCTTGCCTTGCTACTTGGAGGTTTTTAAACAGAGGCTGGGTGGCCATCTGTCAATGGGGGTGCTTTGATGGAGAGTTCCTGCATGGCAGAATGAGGTTGGACTGGATCAGGGCCCTTCTTGGGGTCTCTTCCAATTCTGTCATTCTATGATTCTATGATTCTATTCAAGCTCAGCCAGCCCAGCTTCCCAGAATTAGAAAGCAAAGCAGGAGTTGTGTGCCATGGTGGTCTGTCTGTGTGCCTGTGTCTGTGTGAAATACAGGGTTTGTGTGTGTCTTGGACCCCCACCGGCCCTGGGAAGTCCCTCCAAAACCTCCAACATTTAACCTGAACCCAACGTTTAAATCCTCACTACTAAGAGCAGCTTTCAAAAGCTTTACAATGTGGTTTCTTCCACTGCCGAAGAGCAGAACACCCCCCCCCCAAAAAGACCAAACAAAACAAACAAAAACAAAACAAACAGCTTCATTTATATACCGCTTCATACCCTTAAGGAGTGTCTAAGTGGTTTACAATTGTAAGCTATTTGCCCCCCAATAATCTGGGTACTCATTTTAGCGACCTCGGAAGGATGCAAGCCTGAGTCGAGCTTCAGCCCTTATGCTGGTCTTGAACTCGCCACCTTCTGGTTTTGAGTGAGTGGCTGCAGGACAGGCATTTAACCACTGTGCCACCAGGGCTGCCAAAAAGGCAACCAGGAATGGACATGAGCACCCAAAATGGTGACCACGGCAACATGCAGAAGCGCTCCAAATCTGCCCAAATGTGAGTGTTGGTCTCTGAAGCCTGCCTACTAGCCTGCTGGAACCCAGCTGGGATGCCTGGAGGCAGGGCATGTTCTGGCAGGCAGAGCATGGCCAAGTGCCCATGCCCCATCCTTTGGCACACGCCTGGGGCTCTGCCCTGCCTCTTCAGGATTCAAAAGCAACCTTTGGGGGCAGAAGCCGCTCCTTGCATTGGCAGACAGGGCTGGGAGAAGTTGGCCCTGGGGCTCCTAGGTTCTTCTCTCCCCAGGATGGAGGCCCTTTTGTCTTAGCCTCATCTCTGCCAGCCCCAGACCTGTGGGGTGTTTGCTGCCAAACCTCCAGGGAGAGGCTCATAAGGGCCCTGCCTCCCATGGGGCCTGCAGACACTGCTTCTGCCTCTGGCAAGAGAAGGGCCTGGATCCAGCAATGCTCACCGTAGGGCTGGATGGCAGCCCAACACAGCAATGCGCTCCTCAGAGGCGCCTCGGCGCCACCAGAGACGGGAACAGGTTTGCTTTGGCATTGGCCGCCCTGCATCACCCCAGGCCTCCTTTTATGGATCATGGAGAGGAAAGCGGGCCTGCGTCCTGAGCTGCCATTCCAGCAGACCTTCCCCAAGGTGCTGTGTTTTTGACTCCAAAAACTGGCACGGCACATCCCTGCTGCAAGATAGGCGTCATTGGTGGCTAACGGGCGCAGCAAGGGGTCTACAGCTTTGGTCAAGCCTCACCTGGAATAATACTGTGTCCAGTTCTGGGCACCACAAGTCAAAAAGGATGTGGTCAAGCTGCACCTGTGTCCAGAGGAGGGCAACCAAAATGGTGAAGGACCTGGAAACCATGCCTTATGAGGAAAGACTTAGGGAACTGGGGATGTTTAGTCTGGAGAAGAGAAGGATAAGAGGTGATATGATTGCCCTGTTTAAATATTTGAAGGGATGTCATATTGAGGAGGGAGCAAGCTTGTTTTCTGCTGCTCCAGAGACTAGAACCCAGAACAATGGATGCAAGAAAAGAGATTCCAGCTCAATGTTAGGAGGAACTTCCTGAGAGTAAGAGCTGTTCAACAGTGGAAGACACTCCCTCGGAGAGTGATGGTGTCTCCTTCTTTGGAGGCTGTTTTTAAACAGAGTCTGTCAATGGGGATGCTTTGATTGTGAGTTCCTGCATGACAGAAGCGGGTTGGACTGGATGGCCCTTGGGTTCTCTTCCAACTCTTAGATTCTATGAAAGGAGCCCAGTCCTTCTTTGGAGGCTGTTTTTTGAGCAGAGGCTGGATGGCCGTCTATCACAAGGTGGGCTTTCATGGTGTCCTCCTGCACGGCAGAAGGGGGTTGGAATGGATGAGCCCTTCCAACTCTATGGTGTTATGATTCTAATTTTACAAAGAGGACCATTGGAGTGAGGCAGCTGCCTCAGGCAGCAGAGGATGGAAGTGGGCAGCGGTGGCAGCAGCAGCAGCAAGAGCAGCGTATTGGAGGCAGTGCGGACTCACTAAGCAAGCCTGGCTCGGTTGTGTTGAAGTAGGTCAGCCCTCTCTGGGGAACCCAGCCACCTCCGCACTCTTGCTGTGAGAGCTGTGGCTCTCAACCTGTGGGTCATGACCCCTTTGGGGGTCATAGAATCATAGAGTTGGAAGAGACCCCAAGAAGGGCCATCCAGTCCAACCCCTTTCTGCCATGCAGGAACTCTCAATCAAAGTATCCCCATTAACAGATGGCCATCCAGCCTCTTTTTAAAGACCTCCAAGGAAGGAGACTCCACTATTCTCCATTGAGGAAGTGTGTTCCACCATCGAACAGCCATTAGGAAGTTCCTCCTAATGTTGAGGTGGAATCTCTTTTCCTGCAGTTTGCATCCATTGTTCCGGGTCCTAGTCTCTGCAGCAGCAGAAAACAAGCTTGCTCCCTCCTCAATATGACGTCGAACGGCTCTTTCACGGGGCTCGCCTAAGACCATCAGAAAACACATATTTCCAATGGTCTTGGGGATAATTGTATGGTTGGAGGTCAACACAACATGAGGAACTGAGAAGGACTGTGTTGGAGCAATTGGTGTTGATGGATTCCTAACAGAGCTGGAAGAGCCCCACCAAGGGCCACGGAGTCCAACCTCCTGCCAGGCAGGAATATCAGGCAGGAATGGATAGGACAGAATGTCCTGCCTGTGAAAAAATCCTTCTGGTTTTTCTCCTTATCGGCTCTTCTTATCCTTTGCAATGTCTGGTCATAAATAGCTTTTGTGTATCCAGGAAATGACCCACCGTGACCTGGGGAAAAGCCTCATATCTTTTTTCTCAGTCCTTCTCCTTTTTATGATTCTCCTTCACTTTCACTATGGACTCTTTCACACGGGAGGAATTTCTCCCAGCTCCGAATGGAGCCGATGCGGATTCACGTAAATTCGCTAGTTTAGCGAATTTACATGAACCCCTGTTCCGTTCGGAAGGCATTCGGAGTTACTTCCCATTACCCGAAAATAAACCCCTCCCGCCCGAAATTGCGTGCGAAGATTTACTTCGCAATAACGTAAAACCCACGATTGCATTCGAATTGACCTTAAATTATACTTCCAATTTCCGATGTCTGAAAGAGTCCTATGCTTCATTTCTCTGTGAACAAGATGTGTAAATTTACAGCGCTATATAAATAAAATTAATAAGATGGTGAATTAAAAGACTGAAGCTCTTTCTTGGAATTAAACTAGTTAGGAGGCAGGCTCTCCAAAGACGAGGCAAAGCCACTAGTAAACTTTTTCTAAGTCTGTAACCTGAAACTGCTTTCCTTTACTGCGTTCACACTGGAGAAATAAACCAGTTTAAGTGCCATGGCTCAATGCTGTGAAATTCTGGGAATTGTAGTTTGTTGTGGGGCCCAGAGCGGAGCTCTGCTCCGCTCTGGGCCCACAACAAACTACAATTCCCAGAATTTCACAGCATTGAGCCATGGCGCTTAAACTGGTTTATTTCTCCAGTGTGAACACAGCCCTTGTTTATAGTTTTGAGTCAGTTTCAGTTCAGGAGAAGTAACTCCAGACTGAGTTATATGCTTTAGCTGCTCCTCTCCTTAAAGAAAGAGGGTTCCTTGTAGCTTTAGCTCTGCTGTTTTGCCCCAAACAAGGGCTGCGCTCCTGGGAAAGTATATTCAGGGTCATGGAAGGGTGGGGTGGATCTTTTCCTTTGCAAAATGCCTTGGGCTGCTCCTAATCATGTGCATAGATCCCAACCAGACATTTGGAGTGAAACCCAGAGCAGACCAGTGGCCCACTGGTGCAAGCAGCCACTGGACACCCCATTCCTTGCAGGCCTCAGGACTCTTGCGGCCCTTTTGGGGTTTTTATCATCACATGGACCCTGACGCTAGAATCAGAGAATCATAAAAGGACGTAGACGAGGGTTTTTGTAGCCCCAATCCAGAGTCGCTCCGCATCCATCCAAGTGAATTCACATGAATGCGCATTGAGTTGTCACACATGAACGCTGTTACTGTGAAGCCATCCCAAAGCCAATCCAAAGTCACCCCAGAACTCAGTGAATTCAGTAACAACCGAATTCACAGAAATCCGTTCCAAGGTCCACTTCAGATTCAATCCCGATTGGTCTGGTGTGAGAAGGTCCAGAGTTGGAAGAGATCCCCAAGAAGGGCCCTGATCCAGTCCAACCCCCTTCTTCTGCCGTGCAGGAACTCTCCATCAAAGCAGATGGCCCTTATCCAGCCTCTGCTTAAAGACCTCTAAGGAAGGAGACCTCAACACAATCTCCGAGGAAGGAGTGTCTTCCACTGTTACTCTCAGGACGTTCCTCCTAATGTTGAGCTGGAATCCCTTTTCCTGGAGCTTGCGTCCATTGTTCTGGCACTTAAACCGGTTTATTTCTCCAGTGTGAACACAGCCTCGGAGTCTGGTGGAGCAGAGGCTGCCTCTTGCGGCGGTGGCCAAGCAAAGAGGAAGGAAGGGGTCCTCCCGGCGCCTTCCCTCCTCCGGGGCTCCCCTGGTGCCGGGGCTGAGGGCCGTCTGACCCTCCGGGAGCCAGGGGCCCATCCTGCCCAGCAGCAGCCGCCGCAGTGGCCCCCGAGAGACCGCTGCTTCCTCCGCAGACTCCCCGGGGAAGGAGGCAAGATTCAAGGGAGGGCCCTCGAGGGGCATCCTCCTCTCTTTCGGGGCACAAAGGGCCCTTTCTGGGTCGGGGAGGGCTCGACCTCTTGCCTCCTCGCTTTTGAGAAAGCACCGTCGAAGACCCTTTTTCCCGGCAGAAGAAGAAGCCGAAGCCGAAGGGGCTCCCGGCGGGGCTGAGCGAAAGGCCCTGGTCCTCCGGGGGATTCCGAGTCCGGGAGGAGGACGGAAGAGCCTTGGGCCCGAGGGTCGGTCCGTTCGGGGCGGCGGGCGGCAGGGCCTCTTCCTCCTCCTCCTCCTCCTTCGGCGGAGCCTTGAGCGGAGACCCGGCGCTGCTCGGGGGCTGCTTCGGGCCTCCTTTGCGGCCGAGGGGCTGCTGCTGGTGCTGCTCTCCGTCGGTCCCTGGGGCTCCTGGCGGCGGCAACGAGGGCTGTCCTCCCGTCGGAGGCTGTCTTCTCGGTCCGGAGGGGCTCCCTCTGCTGCTGGGGCTCCCTCCCTCCCTCCCTTCCTCGGGGCCCGACGGCGCTCCTTCCTTCCCTCCTTCCCTGGCTGGGTCCCTCCCTCGGTGGGCCGGGCGGCCGGGGCTCCGGGCGGAGGGAGGGAGGGGCGGGACGGGGCCTGCCTTGCCCTTGCCCCGCCGCTGCCGCTTCCTTCCTTGCCTGCCTGTCGGTGTGTGTCGGTGCCGGGGGTCGTCTCCGTCCGTCGTCGGGGCGCGATGGGCAGCGCGGGCCGCTCGGTGGACCTGGAGGCGCACCGCCTGGCCCTGCTGGCCGCCAAGGGCGACGTCCTCAGCGGAAGGCCCGCCTTGGCCAGCTGGTGAGACGGGGGACCGGCAACCCGACGACGGGCCCTTCCACCCCCCCCCCGAGGCTCCCGGGGGACTCCCGCCGCAGCAGCCCCGGCCGGGGAGGGAGGAAGGGGGCAGCAGCAGCCCCTCTTTGGCCCCAAACGGGAGGGAGGGAGGAAGGGCCCTGACTGCCAAGGCCCCCCCCCCGCGAAAGGGAGGAGGAGGAGGAGGAGGAAGGGAACGGCGGGGGGGCTGGAAGGAAGGCCTTCCCGGGGGACCCCGAGGCCTGTCCGGGGAAAGGAGGGGGGCCGGAGCGGGAGGTCTGTTCCCGTCGCAAAGGTCGGTCGGTCGGAGCCGGCGCCGGGGTGGAGTTTGGACTCCCGGAGAAGAACCAGGAGGAGGAGGAGGAGGGAGGCAGGGAGGCCATGGCTGGGGCTGGGGCCTGCCTCTTCCTTCCCGGGCCCCTCACCCGCCGCCTCCGGGGCCAAAGAGGAGGGAGGACGGACGGAGGGGGCTCCCTCGGAAGGAAGGAAGGAAGGAAGGAAGGAAGGAAGGGGCCCCACTTAGGGCCGGGCTCCCTCCCTGCGACCCTGGCCGCCCCTTCGAGTCTGTCTTGGGTCCAGAAGGTTCCCGGGGAAGGGACCCAGAGGAGGAGAAGGAGGAGGGAGAGTCCCTTCTTCGCTGGTTGCCCAAAGCCCTCCCAGGAAAGAAGGAAGGAAGGAAGGAAGGAGCCCCGGGGCCGAAGGAGAGCGGAGGAATGCCCTGCATCGGGTCCCTGCGGTCTGCGGCGGCGGAGGCGCCCGGAGAGGAGGGACGGACGGAGGCCCAGACAGAGGCAGGGAAGGAGAGCGGGCTCCGTCCTCCGGGCCCTCCGGCTCCAGGCAGCCCCAGAGCCTCCTCCTCCTCCTCCTCCTCCTCCTCCTCCTCCCCGGGGCCCCCAGGGCAGGGCAGGGCAGGGCAGGGCAACGGAGCCCACCCTCCGCCTGAAGAAAGGCATGGCACCCGACGAAGGGCTCGGTCCCAGGTCCAACCCTTCTGTCTCCGGGGGGCAGATGGGGGCTGCTGCCCTCCGCCTTGGCCCCTCCTGGCAGCCCTCTCCCTCAGCAGGAACGAAGGCATCGCCGAGGGACTGGGCCAGGAGGGGGGCAACCTCCGCTCTCGGGGCAGAGGAGGCAGGGCACCTCCTGGAGCCCCTTGGCACCCAACAGCAAAGGCATGGCGCCCCATAAAAGGGGGGGGGGGGTTCTTTGCTGAGGAATTCGCCCTCTTTGTGGGGGGAAAGGGGTGCCAAGGGGCTTTAAGAGATGCCCTTTCATTCAGGACGTCCCAGGAAGGACCAAGGCTAGGGGCAGCACACACATCTGCCCCAATCGGAACTCAGGTTGCCCCACATCTGGGCCCAGCTCCTCATAAAAAACACCCCCCTCTTTATGGGGTGCCATGCCTTTGCTGTTGGGTGCCAAGGTGCTTCAGGGGGTGCCCTGCCTGGGAAGGGGAGATGCCAGACTAGGCCAAGGGCTGAGAGCATCATCATCATCATCATCATCATTTATGTGGGGCAACCTCAGTTCCGATTGGGGCAGATGTGTGGGCTGCCCCTAGCCTGGGTCCATCCTGGCATCTCCTGAAGCCCCTTGGCACCCCTTTCCCCCAACAAAGAGGGCGCTTACTGGGCCCAGATGTGGCTGGCATCCCTGGCCCATCTGTCTGTCTGGCAGCATCCCATCCAGCCCCCCAAGAGAGCCCGAGGGCTGGGCTTTGGCTTCCTTCCCGGGGGCTGCCTTCCAAAGGAAGAGAAAGGGGGCTGGGATCCCCCTCGTTGGAAAAAAAAGGGGCTGGAGGTCTAAGGAGGGGGCTCCTGGCCTGCCTCCCCTCCATCGCCCCCCATCTCCATGGGGCTGGATGTTGGCCAGTTGCACTTTTTCCCATTCAGGTTAAGAAACTGGTGGTACTGGTCAGCAAGCTCCCTGATGGGACGTAGGCCGCATCCACACTGGAGAAATAACCCAATTTGGCACCACTTTTCAGCATCCTGGCTCAAGGCTATGGAATTCTGGGAGCTGGAGTATGCTGTGGGGTCCAGAGCTGGGCCCACAAAAAACTCCAACTAGCCTGAGAACTAGATGGGTCATGATATCCCAACGGAGGGCAGCCCCCAAACCCTGCATGATGATGTCTCAAAGGAGGGTAATGGGGTGGTTGGCACTGGATGCCTCTGGAAATGGAGGCTCCATTTAGTAGCTAAGCCTGGCCTAAGAAGAGCCTCCAGCTGAGCCTCTCCTCGAATTCGAAGCAACTCCTCTAAATTATAAGCTTTGGAAAGCAGCGCCTGACTCTCTCTTGGATGAAGTGCTGCAGGAAAAACAACTTCCTTTTGCTTCTCTCATCAAACCTGATGGAGGGATCCAGATTCCCCTCCTGGTTTGGAGAAGCTGAGACAGTGGCTCCTGGCCAGTCCTTCCTTCCTTCCTTCCTTCCTTTCCGAGCATCCTTTTTCCTGAGCCAGAGAGGCCCAAATGCATTTGGCTTCCTTCCTAAGGATCTCAGGGAAGAGTCCTACAAAATCAATTTATGACATATTAAAATACAAAGCAGTGAAAATAATCCACCGTCTGAAAAGATACCAAGTTAAAACCTAACGCAGCGGCTGTGACGTGGGTGCCAAAGTTGGGCGCATAGGAGGGCCACATGCCAAGGAGGGTGGCAGCAAGTGGGGCTCGGGCGGCGGACGGAGACCTCCACCGAGGCACCCCTCACCTGCCAGAGGGCCACTTGGTGCCTTCCTGGGCTGGGCTACATGCCATAGATGACCACCTTCATGCCAAGGAAAAGTGGGCAGAAGAAGGGAGTCTGCTTTGGGGCCACTGTCCTCTGCCCTCCCGATGCTGACCCCCTTCTCTTCTCTCCTCAATCCAGGGCCCTCTTCGCCTACGAAAAAGCCAACGATCTCAAGCTCCTGGACTCTGGAGGTAAGAGGAAGCCCTCCTTTGTTTTTTGGCTCTCTTGCCCAGTTTGGCCTCCCTGGTCCACCAGCTGAGCCCCTGGGAATCAATGGAGACCTCTTTAGGGGACCCTTCTCTCTGGGGGTCTCAGGCCTCTGTTGTGGGGAGGGGGCCGCCTCCAGCTGAACTGGACCCCCCTCCCTTGCTCCGTTTGGCTCCAGGTAGCCTCTTAGAGCTGGTCCCAATCGGAGATGTCCAGCTGGGCCTTCCCTGGCCAGGGCCAGGGAACCTCTTGCCAGGCCAGGCACAGTTCTGCCCCAAATTGCACCCCTCTCCACTTCTTGGTCCCCATCTGCCTCCTTGCTGGGTTCTCCTTGCCCACTTCATCCCTTCACAATGGGCTCAGCGAGTTGCCCAGGACTATGTGGCATCTTGCCCTGGCAGCTCAGGCCTTGCCCCACCCCACCCCCCCGGCCCTTCCTGACCTCTGACCTCCTGCCTCCTCTTGCAGCCGGGGGTCCCGACGAACTGGCCAAGCGCTTCCAGAGCGGCAGCGTCATGTACGGTCTGTGCCGCCTGCAGGATGGTGCCACAGGGAAGCAGCACATCGTCCTCATCAACTGGGTGAGCCATTGGGGGGGGGGTGTCTGCATGTTAAGAGTGCGAATCTTCGCAGCACCCCCCACAAACACACCAAGGATGACTGGATTCCATGCTGTTCTCTCTGTAGCGTGAAGGTGGCAGGATCTCTGGGTGATGTTCCCTTGATATTACCACTCTCAGAAGTCTTTTGCACACACAATGGACCACACTCCCTTCTTTGGAGGTCTTTAAACAGAGGTTGGATGGCCATCTTTCAGAGATGCTTTGACTGAGAGTTCCTGCATGGCAGAAGGGGGGTTGGACTGGATGGCCCTTGGGGGCTCTTCCAACTCTTCTATGATTCTATGAAATGCCTGCGGTTTTTCTGTGCAACATAACATTTTGTGTGTTGGTGGCGGGGGGTGGGGGTGGGAACCAGGGTGCAAAACATACTAGGGCTGAATCATTTTGGCATTTCCCTGCTGGAGTAAATAGTCTGCATTTTTGCTTGGGATCATTCCCCCAAAGATTTTGCAAGCTGCGAAGAATCTATGCCTCTGCTTTATTGTTCTCCCAAGGTTTTCGCAAGAGTCATGGGAAACCCATGATTGTGCGGGAAACAAACAGGAATGGAGATGGCTTCTAGCCCTCGGTGGGTGTCTTTGCGGTCAGGCAGGCAGGCATTTGTGGGTGGGGGTCCAAAGGGAACCACTGGGCATTTCCTATCCCAAAATGTTTTGCATCTTTGGAAACTCCTTCCTGGGACCAGAGTTGCAGCCTCTCCCACACAGTCCTGTTTGGTGGCTGGTGGGGACTTCTCTTTATCTCGGGTGCGAATCACTCTGCTGGGCCTCCCTCCCTCTGCCCTCCCTCCTTGAAGCCAGGCTCTCCAAAACAAGGCCAAAGAAGGCAAAAACCTTCCTCTCGCTGCGGTCTGGTGCAGACTGGGGGCTCCAATGGCTTCCCCTGAGACCTCTCCAGACGGGAACATAATTGTTAGAGTTGGCATTGTATGTCGGGATTTCTGCCTCCCTTCCTCTCCAGGTCTCCCTGGTGGACCACTCGGGGCTTGTGGGGCGATCTCTCCGCCATGGATCCCGTGTTGAGGGGGCACCGAAGGCTCTTATGCAACTGGCTCTAAGGAAGCCAACCTTGGAAGCCAAAGCAGCACAAGGGGCAGGGAATGGCAATTCAGAGGGAGGGGGCCTGCTCAGCTTTGGGGTTGTTTTTGTTTCCCTATGTTTATTTTTGTCACAAAAAGAAAACTGGCCAAAAAAAGGAACAGCTGAGAAAGCCCTCTTCCCCTGAATGGTCATTCCCTGTGAACTCCTTGAACAGCTGCTGCTTGTCTCTAGTTAATAAGGGCAGCAGTGCAGTCAATAAGGGCAGGGTCCCTGGACTGGGTCCCTGGCTTAAAAGGGGGGATGGCCAAGTGGGTGAGCGGAGGGATGGACGCCCCAATGCATCAAGGCAGGTTTCCATCTTGTCTCAAAGAGACACAGGGAGAAGGTCCGCCTTGGACCCCACCATACTGGAGAACTATCAGCCAGTCTCCCACATCCCATTTTGGGGCAAGGTTCTGGAGCATGTGGTGGCCTCCCAGTGTTTTTTGATGAGACACATGATCCGGATCCATTTTAGTCTCCCTTCAGGTCTGGTTATGGGGTGAAGACTCGCCTTGCCAATGGAGGGAGCTAAATGGGGGGAGTGCATCCCTGTTGGTTCTGCTGGACCTCTCGGTGGCATTTGATACCATTAAACATGGTATCTTTCTGGATAGCTTCACTAGGATGGAACTTGGGGGTCACTGTTATGCAATGCCTCTGTCCTTTGCTGGCAGGGCAAGCTCAAAAGGTGGTGATGGGGGATTCCTGTTTGATTTCTGGGCCGCTGGCTTGTGGGGTCCCTTGGGGCTCTGTTTTCCCTTTGGAAACTTGAGAAAGCAAGTTCAAAAACAGGACCAACATGGAGGAGGGGGGCAGACACAGTGGAAAAATCTCTCTTGCACACACACCCATTGCACATGTTTATTCTTCCGACTGAACAGCCCTCCAGGTGGTTTTCTGCTGCCTCGTGGAGGGATTTGGGGAGAGGCTTGTCCCAGACCAAGGGCTTCAGTTGGTTTGTTGCAAATCCTCTGCTGGGGTTTGTGGGGTGTGTGCGCACCCCCCCATCTCACTCTCGTCTGTGCCATGCACAAGCAGGGCTGAGATTTCAGCCAGAGCCACGGATGTGCTCCTGTTTGTGGGAACCTGCACGTTCCTCCCAGATGCCTGGGGAGGGTGGGGTGGGGTTGCGTCCGGCCGCAAGGGAAGGAAGGGGGAGGAGGGCTCTGGCCGGGTGCCCGCTGGTGACCTCACCCCCAAGTCTTCTCCTCCGGCTTCCCAAGGCCCAGAGATCTTGGGCTTAAGGCAGCTGGGAGTGAGCAGTGGGGCAGGGAAGGGGGCAGGAGCAGCCAACCAGAGGGGCCCCTTAGGCAGGCTGTGGGTGCAGGGCATGTGTGCGTGCACTCTTTGGGGAAAGCTGGGTTTTAAAAACAGCACCAGAAGGGTGTGAAACAGTGCCAAAGAGCATGTGCAGAGTGCAGATCTGCTGCAGCTGCAGCTATTTTTCTTTGCACTCGCTGGGGGCTTGAGCCCAGCAGGCTCCCATGTGGGGCTTCCTAAAAACATAAGCAGGCCCTGGGAGGAGGAGGATCAGACCAAGCAGAACGTGGGAGCATCTTTCTTTCTGAGATCCAAGAGTTATAGTCCAGACATGATGCCTTTTTTAATTCTTTCTGCTGTGCCTTTTGAGGCAAAGCCTTGGCAAGGCCGTTTGCAAAGCAAACCTTTAAAAGGAGGATTTGGACATACTTTAAATCCCAGTGAGTTAATAATTACTGGGGTGATTCAGTTGGGAAGCGGGGCAGGAATCCTGTGGTCAGGGGTGGAGGTTTGTGGCCCATGACTGGTCAGAGATTTAGAAACTGAGCCTGTTCTGATTTTTAAAAAAGACTTATGCAATCATAGAGTTGGAAGGAATCCCAAAGGGCATCTATTCCAACCCTTTGTGGGGCAAAAATACACAGAGTAAGAGAGAGTTTGGTGTATCCTGAAGGGCTGTGCAGTCCCCCCAAAACTGGAGCATCCCGTCCACTGAGAGTGATCTGTGGCAGTCATTCTCTGTAATTTTAATTGCCACAATATAGTTCTCTGGTTGATGCTGACGGTGCCAAATGGGTTTGCATTGGACCATTTCAGGGGCGGAAGAAGCTCTGTAGATGCAGCTGAGCACTATGACAAAGAAGCATGGGTTTCTATTTAAATGAGTGTTTTTAGCTTTTATTTGGCCAGGTTTCACATTCTTCTTGAATGTGGTATCTCACAATACAGAAAACATGCAGGGCTAGCTGTGTTGGCCATTTAACAAATGCAAACAAATATCCGTCAGCAATACCTTTATTGGCCAACCGACATGCACAATATACTTGTTGCAAGCTTTCGAGGCTCTATGGGCTACTTCATCATCAGGCAAGATGTTACAAACCAAACAGGAGAAGAAGAAAAACAATTGGAGATATTATCAGATGCCTGCATGTTGTTTCAGTCCTTAGTAAAGATGGTATACTAGGGAGGATACTCTGGACTTTTTTTTCAGGAGCCTGCCTGCACAAAATATATCCTCCCCAGTATACCATCTTTACTAAGGACTAAAACAGCATGCAGGCATCTAACATTTCAATTTTTTAAAAAAAATCCTGTTTGGTTTGTGACATCTTGCCTGATGAAGAAGCCCATGGAGCTTCGAAAGCTTGCAACAAGTATATTGTGCATTTCACTTGGCCAAAAAAGGTATCACTGATGGGTTTTTGTTTGCATTCTTCTCGAATGTTCTGCATTTTGCGGTGCCTTGTCCTCCTTCGCAGTGAGGACATCTGGTCACCCTGAACAGGGAGGCATTCTGGAGCCCCCACCCTGGGCATCCTTTTCCTGACAAGTTGAAAGGGGAGCGAAAGACTAAACCCTCTCTTTGCCTCCAGGTTGGAGAGAACGTCTCGGACCAGCGCCGCCAAACCTGTGCTGGGCATCTGCCTGCCATCCGGGCCTTTTTTAAGGTGAGTCCGAGCCACCCCCCCCACCCAAATGATTAGCACCCAGGTGCCCAGCCTTTTTCATCTTCCCCACCCCACTTCCTTCCCCTTGAACCCTCCTGCAAGGGCTGAGCCCCCCCCCATGCTTCTTCTGAAGCCCCTCCCTGGTGGGATCCAGATGTTGCCATCATCAGGGAGGCCCAAATGGCCCTGCAATAATTCCCAGCTGGAATGGGAGAAGCAGTGACCTCCCTGTCCCCAGTACAAGCTACCCTGCCCCACATCTAGGAGCCCACCTGCATGTGCCATCTCTGGCACAGATAGCAGCTGGGATCCTCTGGCGAAGAGATGGAGCACTACTTCCATTGAGTTAGGCGATGCTGCCTTCTTAGTGAATGTTGTTCCTGTTATTGTGTGCCTTCGAGTCGTTTACCCCCATCATAGGGATTTCATGGCAAGAATTGTTCAGAGGAGGTTTTCCCTTGCCATCCTCTAAGGCTGAGAGCATGTGACTTGCCCAAGGTCACCCAGTGGGTTTACATGGACAAACTGGGAACCAAATCCTAGCCTGGTCTCCAGAGTTGTAGTACATGCAACATCCAATTACAAGTTGAAGGCTTTCATGGCCAGCATTCATAGTTTTTGTGGGTTTTTCGGGCTATGTAGCCATGTTCTAGAAGAGTTTATTCCTGACGTTTTGCGAGCATCTGTGGCTGGCATCTTCAGAGAAGATCTTCATTTTCTCTAATGATGCCAGCCACAGATTGTGGTGAAACGTCAGGAATAATCTTTTCTAGAACATGGACACAGAGCCCGAAAAACCCACAAAAAATTATGACATCCCATTACCTTGTATATCTTCATGTGCAGCACACAATGTGCCAATGTGCTGCCCCTGTTTGTGTACTGCACAGTGCATGAGATTGGAAGGTGACCAAATACAAATTTATATGCGATGCGCAAGCATGCACAATGATGCCACATGCACAACTTCCCTTCTGCAACCTTGAATTGAATGCAGGTGTTTTCGCTTCAGATAAAAAACATCCAACCAAGCACAAGCAAAGCACCAGCAAGATACCAGCTGGCATCTCTGGTTCCCAAAGGGCAGGCACCCTCTCCTGGGCTTCCTTGCTCTCTCTCTCCACATCAGAGGGCATGTGCACATGTGCACTCGTGTGTGCATACACACACACACACATGGGATCCATATGTCTAGGTCCCTTTCTCCTCCCCAGTGACACTGTCTCCTTCCCTTCCTCCTTCCCTCCCTCCTTCCTTCCTTCGTCTGCTCTCAGCCAGCTGCAGACATCTGGTTCCCAAGAGCTCAGAATTCCAGGAATCTGGGGCCAGGAAGCCACAAATGTGTGGGGTGAGGGGACTGGAGACCATATTTCCCCCTTGATCCTTCCCAGCTCTGCCCCTTCTCCATTGCTCTGGGGTCTCTCTGGTTCCAGGGTAAAGGTTCGGGGATGGATTGACTGGGAATAGGGGAAAGAGTGGGGTGGAGGCTTCCTGTGCCCAAGGAGGGATCCCTTCCATGCATGTGGCTTTAGGAATCTCATTATGAGAGCTTGGACATCCAGGTCATCATTTTAAGGTTGGTAGCCGTGCACTCTGCATGCACCTCAGAGGCACTTTTGTCTGTTCTCAGGGCTCACATCTCCCATCCTCAAAAGCAAAATCCCCTCTGCCTCCTCCCCTTCTCCCAGGCGCAGAAAAAGCCAGAAAGTGGCATCTGTTTGCCTCTGCACCCTGACTTTCCTGCCGCAATAGCATGCTCTCTCTGTTGCTGTGTGCCTTCAGGTTGTTCCCAACGTATGGCAACCCTATGGTGACCCTATCATGAGGTTTTCTTGGCAAATTTATTTAGGAGGGGGTTTGTCATTGCCATCCTCGGATGCTGAGAGACCATGAATTGAGAGAGCATGACTACACCATGCTGGCTGTCTAGTGTTAGGATAGGTACTTAGGATTCTTAGCCAGAGGGTTCACCAAACTACAAGTCCCTGGGTGGAATTGTAGTGCAATTATAATTATAGGGCGGAAAGGGCCTTGGACCTGTCGCAAGACTCAGCCCTCAGTGGCCACCCAGTGGGTTTCATGGCTCAGTAGGGATTCAAACCCAGGTCTCCAGGGTCCAACATTCAAACCACTACGCCACACTGGCTTCCCATTGTCTCTTTACCTATCTGTGTTCTTGCCTGTCCGTCCTCCATAACTGCCTGGACTGACCAGGATTTGTAGTTTGGTGAACCCTCTGGCCAAGAACCCTAAGTACTCGTCCCTACACTAGAGAGGCAGCATGATGCACTAGTTCAGGTGTTTGACTATGCCTTTGCAGATCAGGGTTCGAGTCCCTTTTGGTCAGCCATTGAAACCCACTTGGTGACCTTGGGCAAGTTATACTCTCTCAGCCTCAGGGGATGGCACAGACAAAGGCAAACCCCACTATGAAAAAATATGACCAAGAAAACCCTGGAATCGGGTCTTTTTAGGGTTGCCAGAAGTTGGAAATGACTTGAAGGCACACAACAAGAATCCCTAGACTGAAAATCCCAGGATTGCATGGGATGGAACCATGACGGTTAAAGTTGGATCATAGCCCTACAACTTGTATGGTGTAAAAGGGCCACAGGTGGGATGCTGGGAGTTCACAATGAGGAAACACTGGGGGGAAAGGGGGCCAGTGGTCCTGCTGCACAGTCCCTAGGATGTGGGGCTCAAACGACTGTGCCAATCGTCATCCCCCCATCACCACCATAACCACATACCACTGGAGTGCATTGAATTTCCCAGCATACTGTGGGTTGGGGAAATTGGAGCCCAGCTGTGAGTTGGCCATGCACTCATGCTCTTACATGCACCTGTACCTGGCTCCCCTGCTCTACAGATGCACGGTCCTCATGTTGCTGTTAATGGAAGGGGCCAGTTGGAGGCCATCTACTCCAGCCGCCGGACCATGCAGGGCAATGCCAAGCTGTTCTCCCTTCTCTTTCTGCAGGAAGCCAACCTGGTGGTGAAGGCCAGCCGGACTGAGGAGGTGACCCAGGAGGGGCTGGCGCGCATGATGGCCCTGGCTGCTCCATCAAGCGGTGCTCCTATCAAGAAGGGGCCCCTGGGCGACCAAGAGGAGTTGGTGGTAAGGAGAGAAGGTCCAGGGGGGCAGATGGTGCCAGGGGCCGGTTGGCAATGTACTTTCAGGCAGGTCTGAGGAATCTGTGGCCCTGCAGGACATTTTGGACTTTGACTCCCATCAGCTCATGCTGGGGCATGGTCATTGCTCAGAATGCTCAGCCATCATGAGACTTTTCACCCCTGCGCATGATGGAGAAGCCCCATGCTTTAGTTGTCCTATTAGGGTGCACAGTTTGGGCCAGACTTCTCTGTGCAAGTGACTTCAAGTGTGAAAAATGCAAGACGTTTTTGTGTATTCTGCAGGCTTTCCCAGACTAGCCCCTCAGTGGCCTCCCATCAATTGCCCCTCAATTGTTCCTGCTTTATTTATAATTAAAATGGGACGGTTTATGGGTTATGATGTTTTACTGTATTTTAATCTTGTTTTATTATTGTTAGCTGCTTCGATCTGCTTGGAGAGGAAAGATATAAATACATTTTATTATTATTATTAAAAACATCTTGCCTTTTTCACATTTCAAGTGGACAGTGGAACAATGCAAAATGACTGCTCCCCTGCTGTTGTGTACAGTATTCTGCACAAAAACATCTTCCCTTTTTCACACACACGCACACGCACACATATACATGTGTTGCATTTTTCACATAAATCTTTTGAACAGTGTGGAAGGAGTTTTCCTAAAAAATATTGCCCCTCCCTTAAAAAAAACAGAAAGGCTCCCCATCAGCCCAGGGGAGACTTCCAAAATATTTTCATTCACGCATGAGAAGAAAATGAACTAAAACGCCATTGGAAGGGAGACAGGGGGCATTTTTCGCACCCACGCTCCCCACAAGGCCACAGCACCACTCCCAAACCAATGCAACCGGGTGTGATCTCACATCAATTCCAGTTTTGCTTTCAGCCACTTTTCAGACATGCTTTTTTGGGTAAGAGATGTTGTTTTGAAGCGTTGGGGGATGTTTAGCAGCTGTTTTGGGCCAGTTTTGGCCAAAAACAAAAGAGAGAGAAAAAACACTTTTGAAAGATGTTTTTGTGGGGCTCCATTGGCGATTAAGGGGCTGCAAAATGGGGGCCCATAGGTTGCATGATGCCCTCAGCTGTACCTCTGATGTGGATTCCTAGCCCTGCCTTGTCCCCCCCAGCTTCGCTTTGGGTGCCACACCTGGAATCGCTGGAAATTGCCGTTGGTTGCCATTTTTGACCAAAATGTGATTGTTTGGGTGCAAGGGATGAACACAACCCCTTGCCTCAGGTTGCCCACCCCAGGTGCAGGCTGCCTTTGTGAGGAGGGGTGGGTGGGCAACCCCACCTTTGACCCAGGCCTTCTCTTCTCCTTCCTCCTCCTCAGGGCACCAACTACAAGAAAACGAATCCGGCCCTGGAGATCCTGCACACCAAGCGGAGCTCCTTCTGGGCCCAGGCCGAGGTGAGAGTGTGCGCATATGCGCAGGTACATGGTTGGGAGGGAAGGAGGCATGGCGGAGGATGAAGAATGGCAGCCCAAACCCCTCTTCATCCCCATTGCCGTTTGGGGTCCCTGGCACAGAGGGAAGAGGAGGAACGGCGCGAGGAGGAGCGCAGGCGAGCCCAGGAGGAGTGCCGGCGGTGGGAGCGCCAGCGCATGGAAGAAGAGCGCCGGCAGGCTGCAGAGCGGGAACGGCGCATCCAGGAGAAAGAGCAGCTCATCCAGGAGCAGAGGTGGGTCTTTTTTGGGAGGGGGGAAATGCCTGGTGGAGCCTTTGCCTGTCTACCTGCCCACCCGGGAGAGGCGGGTTGGGGGCCAAAAGGGCTTTCCCTTCCTCTTCGATGGGAGTGGGGCCCCTTGTGCAATGCTAGAGACCCTCTTTTCTCTGCAGAAGCTGAACCCCGGTCTCCTGTTCTGACCACTGTAAAAACTGAGAGGGCAAAGAATGAGTGCAGAATTATGTGTACAGTCACATGTGAGTTTTCAGACAGAGGCTGGATGGCCATCTGTCACTTTGACAGCATCTTCCTTCATGGCAGAAGGACCAGATGGCCTTTGAGGCCGGGTCTCTTCCAACTCTAAGATTCTGTGTATTCCTGCATGGCAGAGTGGAGCTGGACCAGATGGTCCTTGAGAAGACCTGGTGGTGCAGTGGTTAAATGCTGCTACTGCAGCCAAAGCATTGTAAGTTTGATCCCAGAGGAGGGCTCCAGGGCCCACTCAGCCTTGCATCCTTCCATTGATCGCTAAGATGGGTACCCAACTTGGCGCAATTAGTTTACACATTGTAAACCTCTTAGGGAGTGCTAGTTCACTGATAAGTGGTATAGAAATGTATTTGCTATTGCTATTGGGGATCCCTTCCCTGATTCTGTGTATTCCTGCATGGCAGAAGGGAGTCAGACTGGCTGGATCTTGAGGTCTTTTCCAGTGCTAGGATCCAATGGTTCTATACAGTCATTCAGGCTCCAAGCAGAGCAAGCAAGCTTTGGTTGCCCACCTAAAAACAACAAAAAAGGCCTACTGTCCCCCAAAGAGAACTCTATAGATTCGGGGTGCTGCTGCCACAGAAAAGCCCCCCCCCCCATATTCCGCCAGCCTCACCTCTGAGGGAGGGAGGACATAACAAGGCCCCTGAAACCTATCACTGACCCTTGGATGGCTCATGGGTGGCTGCATTCAAACCCACCTTCTCTGGGATGGGAGGGGGCAATAGCTGTACCCACTGATGCTGGGAGGGATGGTCTTTTGCCCACCTGACCCACCCCTGACTAGAGTCCTCCTGTCCAGTGACGAAAAACGTATGGCCACCTGCATGAGCCAGCGACATGCTGGGGCAGCCCCAGAGTGGTCAAGGTGGCCGTGAAGTCCTGAGCTGCTCCAGATCCAACAGCCTCACAGCGGGTACCATGACTCCCCAGGAGCACTTCAAGGAGTGGGGTGTTGAGACAATCAGGTTGGGTCACCCCCCAACAGGACCCTTGGTTTTCCACCCCTGGCTGGCTTAGGGCAGCTCCTTGGACTTCGTTTGCAATGGTCTCTTTGGAACTAAACCACTTGGATTTCACTTGGAGGGTCCTGGCTCCATCCTATGGAAGCTGGGGATTTGTAGTTTGGGGAGTTGCTTGGAATGCTCAGCCAAAGCGCTCCTTAGTGTCTTGCCAAACTACTACAAATCCCAGGATTCCACAGGATGTAGCTATAGTGTTCTCACTAGTTAGTCTTGAGAGTGACCATATGCATCCCACCACAGCCAGGCACCCCCTTCACCCCACAAGCAGGCAGCTTAAAACAGTGGCCCACTTAGCCACGGCTGCTTGAGCCAGCCATAGGACAGTCCATCTTGGAGACAAGGTCACCCAAATATATATTAGATGGAACTTACCAGCAAAGGGCACCCCTTCCAGGACTGCTTAGCCCTATGGGAATCCCTCCCCCCCCGATTTTGGGATCTCTGTTTTGCCCCATGGGTTAGTTGTTTCTCCCCATTTTTGTCTCCCCACACACACACCCCCCCAGGAAGCTGCAGGCCCAGCGAGAGGCGGAGGAGCGTCGGAACGAAGAGGCCCGAAGGAAGGTGAGTCCCCTGCCTCCAGGGAAAGCGGTGCCCCCAGGAAATGGGCTATCCAGAAAGCCCCCCCCCCAGTGCTCCATTTATAGCACTTTTTGGCCCCAGAGCTCCTGGGTATTGTGTGGGGAAGTGTCTCCCGCACTGCCTTTGTGTCCTGCCTCCTGCATGGCGCTTGATCAGCCTAGCCATGGGGCTGCCCCTTACCTCATTGTTTTGATGCCCCCCAATTGAAACTCTGACTGATCATTCCTCTTTTTCTCTTCCCACTAAACAGCAACAGGCGGCCGCCTCGGCCTCGCAGCGCTCCCATAGTCCCCGGGACTTCTTCCAGCAGCGAGAGCGTTCGGGCAGTGCCTCAGGACAGCCGTCCTCCCCGGGGGGCCAGCCAGGTGGGTTGGGGGTCCACTCCTGCCCATGGGCCCCGCATGCATGGGGCGGGCATGGGCAACACAGAGGGGCAATGAGGAGCTGCACGAGGGACACACTGGGCTTTGCAATCCCATGCTTAGAAGTACAGTGGATGCTTGGTGGTCGCTGGGGCTTCATTCCAAGGCCCCCCATCAATATCAAAATCCATTTGAGTCCCATTAAATACAATGGGGTATTGCCATCATCATCATTATTACAATGGGCCCTCAGTATCCACTGGGCTTTGGTTTCAGGACACCTTGTGGATACCAAAATCTATGAATGCTCAAGTACCATTAAATGCAATGGCATAGTAAAATAATAACAATAACAATAACAATAACAATAACAATAATAATAATAATATGTTGTTGTTGTTGTTGTTATTATTATCTCCTGCCCAATCACGGAGAATCCCCTTATAGTGGTGCCCCTTATAGAAAATGGCAAAATTTGCCTTTTGGAAGCGACATATTTTCTGGAATATTTTGAAGCCACAGATGCTTGAATCCATGGATAAGGAGGGCCAGTTGTATTCCTATTTGGGGAGCTAAAACCCCTTGAAACCCCCAGCCATAATTGCTGTCATTTATCGGGTTGCTGTCATTTATCACCCTCCTGGTTCTGCTAACCAGTTCCTTTCGGACTTTGAGTCATGGCTTACATTTTTTCTCTCAGACTCAGTTCCCTCTCTGATTCTAGGTGACTTTAATATCCACCTTGATGATCCCAAGAATCCTTCAACATCTCACTTTAGCTCCCTCTTAGTTTCTTTCGATCTTCAACCTCATTCCAACTCTCCAACCCATTCTTCTGGTCACTGTCTTTACCTAGTTCTCGCTGCTAAGTGTGTCATTTCTGACTATTTGGCATCTGAATATCCATTGTCAGATCATAATCTAATTTCTCTTACTCTTATCCCACCTCCTCGCCATATTGTTCAACGCACTTTTCATAATCTTCAGTCTGTCAATTCTGATCATCTCAGTCAGACCTTGGATTCTTCTCTCTCTTCTCTAAATCTTGGGGACTCTGCTGACTCAGCAATGTCTTTATTCAACTCCATTCTCTCTTCAACCCTTGACAGCTTTGCCCCTGTATCTGTTCGCATGTCCTCCTCTATGTCTAGAAATCAGCCCTGACTCTCTCCCACAGTTAGGTTTCTCCGGTCCTGCTCTTGAGCAGCCGAACGCCTTTGGAAAAAGTCCAGGGAGTGGGCCAATTTTATTCATTATAGATTTGTTCTTTTATCCTTCTCACCTGCCCTGTCTATGGCAAAACAGAATTACTAAACATCATTGATCTGTGCCAACGAGAAGCACCCACAGCATTTGTTCTCCTATTTCAATACACTGCTAAAACCTTCCTCTCTCCGTCTTCTCATCGTTTTCCCCAACTGACTTCCCCAACTACTTCCTCACAAAAGTCACTACTATTCAATCTGAAATTGTTCCTCCTGATTTGGCCCCTACCACTAATCTCCTGGTACCTTCTACTAATATACTGTGTTTCCACCTGTTTCTCTGGATGAACTCTCTACGCTGCTACATTCTATCCCCTCCCATCTTCTAATCTCTATAACCCCTTCTTTTCTGCCCTAGCTCCTCTATATCTTTAATCTCTCTCTCTCTTCGGGTTCCTTCCCTTCTGACTTCAAACATGCTCTTGTTTCCCCAGTTCTGAAGAAGCCCTCTCTTGACCCCTCCTCTTTGTCTAGTTATCGTCCAATCTCTCTTCTTCCTTTCTTCTCTAAGGTTCTGGAACGGGTCATTTATTCTCGCTGTCTTGAGTTTCTTGAAGCCAACTCCTTCCTGGACCCTTTTCAGTCTGGTTTCCACCCACGGCACTCTACAGAGACGGCTCTCACCAAAATCTCAAATGATCTCTTGCAGGCCAAGGCGAATGGACTCTACTCCATTCTATTTCTTTTTTATCTGTCTGCAGCCTTTGACACCGTGGACCACTGTCTCTTGCTTGACTTACTTTCTGACCTCAGGTTCTCTGACTTTGTTCTCGACTGGTTTAAATCTTACTTGTCAGACAGATCTTTTGCAGTGGTCACAGATGGTCAGACCTCTGTTCCCTTATCTGTTGGAGTTCCTCAGGGCTCTGTCCTGGGTCCCCTTCTGTTCTCTCTATACACACTGTCCCTTGGTAAACTCATCCGTTCTTTTGGTTTCTCCTGTCATCTGTATGCCGATGACACTCAGCTGTATCTCTCAACCCTTGGCCTTTCGCGGGGGCTCGAACAGCAAGTCTCCTCTTGTCTGGCTGCCATCTCTCAGTGGATGCGGCATCGGCTCTTGAAGCTCAACATGTCTAAGACAGAGCTTCTCGTCTTCCCACCTAAGCCCACCCTTCAATACTCCTTTTCTGTTTCTGTTGACAGCACTTCTATTCAACCGGTTCAGCAAGCCTGCAGTCTTGGTTTCATTTTTGATTCCTCTCTGTCGTTTATCCCCCAGATTCAGGCCACTGCCAAGGCAGGCTCCTAGTTTCCTCTTTCCCACCCGCACCCTCTAGGATCTAAAAGGGGAAGCTGAACAATTGAGACCCCCTCTTTCTTCCCTTGCCACGAGCCAAGTGGTCTGTTTTGTAGGAAGGAGCAACTGTGCAGCAGCTTCTGAGCTCAGATTGAACACAGAGTTGCACCAGACGTGGAGTTTTGCACTGGAAATTCTGTGCAGCCCTTGTGCCGAATGGCACACAGGATAGACAAATGTGCAATATGTATTTGTATCTGCATGCTCAACTTTGCCTCCGCGCCAGAATGCAATTTTTCTGCTTCAGAGGGAAAAGCCCAACTGCTTCGAAGGAGAACCTGCGCAGGTGCACGTCTCCAGCAGGGCTCTTGAGAGCCACTGAAAATATGGGGAGCCCCTGTTTTTGTGCGCCACGTGTCCCACCCTTCAGGGGAACCTATGTGGGAAGATTTAGGGAAATGCAACCTTCTTCCCTGATGGGGTGGCTAATCTCTCTTCTTTCTGCCCCTCCAGGAGCTCCACGGCGGCCTTTCCTCCGCGTCCAGCGCAGCCTCACGGAATCATCCTACATCTTCCGGCGCCCAGACCCTCCCCAGAGCCCCTCTTCCCCCGGAGGCTTCCTGCCCTCCGGTCCAGCTCCTGGGGCAGCCCCTCTTCCCAGCTCATGCCAGCCCAAACTCCCACCCCCCATCAGCCCCAAACCTGGGCCTGGAGCCCTCCCTCGCACCCCAGTCCCTGAGACAAGGGCTTTTCCCACCCCCATCCTACCTGAGAACGGGACCCTGCTGGCCATGGGTTCGGCCACAGGGTCCAGCCCTACAGTGGCTACTACTAGCCCTCCAGCGGAGGTCAGCACTCCTGAAAGAGGAGAGGGAGAGGGGTCCCCCTTCACCCCTCCCCCTGAGTTGGGTCCCCCCTCCCCCTCTGCAGGCCCTGGGGCTGCCCCACATCTTGGTGACCCTCCCCAGGCCAGTTCTCTGCCCCCACCCCACACCCCTTCTGATTCCCCCCAAGCAGAGCCTCCACCCCTAGAGGCAGTGGGCTCTTCCCAAGCAGAATCCCTGCCCCACACAGAGACCTCAGGCCCCTCGCCCTGCAGCCCTGACCCTCTGGTGGGTCCCAGCCAAGCAGAGGGGAGCCCATCTTCCCCGACAAATGGCTTCCCCCAGGAAGAGAGCTTTGCAACAGGTAAGCCTTCCTTCCCAGGTGTTTCCCCAAGAAGGGGACCTATGGGGCCCTACTGTCCTCCCATTGTATTGTGTGGGCCCAAAGCTGGGCAAGTATTACTGGCACCCCCCTCAATTGTCCACCCACCCTATTGCCTTCCTAATTCTCAGTCTGGGGTGGGGGCACCCTGCCTTTTTGAGGGGGCAGCCCCTACTTTGCCATGATCCCTGCAGATGGGAAGGGAAGGGAAAGGGCTCAGACTCAGCCTGCCTTGGCTTTGAGGTCCCCAACCCACAAGGGATGGCTGGCCGTGGGGTGAAGAGGGCCACAAGCCCCCAGTGCTTCTCTCTTTTCCCTGTCTTGACAGATGACCCCCCAGCACCACCAGCACCCAGCCATGCTGAATTGGCACCACCCTCTGAGCACAAGGGGATGATGGGAGCCGAGGAAGAGGGCACGTGGCCCATAAGCCACGGATTGGGCACGGGAGAAGAGGTAAGCACCTGTCAAGCTGGGTGGGGAGAATGTGGGATTCCTGTTGGCAAGATGGTTGCAGGTAACCTCCTCTGCTTTTTGCTTCCTTTTCCAGGTGGGATCACCTGATGGTGCCAAGCTCCCCAGAGCAGCACTGGGAGACCCTGGGACAGGTAACTCCCTCTTTTCCTGCCTCCCTGGAAGGGTGGATGTGGGGGGGGGTCACCCCGAAGTCCTAATCCCAAACCTATTATGGCTTCTTTCTCTCCAGGTGAGGGGACGCAAAATGGTGACCAGCCCACCCTTGTGGATTGCATAGACCACACTGCGGACCCCACCTTGCAGGTGGAAGAGGCTTGACTGCACCACTTGCACCCGCACATGCATGCACTCACACCACACACACACACCTTTCCAGGTTTCTTCTGCTTCTAGGGTCCCTCTTCAGTTGCAGCCTCCCCCAAATAAAGAATAAACAGGGTCCACTTTTCTCAGGGTGCTCACTGTTTGGGGGGGGGGGCAGAAGGCCGAAGGGTGAGATGGCAGGGAAGGAATTGCCCATCGTCCACATTCCTCCCAGCCTTGAGAACGTAGGTGGAAAAAAATCCCTCTGAAATACTTTTTAATGATTATTAAAGAGGGGAAGCAGCCCTCCCAAAACAGACACAAACTGAGTGGGGGACATGTGCTTGGCGACCCTCCCTGTCCCCCACGTTGGCACACAGAAGATCCCTGAAGCAAAGGGGATGGTTAGGAGGATGAGAACCTAGTGGGAAGGGGGCACCATTTCTGGGGGTGGGGGCTTCCATGAAGGTGCAAAGGGGAGATCCCTGCTTGTGCTTGCAGGGGGGGGGAGCCCATGTGCAGCCACCAGCCCACCCCCCACCGCCATACAAATGTTCCTCCGCTGTCCAGGCCAAGTCATTCCAGTTTCTCACCAAGGAAGGAAGGAAGGAAGGTGCTTTTGCTCCTGAGACAAAGGACTTCCAGTCAAGATGCCCCCCCACCAAAAAAAAAAAAAAAAAAATCAGTTCCATCAGGGTACAGACCCCACTTGTCAGGCAGAGGCAGGACAGGGTCCAAGCGGACCAAGAACTCCTTACTGGACGGCTGGCGTGGGATACCCTTCTCCCGCTGCTGGAAGTCACTGGTCAAGTCAGGAAGGCAACCGGGTGGGAAAGAGGTTGGGGGGGTCAGCTCCTCGGCCTGAAGGCGGCTGCTGCCCAGTCCCTTGCTCCATCCTTCTGACCTGCAGCCAACGCTCTCTTTCTCTTTCTTTTCCTCTTCTTCTCAGACCTGCGACTGGAGCCACAAGCGAGGGTCGAATCTGGGCTGAGAGGGGAGAGGGTGGGCCTGGGGGGTCCTCTCCAGCTCAGGCGTGGGGCTGCCGCTGCTGGAGGAGCCAGAGCTGGAGGGTGAAGGGCCCCGGGCCCTGGGGGCAGGTGAGGGGCCCCGGGGAGGGCGCCCTGAGCGCCCCTTCAGTGTACTGAGCTTGGCATCCAGAGAGAGGGTCCGAGGGCGGCCCCAGCGGGGGGGCAGAGGGCATGGACTGGTACTGGTGGTGCTGTCGCTGTCTGAAGCCATGTCGCGTGGGGACCCTCCTTCAAAGAGAGACAGCCAGGGGGGGCCACCCAGGCCAGAAACCCGCCGGGCCAGGATGTCCGTCACGGCCTCAATGTCGTCTGCTGGCTCAATAGCTGGTGGGGGGAAGACAGGCGGGGGGGGGCAGATTATCCCACTGTCCACATCTCTGACCATTCTCTCCCCATTGGGCCTACCAGCCCCACTGTCTGCAGGTGTCCTCCATACAATGCAAAGGCAAGAAAAGATCCCTCCCCACTATGGTTCCCCACCCAGCAACTTATACTGAGGGGCTTTTTGGACACCCATGTGGCTTTCAGACCAAACATCTGAGTTTCCCTCACCCCCTCCCCAACATCCCCCTGGCTGCCCCACAAGTAATAGGGCATACAGTAAATGCTTTCGGGCTGCTGGTAATCAGGGAGGCCACTGTGGAGAGGGGGATACCATCTGCAGGGCCCTGGTCCACCCCACAAGTCCTGGCTGCCCCCTTGCCCTCCACCCCAAAGGGCCCCCCTTCCCTGTCTCCTCTACAGGACCCCCCCATCCAAGGTTTCCCCCCCCTCCACTAGCTACCCACCCCCAGTGAGCCCCCCATCCTGATGTCCAGCCCCTTCCCCTTCTGTTTCTGGGGAGGGGGCAGGTACGTCACCTGTCACTGTAATAGGCCGACAGGAGAGCCCGAATCTCGGCAGAGACAGCGTTGTCCTGCAAGAGGAGCCCCTCGCAGCTGGAGGGCGGCCCCCCAGGGCCAGGAAGAGCTGGCGTTGCCATTTGGGGGGGGGACAGGGCAGGACAGAGCAGGGGGACAGAGAGAAGGAAGGAGGGATGGGAGACATGCAAAGAGAAAGCAGGAGGAGAGCAGAGAGTTACAGGTACATAGACACAGAGAGTTGGGGGCAAGCGCCCAGAGGAAGACGGGGGGGGGGGGGACAGGGCCCCCCACAGAGAACAAGAGAAACAATCCCCCCAGAAACAATCAGCCACAGAAAAGGACAGAAAAGATGGGAGACCCCAGCCCTCCCACAAAGCCCCCCGCAACTGCGGCAGGGACAGGGGGCCACCTGGAAAACACTTAGCAAGCCCCCACTCATGGGGGGTCCCTCCCACCACCCAAATTTAAGGCAGAGCAGAGGAGACAACCCCCCCCCCCAACTTACCCATCTCATGGTAGAGGGAGCCCTGTTTGGGCAGCAGAGCTGGGGGTCGGCGTGGGGAGGGCACCTCCACCTTCATGAGTTCATCGCAGCAGTGCTTCCACTGACCTGCAAGAAGAGAGAGGTTTGGGCTGGGGAGGGGTCCTGGCCCCCACTCCATACACACCCCACCTGCAGCCTACCCCTTCTCCACACTGGGGGGGGGGGTCCTATGGAGCCCAGGAGGGTGTCCTCGCTCCCACACCCCATTTGCAGCCCCCCGGGGCTAAGGAGGGTATCCCACCCCCATTTGCAGCCCACCCCTTCTTGCTGGGGGTCCTATGGAGCCCAGGAGGGTGCCCCCCCCATAATGGTGTACAGCCTCACAGAGTCTGCACCACGCAAGGAGCCCCCAAGGAGGCTTCAAGACCGAAGGCAAGTCTTAAACTCCCCTGTTTTATTCAGTTTGCATCCTGCCTTTGTCCCACTCTGAGGCCCAAGGCAGCTTGCAATCTGCCTTGTTAGAACAACAGATAACACAAAAGTTAAAACAAATAAACAATTGTATTGAAGGCATTAAAACAGTTCCATAAAAATGTGGGTTAAAAAATTATAATAGTGATAAAAATAAGCCTATTGCATCTGGCTTCTGCACAAAACCAGACCACCACCACCATATTCTTCCATCTGCAGAATAAACCTAATGTATACCGTGGCCTCCCATTTGTCCAGAAAAACAACAAGGGGACTGGTCTTGGCCGGAGACCCCCAAAGACACGCAGCCTCCGGCCCTTTGGGTGCCAAGGGGAGAACTCTGTGGCGCTTCTGCTCCCTGGCGGTCACTCGGTGTAGCTGCAAGAGCAGCCATGGCCAAGCTGTGCCCTGGGCAGGTGAGCACAGGGTCACAGGTGGGCTCTTCCCCAAGACACCTGCCAGCCTCCAGCCATCCAATGCCATTAAGGTTGCCAGAACAAAGACCAGAGAGGGCTCCTGTGCCTTCAGTGAATGTGGGAGTTTCAGCAAGTGTGGCTCCTTGCCTGGTTGTGTGACTAGAGACACCTGCAAAAATTCCCTCTTTGACAGCCCCCCCTCATTTCTCAGACTGAAAGCCCTCGATGTCAGCCCCCTCCCCACCTCACCAAAGGAGATGCAACAAGCAGCAGAGGTTGTGACGGTGTCCAGTGTCCAGCCACAGACCTCTGTGACCCAGCAGGCCTTTGAACCAGGACCTCTCTCCAGCCCCAGGAAAAGAGGATGGGGGGGGAAGGTCCCTCCCATGGGGTCCCCCCTACTCACTCATGTCATAAAAGTGCTGCCAAAAGGCCTCCATCCAGCGCTGGGTCTCGGTCCGCGACTCTGCCAGCAGCGTGTGGGTCACCTCCTCACCCCCATAGCGGTTGGTCACTGACATGCAGTGCAAGCGGCTCTTGGGGTCCTTCTCGGTGGCCCGGATCCGCGTCTCCTGCAGGTGTGTGCACCAGACAGCAAAAAGGCCTCAGATACAGAGCGAGGCCACCTGCCTGCCCCACTGTGTGTGTGTATATGTGGGGGGCAGAGGAGTCAACTGAGAGATCAAGGGAAGTAATAGTGCCAATCTATTCTGCTTTGGTCAGGCCCCACCTGCAATATTGCATCCAGTTCTGGGCACCACAATTCAAAAAGAATGTGGAGAAACTGGAGTGGGTCCAAAGAAGGGTAACTAAAATGGTTAAGGGTCTGGAAACCATAAAGCCTTATGAGGAATGCCTTAGGGAGCTGGGGATGTTTAGCCTGGAGAAGAGAAGGTTAAGAGGTGATATGATAGCCCTGTTTAAATATTTGAAGGGATGTCACATTGAGGAGGGAGCAAGCTTGTTTTCTGCTGCTCCAGAGACTAGGACCCGGAACAATGAATGCAAACTGCAGGAAAAGAGATTCCACCTCAACATTAGGAGGAACTTCCTGAGAGTAAGGGCTGTTCGACAGTGGAACACACTCCTTCCTTGGAGATTGTGGTGGGGTCTCCTTCTTTGGAGGTCTTTAAACAGAGGCTGGATGGCCATCTGTCGGGGATGCTTTGATGGAGAGTTCCTGCATGGCAGAAGGGGGTTGGACTGGATCAGGGCCTTTGTGGTCTCTTCCAACTCTAAATTTCTATGATTCTAAGGGACCCTCCCCCCCCCCCCAGCTCCCACTTTACATGACAAGAAGCCAGACCACAGGCTGGCAGCCCAGTGCCAGTCTAGCTCAATTATTTAAATATTCTGGACACGCTCCAGCATTTGTCTCCTGTGGAGTGGATGGGCACCCTGCATATGTGACCGTGGAGGCACCGCAAAGCCCAAATGTCCAAAGAGGCCAGTGCCCAGCTTATCCCTTAGGCTCCCTTTTGTCCCCCCCCCCTGCCCTGAATAACACACCTTGTTGATGGCAATAGTGAAGGCCGGCTCCTCCTGGGTCTCTGCGTCCTGGGGGTGTCGGTAGCAAAAGAGGTTGGGGCCACGCAGGATGCAGGAGAGGCGCTGCCAGCCTTGTTGATCTCCCTGCTGCACAAAAAGTCAGAGGGATGGGGGGGGGTAAATACCAGTTTAGGGACACCTTATGAATGCCTTCACCCCATGTGTAAATCTACAGCACTATATAAATAAAGCATCGTCATCATCATCCCCTCCTGCCCATCGAATTTCTTTCTTCTCTGCCAGCCCATCAGGGAGGCCTCAAAGGGTTCTTGGAAAGAGGGGTACCCAACCTATGCTGGCTCCTGGGGCACATTCAAAGGTATGCTTCCAAACATGGAAGCAGTAATACTGGAGGGCAGCCTGTTTACCATCCAACCAACCCATGGCTACTTACCAGTTGGGCCAGTCCCTTTGTGACCCAGATCCCCCATCAGGGTTGCAGAGCACCAACCTTTGCATGTGTAAACACTTTGTAAACTGCTTAGGGAGTGTTAAGTGCACTGATAAGTGGCATAGAAATGTACTTGCTATTGCTATGTGGAGTTATGCGTTCATTGCTCATGCAACCCTTGTGAGGAATGGCCAACATCGCACACCTGAATGAGCACACAGTGGCTCTGCATGCGCAATCCCTCCTCTGCAACCTTGACACAGAATTCTGCATCACACAAAGTTCCCCAAGTCCTTCCAGGGGGAAACTTGCTCCAATCCGACTCTGGGCAATGGTTGCAAGTCCTGCTTCTCAACTATTACCTCCCACCACCACCATGCAAGCATGCCCTCATGCATGCCCATGGGCAAAGCACTTACCTGCACCTTGAGGAACCCGCACATCATCTGCTGGACCATGCAGTTGGGCTGGGCTGTCAGGCGGCAGCAAACGCTGCCATAAAGGGGAAGCCAAAAGGAACTCTCCTCTGTGGGATATTTGGTGGGGAGAAAACAAAGTAAGGGGGAAATCAGGCAGGGAACCCATTGGACACAAAAGTCGGAGACATGCTGGAGGAGGGAGCTGCATTGCTCCCAAAGGAGAGGGGTTTTGGCTGAGGGCCGGCACCAGGGTAGCAGAGTGGCATTCTGAGGCCACCATGCAACATGAACTTGCCCAGCGCAGTTCTGCATCCGCTGGTGGCTGTGGCTGTTCATCAAGGGGAGAGAAGGGAGGGGGAGATGATTCAGGCTATGAACTAACAGCTGGACTTGGTATGGGGCAGGGGGGCGACACAAGGGTCTACTCTCAGATGCGTGCACCCCCCCATTTCCTTCCCCTGGAGCCCAGGGCAGCTGCTCTCAATGGCCTCCTCCTCGCCAGTCCCTCCAAGGCTTGTCAGTTGCTGGGGGCGATTATGGGACGGAGCACCAGGGCAAGAGGAAAAACCCCTACACCCATCCAAAAAGTGACATATGTGCACATGCATGTCGCTAAGAGGAAGATGGGCTGAATGTGATGCCCGAGCCTTGTGTTGAACGGCAATATTGTATACACAGCTGGCATAATCTTACTAGGGGAAAAGAGACACCCATCGGCTGAGAATGTGGTCTTATGCACCACACATGCAGCAGACATGCAACTCCGCTTCCACCTCCTTGAACTGAATGCAGCCATTTTCCACCAGAAAAACAATGTCCCCCCCCCCCCCCCACTTCCATGGGGGAACTCACACATGCAGGGAACACCTACAGGATTCTAGCCGAGGGCTCCAGGGGGTTGTGCCAAACAACTGTGGCAATGGAGGGTCCTGTGAGTATATGCCACCCACCAGGGCACACTCATACACACACACAGACAGGCACAAAGGGTGTGTTTTCCAAAGAGGCCTTTCACTCCAAGCATCTGGAGATGCTTTCACATCAGCAGCAATATGGGCACAATCTCTCTTTTCATTGCAGATAATTGGGTGGAGTTTCCCTATAAGTGCAGAGACATATCGTATCCCCTCCCTTGCCATGAATACCATTGTCAGTGACGACGAGGTCGTGGGTGCGGAAGGCGTCCTGGACGTGCGCCAGGCGGAGGGTGGTACAGGCCAGTAGCTGGTATTTGGGTCCCCTGGAAAGGATGAGAAAGAGGTTTAGAGGAGACCTCTGGAGCACAAATGCATGCTTCCGGGGATGCGCAAGGGCAGCGAGGAGGGTGGTTAGGGTACTCACGCCACGCTGGGGGCTGGCAGCAGGAGGGGGCTGCTCCCTCCGTTGCTCAAGGGGCTGGCAGGCACACCGCCCCCCTCCAGCGCCGTCCGGACCCTTTTTCCAGAGGAGCGTCCCAGGGAGCTGCTCAGGCGGCTGGCCAGCTTCTTTGGGGTGCTGCCGAGGGCCGAGTCCTCCTCCAGGCCGGCGCTGTAGAGCTCCACCTTCAGCTCAAAGTCTGGGCCAGCCTCAGTGCTGGGGGGGGGGGGGATAGAGAATTTGGGGGGGGGGGACACATCAACATGGAGGAATGCACAGGTACAAGCCAGCTGCGGCCCAAGCAAGCACATTTTCTCGCTGTCCGAAGGACAGAAAGGAAGCTGGTGGGCATTTGGGAAGACAGGCTCCCAGGGAATGGGCTTTGAACCCAGGACACCCTTTCAATGAGGGAGGGTGCTTTGACCCACAGCAGGTGGCCCTTGGAGCAAATCAGCCCTGGCCCTTCCACCTGAAGCCGTGAGTTGAGTGCAATGGCAATGGAGCTTCCAGGCTGCATCAGAGGATTTTCTGACCAGTCCCCCCACCTTTTAAGAAAAGTTAAATATTCCCTTTTCCAGATCACTATAGCAAATAGCATGCCAAGAAAGGATTAAACCACTCCTTCCCCTCTCATTCAATTATCCTTGTTCACTCAAATAAAAACACAAAAACAGACAACCTCAGAATCTGTTGCTGGGGGGGGGACTCATCCTGGGCACTGTTTCAGCCCAGCTCCCACCGTGTCTCAGCCACACTCCCCGGCCCCTAATGTGGCACCCTTGGGACCCCCAAGATCTCTTGCCCCTCTTAACTTCCTCTCTGCTTAAAACTCTTGGACAGATGCTCCCCAAAGGATGGTCTTGCAGCTGCTCTACTCACTTTCCCTTTCCCCGAATGCCAGGTTATGGGCCCAGAGGTGACCTTCAATGACCAAGGGAATGGGGCAGCCATGAGTGGGGGCAGCCCAGTGGCCAGGATGCCTGCTTGCTCCTTTTTCCCTAAATCCTGGAGACCCTGCCTTTCTGTCTTTTTAAAGGGTACAGCAGACACCATTTATTTTAATCTTTCAAGGAACACTAAAATATTTTCTGGCTATATTATCTGCAAAACAACCCAGTTCAAATAATAGGAAATCATTAAGTGAGAAGTCATTACATAAGACTGCTCTTCCATAATGTGAGGGTCAATATATTGCTGCAACTCTGACCTCCGAATGCTCTTCTATAAGCCACCGAGGACAGATTGGGCAGATGTGGGGGATTAATCAGAGAAATGACAAAGATCCAGCTATTCCTACTGGAAACTACACATCCCCACTGGACAGACTGGGGTGTTTTGGAGGGCATCAGGTTCATCCACAGCCTCCTTGCCCGGCTTTCCTGCCACAGGAGTGCGAAAGACGGGGTGGTTGCTGCTCCACCCTTTGCCCCCTGCCTCTTGGGGTTGCCCCGTTTTCCCTGCCCATACCCCACGGGTTCTTGGTCCCAAATGCCCAGGTCTATTGAAAAACCTGAACCTCTGTGGTGTGAACAAAATGAGGGAGAAAAGAGAAACCCATGTAAATGTTTCTCCCCATTTATGCTTTCCTTAACATTGCAGAATGAAGGACGAATTCTCAGCCCCTGCTGTGACTGAGGGGTCCCCACATCTCTCACTTCACAGAGTGAGGGGAAAAGAGGGCTGGGGGAGAGGGGAGATGCTGGGGCTCACAAGAGGATGCTGTTCTCAAAGCAGATGTCGGTCAGTGTCCGGTCGACCAGCACCATCTCCGTGTCGTAGATCTCTGTGCCGATTTGGAGTAAGCAGAAGACGGCGCAACGGTGCAAGTCTACCAGGAAGAAAAAGGAGAGGGTCTCACACTGGCCAGCAGCAGCGGCAGCTCTTCAGACCCCAGATCCCACCCCACAAAACCCACTCCCCCCACTGCTGCCTCTGGTCCATTGCAAGAGAGAGTGGGGCCAACCAGCAAGAGCCATCCAGGAGCAGAACGGAGTCCTTCAGAAGGTGCTGGGCCCTCCTTCAGTCAAGTAGCCCACCTCTCAGGGATGGTTTAGCTGCAGATTTCCTGCAGTGGTATCAGGGGTTAGACTGGATGGCCCTTGGGATCCCCTCCAACCCTAGGATTCAGTGATTTGCACCACAGAAGCATGAGGTTCTCTGGAGCAACAACAGGAAGTAACCAATTAAAACCATTAATTAAGTTAGGAATTTTCTAAGGAAAATGGGCAACTTAATTAAATTTGTTTATTAACTTATGTGACTGACTTATGTTGAAATTTCAGCATGTGCCTACCTCCAGAATTAAGTTTTTATTTAATTGAGAGACAGTGCTCATTTGGGTCAGGAATCAACAAATTGTACATCTCCAAGCTGGCTCTTTATCCAAAGCCTCTTTCTCTTGGGTTTTTGCAAAACGACTTCCTGCTTCCCTGGGGAAATCATGGCTTTTTGGTCACAAGATCCAAACCCCTTTCTCAAGATTAGGTCCAGCGAGAGAAATTGCCGCAAGGGCTTTTGAGGCTAACTGTCCCAGTGAGAGGTCCTTCTCCAACCCCATTTCTAAAAATAAGGAAGAACGCATTATCCCCAAAACCAGATCCTTTATAGCTATAAAATCTGGAGTACTTCAGAAAGTAGCCAAAAACCTGGAGATGCACAGAATGGCCAAAAAGGAAAACAAACATCTTGATAATATAATTCCAGACAATGTTCTTATCTGCTTCACCAGAACCTTAAAGCCTCAGTCCCATTGCCTGTGGCAACTAGAAAAGACACACTGAACCAAGTGCTGAATGGTAAGGCATATGTAAGCTAAATGGATTCAATGGATTTACTCTACCCAGGATTGCTGACTGCATTTGGGCCACAAGTCTCAAGTCCCATCTACCCAAACACCCTCCACCACTGACCACCTCTGAAGCCAGTTGGCCCTCCTGCATTTTGTGCTGGACGCTACCCACAAAAGGGTCCACAAAAGTCCTAGGACACTGCTGCAGAAGCACTAATGACTTTTGTTGGCACAGTTAATTTATTAACAACAACATTATTATTATCATCATCATCATCATCATCACCACCACCACCACCACCACCACCACTACTACTACTACTACTATTACAGTTGGCCTTCCATATCCACAGATTCAAGCTTCCATGGCTTGAAATATTCAAAAAATATATAAAGTCCCAAAAGCAAAGCTTGATTTTGCCATTTTATATGAGGAATACCATTTCACTATGCTATTATATTTTATGGGACTTGAGTATCCATGGATTTTGGTATCCATGGGAATTCCTGGAACCAAACCCCAGTGGATACTAAGGTCCCACTGTACTATCCTCTTCCTCCTCCTCCTCCTCCTCCACCGGTAATAAATTATTAGTTAATGTCCACTTTCTAATGTAGATGTATTTCAACTAGCTTTGTGTCTGTGTGTGTGCTGAAAGATTAGATTAGCAGTTCTCTCAACACACTAAGCCAGTGGTTCCCAATCTTTGGTCCTTCAGATCCTAGAAGCCCCAGCCAACTAGGCCAACAGTCAGGAATTATGGCAGCTGAAGTCTAAACCATCGGGAGGACCAAAGGTTAAAAACTCCTGCACTAACCCTTTCCTACTATCTGTCCTGCCTTGGCTCTGGGTTGGCAAGGGCAAGGTGGAAAGGCCCACCGGAGCCATGCAAAAAGGGAAAAGGGGGAGCAGGCAAATGCCAGAGGGGCCTAGGACAGGCGGGTGGGTGGGCACTGCTTTCCTTTAAGTACCAGATAGACATTTGTTCATTGTCCATCTGTCAGAGATGTTTTGATTGTGAGTTCCTGCATGGCAAGGATTGGACTGGACGGCCCTTGTGATCTCTTCCAGCTCTATGATTCTATGATTCATTTAAACGTTTGGCCACCACACTTCTTCTCTAAAGGGAATTTATTCCTTTTACAATGGGGCACCAGTACTGGGGAGAAGGGGTCAGGCATGCTTTGATTGTGTCTTCCTGCATGGCAGTAGGTTAGAGTAGATTGTGCTTGTAGTGTCTTCCAGCTCTATGATTCTAAGGCCAATGGGCATTTGTGACAGCCAATCAGTCCTGCCCATCCTCTGCCATGCAGCTGCTGGACCAAGTTTTCCCCTGAACCATTGAAGCCATTCATTAGAATAGCAGATAGGTAGCTGTCCATTTGTTTAGAAAGGGGTGGGAATGATGTAGGCCTCCGGCACTGTTGGACTGCAACTCCCATTGCCCTTGCTGGCTATTCGAGCTGCTGGGAACAGCAGTCCAACAACATCTGGAGGGATCAACAAGCCATGATTTAGATAAAAACATACTACCTACTACCAGGTAGTAACTGCAGCAATCCAAAATGTCTTTTACACCCAAAAGCTTTGTATTGTTTGAACTGTTTATTATTATGGGTTTTGTTTTGGGGGGGGGGGGGGGTTGGGGGGGGGTTCCCCCCCCCCCACACACACACACCATAAAATCATTTTTAAAAATTATCAGAAAATCAGAAGAACCCAAGAAGAAATGCACATGTCCATTGAGAGCAATATTAAAATGTGTAGCATTAAAAGGCTCAATGGAAGAGTAGGGTCTATCCTGCCCTTCTAAAGGCAAGGAAGGGACCCAAACCTCGTTTCCATCAGGAGGGAGTTGCCAATAGGGCCCTGAGCTTCTCTAAGCAGGAGGGCAGGAAAGCTGGTGGTCAATCCAGGGCAGCTTGATTCGGAAGAGGAATTCCTCAATATCCTGTTTAGGATCTGGAATTCTGCCCAGAGCAAACGGGAAGCAAACTCTGAAGCTGCCCAGGACCACGAAGGTGCAGTCACCAAGGCATCCTCCAAGGAAAAGTCTAGCTGCTCTCTTTTGCAGAAAAGACCCTGGAGGCTGGGGAGAGATTCCAGGAAGGACTTACCTCCCTTGTTCTTGAAGTATTCGGTGTCCTTCCACATCAGGGGGATCCGGAGATCTGGAAGAAGATGGAGAAAGAGTCAAGGACTTGCCTCCTCTTACTATGCAACATCCATTAACGGAAGGGATCTCTTTTACTGGATGCTTTCAAAGAGAGTCTGGGGGTGATCTAGATGGAGTTGGGGGGGTGGGTGGGAACTGGATTGGATGGCTTCTGGGAAGCCTTCCCATTCAGGGGCCACTGAGCAGGGAGAATTTGGATGCTGGTCTCCCTAAGTCCACCCAAAGCACTACAACACACTGGCTGTGCAAATAGGGGGTTTTTAGGCCAGGTTTCTTCAGAGGAGGTTTTCCATGCCCTCCACCTCTGAGGCTGAGAGAGGGTGACTCTTCCAAGAGGGCTTCCAGGAATAAGCAGAAGAAGGGGGCATACCTATCAAATTTGCAGATGACACCAAATTAGGAGGAGTGGCTAATACTCCAGAAGACAGGATCAAAATTCAAAATGACCTGAATAGACTAGAAAGCTGGCCCAAGGCTAACAAAATGAAATTCAACAAAAAAAAAGTAAGGTACTGCACTTAGGGCGCAAAAATGAAATGCACAGATATAGGATGGGGGACATCTGGCTGAATGAAACTAGGTGTGAAAGGGATCTTGGAGTCCAAGTAGACCACAAGTTGAACATGAGTCAACAGGGTGATGCGGCAGCCAAAAAGGCCAATGCTATTCTAGGCTGTATCAATAGAAGTATAGCGTCTAGATCAAGGGAAGGAATAGTGCCGCTCTATTCTGCTTTGGTCAGGCCCCACCTGGAATACTGTGTCCAGTTCTGGGCACCACAATTTTAAAAAGATGCGGAGAAACTGGAGCATGTCCAAAGGAAGGCGACTAAAATGATGAAGGGTCTGGAAACCATGCCCTATGAGGAATGCCTTAGGGAACTGGGGATGTTTAGCCTGGAGAAGAGAAGGTTAAGAGGTGATATGATAGCCCTGTTTAAGTATTTGAAAGGATGTCATACTGAGATGGAGCAAGCTTGTTTTCTGCTGCTCCAGAGAACAGGACCCAGAACAATGGATGCAAGCTCCAGGAAAAGAGATTCTAGCTTAACATTAAGAGGAACCACCTGTCAGTAAGAGCTGTTAAACAGTGGAACACACTCCTTCCTCGGAGTCTCCTTCCTTGGAGGTCTTTAAGCAGAGGCTGGATGGCCCTCTGTCGGGGATGCTTTGACTGGGAGTTCCTGCATGGCAGGGCATTGGACTGGATGGCTCTTGTGGTCTCTTCCAACTCTATGATTCTATGATTCTATGATATAATTTGAAAGAATAAAATAAAACCAGCTCCTTACCTGAGATGCAGACTCTGCCGCGGCACGGTAGGCGATCTTCCATGGGGCCAGCATCTGAAGGACTGAGGTGGGGATGGCAAGGGTTGTGGGGCAGAGAAAGAAGCAGAAACGGAGCACAGTCAGGTGTGACAGAAGGATACCCACACAAAGGTAAGACCCCCATCCTGCGCAAGCCATCGCTGTCACATGTGTGGGGTGTTATGGGGAAGTCAGGAGTGAGGCCTTTATCGGCAGCAGAGCATGGAGCATCTCTGAGAAGGCTGGGGAGCAGAATGGCTACTGTCTTGGCAAGATTCCTATTGTAAAAAATGGTATTTAAACAATCTATATGCTGCACCTTTCAGAATGGTGAACTGATTTAACAGCAAAACAAAGTCCTGCCAGAACAATGGGACCATTAAAGTGAAATAACAGGAAAATGTAGTTCAGAAAACAAAAGGCGGCAGAAAAGGAAACTCAAATGTTTCTATAGCTTCTGGAAGAAATCTCTCTTGGACGAGAGTTTGGGGCACACCACAGAAATCCCCCACAGGAAAGCCCAGATGGGTAATACTCCCCCCCCCCCCCAGACCCTGGAAAGAGGCAGAGGCTGCCCCCGCCCCTCAGGGCTGTGGCCCTAATCCCGCAAGGCACCCCACAAGGACAGCAAGAGGCCCAGCAGAAGCAATGGGGCTGCAGTCCAGCATCCTCCTCCATTGGCCTTGCTGGCCAGCTGCAATCCAGCAACACTTGGGGAAGCGCTTCAGAATTTGCACCCGTGTCCTATACCCTCTGGGGTTCACCAGGAACACATCCTGCCAAGTCCTGGTCCAAAACCAGAGCCCACTATATTGCCATCACCACTAGCTCTTGCTGGAACTCGCAGGGACTGCCTTCTTCTCTCCATTTGCATCCCACATTTCCCCACCTGAGCCCAGCCCTGAGGCTCAAGGAGGCTGATAACACTTAGGACCGAAAATGGGGCCCTGCAGGAATCATTAGCCCCTACTTTGCCCTCAGTTTGACACCACTTTAACTGCCCTGGCTCAGTGCTATGGAATACTAGGAACTCTAGTTTTGTAAGACAATTAGCCTTCTACGCCAGAGAGCTCTGGCGTCAGAACGAACTACAAATCCCAGGATTCCACAGCTTTGAGCCATGGTGGTTAAAGTGATGTCAAACTGGATTACTTCTGCAGTGCAGATGCAGCCTTTGCCTCTCTCTCTTTCTCCTAAGGAAAGAAGGGCTGCAAGGTCCACCTCCTTCAAGAAAAAGACCATCAGGGATGGCTGCAGACTGGCAAGGCTTTTGTCACTCCCATCTGTGGCTACTCCAAGGGGTCTGAGGAGGGTCCTGACCTGGCAACCCAGACAGTGTTCCCTTTCCCTCCCACACACACAAATGCACAAATATGCAAGTGCCCCCCATTGCCCACTCACCGCCTGGCCATGCGTTGCATGACTTGCGCTTCCTTCATGCGCTGCAGCTCTGCCATGTAGGCCAGGATGCGGCTGTTGCAGACCAGCAGGCTCTTGGTGACCTCCAGGGCTTGCTGGCGCTGGGTGCAGGCCGCCAGCAGCTTGCAAGCGCCTTCCCGCATCCGGATCTCATGGTCAATCTTCTTCTGGATGTCCGTGCCCTGGAGAGGGACAAGTGGGAAGAGGCAGCGTCAGGCCGTGTGTGCGAATGCCGCTGAGGTGCAGGAAAGCTCAAGGGCCCCAGGGAACAAGGACTGGACAGGATAAACAGCAATAGGGTGGCCAGGTCCCAGGGCCTTTTGTTTCCCCTTCTTAGGGCAAGGGGGAGGAATCCCAGGGCAAGAGCACAGTCTTGGAAAACTGACAACAGCAAACTCTTCCTAAAGAAATTTGCCAAGAAAAACCCATGACAGGGTCACCATAGGAAACGACTTGAAGGCACACAATAACAATGGAAACATATACAGCCAACCTCCACGTTTGCTACTTTGACTTTTGTGCATTTCATTATTCAGCAGTCTGAGTAATATGTTCTCTCTAGGAATGTTTAGGTTTCACCAGGTCCAACGTGATTCTGCTGGAACTTTCACACAGAGTCACACTGGAATACCTAGAGATTCCTTGGGAAAACACTTATGTAGGCATTTGTAGGTCCTCCAGCACAACTCTATGGTCAGTGTCTGGCTGATGTTGACCACAGAGTTACACTGGAGGACCTAGGAATTCCTAGAAATGTGTTCTTGCTGGCAAAAAAAAGAGCCCTAATCGGGTTTTATTTGCATTTTTTTCCTACTTTCACAGGGGCCCTGTGCCCTTAGCACCTACAAATATGGAGGGTCCTCTGTGTGTGTGTGTGTGTGTGTGTGTGTGTGTGTGTAATACTCTATATACATATCTGTGTGTGTGTATTCCCCCCCCCCCTTGTTTAGACTTTTAAAAGCATTTGAGTGACATCCTCTGAACAACTGTAGTTAATGTTGAATGCCTAATGCTTACTGACACTGGGGGGGGGGGGCATGATTTAGGGTCATGGCAACTCAGAGTGGGGTGGGGGGTGACATAGAAAAAACAGAAACATCAGTCCCCCATCCTGGCTGTAACCAGGCAGGTGGAGGTCTCCTTCCCTGGACATCTCCAAAAAGAAGCTGGATGGCTCTACCTGTTTCTGGGGATGCTTTCCCCAGAGACTCTGCACTGAGCGGGGAGTTGGACTCCATGGCCTCTGGGGGCCCCTTCCAACCCTAGTCTTCCATGATTCTGGGACTCCCTCTCCTTCAGCCACCGCTGGGTCATTCCCACACAGTGCAAGGCTCGGCGAAGCCCTGGCCCTGTTTCAAACGGCTGAACTTAGGAGAAGGCGCATGCCTTGCCCCTGAGCATGTGCACAATGCTCTCCCTCAGCAATGTAAGGCCGGCAGATGAAGAGGCTGAGGCAGATGGAGCCCCAAAATGATAGTGGGGTGTCAGCACTGTCTACCTTCCCAGCCCCCTCCGTTGGCTCCTTTCTCTTTATTGCCACGTGTTTCTGCATCTGACCCACAAAGCTCAGCGGTCTGGATGCGCAAAGCAGAAAGCACCACATCCCAAACAAGCAGGGAGGGCTTTAGTTTCTTATCAGATGGAGGCTTGAAAGAAGAACACCCCCCCCCCCCAAAACGATGGCAATGGACACCCTGCAACCCAACCCTTGCTCCTCACCAGAGCACTACCATGCCCCCACAACACTTCTCATGAGCTCCAGACCCACACACACACACACACACACACACACACGAGGCCTGGAAAATGCACAGCATTGGCCCTGGTGAAAGGGATGCACCAGAGCATGTGCAAAGTGAACCCTCCTCTCTGCTGGGCAATGAGAAGCAACCCTGAGCATCAGGGGGAGAGCCCATTGAAGGGACTTCTGTCAAGTGGGGAGGGAAATTGACGATCGTACACCCCCCGAACATGGGCACAACTGGGAATGGTGTGGGAGGGGAGAGGGTGGTAAGGGGGCACTTGCCCATCTGCAGTAGGCAGAACAAGACTGGCAAGAGACTGCTGTGCCAACCCAGGGGGATCTGAAAGGCTGTGTCTGCCTTCAGGGTACCTGTTGAGGGGATGCCAGCTGAGACCCTGAGGTTGGCACACCCTTACAGGGCACATCCATGAGCCAGGCAGCTCATGCCACCACAGTGCCATGAAATGACTGTAAAAGAGCATGCGCAGAGAGCCAGCCACCCACCCACCCAGGATGAGGAAGAAACACTTTGGGCAATGGCTGCAGTTCCCAAAAAGGTTCAGAATCCAGTGTTGGCCTCCCCTTCCCTTAGCAATGATGGAGTGAAGTGTGGGCGGGGGGTTCCAGCCTTTTCCAGCTTGATGGGGAAGGGGAATGCTTTTAGCCCCTGGCTCAAGGGCCTTTGCCTGGGTCAAGCCATTCCGCTGGCACCCCCTTGGGCATTTGGGTGAGGCAGAACAGGGCAGCGTGATGTTTCACAGCCCCTGCGTCAGTGCCAGATATGGAAAATACACCCACAGAGAGAGAGAGAGAGAGAGAGAGAGAGAGAGAGAGAGAGAAATCCAACATGTCTGCAAAAGATGCCCCTCCTTGGCACCAGCAGCTGCACCATGGGAAGATCTCCTTCCACAAGCCTAGCACCAAACGACAGTGAGACAGCAAAATAAAACAGCCATAAAATGGGACTTTTCAGGAGCAAGCGAGTAAATCTCAAAGAGATGGGACTGTGGAGGCAAGGTATGGGGTGTGCGTAGAGAATGGAGTGGAGGATGAATGCTTGCCCCACTTACCCTGGTGTGCCAGCCACCCACCTGGGCCACTGAAGCCCCTTGCCTGTCCACCTATCCACCCACCCGCCTGGCAGCACTCACCTTGGCAACCCTTCCGTTCTCCATGCTGCGCTGGAAGAAGTGGTGCCCTGGCTCCAGCCCCCCACCTCATGGCCCACCCCACTGGGCCAGTCTGCCCACCCGCCCACAGGCAGGGCTGGCTGCTGCTCAATGCGGCAAAGCACCAGTGCCGATGGTGGTGGGGACGGTGGTGCCAGTGATGGCAGCAGCAGCAGTAGCAGCTGCTGTGAGGTTTGTGGGTGACAGCTGAGCCAAGCTGAGGAGGGGGCTGCAGAGGGGAAGAGGAGAGGAAAGAAGAGGAGGCAGCCAGCCCTGCCACTGCGCCAGCTGAGAGCGCGCCAGGCCAGGGAGCCCAGCAGCTGGGAAGGACTGACATCACCAGCCGCCTATAAATAGCAGGTGCAGCAAGGGAGGGGGATGCCTCCTTTTCCTCCTCCTCCTGCCCCCCAGGAAGCCCCCAGACCCACCTTCTGGGGGGGGGAGAGAGAAGAGAGAAGAGCAAGGGCCTCTCCCACCAACCCACCCAGGGGGACCCTCTCCTGCCCCCCAACTAAGCAAAGGGAGGAGGACATTGGGGAGGGGGAGAGGTTCTGGCTCTGGGGACTGGGACCACAATCTGCTCCACCACCCCCTTGGTCCCAGAGCTTAATGTGGGGGGCAGGAAAGACCCCCTGACTCCCTCCAGGGGCTGGACTGCATCTTTAGAGGGGAAGAAGGAGTGACAGCCTCTCCCCCCCCCCCATTGGCCACATGCCCCTGGCCAGGGCTAAGCAGCTTCTGGCCACCAGGAGATTATGGCCCAAGTGCGGAGGAGGGTCTTAATTGGGAAAAGCTTGCGGCGGGGAGGGATCCTCAGCCCTCAGCAATGTCTGTTTGCCCCCCCCCCCCCATCACAATTCTCCCTCACTCAGCACCAAAGTCTGTATTCGGGTCTATATAAAATAATAAGAGTCCATTTGGGCATAAGCAGAGTGCAATCCCTCCAGCACAGAGAGAAAAGGCAATGCCTATGGGACGGAGGGAGAGAGAGGCTGCAAGGGAAGGACGCTTGGTCAGTGTGGGCTGGAGCCAGGGCCAAATCTTGTGTGTCCATGCCACACACACACAACACCACGGCCCCTCACTAGGAATAGCAAGTACATTTCTATACCACTTACCAAAGAGCTAAGTGGTTTACAAAATGTAAGCTAATTGCGCCAACAAGGTGAGTACTCATCTTAGTGACTGACAGAAGGATGCCAGGCTGAGTCGACCCAGAGCCCCTGACTGGGATTGAACTCACTATGCAACACCAGGGAAGCTGGCCTTAAACCAGCCCAGCCCTTCTGCACAAATGGCTAAGAATCATAGAGTTGGAAGAGACCCCAAGGGCCACCCAGTCCAACCCCCTTCTTCTGCCATGCAGGAACTCTCAATCCAAGCACCCATGACTGATGGCCATCCAGCCTCTGCTTAAAGACCTCCAAGGAAGGAGACTGCGCCAGACTCTGAGGGATTTGTGTTCTTCTTACTGCCCGGAAGTTCCTCCTAATGTTAAAACTACCCCAGCCCCCACCCAACATTTCGCTGCCAGAGGTGTACAATCCAACTGGCACAGCTGGGGAGGGATAAAGCTCCATTGGCACAGAGGACAGCACGCAAGAGCACCTCTCCCAGGCATGGCAGCGGAGTTTGTGCAGCAGAAATGGCCAGAAGGCTCAGTGGGTCTGACCCGCCTCCTGCCCAGAAAGCACCCAGAGAGCACCCATGCCCTCACCTTGCCTCCTCCTCCAGCCATCCCTACCCAGTGATGCCCTCCCTGGCCCTGCTCAGCCAGAGACTTTGGACTGGGAATGGAGTGGAGAGGGGAGAAAGCAATCCAGAGAACTTTGAGTTAAATCCAGAAAGGGTCAACTCAAGCAAAGAGTCCTGGAGGGGAAGAATGCCCGCGTCTGGCCCACAATACTGGGACCCCGCTGGCATTGCCTCCCCCCCCCCCACTGCCTGCCATGGCCCCTCCCTCCACCCCCAGATCAGCTTCTTTGGCCCTCGGGCTGCTTTCCTCGTGATCGGCCACGGCCCTGACCGCCCGCACTCTGGACAGCCATGCAAGATTGCAAGAGGGACTCTCAAGTGCGTTGCTTGGACTCTTCAGCCCAACAGGCTGCTTTTTTCAGAGGGAGGCAGAAATTACTGGTGTTATTGTTGATCATAAGCTGAAGTATATGAAGGGGTGTCACACTGAGGAGGGAGCAAACTTGTTTTCTGCTGCTCCAGAGACTAAGACATGGAACAATGGATGCAAGTTACAGGAAAAGAGATTCCACCTAAACATTAGGAGGAACTTCCTGACAGTAAGAGCTGCTTAACAATGGAACATACTCCTTTGGAAGCTGGTGGAGTCTCCTTCTTTGGAGGTCTTTAAGCAGAGGCTGGGTGGCCATCTGTCAATGGAGATACTTTGACTGAGAGTTCCTGCATGGCAGAAGGGGGTTGGACTGGATGGCCCTTGAGGTCTCTTCCAACTCTATGATTCTATGTTTCTATGGACATGAGCCAGCAGTGTGATGCTGCAGCAGAGAAGAGACATGCTATCTTATCCTGCATTTATTGAAGCATGGTTTCCAAGTCGAGAGAAGTCCTAGCCCCAGTTTATTCTGCAATGGTCAGGCCTCATCTGGAGAACAGCAGTCAGTTCTCAGCAACTTATTTGAAGAAAGATATAGACAAGTTGGAGCGGGTTCAAAGATAGGCAGCAAATTATTAGAGGAACAGAGAACAAAACTTATGGGGAGAAGCTGAAGGAGCTGGGCATGTTCAGCTTGCCGAAAAGAAGACTGAGGGCTGGGATGGGTCCAAAAAACACTGCAGAAATGATCCAGTTCAAGACCCACTTTAACTAACAATTCTGGGAATTGTAGTTTGTTGTGGCATCAGAGCTCTCTGACAGAGGGGGCTAAATGTCTCAGAAAACTACAGTTCCCAGGATTCCCTAGCACTGGGCCAGGGCAGTTAAAGCTGTGTCAGACTGGATTATTTCTGCAGTGTGTTTGGACCATGGTGGTCCTCTTTAAATACCCCAAGGGCTGCCCCAGAGACAAAGGTGCGGGTTTGTTTTCTGCTGCCCCAGAGAATAGGACTAAAGCTCATGGTTTTAAGTTACAGGAGGCTAGATTTTGATTGAACGATAGGAGAAGGAGCCTCTTGAGGATAAGAATGGTTCAGGAACGGAACTCATGGCCTAGAGAGGATCTCCTTCTCTGGGCATCTTCCAAAATAGCAATAGTAATTAAATCTCAATACAACCCATTAGTGCCCTTAAGCACTCCCTAAGTGGTTTACAAAGTGTGTAAACTGGGGACTCATTTGAGTGACTTATGGAGGGATGCCAGGCTGAGGCAACCCTGGAGCCCTGCCTGGCATCGAACTCCCAAAACAAAAGAGGCTGGATGCCCGTCTCTGCTGGGCAGGCTCTAGCTGAGCGATTCTCAAACTTTGATCTTCCAGGAGTTTGGAGCTTCAGTTTCCAGAAGCCCTATAGTTTGGTTAGCAGTCATAGAATCATAGAATCATAAGAGTTGGAAGAGACCCCAAGGACCATCCAGTCCAACCCCCTTATTCTGCCATGCAGGAACTCCCAATCAAAGCATCCCCGACAGATGGCCATCCAGCCTCTGCTTAAAGACCTCCAAAGACGGAGACTCCACTACACTGCGAGGAAGGAGATTGTTCCACTGTCGAACAGCCCTTACTGTCAGGTAGTTCCTCCTAATTGTGGAATCTCTTCTCCTGGAGCTTGCATCCATCGCTCCATGTCTTAGTCTCTGGAGCAGCAGAAAACAAGCTTGCTCCCTCCTCGATACGAAAAGAATTCTGGGAACTGAAGTCCAAAAAATCTGAAGGCGACAGATAGACAGACCCCCGTGAAGTGCCCTGGCAGAGAGCAGCTCCTGGCACACCAAGGTGGCAACATGGCACAGCTGCGGGAAGGAAACGTTACAGCTGAGGAACTTGACTCTCGCTCTCTCTCTCATGCCAGGAGGAAGGGGCACTTATTGAGCCACAGGGAGGGCCCAGTCCAGGGCTCAGGGAATAAGTTATGGGGCCCTTTGGGGCAAGTAGGCGACAAACCCATTCCCTCTCTGGGACGCAAGGCAGCTTAAAAACGTTAAGGAAGATACAAGGGGGAATTGCATTATATGCATCACGTGAAAACTACAAATGTTAGGCTGCATCCACATTAGGGAAATAACCCAGTTTGAGACCGCTTTAACTGCCCTGGCTCAAGGCTATGGGATTCTGGGAGTTGGAGTTTGTTGTGGGCCCCAGAGCGGAGCTCTGCTCCGCTCTGGGGCCCACAACAAACTCCAACTCCCAGAATCCCATAGCCTTGAGCCAGATAGAGTTAAAGCGGTCCCAAACCGGGTTGTTACTCTAGGGTGGATGCATCCTTAGTGCGCTCTCAAGGAAATTAAAAGTGCAATCGTCAAAAAGGAGGATGACGGCAATGCAGGGCATGAAAAGCCTTGAAAAGTCAGATGCCAGATGCCACAGATGCTGGTGAAATGTCAGGAACAAACTCTGCTAGAACATGGCCACAGAGCCCGGAAAGCCCACAAAAAACCATAAAAAGGTCTTCATTTGCCCCCAAAGGGATAGGAAAGGGAAGCCAGTCTAACCTCTCTGGGAAGGGAGTTCCAGGGCATAGGGGCAGCCACCAAGAAGACCCTGCCTCTCGGGAAGACCCCCAGAGATGGACGGGATCATCTAGACCCCCACCAACAGACCCCCCCCCCAATAAGCATCAAGGGGGAAGTGGACACGTTGGAGCGTGTCCAGAGGCATGTTAAAATATTTGAAGGGATGCGATGTTGAGGATGGAGGAAACTTGTTTTCTGCTACTCCAGGGAACAGGACATGGGGCAACGCGTTCAAACTACAGGAAGGGATCCACCTCGACATTAGGAGGAACGTCTTTATTGCAAGAGCGGTCAGATGGTGGAAGGCGCTGCTGCTGCTGCCTCAACGGAGGCTGGTGGAGCCTCCTTCTTTGGAGGCCATTTTAAAGCGGAGGCTGGACGGCCATGGGTCACAGGGAAGGCTTTGCTTGTGGGTTGCTTCGTGGCAGAATGGGGTTGGCTGGGATGCCCCATGGTCCTATGGTTGGCAGAGTGGGGGCAAAGGCACCCCAAGGCCACGTCCGTTCTAAAGGGGTGTTTGGAGCAAACGCTGTAGGCCCTCCCCACTTGCTTGCCCCCCAAAACTCCCTGGAAGGCAGTGAAGGTCCACATCTCCAAGAGAACCAACGAAGGTTGCGTTCTGGAGCCCCAAGCAGAGAGACCCAGAGAAGGGACCCTCCATCCCTCCCAAATATGTCCATCCAAGACCCCCAACGGAGGGCTCCTTGGGGAGGCAAGGAGTGCTGGCCCAAGAGTGCTTTGCCATGTGCCATGTGCCCAGAGCTGTGGGTGACCCGACTGTGGGTGGCCAAGAGACAAGAAACAAAGGGAGCCCCGATGCCAGGGAGACATTCTTGGCTCCTCTCCCAGCCTCCTCTCTGCCCCAAAGCAGGGAGCCCCCCAGTCCCAGCCCCATGGATCCCAGGGCCCTTTGGATGGGGACCATCTTGGGCCACCACCACCCCCCTTTCAAAGTGAGGTTTCCTTTCTCCTCCATCTCAGGAAGGGCAGCATTCCTTCCCTCGGTCTCGAAGGAGACTGGGTCCAGTTCTGGGGACCCCAATTCAAAAAGGAGGTGGAGAAAGTGGAGAGGGGGACCCCAAAAGGGCGAAGGGCCTGGAAACCATGAAGCCCTCTGAGGAAGGACTGAAGGGGCTGGGGAGGCTTCGCCTGGAGGAGAGAAGGATGCTATATTGAGAGCCTTCTTTAAGTATTTGGGGGGATGCAGATATCGAGGAGGGAGGAAGCTTGTTTTCTGCTGCCCCAGAGAACAGGACCCGACAGAGCAAAGCTCCGGGAAAAGAGGTCCCCTGGAAAGGTTCCCGACAGACAGACAGAGAGAAAGAGCCGTTGGACGGCGGAAGACGCGGCGGCTGCCTCGGAGGATCCTTCTCTGGAGGCTCTTTTGGAGCCGAGGCTGGGGGCCAGCCGTCAAAAGGGGGGCTGCCTGGAGGGATGACGGGGAAGGGGTCCCTGCAGGGCACCAGCAGCAGGAGCCCAAGGAGGGGCTTGGGCCGGAGCGGGGCCCTTCTTCTGGGGTCCCTTCCCTCTCGGTCCTTCTGGACCAGGGCCGGGGAAGGGGAGAAAGCAGGGGACCGTCGGGCCTCGGAGCTGGAAGGGACCCTTGGTCCACCCGGGACCGGGATCCAAGGAGGCCCCCGAAGAAGAGGCTCCGGGGCAGGGGCATGAGGGGAGTCTGTATATCTCGGGGGCTGAGTCGGGGGTGTCCCGGAGTCTGACCTGGAGGCTGAGGGCGATCTGTCGGATGTAGAGCATGTTCAGGTCCTCCAGGATGTGGAGCCGGCCCTGCATCCTCCTGGGCACGAAGAGGAAGGAGGGCAGGAAGGCAGGCGAGCCTCCGAGGGAGCCACCGGGAGACCTCCGGACCCACCGAGGGCTCAGCAGCCGCACAGCCGCCGGGCGCCCGGAGGAGGAGGCCCGCCCCGCCGCCCCCGCCTCAGCCCCAGCCCCAGCCCCGGAGAAAGGGCCCCTTCTTCTTCTCCTTCTCCTCCTTGCTTCCTTCCTTCGGGCGCCGCGGCCAGGACTGCCGCCCAGCGGTCACTCTCCGAGGCCGAGGCCCCAGAGCAGGGCCAGGGAGGCCCGACCCAGCCTCCCTCCCCGCCGCCGCCGCTCTGGACGGACGGACGGACGGCCGCCCCTTCCGTCCCGTCCCTTCCTTTCCTTCCCTTCCAGACAGACAGGAAGCCTCTCCCCGCCTCCCGACCCCGAAGAACACCGAACCCGACGCCGACGCCGGACGCGACGCAGGACCAGGAGGACCAGGAGGAGAAGGGACGGCCAGCAACAAGGAGGGAGGGAGGGAGGAAGGAAGGAAGGAAGGAAGGAAGGAAGGAAGGAAAAAAGAAAGAGAGAGAGAGAGAGAGAGAGAGAGAGAGAAAGAAAGAAAGAAAGAAAGAGGAAGATATCGGAGCCCCAGTTGCCCCGCGCCGGGACTTGGAGCCGGAGCCTCGGCCGAGCGGACTCCTCCAGGGCCCCGGCCTCCCCCAGAAGGAGGGCCACCTTCTTCCGCAGCATCCTCCTCCCGGAGTTGGAAGAATCATAGAATCACAGAGTTGGAAGAGACCCCAAGAAGGGCCCTGATCCAGTCCAAGCCCCTGCCATGCAGGAACTCCAAGTCAAAGCATCCCTGACAGATGGCCATCCAGCCTCTGCTTAAAGACCCCTAAGGAAGGAGACTCCACTACACTCCGAGGGAGTGTGTTCCACTGTCGAACAGCCCTTACTGTCAGGAAGTTCCTCCTAATGTTGAGGTGGAATCTCTTTTCCTGCAATTTGCATCCATTGTTCCGCGTCCTAGTCTCTGGAGCAGCAGAAAACAAGCTTGCTCCCTCCTCAATATGACATCCCTTCAAATATTTAAACAGGGCTATCATATCACCTCTTAACCTTCTCTTCTCCAGGCTAAACATCCCCAGCTCCCTAAGGCGTTCTTCATAGGGCAAGGTTTCCAGACCCTTCACCATCTTAGTTGCCCTCCTTTGGACATGCTCCAGTTTCTCCACATCCTTTTTGAATTGTGGTGCCCAGAACTGGACACAGTATTCCAGGTGGGGCCTGACCAAAGCAGAATAGAGTGGCACTATAACTTCCCTTGATCTAGAAACTATACTTCTATTGATGCAGCCTAAAATTGCATTGGCTTTTTTAGCTGCCGCATCGCACTGTTGACTCATGTTCAGCTTATGATCTACTTGGACTCCTAGATCCCTTTCACATGTGCTCTCATTCAGCCAGATGTCCCCCCATTTTATATCTGTGCATTTCATTTTTCATCCCTAAGTGCAGAACCTTACATTTCTCTGCATTGAATTTCATCTTGTTAGCATTGGCCCACCTTTCTAGTCTATTCAGGTCATTTTGAATTTTGATCCTGTCCTCTGGGGTATTAGCTACTCCTCCTAGTTTAGTGTCATCTGCAAATTTGATAAGTATGCCCCCAATTCTGTCATCCAAATCGTTAATAAAGATGTTGAACAGCACTGGGCCCAGGACAGAACCCTGTGGGACCCCACTGGTCACTTCTCTCCAGGATGAAAAGGAGCCATTGTTGAGAACCCTTTGAGTTCGGTCAGTCAACCAATTACAAATCCATGTAACAGTTACCTTGTCTAGTCCACATTTTGCAAGCTTGTTTGCAAGAATGTCATGGGGAACCTTGTCAAAGGCCTTACTGAAATCGAGGTATACTATATCCACAGCATTCCCTTCATCTACCAAGCTGGTAATTTTATCAAAAAAAGAGATCAGGTTCGTTTGGCATGACTTGTTTCTCTGAAACCCATGTTGGTTTTTTGTGATTATGGCATTGGCCTCTAAGTGTTCACAGACTCTCTGCTTAATGATCTGCTCTAGAACCTTTCCTGGAATTGATGTCAGACTAACTGGACGATAATTGTTGGGATCCTCTTTCTTTCCCTTTTTGAAGATGGGGACAACGTTTGCCCTCCTCCAGTCTTCTGGGACTTCTCCTGTTCTCCAGGAGTTCTCAAAGATTATTGCCAATGGCTCTGATATTACATTTGCCAGTTCTTTTAATACTCTAGGATGTAGTTCATCTGGTCCTGGAGATTTATATTCATTTAGGTTAACCAAGTATTCCTGTACTATCTCTTTACTTATTCTGTGCTGAATTTCCTCTATTCTGTCTCCTGTTCCATTATCCTTAGGTTGAGCACCCTTTGCCTTTTCTGAGAAGACGGAAGCAAAGAAGGTGTTGAGTAATTCTGCCTTATATAAATATAAATGCATGCTTCTTGGTCATGCTCAGAATGGAAGACATTTTGGAATTCCTCCTGGAGAGATAGGCTGGAATGTAGGACATGTCCTGGAAATGGAGGGTGCCTGGTCACCCTGCGAGGGGCTGATGGGAGCCCAGTTCCAAAGATGACCAGTTGGAGGAGGAGGCCCAGGGTTTAGGCTTGACCCACGCTGCCCCCTGCTGTCCTCCAGGAAGCACTTAAGCCATGGCAAGAGAAGGACCACACTGAGCTGGGAAGGTGGCACACGCGTGGCACACGTGTGTTTAAGATTCAACCACGCTGCCAGCCCTGCAAGGTTTCATTGAAATGCCTGCCTCCATCACCAACTCAGGACTGACTGGCACAAGCAGCGTCCTCACAGCAGCGTCCAAGCAGCTTTGGGGGCAGTTGTCCGTGTTGGGATGATGGGGCATGAGCATGGCTGCCCCCTTCATCCTGCCCTATATCCAAGCAGCGCAGTGCAGCATAGGTTTTAACGGCAATGGTCATTGAAGCAGGCTGAAAACATAGCAAACAATCTGTCTAGTTAAAGCAAAACTCTTTGGAAACAAAGTGGTAGAATTCAAAGATATAGCCATGTAGAATCAGTCTGTAGAGGGATCTTCTAGCACCTTTGAGACTCAATGAAAGAAAGAAATTGGCAGCCTGAGCTTTCCTAGGTTTCAGTCTACATCCCCAAATTCCTCTAGCTCCACCAAATGCATCTGAGGAATAGACTGAAGTCTTCTATGGAAGCTCATGCCGCCAACTACTTTCTTTCAGTTAGTCTCAAAAGTGCTGCAAGATCCCTTTGTATACTCTTTAGAACCACTTTAAGATTATGCAAAACCATTTACAGTTGGCCCTCCATTGTGGCTCTGACTTTTGTGGATTTGATTATTTTCGGTTTTGATTCATACGTTCTCTCTAGGAATCTCTAGGTCCTCCAGTGCAGCTCTGCCAGAAGCTGGCCATAGAGTTGTACTGGAGAACACTTCTCTAGGCGTTTGTAGGTCCTCCAGCATGATTCTGTTATCAACTTCTGGCAAATGTTGACCACAGAGTTGCACTGGAGGACCTGGAGATTCCTAGAGAGGTGTTGTTGTTTTATTTGTGGTTTTTCCACATTCATGAGGATCTTTCACCCCTAAGCCCAGAGAATGTGGAAGGCCCAATGGACTCCTGCAGAATTGGATCAAACCTCTTGACCTCTAGCTTGTTGCTATTGTTAACTGTCAGCCTAGACTCATGGCAACCCTATGGAGGAGACATCCCCACTTCAGGCCCTGTCCAACCCCAGCCTCCCCACACACACCCTTCGAGCAGCAATGCGACTCAGGTCCAGCTGCACACAGATTGCAAAATGCAGCGGCATCACAAGGAACACTGGATGCAAATTGACAGTGGAACACATTCCCTTGGAGTTTAGTGGAGTCTCCTTCCTTGGAGGTCTTTAAATAGAGGCTGGATGGCCACCTGTCGGGTATGCTTTGATGGAGAGTTCCTGCATGGTAGAAAGGGATTGGACTGGATGGCCCTTCTTGGGGTCTCTTCCAACTCTATGATTCTATGCCTCTAACACAACACACTCCGAAAGCAAGGCCACGCAAGCAGATTCCCCATTTCAGGCGCCCCATCCCAAATTATACAAACGGAGGCCAGAGAGGTCTGAGGCAGCCCTGGTTGGGCCACTGACCAACAGGCCACCTATAGTCCAGCAGCCTCGTCTTCTTCCCCAGAGGCATCCCTGGGGCACTTCTTTCACAGAGTCAGGCCCTGAAGGTCCACCTGGGCCAGTTCTCCCAGCAATGGTATGGTGGTTCTCCAGGGTTTCTTTCCCAGCCCTTCCTGGAGATGTGGGGAATTGAACCCAGAACCTCAGCGTAAGAACACGAGAGGCTGCCCTTGTCCAGAGTCTGACCCTTGAAGGTCCACCTAGGCCAGTTCTGCCAACTCTGACTGGCAACAATAAAAGGGTTTGAAAGCACACAACGGCACCAATGAATCAACAAAGAAGAAAGAATCAATACTGTAGGAATGTAAAAGTGGCACAAATTAATTATGATTACCAAATGATAAATATGTATACCAAACCGGGTTATTTCTCCAGTGTGGATGCAGCCTTACTAGAGAAAGGACACAACTGGCATAAGAGCTGAAGCCGGTTCAAAGGCTTCCTGGCCACCTGGCCATTGGTCCTGTTGCTGAGTTGCCATCTCTGTGGCAAAGTTCCTTCTCATGTTCAGTCTAAGTCTACCCTCCTGTAACTTAAAACCCTTACACGGGGCCCTTCCTTCTGGGTCAGCAAGAAAAGGCCTTCCCCTCCTCTCTGGGGCATTTAAAGAGAGGGGTCTTCCTGTTATTCCTCCTCCGTCTTCTCCTCACCAGGCTGAACAAGCCCAGCTCCCTCAGCCTTTCCTCATATGTTTTGCTTTCCACACCTCTCTCGTCATCCTCGTTCCCCTTTCTCTGAACCTGCTCCAACTTGTCCAGATCCTTCTTGAAAAGAGGCACCCTGGAACGAATGCAAGACTCAGCTCCTACTCCAGAATATTTATGAACGCATTAAAATGCATCACTCCCGACCGAGATCCAGAACCGGGCTTTCCAGGAGCAGCGCCATGAGCGCCACGTATATTAAACATGGAACAAGGAGCACATGGTTAAACGGCGTCATGGGACTGGGATCATAACACTAACGTGAAATTGGCAGCCACAGACTTTGCAACCACAGATTTAAGCACAGAGAGACTGAAGCTCTCTGAGCGCTGCCTTTCAGACTGTTATTTGAAACCTTGAGCAGGCAGCAGGCGTGGCTGACCCCAACTTGGTTTCCACATTTCCCCCTTCTGCTGCTCCTGGCTGGCCTGGCCCTGCTTGCTTGGCTCCCAAAACCAGATGAGATTCAGGGGGCTCAGGCTGGTGTGAGAACAGATGAAATCCCCCCCACACACACACCCAAATACACACAATCTTCACCCCAGAAACAGCATTCAGAGGTCCATGTCATGCCTGGACTGTGGGCTTCTCAGGTCCGGGGCCAACTGGCCATTGTGGCAAACAAGAAACTGGAGGCCTTTCTGGGCCTGATCTGGATTCGAACATTCTTGCTGGACATGGAGGCTCCAGATAGTCCAGATAGCAGAGGCAGGCAAAATGACCCTGTGCCCATGTCCTAGTTTAAAAAGGAAGGCTGGATTGCCTCTCTTGGAAGCCTTGGGGAACGCTGGTGCAAGCAGGCTCCATGTTTAACATCCAAAAATACCAATTTTTCAATGGACTCCAGTTACTTCTGGCTCCCAAATCAGTTCTGGGGCATTTTGGCCATCCCAGAAGAGAGTCCCAGGACAGAAAACTGGTCCGCAGGCGCTTGAAGTTGTCCAGCCGTGGCTTCTCTTGAAAAGAAGTATAATCCCCCCCCCCCCCATCCCTCAGTATAAGAGATGGGAACAAGAACACCACATTAGAGAATCATAGACTCAAAAGGGAGGGACCCCCAAGGGCCACCCAATCCGACCCTTGTTCTGCCATGCAGGAACTCTCAGTCAAAGCCCTCCCTGTGACAGGTGGCCATCCAGCCTCTGCTTAAAAGCCTCCAAAGGAGACTCCTCCGCCATCTACTGAGACAGCAATGTATTTCCACTGTTGGACGACTCTTACAGTTAGGAAGTTCTTCATAACGTTTTGGTGGAATCTAAACTTTTCCTGTAGTTTCCATCCTTTGCTACAGGTCCTAATGTCTGGAGCATCAGAAAACAAGCTCGCTCGTTCCATCCTCACTATAGCATCCCTTCAAACATGGCTATCATATCCCCCCTTAACCTTCTCTTTTCCAGGTGAATCATACTTTGCTCCGTAAGCCATTCCTCAGAGGGCTTAGTACTTTCCAGACCTTTGGTTTTCTGAATTATCCCCTATAGACCCAGAGGGTGGCGCAGGGGTCCAAGTAGCCTAATAGGAATGCTGAAGTCCAGGGTTCAAATCCCTCTCTGCTTAGCCATGAAAACCCATTGGGTGACCTTGGGTAAGGTCCACTCTCTCTGCCTCAGAGGAAGGGAATGGGAAACCCCGTCTGGACTCCGGAGAACTGAGTTTGCTATTAGTATATGCTGTCATGGGATTGGGGGGTTGGTCCAGAGGACCTCTTAGGAAACTGTCCAGCTCAAAGTGGTCCAGATTTTCTGGGAATGGGATTTCCCAGAAAATCCACCCCGGGCTGCCTGTGGCCTTGGACTTACAAGTGGTCCTCCGCAAGTTTCTCATGACCTTCCCTTTCTTCAGGAAATGAGCTGAGAAAGGGGCAAATTCCTGGGGATCATGTCATGTCTTTCCTCTGCCCGTCACCCCTCCGGAGTCAGAGCGAGAGAAGGACAAGGCTAGAGATCTGGGAAATTGAATGCCCCCCACCCCCCGTCCAGTTTAGCTCCAGTGTCTTGGCACCGGCCATCTTCTGACACTGACCTCTTCATCCCACAAGGACAGACTGGAACAAACAAGCTATTTGCTTCAAGTAACAAGGAGGAATTGCAGCTGGACAGCCCTGCAAAGACTCTCTCTGTTTGTGTCTTGTCTGGATAATGCATTTATTTTGATTGTATTGGTCTTTTCTTCTCCCAAAACCCTACCATCCTGGCTGTCTGGTTCAGTCTTAATTTGATGCCAGCAGGGTCCAGACTTAGACCCCTGGAGCTCCACACCTTCCCTCCTCCTCTTCAGCAACCCTGATTCCCAGAGGCTGGATGGCTATCTGTCGAGGATGCTTTGATGGGGAGTTCCTGCATGGCAGGGGGTTGGACTGGATGGCCCTTGGGGTCTCTTCCAACTCTATGATTCTAGGTCCAAACTGGCCCAGTCACCTCCTGAGCTCCCAGTTCCAAAACAGGGGACAGGAGACTGTGTTGCCTGGCCTGGATTCTCCAGTTTGGAAAGATGGCTGCATCCGAGTGGCTCTGGGGTGGCTTCCATATAAACTAAGGGGCACATCTCCCCATTCTGAATCCTGGAGGGTCAGATCCAGAGTTATTTAGGGTCCCCCTTAATCCAACAGACTCCATTCTCTGCCTCACATGCAAAAGGATCTTGCAGCATCTTTGAGACTTAACTCACTTGAGACTAACTTACTTAAGCTTTCCCAGACTTGGTCTACTTCCTCCGATGCATGGAATGAAGTGGTGCCCAGGAGGACCTTTATAATCAGACCCTATGAATAACCATAGAAATGCAAAACTTGTGGGTCTGGCGATGAGGTGACAAGATCGGTTTCAACAATGGTTGTTGAGGGACAAAGGCAGGAGGAAAGATGTCGCCTGAGGCCAAGGTGGGTGGACGGTGCTCTGAATGGTGGAGGGAGTTTTGGAATGTGGTCTGTGCAGTCTGGGAACCAGAAGGGCCTTCTGATGAACTGGCCAGGAGCATCCTTATGTCTCTGCATTCTGCCTCACATACAGTTTTTAATGGAACTGGAAGGGCTCTGGGGCCAATACAAGAACTGCAGATGGGAATCATAGAATCCTATAGTTGGAAGAGACCCCCCCCCAACCCCTTCTGCCATGCAGGAAATCATGATCAAAGCATCCCCATTGACAGGTGGCCATCCAGCCTCTGTTTAAAGACCTCCAAAGAAGGAGATTCCAACACACTTCGAGGGAATGTGTTCCACTCTTGAAGAGTTCTGAGGCTGGACAGAGCTGGGCTGCATGAGGACTTGGATGAAAGAATCCCAGGGATTTCCAGGCAGAGTGCAGGAGTGAACCATGCCTGAATGAAACCCTGGAGAGCATGGCTGCCAGTCAGTGTGGACTACATTGGGCTAAGTGGACTCCTTTGGGTCTGGCATCTTCCCACATTCCTCTTGGAGACGGTCTCAGGTCCTCAGCAGCATCTCTGGACAGAGTTGGCAATGCTGGGCTTAAATGGACCATCAAGGGTCTGGCTCAATGTCAAGGGCCTGGCTTAGTCCAGGAATAATTACCAACCATATGCCAGTCTCCACTGATTTTGGCAGCTAAACCAAGGCCTGGCCTGGTTTGTCTATGGATGAGACCACCAAGGAACAGACCCCCAAATCCTGGGAGCAGGGAGCCTGGAGGCCGGCAGGGACAGGACCACCTGGCGGGCAGAGGCTTCTCTGGAGGTGGACATGGCCCCCCGACTTGAAGGGCTAAGCCAAAGCAGAAGGCAATGCAATCTCTGGAAGGCCTGCTAGAGAGAAGGAAGGAGGGAGGGAAGGAGAGGCGGCTTTTAGCCGGAAGGAAGCAATTCCACCAGGAAGGCCGACAAGGGAGCCTTTGTTCTTGCCCTCCTTCAGGGGTGGGGAACTGGCACAACCGCCCTTTTCGGTGGCAAAGCTATGAGGGGGGCACCTGGCCTGTCCCCACCTCCAGACGCGGCCAAAAGAAGAGTGTAGGAAGGAGTTGGCCACTTTGCTCCAAGGGATGGTGCCAGCCGGAGTCCAGATATGGGGGCTGGGGATGGACATTAGTCCCGGCCCCTGATGGGCCACATGCTTCCTCAGCCGTTCTTCTGGGTCTGCCAGAGGGCAGGGAGGCTCCCCAAAGAACCAGCCAAGCCAGTGGCCCAGAGGAGGACGAAGCCCAAGAGGCTGGAGCCACTCAGGAGGTGCCTGCTGTCCAGTGGCCACAGAAAGGCACTCTTGCCATGCTCAGATGCAGCCAGGACTTCAGCTGTTCTACAACTAAGCTCTGACTTCACACTTCCACCTGTCCCACCTTCAAGGTTTGGTTCATTTCCCAAGTGCTCCCGCAACAAAGGAGATAGGGCAGGGGCTAGGGGCCGCAAACGGCAGAACTGTCCCAAGACGTTTTGCTGACTGAGGCACAGAGCGAGAGCCTTGAACCCCACAAAGCTGACTCTTGGTAAGCAGATGTATTGGCTTCTGACATCAACAGAAACTGACCACTGCAAAAATCTGAAAGACCTTTATCAGCTCACCCAGCCTTTTGAAAATCTAGAGCACGGGACCTGAATCTTTCTGGATCCTATCATGTTTTCTCCCACTCACACAACTTTGCTTTATGCCGTCTTAATATCACTTGATAACCTATCTGAAGAAGTGGGTTTATAGCCACCAAGATCATGCAAAAACAAAAACCAGTTAAGTCTTAAAGGTGCTGCCACATTTCTCCCTCTGCCCTTTCCCTCTTAGAATCATAGAATCATAGAGTTGGAAGAGACCACAAGGGCCATCCAGTCCAACCCCCTGCCATGCAGGAACTCCCAGTCAAAGCATCCCCGACAGATGGCTATCCAGCCTCTTTTTATGAGACAGACCAGAAAATGCTGCTCCTCCTCACCAAAGCCAAGGCACACGAACCCACAAGCCGACCATCATTCTGGCACTGCAGAAAGTTCCCTGGCGGCAAAAGTACAACCACCACCCAATTGAATCACTATTTGCCATCCTTTCACGAGACCCAACATCTGATGCTACCTCCACTTACCTAATGGTAGGGCCAGACCCAGGTAAGTTGTGGGTCAATGCTCAGCCCACATTTAATTCTGAGGTGATGCTGTTGCTCCCCAGTAAAACACTCGGTGCCACCTTGGAAAAGAAAATAGGGAAGCATGCAAAGGAGAAAACTTTGGGAGGCATCAGTGACTCTGGCTGCATCCACACTGGAGAAATAACTCGGTTTGGCACCGCTTTAACTGCCCTGGCTCAAGGCTATGGAATTCTGGGAGTTGGCTCTGGGCCCACAACAAACTCCAACTCCCAGAATTCCATAGCCTTGAGCCAGGGCAGTTAAAGCAGTGCCAAACCGAGTTATTTCTCCAGTGTGGACACAGCCTCTAACTACCCTTCCATAGGTGGGACAGATGCACCAAAAACAAGGGGAAATCCTAGATATCCTAAGCAACTGAGCCACATAGAAGTCCATGTGGAACCATCAGAATGGGGGGAACCACAGACTTCACGTAAACAGTGTCTTTATGACAGCAGCGTGAGAGGCAAGAGTGGCTGGACAGGCCAGAATCCTTGGTCAGAGCACTAGCAATGCCAGCCAGATGCACAGGTGAGAAAGAGCCCTGAAGGTCCAGAACAGTCAACAACCATAGAATCATAGAATCACAGAGTTGGAAGAGACCCCAAGGGCCCTGATCCAGTCCAACCATGCAGGAACTCCAAGTCAAAGCATCCCCGACAGATGGCCATCCAGCCTCTGCTGAAAGACCCCTAAGGAAGGAGACTCCACCACACTCCGAGGGAGTGTGTTCCACTGTCGAACAGCCCTTACTCTCAGGAAGTTTCTCCTAACATTGAGCTGGAATCTCTTTTCCTGCAGTTTGCATCCATTGTTCCAGGTTCTAGTCTCTGGAGCAGCAGAAAACAAGCTTGCTCCTTCCTCAATATGATATCCCTTCAAATATTTGAACAGGGCTATCATATCACCTCTTAACCTTCTCTTCTCCAGTTCCCTAAGGCGGTCCTCAAGGAGCAACTTGTAAAAAGACAGTTTAAAGGGATACTTAGGGCTAGAATAAGAGGAGCTCAACATTTAGGTGGAATCTCTTTTCCTGGAACTTCCACCCATTGCTCCATTGCGTCCTGTTCTCTGGAGCAGCAGAAAACAAGCTTGCTCTCTCCTCAATATGACATCCCTTCAAATATTTAAACAGGGCTCTCATATCACCTCTTAACCTTCTCTTCTCCAGGCTAAACATCCCCAGCTCCCTAAGGCGGTCCTCATAGGGCACAGTTTCCAGACCCTTCACCATCTTAGTTGCCCTCCTTTGGACACATGGCTCCAGTTTCTCCACATCCTTTTTGAATTGTTTTGCCCAGAACTGGACTCAGGATTATTCCAGGTGGGGCCTGACCAAAGCAGAATAGAGCGGCACTATTACTTTGGGGATTTTAATCCTTTTCCTCAGATGCAATGACAAAGTGAAATACTCAAGCCATGAGTTTCATGGGAGGGGATAAAATATGTACTAGACTAGAGGAATTTTGTAGAAAGACTGAAATGTAAAAATAAATAAACAATGAAAATGACTTATCTTTTCTCTTTTTAGGTGTCTTTTTAAAAGAAAAGTTTACAAAAAATAGAATTTCCCACCGTTATTTCAGTGTTTGGGAAGTTTTTTAGTTAATATCTGTTGATGTGTTTTTGTATATGTTTATGTGATGTCAATGCTTAAATATATGTTTGTATGTTTGTCTTTTGTTGTCCAAGTGGAATCTGTAGGTTGTATTGATATTAATAATGTTGGATGTCATCTTATCTAGAAACAATTAATAATTAATAATAATAATAATAAATTAATAATTAATGTATGTATGTATATATAGATATATTAAAAAGCCATGCATTTTTCAGGACGGTTGGGGGGGTGGGATCAGCATTAAGAGAAAAATAAGGCCAAAACACACTGCAGAAATAGCACTGTCCTGGATCATTGCTAGGGAATCCTGGGAACTGTAGTTTCTTGTGGCCTCAGAGCTCTTTGACCAAGAAGGCTAAATGCCCCACAACAAAACTACAACTCCCAGAATCCCCTCGCATTGAGCCAGGGCAGCCTGAAGCTGCATTATTATTTCTGCAATGTGGGATTCTGGACCAGAGAGAGCTGAAGGAGGGTTAGAAAGCAGAGTCCAAGGAACAGTCTGCAATAGGGCCAGAGAGGGATGGGATTTTTGTGGGGCCTGTGAAGCTGGGATCCAGGATTTGCAGCAGGACCAGACCCTTTAAAGAGATGGTTGGACTTCATCTCCCAGAAGCCTCAGCCACGTCGGCCAGTAGTCTGGAATTCTGGGAGGTGAGGTCTCCATAGGCTATTTTGGTACTTTTTTAACTGTATGGTGCCTTTTGGTGCGGTAAGCCGCCCTGAATCCCATACAATACAAACAACAACAATAATAACAATAATAACAATAATAATAATAATATAATGGGGTTGATAATAATATAATATTTAATATTATTATTTAATAATAATATAATATTTAATATTATTATTATTTAATAATATAATATATAATATTATTATTATTATAATAATATAATAATAATATAATATAATGGGGTTAATAATAATATAAGGAATAATAATATAATAATAATATAATAATAATAATAGAATAATAGCTCCGCTCCGCTCTGGACCCCACAACAAACTCCAACTCCCGCCTTGAGCCAGAAAAGTTAAAGCGGGTCCAAATCGGGTTATTATTCCTCCGGTGTCCGGAGCGGAGGAGGAGGGATCCGGTCTTCCTTACCTGCTCGAGGGGGTCCTCCAGGAGGCTGAGCCGGAACCGGCCCCGACGGAGCTCCATCTCCAGCGCCGAGCCCCGAGCCACCGTCACCCGGCTCCGGTGCTGCCTCTGGAACATCCCGGCGCCGGACCGACCGACCGACCCTTCCTTCCTTCCAGCCACCGCCGGACCCAGCAGCGGAGCCACACCTGGAGCCAAGAGGAGGAGGAGGAGGAGGAGGAGCCCGGCCCGGACCGCCCCGTCCAGCGAGGGATGCCCGGCTGCCTCCGGCTCTGGGTCTGCCCCCTTCCCTCTGGAGCTTGGGACCTTTCCCTCGGGGACCCCCTACCTGGGCCCTTGAACCCTGGGCCCTTGGCTCCTCTCTTCCCCGGAGTGGCCCATTGGGACCCATACACCCCATTTAACCTCATTATAGCCCCCGGGGCCCACCTGGGACCCTGATCCCAAGGACCCCCGGGACCCCTAAAGCCATGGGCCCCTGCCCCCTGGAGCCCTCCAGCCACACTCCCCTGAACCCCCCACCTGAAGGGCATTGGGGCCCACCTCCCCCCCCCCAGGGCTTTCCCCACAGCACCCATGGGACCCACCGTCTGCCTTCCAGTCCCTAGGCCTCTGCCCTGGACCACCCCCTGCAGTCATGGATGCCCAGAGCCCCAGACCCCATGGACCCCCTGGGCTGCCAGCTCCCCTGGATCTCCTGCCCCCCCCCATGGCCCATAACCCCCCCCCCCAGAGCCCTTCATCCCATTGGCCTTGGCACTTCACCCCCCCCCCCCCCCCCCAGAATAAGCCACTGGAGCCTCAAAAGCTTGCAACTTGTAAAATGTGCATTTTGGTTGGTCCAATAAAGGTGTCGCTGCCTTGTCCATTTCGGATGCTGCTGTACAAGGGAAACTCTCTGTGGCTGCCCCTGTCAGATCTAGGAGGGTGCTCCAGAATTGCTCAAAGGCTGCCCGGACCTCTGCCAGGGAAGGAGAGGTGGGCACAGCAAGGCCGGGGAGGAAGGGTGGGCTGCTGACCCCTGGGCAAAGGGGACATTCAGGCCCACCTTAAGCGGCGTCTCCGTCGCCCGCCTGCGGCTGCCCAGAAACACACACCTGGCCACATACGCACAACCCACGCACCTGCCAGCTCCGTGTTCAGACGCACCCACAGCCCTCGGGAAGGGAGTATCGCTAACAACGTTGTTGTCTGGTGCTCCCAAGATAAAACAGTCTGGCCTGTCCCAGGTGGAGCTTTCGCACTATCCTCTTGTGTTGGGATCTGTAGTTTGGGGAGGGACCTCAAGGTCTCCGCTCATGACTAAGGAAACCAACAAACTACAGGTCCCAGGTTTCCTTGACAGTTCAAGTGTCCTGTGAAACCAAGCTGACTGCAGACACGTCTGTTGTGGCTTCTGCTGTAACAAACTTGGGGTTCCTGTAGATCGCCTCACTTGTCGCCTTTGAAAGATGCTCGGCTGGCCCAGGCACCAGTGTCCTCTTCTTGGCATCAGCTTCGTGGCTTGGCTTGGAGCAGGCCCTGAGTGTTACGAGTTCCAGTCCTGCTGCCTAAGAGGACTCTGGACCTCAGAACCAAAGAGTCTTTGGTTTTGGGGAGCAGGGAGGAGAGCAATGTTCAATGGCAGGACCCCAACTTTGATCCCAGGCTGGCTCTGGTGCCAAAGCCCTGCCTGCCCTTCTCTCTGTGGGAAACCCCAAAGAACTAAATGCAGCTGAATGTGGGGAAGCGGGTGCTAATGGTTAGAGCTGCCTCAGAAGATGACTTGGACCTACCTTCTTTGGAGGTCCTTAAACAGAGGTTGGATGGGGGCCCTCTCTGCAGTGCTTTAGCTGTGGATTAGTGCATGGCAAGGGGCTGGATCTTCATCCTAGACAAGGAGGACATAGAAAGAGTAAGAGTTCCTACACCTTGGATCAAATATTGACAAGAATTGGGACAGCGGTCAAGAAGTCCGAAGAAGACTAAGATTGCTGAGGGCAGCTACGAAAGAACTAGAAAAGGGGACTTGATCCGCTTCCCCACCGCATTCCCTTCTCCTTTTGTGTCATGTCTTTTTAGATTTTAAGCCTGAGGGCAAGGAACCATCTGAATAACTATCTGTAAGCTGCTCTGAGAGCCTTAAGGGGTGAAGAACGGGGTATAAATACCATACATAAATAAATAAAAGCTCCTAAAGATATACATCTAAGCACGAAGGTCAGAATCATAGAAGCAACTGCATTCCCCATTGCCATGTATGAGCACGAGAGCTGGACAGTTCAGCAAATGGACAAAAAGAGAATAAATTCATTGGAAACGTGGTTCTGGAGAAGAGTGCTGAGGATCCCATGGACAGCAAAAAGAACAAATAAATGGGTCCTAGAACAGATCAAGCCTGAAATCTCCCTGGAAGAACCCAAGATGACAAAACTGAGGCTGTCACACTTTGGCCACATCACAAGAAGGGAGGACTCATTCGGAAAGACCATAATGCTAGGAAAGGCGGAAGGAAAGAGGAAGAGAGGAAGACCATGCTCTAGGTCAGGGGTTCTCAACCTGTGGGTCACAACCCCTCTGGGGATCGAATGACTTTTTCACAGGGGTCGCCTAAGACCATCGGAAAACACATATTTCTGATGGTCTTAGGAACCAAGATAAAAATAATTTTGTGGTTGGGGATCACCACAACACAAGGAAGTGTATTAAAGGGGAAGGTTGAGAACCACTGCTCCAGGTGGATGGACTCTTATCAGGGAGGCCATGAGTGCAAATCTGTAAGAATGTAGAAGAATAGTGGAGGACAGGGAGCATTGGAGATGTCTCATCCACAGGGCAGCTGTGAGTTGAAATTGGCTTGAGGATGGTTAACGCCAACAACGAGGGTGGCTGGAGTAGCTGACCGTTGCGGCCCCTTCCAGCTCTCTGGTCCCTGAGAGTCTCTCTCGTTGCAGGCTCTGCTTCCATCTTCTCTGACCTCTCCATCAACCTGCCCTGAGCTCTGCCAGCGGTGGCTTGTCCTCCTTCTCCCAAGCGGCACCTGGGGCTCCCTGGTTCTTCTCTCCGGCCTCCTTGGGCCTTGCTGCCCCACAGCTGCTCCTGGGAAGCCCGGAAGATGTGGGGACGGAGGTACAGAAGGGAGATGGGGCTTGCTGCACCCGCAGCACCTGGCACAAGGCACCCTCCAGCTCCCAAACAAGCCCAGGGTGTTGTTGTGGGAGACAAGGGCTCCTTGTGGGGGGACAGGAGGGGTCCCTCCCTCATTCCAGCCCCACAGGGAATGGCTGGGGTCACAGAGGGTGCTCTCTGCCTCCCCAGAGGAGTATCTTGGACATATATTTACTCTTTATGTGTCGCCCAGAGAAATCTATGTGCAACACAAGAGGAGAGTGCACCATGAGATCTCCAGAGCTGAGCTCTCCCATTCATTCAGCGTACACACAGACACCCCTTTGTGCCCGGGGGTCCTTGCGACATCTCTGCCGTGCGCGCGCATGAGTCTCGCCTCCTGTCACAACACAGTGCGCCCTTCTTGCTGCTTTGGCCATGAAGTCATGGGGAAAACCCCTCTGGGGGGCATTCTCTCTGGGTCAGAGGGACAAATGGACGTCAGCTGGGCTGGTGGCCCAGGGCTGGGGGGGGCTCTCCTGGGGGCAAGGAAGGGCTCGGCGGGCCCTCACTTCCCCAGAGTGACTCTGTGGGTTGCACAACTGGGCCTGAGGGCAAAGCAAGGCTGCACCTCTCAAGTCCTCCTCAGCCGCCCTCGCAGCCATTGCCAGCTCAGAGATGGAGGGATGCCAGCTTGCCTTTTGCAGGAGGCCTTGATCTTATCACAGGCCAAAGGGGAGCAGCAGCAGGGAAGGTGGAGGGCAGGAACGAAAGAAGGAAGGAAGGAATGAGAGAAAAGGAGGAGGAGGGGAAGGAAGGAAGGAAGGAAGGAAGGAAGGAAGGAAGGAGGGAAGGAAGGGTACCCCTGGAAAACTAGCAGCCCCGTGATCAAAGGGGGGAGGTGGATTGCTGGGGGCAAGCGGTCTGGCTTTAGGGGGCTCTGCTTGCCTGTGGCCCTTTCCAGTTCAGGGCATCACACTGGAGATTGACCAGTTGGACTGCATCCATAGGACTGCAAGATGGCCAGGATGATCAAAGGTCCTAAAACCAAGTGCTATCAGAGATGGCTTTATCCCGGAGGAGAGACGATATGAAAGAGGCTGCCATTGCATGAAGGATAGAGTGAGCTTGTTTTCTGCTACTGCAGAGAGCAGGGCATGGATGGATTCGGATTGTAAGAAAGGAGATTCCTGCCTCCGAAGCAGCAGGAAGGACTTCTTTACTGTAAGGACTAGTCAAGAGAGTGGAACGGACTGCCTTGGAGGATGGTGGATTCTCCCTCTTTAGAAGTCGCTGAACAGAAGTTGAATGTTGGGCATCTTGCTTTAGCTGTGGATTCCTGCACTGGCCAGAGCGGGTTGGACTAGGGTTACGGTTAGGGTTAGGCCTCTGGGGTCCCTTCCAAATTTGGGATTCTGTGATGCAATGGAGAAAATAAAAGACCTTCAAGCAGCGCTGGTGAGTCTTTATAGCAAAGGTGGGAATCCTGCACCTTCCGGGGGTTTCTGGTCTGCACCTCCCAGCATCCTCACCTTCTACCTATGCTGGGTTAGTGGCTGATGGGAGTTGCAGTCCAACAACACCTGGAGCCCATATGGTTCCCACCCTGCTTCAGAGCAGCCCTCTGATGTCGGTGAGCCTGAGGGGCAAGGATGGGGCCGGGGCCGGGACCATGCCAGAAACATTGCATCCGTACTTGTGGGCATTGAACATGGGCCTCGGTGGTCCCAGGCTGACTCCCCTTTTGTGGTTGTAGCATGACCACTGCACCCTGCTACCTCTCCCTGGCCATAGCCTCCGATGGTTAAAGCCTAAGACGCCTGGGATCCACCGAGCCTCCTGGCCAGCGGCTGCTCCTGCTGACATGGAAGCCTTCCTCCTGGTCCCAGATGCAGGAGGGAGAGAGCTGCACTCTGCACATGCCCCTTGGAGCCACTGTCCTTGTTATTGGTGGTTGATGCCTTAGAAGGAACTGGGAACGAGGAGCCCTGGCCCACCCGGCAAAACCCCTGCCCAGGGAATGAGAATGGCTTTTCAAGTTTTCAAGTTCAGCCTCTTGTCGTGTTTCAACATGTCTTTTTTGTGTTTTTGCCTTGGAGTCTACAGTTGGGGCCCTCTCTCTTTTTCTCAGAAGTGTGTTGCGAAGGAATGTGCTTGAACAATGGAGGTTGCACTACAGTCCCCTTTTGGGCTGAGAAACCCCCCAAAACAGGCAGCTCTAGGTTGTCTCTTGCCTTGAGCAGAATGGACGCTTCTTCCCATCCCTCTGTACCCGTCTCTGGGGCTGACCCACAGTCCAGGAGGAAGAGATTCTCACTTTCAGGGAGGGAGGGAAGGAAGGAAGGTAGGACAGTCGGTCAGTTGGTCCACCTTTCTTCAATACCAGGATCTTGCAGGAAAGGATTGCCAGACCAAGAAAACAGGGGTGATCCTGGGCACCTGGCAAGGTTTGGGCCGGGTGTCCCAATTGTCAGTCTGTGAAGACCAGGAAGGTCGGCGTCCATCCTGAGCATCTTGAGGGGAAACCAAAGTACTCAAGCCATACTTTTGAGTGGGCTCCGCAGCAAAGTGCCAGTGTGCCCACAGATGCCTCCCCTGTGCCCACAAGGCCCCCTCCCCTCCCCTTCCCTTACCAATCCATTTCCTTTTTTGATAAACTCTTGGGCAGCTGCATAGGGAAGGACTTGGGTTAGAGCTGCTCACTGCCAACCCAGGTTGTGGGTCTGGGGATTGTGTGGGGCAGGGGTTGCTAGCAGGTTCGCCTTCACTCTTGTGGCTCATCAACAAGCCTGGTACCAACTAAAAAGCAGCCTCTGCCTGTTGCCTGTTGGCCCAGTCTGACTGGCAAAGAGAGCTGCAGAGTGGCCTAGTCTGGGCCAGGGAGGGCTGAAGGATGAATAATTGGGGGGCAGGAGTGGCATGGTGGCCTGGGGAGGGCTGTGAGGGACCTTTGGGTTGCCAGGCCAGGACACCCCCAGCCCCAGCCCTGAGATTTCAGGACCAAAACCTGAGACTGAGTTCAATGGCTCCTTGTGGTACCTTTGTGATGCCCACAAGAGAGATGCCACAGTGGGGCAGCCCAGCATGATGCATTAAACATTGACCATCAACCCACAGACTACACACCCCATTCAGCACTAAATCTAGCCAAAAAGGATATACACACACCTTTAAAATTGAAAAAAAAGCCAATCAAATTTAAAAAAAAAACATATTTAGCAAATAAGGGAATATATATTAGGAAGGACTTCCTGAGAGTAAGAGCTGTCCAGCGGTGGAAAATGCCGCTGCCTGAGTGGAGAGTGGTCTCCTTCTTGGAAGGATGTTTTTAAACGGAGGCTGGATGGCCATCTGTCACAGGGAGGGCTTGGATTGTGTCTTCCTGCATGGCAGATTGGGGTCAGACTGGATGGCCCTTGGGGGTCCCTTCACATTTATGATTCTATATGCGTACACCTCCCGTCCCCCCTTACTCTTGCTCTGAGAAGAAGGATCAGGCCCTGAGATCTGTGGAGTCAAGGGAACGTGCGTGTGCACACATGTGTGCTTGCATGGTGGATGGATGAACAGGATGCAGAGCCACATGCCTCTGGATGGATGGATGGATGGATGGTGTTTTGCAGGATTCAGGCAAGTGCAAATGCACAAGGGAGCATCAGCGTGGTTCAGAGACCCTCCGTTGGCAGGCCTCTGCGAGAGACGCACAGTCTCAAAGAAGCGCATTTTGCCTTGTGGGAACTGGAGCCCACCATGGCTTCCTATTCTGTTTCCTAAATGGGTGTAGTGTGTCCACCACACATTGTACATTTTGGCCATCCCTCAAGGTAACTGGGATTTTCTCAGCACACCAAAGATTCACACCAGCCACTAAATGTTTGGGGACCCCAATATAAAGATGGGCAAGCTATCCTGAAGAGCCTGCAATGTTTCTGCAGATGGCAACTCTTCCCCTAAAATGTTTTAGCATTAAAAAATATAGCTGTCTTAGACTGTAGAATCAGTATGTGAAGAGATCTTGTAGCACCTTTGAGACTGACTGAAAGGGAGAAGTTGGCAGCATCAGCTTTCCTAAAGTCTGCTTCCTCCAAATGCATCAGAGGAAATATGCTTTAGTCTAGGAAAGCTCATGCTGCCAACTTCTTTCTTTCAGTCAGTCTCAAAGGTGCTACAAGATATTATTATTATTATTATTATTATTATTATTGCATCTAAATGCATCTGAAGAAATAGACGGAAATTTAGGAAAGTTTGTGCTGCCAACTTCTTCCTTTCAGTCAGTTCCAAAGATGCTACAAGATCTCTCTACATAATGTTTTCATATATGTGTGTGTGTATTTTTTTAATGGGGATGTCAACAAGCAGCCAGATTAGGTGATCTGGTAAGCAATGCATATCTGGTTTTTAAAAAGAGAAAAGAGCCTCCCTGGAATAAACCTATCTCTCCTGGGAAAAGGGTGGTCGCATAACCTCTGACATTTCAGAGATGCAAACCAGGACACAGAACATATTGTGGCCAAGATGGCAAAAGCTGGCACAATGTGGCTAAGATCACAAAACCTGGGCAAGTCACAGTCTCTCAGCATTAGAGGAAAGCAATGGCAAGCCTCCTCTGAATACATCTTTTTATTGGAGCCAGTGCAAAACAGTGCTTTTGAGCATTAGACCAGGGGTTGTTGTTGCTGTTGAACTCATGGCAACCCTGCAGGGGAGACATCTCCATGACCCCCCTGTCCTCCAGTGCTCTTCTTAGGTCCTGCATAATCCATATCCTTGACCTCCCTGGTTGAGTCCAGCCATCTGGTGCAGCAGGTCTTCTTCAGGACTTCCTTGGTGCCCGCAATCTCTCCGGACGGCCGTGTTGCAGAAGGAGTGCTGGACAGTTGGCCTTGCCTAAAGCCACAGAGAAGGGTCCAAAGCAGCCACACAGACTTGTCACAGACAGACCAGTATCCATCTTTGTCACAGACGGACCAGTCAGGCCCCTGGTCCCAACAATATACTGTTAACAGGAGCATTTCAAGACTGAACACTCTTTCAGACGTGGGAAATTGGAAGTATAATCCAAGGGCAATCCAAACGCAATCCTGGGGTTTCACGTTATTGCGAATTAATTCTTCTCACGCAAATTTGGGCAAAAGGGAAGTCACTCCGAATGCAATCATGGGTTTAACGTTATTGCGAATTTAAGCTTCTCACGCGATTTCGGGCAAGGGGGGGTTATTTTCGGGTAATGGGAAGTGATTCCGAATGCCTTCCGAACGGAGAAGGGGTTCAGGTAAATTCGGTAAACAAGCTAATTTACATGAATCCGCATTGGCTCCATTCGGAGTTGGGAGAAATTCCTTCCGTTTGAAAGAGTCCTGAGTGGTATCGGTAGCCTTTTAAATTTCCCCTTCCTTTCTCTTTTTCTCATTTAACTCTTTTCAGAAATGACCTTGTCCCCAACTAAAATGCCTCTTATCTACTGCATCTCCTATTTTTCTCTCCTGCACAAAATGTGTTCTGCCTTGGCCTAATGCCCCCCGAGGCTGGCAGTTGTGGCTCGCTCTGTAGTGTGCAGCTTGACTCACTTCCATGAGTCACTCGTCTCCCGCTATGCGCCTCTTCGCCAGTTTGTCTTTCAGTCGGTGAGGCTGCTGCCTGGGCTGTTTCTGACTCTCTCTCCTTTGTTCCAGATCCTCCTCTTACTCTCCAGCCAAGTGTGAAACCACCCAACGTGACAACATCGTTCCCATGTTTTTAAGAATTCCCATGGAAACGGTGCTTGGAAATTCCTTTATAACAAAATTTTGTTTCCAATAGCTCTTGTAAATATGTGACCAGACTTTTATGGCCTTTGTAAGCGTCTCGTTTTGCAAGAACGCCTCCTGCCAGGACACAAAGCCCACTGAGAACCTGTGATCCGGCTGTAGACTGGTCAGCGGTGGCTACTCCCAGGAGCTGGACAGTGCAAGGGTCACACTGGGCAGCCCTTGCCATCTGCAGGCCTCTCTGGAACATGAGAATGGCGCAATGATGGAAGCACCCAGGATCGCCCTCCATGGCCTTTCGGTCCCTGAGAAGACTCGGCTTTCCTGGCTCTGGGTTCAACAAAGCCAGGCCGATGCCCAGGGCTTCAGGCGCTCGGGGCAATGCTATGCCAGGCGTCCCTCACTCCTAATGATGCTGTTGGTTACCTGGAAGACAAAAAGCCAAGCAAAAATGGCACAAGACCCGCATGAAAAAGGTGATGGAGGGGAGGAAAAAAGGGCATCTAACCAGCGCTTTTAAGACTAACTTAGGCTGCATTTGCACATGCAGAAATAACCTGGTAGCATTCAAAGATATAGCTGTGTTAGTCTGTGGAATCAGTACGTAGAGAGATTTTGCAGCACCTTTGAGACTAACTGAAAGAAAGAAGTTGGCAGCATGAGCTTTTGTAGGCTAAAGTCTAGTTCCTCAGATGCATTTAGATGCAATCATAATAATAAGTGGAGAGATCTTTTAGCACCTTTGAGACCCGCTGAAAGAAACAAATTGGCAGCATGAGCTTTCATAGACTTCAGTCTACTTCCTCAGATGCATTTGGATGCAATAATAATAATAATAATAATAATAATATGTAGAGAGATCTTGTAACATCTTTGAGACCCACTGAAAGAAATAAATTGGCAGCATGAGCTTTCATAGACTTCAGTCTACTTCCTCAGCTGCTTTTGGTGGAGTGGAAGCCAGGCACAGGCCTATATATGCCATTAGTATGTGAGGATGTCAATTAAAACTCAAAACCCTTTGTTTGTCCCTGGTTTCCACTCCAATAAATGCATCTGAGGAAGTAGACTTACATTTACGAAAGTTCATGCTGGCACAATCAAGAACTATGACTTCCTTGGCTAATTTTAAGGCCGAATTGAAGACACTCCTGTTTAGGGAGGCATTCCAAATTACTGGTTGTTAGTCTGCTGCTTACTTTGTTTTCTATGGTATACTACTTAGTATTATTTTAGAGATATTTTAATCATGTAATGTTGTTGATGTGGTTTCAGATTGTATGCCTCTTGGCAGGTTTTTACTCTTTTATTCTTATTTTATTTGACCCTTACTATGTAAAGTGCTGTGCAAACTTTACAGCGCTCTATAAATAAATGTTAATAATAATAATAATAATAATAATAAAGGTTGGTCTCAGAGGTGCTACAAAATCTCTCTACGTACAAAAATAATCCGGTTTGATACAACTTTAACTGCCGTGGCTCAGTGCTATGGAATTCTGGGAGTTGGAGTTTGTTGTGGCACCAGAGCTCTGTTACCATTCCCAGGATTCCCGGTCCCAAACCACTGACCAGATGACCAGGCCACGCTCTCTGGCTCCAGGCCAGTCAAGTCCAGTGTCCAGCGCAGACGAGAGTGGCCAGGATCCAGGCCACTGTAGTGAGCAGAGCTTTGAGACCACAACTCCCAGAATCCCCGTCACTGGAGGATTCTGGGAGGTGGAGTCCAAAAAGTAATTATTGGGCCTTTTTTAAAAAAGGCTGCACCCACACTGTGGAAATAAGTTGGTTTGGCACTGCTTTAACTCTTTATCTGGTTCAAGGGTATGGAATTCTGGGAGATGGAGTTTAAGAGCTGAAGGATGGACTCTTTTCTGGCTCTGAGGCTATGGAATTCTGGGAGTTCTAGTTTGTTGTGGGGCCCAGAGCTCTTAGTTTGGCTCTAAGGGTATGGAATTCTGGGAGTTGGAGTATGTTGTGGGGCCCAGAGCGCCCACAACAAACTCCAACTCCCAGAATTCCATAGCCTTAGAGCCAGGATGCTGAAAAGTAACGGGAAAGGAACGAGCAGCGCAGGCCCGTAACGCAACCCTTTCCTTCCTCCATCCCAACGAGGGACAAGAACAGCTGGCTTTCCCGGCACTGTCTGCAAAGGAAAACGGGAACGAATTACTTTAGAAAAGTAACTTCTGGTTAGGGAGGGGCGGGTCTAGGGGTGGAAAAAAAAACAAACTTCCAGTTCCGAACGAAACCCGGAAGTTGCTGACCACGCGTGAGTCTATACGATATAAGTCTATGCGTGTCCGCGGCCGTTCCGGAAGCGGAAGTACGTCACTGGGAGGGACGCGTCCGTCCCCGATTGCGGTCCCCCGGGAAACGGAGGCCGCGGAGCTGGGTTCCTCTCTTCTTCTTCGCCAGGGAGGCCGATGAGCAAAGCGTGGCAAAGAAGGGCGGAAGCCATCGGAGGAGGAGGAAGAGGAGGAAGGATGGAAGGCGCCTCTGCCGCGCGGGGTGAGCGCAGGGCCCGAGGGGGCCGGGAAGGAGACCGGGGCCCAAAGAGAGCGAATGGAAGCCATCCAGGGCACACCATGGATCTCTCGTTACACTGGTCCCTCCGTTCACAGCAGAAATAACAAAAACGCCTCTCTGGTATAGAGGGCACCTCTCTAGGAATGTCTAGGTCCTCCAGGGCAACTCTATGGTCAACTTCTGACAGACACTGACCATAGAGCTGCGCTGGAGGAGCTACAAAGGCCTAGTAGGGTGTCCACTCTAGGAATCTCTAGGTCCTCCAAGGGAACCCTGTGGCCAACATCCAACAGAAATGACCATAGAGTTACACTGGAGGAGCTACAATGGCCTAGTAAAGTGTCCTCTCTAGGAATCTCTAGGTCCTCCAGGGAAACTCTATGGTCAACCTCTGACAGACACTGACCATAGAGCTGCGCTGGAGGAGCCGCAAAGGCCTAGTAGAGTGTCCTCTCTAGGAATCTCCAGATCCTCCAGGGAAACTCTGTGGCCAACGTCCAACAGAAATTGACCATAGAGTTACACTGGAGGAGCTACAAAGGCCTAGTAAAGTTCAACCCAGATGTCTTGATGCGCTCTGCGGTTGGTAACCGTCTTGCTTTCCGTGCTCCTTGCAGGTGATGAGGATGAGTCCAACAGCCACGGGTCCCACAAAAAGAAGCACAAAAAGCACAAGAAGAAGCACAAGAAGAGACATCACCGCGAGGATGCAGGCCTGGCGGCGATGGAGATGGGCACTGCTCCCCCCAAGCCTCAGCTGAAGCTCAAAATCAAGCTGGGGGGACAGATCCTGGGCACTAAGAGGTACAAAGTGGTGAGCACTGGGCAGAAAGGACAGTTGAGGGGCAGATAAAACAGATGATGCTGGTGGGAGGAGGAGGTGGTCATTCCCTGTTTGGCTCATCTTAACTGAAGTTGAATCTGAGCTGTTGAGATGAGACAAATAATCTCAGCAAAGGTTAAAACCACCCCAGATGGGCTAAGCCTCTTGTGCTGCATCTAAAAAATGCACAAACCTTATTCTAAGTACCTGGAGGAGAGGCACTTTGTAGCTCAGGAACACTCAAAGCTGAGCTTGGCCAACCTGCAGTCCCACCCTGTGGACAGTTTCGACCAATATTTGGTTCTTCTTTTGCCCCCCAGTGTGCCAACCTTTACGGTCATCCCTGAGAGGCCCCGCTCCCCATCCCCGCTGATGGTTGTGGATGATGAGGATGAGCCCATGGAAGGAGTGCCCATTGAGCAGTATCGAGCTTGGTTGGGTGAGTGGATGATACTTTTTCGGTGGGGTCTCTTTGGTGAAATTGTCTGAGGGCAGGGGAATGAGAAGGAGCCATCACTGGCGAACTCTTCTGGATCTCATTGGTGGGCAGAACTGTGCATTCAGTCCAGTTACTGGGCTGCTTACTTGGAGATGTGGGGGTGTCATTTGACCCCCACAACAAGAGAATTGTTAACACATAAACACATAGAATAATAAAATCATTGAGTTGGAAGAGACCACAACGGCCATCCAGTCCAACCCCCTGCCATGCAGGAACTCTCGATCAAAGCACCCCCAGACTAGGATGCAAAGTAGTGACTTCAAATGGAAAGAAGAGTGATTCTGATTAAGCATTATGAAGTTCCTGATGGTAAGAACTGTTAAGACAGTGGAATAGCTCTTCTTGGAGGATGGTGGAGGACTAATTTTTAGACAGACGTTGGGGAGCCACCTCTCAGGGTGCTTGAGCTGTGCATTTTTGGGTGTCAAGGGGCTGGGCTAGATTACTGTTTGGGGTCCCTTCCAGATTTATGATTCTGTGAACCTTAGACATCTTCCTTAAAGTGCTGAATCTTTTGGGGGAGGCATTCAGCACTTTGACAGCTCCCTTAAAAAGTTTGGACACAGTCCCAGTGTGGATTCCTGAGTAGGTTGACTTGGAAGCCACCAGCCGTAAGAGAAGCACTAACTTTCATAGTAACAATAATGGCAAACTCCTCTGTCCCCCAGATGAGGATAGCAACCTGGAGCCCTCCCCGCTGCCAGAGCTGGACACAGAGATGGGCTTTCCAGCCCGTGAAGAAGAGGAGGAGCAGCGCTGGCTGGATGCCCTGGAGCGTGGCGAGCTGGACGACAACGGAGAGCTCAAGAAGGAGGTGGATGAGTCCCTCCTCACGGCAAGACAGGTGAGGCAGCAAGGGCCCCAAGCAGGACGGAGAACTGGGGAAAGGGAGTCGCATACCTGGGATGAAAGGCTGGGGGGCCTGGAAGATCAGAGTAAGGCCTGAATGCTGAAACTGTTGAAGGGGTGCCTCCCTCATGGGGCTGGGTAAGTAGGGTCAAAGGGGTGGCCTTCTCAGAGCCATTTGGGGAAGGGCACCCTTTTCCCACCATGAATGGCTGCATCAGGCTATTGCTCTAGGAAAGAAAGAGGTAGGCTCACATCTTCTGTGATTCTGTTCTATGTTTCCTTCTGGCTTCCTCTGCCTCCAGTGGAGATGCAGCGTTTTCATTCAGTCTAGCAAAGAGGTTTGTGAAGACCCCTTTTTCTGTTCTGTACCCTCACTGTGAGTCAGAGAGTCCATCTCCCCACCGCAGACAGCTCCTGCCTGCCCAAGAGCAGAAAAGACAGCCACCTCCTTTAGGCTGGCAAAGGTTGAGGGGCAGCAGAGGGGCAGCAGAGGGGCAGATGTAGCCCCCCCCATCACCTGAATGTCACTGCCTTTCCCAAGACTGCATTGTCATTCATTATGAGTGCCCCTTCCAGTGTGTCTGCAAGGCTTCTGTGATGCCTACCAGTGATTGATTGATTGTATTTATACCCTGCTTTTCAGAAATGCTCTCAGAGTGGCTTACGAATTGGTAATTAGACAGTTCCCTGCCCCAAGGCTTACAGTCTAAAAACCTGACACACAAGGAAAGGGGATGGCAGTGGAGGAGAGTCTAGCAGAAACTGTCTCTTATTCTCTCCCTCTGAAGTCAGGGCGATGGCAGTTGGAATGCAGGGGAGGCCCTTTCATCTGCCTCTGGGTGCCTCTTATTCTCTGCCATCTGCATGGTGCCTCTTATTCTCTCCCTCTGATGCTGTAGCAATGGCAGTTGCTGCTTTGCCGCAAAACTCTCTGGTCTCTCAGCCTCTGTGCAGATCCCATGAGTTCCCTTTCTCTTTATCTGAGTCACTCACACACTCTCATTCCCAATTCTACCTGCAGAAAGCCCTCCTGCACAAGCAACAGAGCCAGCCGTTGCTGGAGCTGCCAATGGGCTACAAAGCAAAAGAGCTGACGGAGGAGATGCTGGTCAAGCGGGAGGAGCGGGCACGAAAGCGGCGCCTCCAGGCCGCCAAGAAGGCTGAGGAGAACAAGAACCAGACGATCGAGCGCCTGACCAAGACCAGCAAGGCCAAAGTGAAGACTCTGCGGGAGCGCAAGGCCAAAGGGGTGGCAGTCCCCACCGTCTCCTATCGCAATGCCGCCGACGGGATCACCGTCTCCTTCCCCCCAGGAGCCCCTCTGCCCCTGCTGCCTTCCCTCCCGCCCTCCATGCCTGCTCCTACTCCCTGCGGGGTCACAGGCTGCCCCAACCTCAAGCGGTACTCCTGCTCCCGCACCGGGGTGCCCCTCTGCAGCCTCGCCTGCTACAAGAAGAACCTGCTCCTCCAGGAAGTGGCAGCCTAACATCCTCCATCCTCGCGTTCTGTGGGCTGGATGGGGACCTGCTGCTGCTGCAACCAAAACTCTTGGTGCCCACTGGGCATTTAGGAGCACCCCTTTAATCCTGGAGAGGAGGTGGAGAAGAATGAGTGTGGTGGCCTTCCCCCACGTGCGGATGCAGTCTTGGCCATTCTGCCAAGCTGCGTGATGGAAATGAGGACATGTGTCCGTCTCCAGTAACGTGAGGCATGGTGTATTCTGAGCCATGGCCTCACAGTCCTGCTAACTGGGAGCCAGATGTAGCAATGAGAGAGACAAAGGCACCTCTTGCACTGGACCCAGTCGAAGCCACACACTTTCTGCATAGAAGGACATGCACTTACCTTGCTGTGGCTACTTTTGAGCTGGAACAAGTTAGTGGGGAGGCAGTAGGCCTCAAGGCCCTTCTCGTGTGATACAGACACTGCCATTGGCTTGAAAGTGAAGGGTTGATCTTCCCATGCCTCCTTTGAACCCCTTCCCCTTTACATCTGCTAACAGGAAGCGGTTGGCTTCACCTGGCTGGACTCTGCGGAAGGACATGGTTTCCCTTGGCTGTATTTATTGTGGTATTAAAGTGACAGTGAAGGCAGCCTGGAGAGCCTCAGGTGGTCTGAATCTTGCCTCCTTCCACTACTCTGAGGGAGAATAGCCCAAGAACAGGTGTTCTTCTCCCAGGGGAGTGACTTCCAGAAGCCCTTCCAGCAGGATCTGCCGCAGGGTTGCTATCTCCTTACAGCAGCTCACCTTTTACGCCTCATAACTATTCGATCTCTGTTAAAACGAGGCACCAGAAGCAGGGCTGAAAATGTGTGAGTGGGTAGCTGCATGGTGTGATGGGGGGAGAGGAGATTCGTGTGAGACGGAGATGGTTTGGTTTCATCCAGGACTGAACCAAAGTGAGAAGCTTCCTATCAGCTGAGCTCCAAAGCTGGGCCTCGGTCAGGGAACAGGAGGCTGACCTCATGCCTCAGACATTCAGAGTTTTGGTCACCACTTTGTGTTTGATTTGCTCTTCTGCTGAGGCCAAATAAAGGCAATGGGAGTCCCTAGTTTTGGTCTTATTTGGTGCCTGAGAGACCTTTCAAAGGTGTGCCTGGACTGGGAATTTTGAAGTGGCTTCTCTCCTTCTGTTCTGGGATGCCAAGACCTGGAGGCGAAGGGGAATGATTTGGGAAAATCAAACTGGTTTAGACAGAATAGCAGCTCCTGTCAAGTTATAGATAATGGGCAAAGAATTAACTGCAAGGATAGCTCTACTAATCTGGGCTTGCTCCCCTTACTTCTGTGCCAGCCATTAAAACCCTTCCTAGCACTCTTGGTTCTTCCTAATTTAACCTGATTTTTTTTTAAACTGTTGTTCTAAGTCATGCCTCTTTTATAATAAAATGGTACCTAACCAAACTGTATTTCTTGTTGATGAGGGACTCTTCCAGCAAGGTGACTCAAAAGAGTTTAATGCTCAAAGAGATTGCATCTCAACGTTAGGATGACCTTCCTGAGGGTAAGAGCTGTTCAAGAGGGGAAGACGCTGCTGCCTCAATGGAGGGTGATGGAGCCTCCTCCTTTGGAGGTTTTCAAACTGTCATCAGTCACAGAGAGGACTTTGATGGTGTCTCCCTTCATGGCAGAAATGGGTTGGACTGGATCAGGGCCCTTGGGGTTCCCTTCCAACTCTAGGAGTCTATGCTCCATAAACTGCTTTTCTCTGGTTTAAATTCCTCAGACTATCCCGTAACAGAATACTGATAAGTAACACTTGGCATATTCCCAAGCTGTTCATTGTGGGACTCTGTAAAATAGCGTGAAGGGCAATGCTAGAAGCCCCACTAACAATACCTGGGTGAGAAAGGTGGGCTCAGTCTGAAAAGAGAGACTGCTCCCTGGAAAAGTTTAAGAAAGCCCTCTGCCCCTGAAGGGTCAGCCTGGCACCTCACAGATGCAGTTTCTCATTGACGGGAATATTCCTCTGCAGATTCAGCCTCGTATTGCACCTGCTCTCCATGCGGAAAGCCTGTTGCATAAATGCAAGATTATAATTCATTAATCCATTCTGGGTGTTTATACCCCACTCTTCTGCCCGAGTGGCTTTGCTGTTGTTAACTGCCCTTGACGCATTACAGCCCTATGGATGAGACATCTCCAAGACCCCTTGCCTTCCGCTGCCCTGCCACCCCATACAACCCTTAATAGACCTCCTTCGTAGAGCCTACCTTCTATCTGGCCTGAGGCCTTCCTCTCTTTCTCCTTCCGGCCCCCTTTCCCAGCATTATTGCCTTTTCCAACGAGTCCTTCCATCTCGTGATGTGTCTGAAGTGCGGCAGCCTCACTTTGGCCATCTTGGCTTCTTCCAGAGAGATTCCTGGCTGGATCTGCTCCGGGACCCCATTGGTTTGTCCTTTTGGCTGCTGTCCAGGGGATCCTCTGCCCTCTTTTCCAGACCCACATAATCTCCAATGAAAGTCTTACAAACAGTTAAGACAGTCCCCTGAAGAGTTACTTCAATCTGGATGAGAGAGAACTGTCTTTGGCTGCATCCACACTAGAAAAATAACCCAGTTTGGCACCGCTTTAAATCTTTGTCTGACTCACTCGCTATGGAATTCTGGGAATTGGAGTTTGTTGTGGGGCCCAGAGCTTGTTGTCTGACTCACTTGCTATGGAATTCTGGGAGTTGGAGTTTGTTGTGGGGTCCAGAGCGGAGCTCTGCTCCGCTCTGGGCCCCACAACAAACTCCAACTCCCAGAATTCCATAGCCTTGAGCCAGAAAGAGTTAAAGCGGTGCCAAACCGGGTTATTTCTCTAGTGTGGATGGCGCCTCAGTATACAACCCTTCCATCTTCCTGTGGCCTCTGCCTTTCCTCCAGGGTCCCGGCTACTGAGGCCACTGGCCCAATTGTTCCTCCACTTTCCGGGTCCAGGAAATATAACACGGCCAACCCCTCAGCAGCCCTGTTTCGGGGCCTTGGCAGGATTTAGCCGTTTTTGATGGGTGCCTTCAAGTCATCGCTGTCCCTTGAGGCTGAGAGAGTGTGACCAGGAGCAAAAGAATTCACTCACAGACACAGAAATCATAGAAGCAAGGCTTTATTTTGGCAGTTTATAGAAAGTGTATCATTGTGATATTTGCTGCTGTGGGCCTCCAACTGTTTTGGGGGGTTTGCCCCCTTTGCCTTCCTTGAGGCTGAGAGAGTGTGACTGTCTCCCAAGGCCTCCCCCTCCCTCCTTCAGCGTTTCCCAGAAACCTCTGCGGGATTCTGGGCCCCGTGTCAGCACTTCCGGCGTATGTCCCGCCCCCACGGAGCCGCTTCCGCTCCCACAAGCTCAGCTTCCTGTATAGGACTACTTCCGGTGCCATGAGGCGGGAGTGGGGGACCTTTAACCCCAACTTCCGGCCTGGAAGACGTGGCCAGTTCTCGTTTCTCGCCCGTCAGTCACTGGGCAGCGCTGCTTCCTATTGGCCCGCGTGGGCGACCCTCCCTCGCACTTCCGCCTTCCTCGCCCTGCCTCTCATTTTATTGGTCGACGGGCTGCAAGGGGCGGGTCTCTGTCCCCCTCCCTCCTCCCCATTGGCTGGCAAACCCATCCATCCATCGTCCTTAATGGACCAGCCCTGCTCCCTTTGGCCGAGCCTTGCGTCAGTCACTCTCGTTCCCGGAAGGGCTCCGCAGTCATTGGCGGAGACCTGCGCCCATCACCTCGGGGGGCGGGCCCTCGGCTCTTTGTCTGCCGTTGTTATGCGAGAACTCGCCCTCGGATTGGTCCCGTCGGGGCGAAGGCGCGGGCGGCGATTGGCGGGGCGTCCCGAGGCCGGCGCTGATTGGCTGTCCGGGGGCTCGGGGGCGGGAGCTGCGCCGGGAGTAATGGCGGCGGCGGGGCCGGCCCTGGCGAGGGCTGAGGCGGCCGCCGCTGCTGCTTCTTCTTCTTCCGCGGGGATGATCCGGCGCCAGGCGGCCGGAGAAGGAGGAGGAGCGCCGGCGGCGGCGGCGGAGGCGGGGTCCGGTCGGGAGCAAGGCGGGCCGGAGGAGGCCGAGGGGGCCCCCGGAGGAGGCGGAGGCGGCGGCTGTGGCCCTCTCTAGGGCCGGCGGACGGGCGGGCCATGGAGCAGCAGCAGGAGCCTCCGAGGCGGGCCCCGGGAGGAAGGGAGGCCCAGGCCGGGTGGGCCGCCGCCGCCTTGCTGGGACGGGAGAGGCAGGTGAATGGAGGCCGGGCGCCCCTGGAGGCCCCGAAAGGAAGGGCCCTGGTTCAGCCCGGCCCCCTTCTGCTGCTGCTGCTGCTGCCCCGAAGGAGCTCCCCGTCAAAGCAGCCTCAGCTGGAGAGGTGGCCCTCCTCCCGCCTCCGCTTAAGGAGACTCCGAGGCGCATCTTCCGATCTCCAGCAGCAATTAATGGCAGGACGAAGGTCCTCCCAATGTTGAGGTGGAATCTCTGTCCCTGGAGCTTCCATCCATTGCTCTGGATCCTGTTCTCTGCAGCAGCAGGAAACAAGCTTGCTCCTCCTCAATGTGACATTATCCTTTCAAGTATTTAAACAGGGCTCTCATCGTATCCCCTCTTAACCTTCTCTTCTCCAGGCTAAACATCCCCAGTTCCCTGAGGCGTTCCTCAGAGGGATTCATGGTTTCCCATCCCACTGCAAGGGAGCCGAGGTGTCTAGATTGAACCTGAGGCTGCATCCACACCGGAGAAATAATCTAGTTTGGTACCACTTTAACTGCCCTTGCTCGAGGCTAAGGCATTCTGGGAGTTGGAGTTCGTTGTGGGTACCTCCTTTTCCTTAAGCTCCGCTCTGGGCCCCACAACAAACTCCAACTCCCAGAATGCCATAGCCTCAAACCAAGGCAGTTAAAGCAGTGCCAAACCGAGTTATTTCTCCAGTGTGGATGCAGCCAAAAAATCACAGAAATGGACCTCAAGAAGGGCCCTGGTCCAGTCCAGCCCCCTTCTTCTGCCATGCAGGAACTCCCAATCAAAGTATCCCATTGACACAGATGGCCACCCAGCCTCTGCTTAAAGACCTCCAACGAAGGAGACTCCACTACACTCTGAGGAAGAATAATCCACTTTCAAACAGCCCTTACTGTCAGGCGGTTCCTCCGAATGTTGAGGTGGAATCTCTTTTCCTGCAGTTTGCATCCATTGTTCCGAGTCCTGTTCTCTGGAGCAGCAGAAAACAAGCTTGCTCCCTCCTCAATGTGACATTATCCCTTCAAGTATTTGAACAGGGCTCTCGTAACATCATTTTCTTCACCTTCCTCCTCCTCTTCCTCCTCTCTTGCAGGCGCGGGAGTACTGCCCTGGGGTGAACAACCAGCCCTACGTGTGCGAGACGGGCCACTGCTGCGGGGAGACGGGCTGCTGCATCTACTACTATGAGCTCTGGTGTGAGTACCGCTGGCGGGGGGCAGGTTCATCTAAACGTGGGGCGTGCCTCCCTCCGTCTGGGGCACAACCGCCTTCCCTCTCCTCCAGGCCCAAGGGGAATGGCAGGAGAGCTGGATCAAGATACCACTAAGAACCTGATGAGGCAAAAGTTCACAAAAGGACCATTCACAAATTAGCTATTCCCTGAATACGCTTATGACAATAAATAATACTAATAATAATTTTATTTCCTTCCTGCCTCTTCTGAAGGTAGAGTACAGCATATTAGAATGCAAACAAATTAAGATTGACTGGGTAGGCCTTCTGGAAAAGATGTGTCTTTACGGCTGTCACTGGCGTTTCCAGCTGCCGTCATATATCTCTTCTGGCAGCTCATTCCACAGTCTTGGGGCAGCCAACGTAAAGGTCTTCTGGGGAAGCGTTGTCAGTAATATGAAAATTTAAATGACAGTGGACCCTTGGCATTCCCTGCAGTTTGGTTCCAGGACCCCCTGTGGATATCAAAATCCATGGATATTCAAGTCCCATTATATATAGTGGAGCAGGAAAATAACTGTTTGCTTTTGGGGAATGTATGCATTTTTTGAATGTTAGATGGTTAAATCAGCGGATAAGGAATCCCTGGATATGGAGGGCTGACTGTAAATGGAAGCAGCTCCCTCCCTCCCTCTTCTCTTTCTCCTTCTCATCCTCCCCTCCTTTCTTTCCTTCTCAGGGTTCTGGCTTCTCTGGACGGTGCTGTTCCTCTTTGGCTGCTGTTGCGCCTATCGGCACCGCCGTGCCAAACTGCGCCTGCAGCAACAGCAGCGGCAGCGGGAGATCAACCTCATCGCCTACCATGGTGCCTGCAACTACCCCCCGTCCATGATGGACCTCAGTGAGTGGCTTACGCTGGGCAGATATTGGGGAGGGGGCAGGAAGGGCTTGGGGCAGATGGGGCATGTGGCATTCGCCTTTGCTTGCAAAGGCAGCCTTGAATGCTGGAGTTTCAGCTGTGTGAGTGTTGGGGACCAAAGTGTATAAAGGCCCAAAGCAGCTGTGCCATACGACCCGTTGTTCAAAACCTCCATTTCCCCCACTGCCCATTGTGTTGACACTACAGCCAGCCAGGGTCTCAGGATGAAGCCCCTCCCTGTCTTCCTTGGGGCACTGGCAATGCCTAGGCGTTGCCCTGTTTCTGCCCAACTCTCTGCCCTTTGAGGAGCGTGTAGTCTTCCCTCTCTCCCGGGAAGTGCCACATGCCTCTGTGATGGCAGTTCCCTCTTTGAGCTGGATAGCAGGGTTTCCTGACAGTGTCAGGGAAGAGTGCTTGATGTCTGGTGGTGTTTGGGTGGAAGCAAAACATGCCCAAGTGGAGAGCATTCAAAGCTGCCCCTGCTGCCCCACAAGGCCTCCTGGAAGCTCATATAGCGCCTCAGTCCTCCCTAACTCTCATGGGCAGCCAGCAAAATCAGTTGGGTCACCCACCCACCCGCTTGCCTTCTCTTTTCTTCTTTCCCTCTGCAGGGATGCTGGCTTCCTTCAAGCTCCCTGCCTACGAAGAGGTGGCCCACCGCCCGACCACACCGCCGCCCCCCTACAGTGCCATCCTTGGAGGCTCTGCCAGCCGCCGGGGCTCCAGCACCTTGACTCTGACTGGCAGCTCTGAGAACTACACCAGTTGTTCGTGCGAGTCCAGCTGCCTGACCTCACCCAGCAGCACCTCGCTCTCGGCCACGGAAGCCAGTACGCCCAGCGAGGTGGGGGAGGCCGAGATGGACGGGGCAGGGGGCTGCAGTAGTAGCACAGTGGGCAGCTGGGAGCTGACCGGGCAGGTGGGCACCAGCCCCGCAGCCCCACTCCCCAGGCACGCTCTCTTCTCCTCCAACGTGGAGCTCTTTGAAGGGGATCTGCAGCGGGGCTCCGACAGCGAAGAAGGGCCCACGGAGGAGGGGGAGCACTCCCGGCACCGCCGCCTCACGGGGGACTCTGGGATTGAGATGGGACGTGGCCAGGAGGAGGAGGAGGAGGAAGAAGAAGAGGCTGCCCGCCTGCTTGAAAAGGGGGGAACGTGCTCTCCCTCCAACGCTGAGACCCGGAGCCTGTGTGGGGGACCGGCCGAAGGGGACCCAGAGGAGCTGCCCCCCTCCTCCTCCTCACCTACGCTGCCTGTGTGAGGGGACTAGTCCCGCTTGGCTGACCGCCCCCTCTGGCTTCATGGGGCTGACCGTCCAGCCACCTCAGAGACTCAGTCGCAGCTGCCCGAGTGCCAGGCAGCCCAGCGTAGCGAATAAGGGCTTGTGCCCGCTGGAGTTCACTGTGGAAAATTTCCGCCTTAGCACCAACACTGCCCTCCGTTGCCAGCTCTCATGCTCTCCCTCCCTCCCCGGCTTAGACAGTGTGTCACGCTCCATCCCCCCAGCTTTGTGACCAAAGGTCTGTTCCCCGTTCCTCCCCCACAGATGTTTGGGTGCTGGCTTGGGAGCCCATGGTGGACTTGGGGCCCCTATGGGTCTGGGAGGGGGAGTGCGTGTGGGGAAGCTATCTATCTGCTGGACCATAGCTACCGTAGCATCTCTCTGTGCGTGTGTGTGCATGCGCGTATGTTTATATACGCGCGTGCCTCTCCTGCTGTACTCCATAGCCTTTGATGCGAGGTGTAGCTCTTCCCGTGGGGCTGATACCCCCACCTGGCCCGCCTGCCCCCCGAGCATTTGCCCTGGACTTGGGCTTGGCTGGCTGCATGAGTGAGGGGTCCTTGCGGAGGCCGGTCTCCCTCTCCCTGGTCCCACCGGACGGGGCCGGGGGCGGGGAGCTGGCCTTCCCCTTTCAGGCTGCTTGACGCAGCTTGGTTGGTCCATGCCCTGCCCGTGCCTGGTAGCCTTTGGGGTGAGGATGCTCCCTGCCGCTTGTTGGGGGCAGAGGTACATGCTTACTATTAAAGAGATGTGGAAAGTCCTGGTCCAGAGGCTCTTCAGTTGTGCGCCTGGGGCTCCTCTTTCGGCTGATGTGGAAGGATGCACAGAGCAGGTGGGTACCATGCTCTAGTTACAGGTCTTTTCCTGGGCAGACCTAAGGGAACAGAAAGAGCTGTTCAACAGTGGAACGCACTCCCTTAGAAATTTTGGTGGAATCTCCTTCTGTCAATGGGGATGTTATGATTGTGAGTTCCTGCATGGCAGAAGAAAGGGGTTGGACTGGATCAGGGCCCTTTTTGGGGTCTCTTCCAACTCTAGGATTCTATGCCTGAGAAGAAGTTAATGTGGGTCCAGGGAGTGTCCCATCCTCATGGTTTCAGCAGGAGTGACCTGTCGATTTAACATGAGCCTTCCCAGCCTCTTCTGGCCTCAGCAGCTGGTGAAGCTGCCAGAGGAATCGGTTGCTCTGTTACTGATCACAGGAGTCCTACTCTCTTGACGCCACCATTTTATTTCAGCTGCTAATTACAGGGCATGCCTTTCAAAGGCTGAGCACAGCATTCTTTTAATGCTGCCCCATCTGCATTAGGGACCATTTTTTCAGCTCTTGATATTCACAGGCTTAAGGCTTGTTCCCCCCCCCCCCCACAATAAGTGATACTTGTGTCACTCAAATCTTGTTTTTACTGCATCCCATCCAGCTCTTACATCTGTATTTCTAGTCCATTCTCCACAATATTCTCCACAGTATTTCTAGTCCATTCTCCACAGCAGAACAAACAATTCCTTTCTGCTTCTGATCGTCCACATAATGAAGTGGTCTACCGTCGGCTCAGGAACCAGTTCTGGCACCCCCAGCAGTTTAAAGAAGAGGCATGTCTGTTAAGGGGGGGGGGGGGACACAACCCTTTGCTTAGTGAAATAGCTTTGCAAGGTTCCAGTTCCTCAATGGTGGCTAATGCCAGGAAAGGATGGGACTTGCGGCAAGATCTGTGCGCAGTAAGATGCCAACTAAGATCCTGCATCAGGCAAGTGCAGGGGAACACTTGCCACCCCAACACAAAACATAGGTCTTTTGGACATGGTTTCCTGTCCCAAATTTCTCCATGCCCTGGAGCCAGCTCCTCACAGAGGGGCAAGGCAATGGGAGCATGCCCGCAGATGGGGCGCACCCTTCCCCTCCGATCTCCATGGTCTGAATGGCCTCCCCCTTTTCTTCCCTCTCTGGTGTTTGGTATCGTCAGCACCAGCAAATCCATCCAGGAGAGAGCAAATGCCAGGAGGTGTGCAGGGGTTTTGGACGGTTGTCGTGCACAGCACTGCATCCAAAAGCAGACGTTTGCAGACACACATGCATGTTGATGTTGCTAACGGGCATCAAGACACAGTGTCTATGGCAAGTTTTCAAATGGGTAAAGCCATGCCGGAGGCCCATGGTTGCTCTTTGTCCAAGAGCTGAAGACCCAGTGAGCCCAGCTTGCTTCTACTGCTGGTCTTAGCAGAGGAGGGGGAGCTTTTGCCAGTCCTGAAGTGAGTGGCTGATAAAGCCTTTGCAGGAGCAGAAAAACCCAGCCTCCCCCGTCTTTCTCAACTGGTGCAGGACACAGAGCCAACTGTGAGGAGGCCACGTTGCATTGCAAGAGTGGAGGTTAGGAAATGTGGAGATATGCGAGTTGTTTCTCTGGCCGTGTTGGCACAGGCTGCCCTGAAGATGATGCCCACGCTGCTCTGTGATGGGAGGCAGCTTGGTAGCAGCTTAAACCAGTGCCACCTGGCCATGTTTGTTGTGAGAGATAATGCCTGGCACTTTGTGTGTTTGTGTGCTGCAGGTGAGTTGCTGCACCATATGACATCAAGTAGCTGGCTAGGGCACCCCATATTGTCTACTTTGGCTGTCAGCCACTTTGAGGGGAGAAAGAGGTCTCTAAACTCAAAGGTGGGTTTAAAAAATATTTATTGACATTTGCAGGATGGCATGGAAGGCCAGGGAAATGATCAGTGGTCAGCCCTGTTCTTTAGCCTTTCCTGAATAAAAAAACAGCTGCTCCCTGCCTGAACTGTGCTTTCTTAGTGGGGATGGTTTGGCCACATCAGAATCAGATGGGAACTGCAATACAAAAGCCATGCGTTCTTAGGGAACAACCTCTTCCGCATGCCAGTTCCAGCATTCTAGCTTTAGTTCGCTTTTTAAAAATGATAACTGGTCCTGGCACTGAAAAGAAGGCATAGCCCAGGGGGTGGGGTCCCACGAGCCAGCATCCAGGCTGCTCCTGCCCAGAGACCTGAGGAAGATGAGCGTGGTTGCCCACCAAAAGCAGGCAGGGGCAAGCCTGGCACGGGGGGGGGGGGGGGAGGGCTTCCACCACTGTCCTCTCCTGCCTCCCCCCTGGCCCTCAGTATTCCTCGGCCATCATGAGTACCACCAGGGCTGACCAGCCAGTGAAGGGGTAGCAGCCCTGGCCCCGGCCACTGCTGTCATTGTACTGTTCCCAGATGTAGCCACTCTCCTGGTACTGCCGGAAGACGTTGCTGATGAGGTTGGCGCGCAGCTGGCGGTAGAGGGCAGCTGCCTGGTCGCGGTAGGGCCCCTCCAGCTGACCATAGTGGTGCAGTGCCCGCACCGCCAGGTAGTTGATGTTCAGCCAGATGGGGCCCCTCCAATATGGGGGATCATGCTCCGTGTTGTGCTTGAGGTAGTAGGGGCTGCTGCGCGAGAGGGAGCGCAGGCCAAAAGGGGTCCACAGCTTCTTCTCGCTGCGCATGTCTGCCAGTAGGCTACCCAGCCGGGGAGAGTCGGGACTGAGTAGCTCCAGAAGCAGCGGGAAGAGGCTGACATAGCCGAAGGCACCCCCCACAAACTGCAGCACGGGCGGCTTACGGACAACGCGCAGCAGCCGCGGGGATGGGAAAGGCTGGCCCGGCGGAGGGGGACGGAGCTTCTCGCGCTCCAGGGCCACAGCAGAGGTGTGGTTGCCATAGTCGGCGAAGGTGCCAAGGGTCTCAGCCCAGTGGTGCTGTTCCAGCAGCTGGTTGTCCGCGAGAGCCTCAGCCATGCGCCGGTACTCTCCAGCCGGCTCCCCGAGTTGATCAGCCACGTCCGCCATGATGTCTGAGATGATAGCCATCCAGCAGCGCAGGTCCAGGTGGCGCTCATCCGGGGAGGGGTGGGAGGCCCGGGGGTAGTCGTCCAGGCCAGAGGTGAGGGTCTTGGGGTTGAGGAACAACTGGGTGTCTTGGTCCCGGCCACGCCAGCGGAAGGTGTAGGGCATCGGCCCGGTCTGCGTCTGGTTGTACCAGTCATACCAGCTCTGGAGGCGCGGGAAGAGGCGCCGCAGATAGTCTCCGTCCGCCTCGCCTTGGGCCAGCAGCTGCCGCAGGGCCAGGAAGAGGGTGGGTGGGTTGCCTGCACTGCTGTGCTGCACGACAAATTCGAGGGGCACCTTGGTGCGGGCCTCGTCACCCAGGATCTGCTCCCGCGGGATCCACCCCTCGGCGTTCATGAGGTCGAGCCAGTGGGCCAGGACCTCCCGGCTCAGAGCTGGGTCCCAGCGGGCGATCAGGAGCTGGTGGAAGCCCTCGTCCCAGAGGAAGCCACGGGGAAAGAAAGACCGGGAGGGCACAGCCGTGAAGAGGGGCCCTTCTGGGTACAGCTGGGGCTGCTCGGTGTGTGGGGACTGCACCAGGGAGCGCCCAAAGAAGTAGCCCATTCCACCCAGCATGTTGCTGAGGGCAGCGCTGGCAAAGCGCTGCTCCTGCAGAGAGTAGCCTTTAGCAGCCAGCCCAAAGGTCTCCTCGAAGCGCCGCTCAAAGGCAGCTGTCTGCTGGCTCAGCTCACTGGTCAGCGCCTCTCCTGCAAGCTGGCCGGGCCGGTCCGTGACACTTCCAGACTCAAAGACCACCTCCAGGCGGCATGGCAGGGAGACGGTCACCTGGTAGACAAGGAGCTGGCTGCGTGGCTCTCCTCCTCGTCCCGGAGCAGCTCGATAGGTGTCCACACCAAAGTAGCGGCGCTTGGGTGCTCCCGGCGGAGCATAGGAAAAGCGAGGGGCCAGGCTGGCCTTCACCACGTCACTCAGGCGGTGCAGCCCTTCTGCCTTTGCATCCAGGTAGTTATAACTGGAGGGAGAGAGGAAAGCAATAAGCAATCACTGGAGGAATGCCAGCATTCTGCAGGGTCTGCAAGGACACCCCACTCCTGCCTCCCAAAGGGGGGGGGGGGGTTTGTGGTGGCACAGGTGAGTACCTGGCATAGAGAGGCGCTGTGCCCGTCTCGGTGGTGGGCGGACGGAAAGTGATGGTGAAGTGTCCCAGCTCCTCCGTCACGCCTGTCAGAGATGCCATGCGGGTCTTCTCCTTCACCAGCGGCTGCAGCGTCCCTTGGCCATCTGTTGCCACGTAGAACAACAGAGAGATGAGGGGCGCCTGGGGCCCAGTCCTCTGCACACAAGAGAGAGACAGATGGGATTCGTTCAAACACGTGTCAGGACACAAAGGCCACTTTCACATGCAGCAATGGCTCCTGCCTAGTGAAATCCAAGATCTGTAGTTCCATATCTAGAATTCTGTGCTGTAACAACTCATGGACCTACAAAACCCAGGACCACGTACTATGCTGCCAGGGCAACAAGTGGTGGCAAAGTGAAGTTGAAATGCCCTGCAGCCGCAGAAGGCCCCTGAGGGACATAAGGCCACCTGGCCACCCTCCCTCTTGCGCTGCAGGTTGTAGGGTGGACCCCCTTCCCCCTTCCTCACCTCCGGCCGAGCTGTGACCCTCCAGCTCCAGTCCCCGCCGTGTTGGCCTCCGGGACGCTTCACGAACTCCGTCTGGAGGCTGAGCCCCACGTCGCGGATCTCCTGGACCCCGAAGCGGACGCCGTCGTGGAGCAGCCAGCCGTACCGGGGGAGTCCGTCGCTTTGCTCGCAGGTGTGGCGCAGCCGGACGTCCCCCTCCAGCTGGTGCAGCCACATCAGACCTGCGGCGGGAAGAGGGCAAGCGGTCAGTGGGCCATCCAGGACGGAGGGGGGAGAGGGCCAGGAGGGGAGGCTGCTCCAGACGGAGAGAGAGGAAGGTGCTGGGCCTCTTGGAGAGGAAGGGGCCCTGAGGATGGGAAGGGCCCCCACTCTCTCGGGGTGGCCAAGGGAGGGTTAGCGGTGGTCCGGTTTGACCCAATGACCTCGAGGTCCCTTCCAGTTTGGCCGGCAAGAGAGGTGGAGGGAGAGCTGGCGGGTTGGTTGGGGGCCAGGGCCAGCGTCAAGGTCCAGGCCCCCGTTGGCCTCACCTGCCACCGGAGACCGGGGGCTGCGGGTCTTCATCCCGAAGTAGACGTGGGGCCGGTAGGAGCCCCAGAAGAGCCCCGGGGAGGCGGCAGGGCCGGTGCCGTTGGGGTCCAGGGCCCGGGGGGGCCGGGTGGAAAGTGACCACTTGGGCGGCCAGCCACCATCGGGCGTAGAGGCCGTAGGAGGCGAAGGCGGCGCACCCCAGGGACCCCAGGGCCAGGGCCAGGGCCCCACACAGCCGACCCGGGCCCCACGGCGACCCCGACCCGGTCTTGGCGCTGGCGGGTCCTGGGCGCCGGTGATGATGATCCAACGATGACGATGGCACCCGCGGGGGCCCCTTCTGTCCCTGGGCCCGGAGCCCCCCGTCCGGAGCCCTCCGCCTGCGCTCCCGGGCCATGCTGCCCCGATGGCCCCCAGAACCTGAGGAGGAGAAAAAGAGGGTCAGGGGCCTTGGGGGTCATAGGGGCCAGGCTGGGGGGCCCAGGCAGGGCAGGGCAGGGCCAGGGAGGGCCCCCAAAGCCTGGCAGCTGGGGCTGGGCCACGTGGCCCTCAGGGGCCCTTCCAGCCTCGCCTGAGGAGGACCCCCTTCCGCAGCCATGGCAACCCTAGCCCCGCCCTCGCTGGGAGGAGGTCGCCATGGCAACCGAGCCCCCCCCTCACCCTCCGCGCTCGAGGCGCCCTCCTTCCTTCCTTCCTTCCTTCCCGGAGGCTCCACGCGACCCAAGCCCCGCCCCTCGGACTGCGCTTCCCGGCATGCCTCAATCGGAGGGAGGGAGGAGGGCGCGCGTCACTTCCTGTCCGGGGACTAGTGAGAGGAGCAGCAACTAGGTCCCCTCTAGGGTTCGTAGAGTCATAGAGTTGGACCATAGAGTTGGGCCATGTGTCGAATGTCGCCTCAAAGCGGCCTCTCTTGTGAGAGAGGCTGAGAGAGTGTGACCTGCCCAAGGTCCACCTGGCATTTCAGGATGGCATTCAAGTCCTAGCTGCTTCCTGGAGGAAAAGAGATACTGGCTGCATCCACACTGGAGAAATAACCCTGGCTCAAGGCTGTGGAATTCTGGGAGTTGGAGTTTGTTGTGGGCCCAGAGCGGAGCTCTGCTCCGCTCTGGGCCCCACAACAGACTCCAACTCCCAGAATTCCATAGCAAGTGACTCAGACAACAAGCTCTGGGCTCCACAACAGACTCCAGCTCCCAGAATTCCATAGCAATTGAGCCAGACGAGCTCTGGGCCCACAACAGACTCCAGCTCCCAGAATTCCACAGCCTTGACCGCGCTGCCACCTTCTGGAAGCCTGTGAACCAGTCTCTGCTGCTGCCAAGGCCTTTTGCCCACGTGGGCGACGCAGAGCGGCACGTGGTGGTGGGCTTCTTTCCTAACGACCAAGATCCAGGTTCTCTCTTTCAGCGCCACGCTTCCGATCCTGGCAAGTGTTTCCGCCCAAGAACCCCATGGGACCCCATGTTGGCAAGGACCACCCTGGGGCACACGTTGGCATGGTTTGTGTGCCAATGGCACCCGACTCTGTTACCGCGTTCGTTCCACCGGAATCAAGGCAGAAGCACTTGGGCTCAAACCCTGGGCCTGGCAGGGTTAATAAAATCATAAAACTCCCAGGGACCACCCATCCCAACACCCTTCTGCCACAAAGGAAGACCCAAAGCATTGCTGGCAGAGGACCGTCCAGTCTCTCTTTGCAAAAATCCTATTCCACTCTCCTCAAGCAGCTCTTCCCATCAGGAAGTTTTCTCCCTATCCATGGAATCTTTTGTGGCCTTGTTCTAGAAGACTTCCTTTCTGACATTTCACCAGCATCTGTGGCTGGCATCTTTCTCTGAATGCTGGCGAAACGTCAGGAAGGAGCTCTTCTAGAACTCGGCCACAGAGCCCAAAAGTTCCACAAAGAACTACGGATGCCAGCCCTGAAAGCCTCTTTTCCCGTGGCTTGCATCCACGGCTCCGTGTCTTAGTCTGTGGAGCAGCAGAAAACAAGCTTTCTCCATCTTGAGTAGAACAGCCCTTCAGATGTTTAAAGAGGGCTATTTTCTTATCTCTTAGCCTTCTCTTACTCAGGCTAAACCTATCCAATTCTTTAAGCCATTCCTTATAGGGCTGGGTGGTGAGTTGGGACAGACCCCGAGGGCCCACCCAGCTGAACCCTATTCTGCCCTGCAGGAAGACACCATCCAAACCCCTCTGGGACATGTGGCCATCTAACCTCTACTTGAAAACAACCTCTAAAGAAGGAGACCACCACCCGCTTCCATTGGGGCAGTGCCAACAGGAGGCACCATTTCAACCCAAACTGATGGCACCGGTGAACAATACAAGGATTAAAATGCCTTGGAGAGATTTGCAAACCCAAAATGTAATAGGAACGACAATCCCAATAAGCATCAGCATGGTGATCCACATATTTTTGGAACAAAAATGAGTACAAACGGGGCCTTGCCGTCAGGTTTAGGTGAGATTTGGGGAGGTCAGTTGGATGGCAGCAGGTCAAGGGTCAGGGATCCTTCTTCGCACGCACACACACCTCTCCCCAAGTTGGTTTGCAGCTCAGGTACGCTCCTGGACTCAATTGAACCCAGGGAGAAAGGTGGACGTGAATTCAACAAATACACACAGTTGAGGCCTGTGCACCAGATATGTCTGTCCCTTGAGATGGCATCTGGCCACAGCCATTGCATCATGCTTGGATTGCTGCAATGTGCTCTATGTGAGACTGCCATGGAAGAACGTTTGGAAACTTCAGCTGGTCCAAAGAGCCGCAGCTGTTACTGACCAGCTTCAGGGCACACACAACTCCCTTGTGGCAACAGCTCCACGGCTCTGTTTCAGAGTATGGCCTGAAGGCCTGCTTAAGCCCCATGAAGCCCAACACACCCCAGGCTGTCCAAAGGACCGTGTCCTTGACCCTGAGATTCTCTCAGGGAGACCTTCACTGATGGGAAGCATGGGACACAGGGGCTTTTCGGTGGCTGCTCCCCAGCACTAGAGCTCCCTTACAATCCACCCCGCACCCTTAGAACATCAGATAAAAACTTATTAGATTGTTTACACGAGACTAACGCTAACTTCTTGTACGGCGTTTTCAGCAGTGGCTCCAAAACTCTGGAATTACTTGCCAGAAGACCTCCGTTTGATAAACACTCTAGAAGCGTTCAAAAAGGCGCTAAAAACGGAGCTCTTCCAGCAGGCATATCCACCAGATTATCAAACCCCTGACAGACCATATAGTCAATTTTAATTGGATAATTTTTAATTTGCTGTATTGCAATATTGTATTGAATACATTGTATTGTTGTTTTATATGTTGTAATCCTGCCTCGATCCGTAGGGAGAGGTGGGAAATATAAATTTAAAAATTATTATTATTGAAAGGGGCAGCCTCCTTGCTCCTTTTCCTCCAGCAAGTGAAGACTTGTTTTGGCAGCCCTTGTGGGACAGAGGACTAGAGGCTCTAGTGCTGTACTGTCTGCATTTATGTTTTTTCCTATTTAATGGGTGTGTTCCCAGAAACTGTGTGTTTCTGTTAAGCTGCCGTGTCCCAAACATAGGGAAATAACTGATGATGATGAACTCCTCCAGCAGGTAGAGAGATGCCAGGTCTGCTGTGCAGTGATGCTTTCATGGCCCTGTTGGCTCCCTTCCCTTCCTTACGCTTATGGCTCCTGCCACCACAGTTGCCCCTTTTCTTTATGCCAATGTAGGTTTCAAAAAAGAGCTGCTGGGGGGGGGGGGGGGGAGAGATTTCCTATAGTCCACATTTCCTTACCAGGGAGGCATTCTAGCTCCAACCAACCGCTTCCCCATCTTTTGGGGGAGTAACTGAGGGAGCACTACCTCATGCGCATGGAAAGCACCAGTCGCAGTTGCAGCCCCCGTCCCAGGAAGTGACAAGGAATGGCCAGGCCTGCTGGGTGCATTTTTATTTTTATTTTCCATCAGTCACCCGTTCCCCACCACCGTTGCCCGCTTGGCCCTGCTCCCTTGCCCACCTGCTCTGCCAGCCTTGCCTTTCCTCCAGCCCAGCCAAGCATCCCTCTTTCCCCGAAACCTGCAAGACTTGTCCCGCAAACCCTGAGACGCTCCCAGGAGTGCAGCCTGGAGGAGTGAGTGGTCCATGCCTTGGCCCCCTGCCCACCACCAGAGCCCCAGCAGCCTCCTCCCAGCCCCACCTCAGCCCTCTCAGTGGCTCTCAGAGGGGCTTGGCACATGCAGGGGGGGGGGTCTTGGATGATGGATGTCTGTTCAACTGCAACCACAGTCCCCCCTGCTCCCTGCAGCAGAGAATTGAGAGTCTGCACCCCCTGCGCTGGAGGGGAGCCGTAAGAAAACCAGTGCTGATTCAAGCAGGTTAAGTACACTTCAGGACTGAGAGCAACTGGAGGGTGTGTGCGTGTGTGCATGTCTCTTTGGGGAGGGGGGCTTTCTTGGCTGTCCTGGGAAAGGCGTCTCTGGAGGTCCAAGCCACCTCTCCCCCCTGGAGGGTCTGGCCCTCTGCCCTCCCTGCTTTCCTTCCTGAGATGTCTGGGGAGATGGCAACAAAACAAAGAGGGGGTAATGCCGGAGGGGGGTGGCAGGAGAGCAAGCTTCCCCTTCCCCTCACATTCAGCCCACAGAGACCCCTCTCCCTCCCGCCGGGTGCACTGCTTTGGGGTGTAGTGAAGCAAGGGGCCCCTGGCCCATCTGAGGCTGGCAGGAGTGGGGGTGTAGGGGGGCAAGGCTGAAAGTGTGGTCCAGTTACTGCTTAATTTGGCCTCCATCCCCCTCGCTGACAAACCGCTTGCGGCCCCTAAGAGAGAAGAGAGAGAGAATGAGGGTCAGCAGAGGGATAATGAGGCAGCTCACCTCCTGGCCCCGATCCCCCTCACCCCACACATCTGCATGGTCCCTTCTGCTCCAACTTGCAAAGGCCCCACTTCACCCCCACAACCCTCTCAAGCACACTGGTCACCAAAACAAAGACCCTCTGCATGAAGAGACTAAATCACCAGCAAGTCCCGTCCCCCCACATCAGGAAAAATCTCTTCTAAAATGGGGGCTTCACAGAGGGAGCCAAACAACATCAGAGCCTTAGTCCAGGATCCTGCTGGGGTCCTACTCAGGTGTAAGCTCCACCAAGCAAGAGGTTGGACCTTTTCATTCTGTGCAGACCGGCCTCACCCCAGGCAACAAGGCACGTCTGCACTGCACATTGTGCAAGTGGCACACTGGTGCTCCCCACTCGTGTTGTGCCGTCGATCCACAATACACTTGCTTATGAGCATCAGCATTTGGTTCCACATTCAGCTGCACAATTCACAGCCTGCATAGTTTTTTATGGAGCTTTTGGGTTATGTGGCCATTTTCTAGAAGAGTTCTTTTCTAGAAAGGAACTCTTCTTGAACATGGCCACATAGCCCAAAAGCTCCACAAAAAACTATGGATGCCGGTCATGAAAGCCTTCGACTCCTCACAGCCTGCAGTTTGCAGGGTGGAACTGCTGCCTAACTATGCACATAAAACTATGTACCAGCGCAGGGTCTTGTCTTGCATCTCCCTCCACCCACTTTTAAAAGAGCTGTCTCATTAGGATGGGCGATGGGGAGGTTCATCCCTCCCGCCACATGCAGGGGCCAGAAGGGCAGAGAGGGTGGTCTTACCGGGCAGGGCAGGTGTCCCTCAGCTGCTTGGTGATGACCCCTTCCTCGAAGCACAGGTCCACCAGCCGCTCAAGGATGGTGTGGGCCAACGGCACGTCCAGACTGATGTCTCCCAGCTCATCATACACCCGCCGGAAGCCCTGTTGGGGGCCACAGGAGAAGGAGCAGGAGTCAACACAGACCTCCCAGGCAGGGGCTGCCCGAGATTGGGGGCTGCCGTACCGAGGAGGACTGTGTACAGATCCCACCTTCCATGCGCACCCTGACATTTAGGGCCACCTTGCCCTTACCCGGTTCATCTGGTCCAGGGTCACCAGCCCTGTCTCCCATAGCACCTTCAGCAGCTTCACCATCATGGCGACCGCCGTATCCCCTGAAGACTCCAGCACCATCACCACGGCCTGGCACAAAACAGCGGGAAATGGCTCTGAGAGCCGCGTGGAGGAGTCCAGCTCCTGCCGGTCATCTGGGTATCAGCCACGAAGCCTCACTGGGCCATTGCGGCTGGCAGAGGCTGGCTGGTAGCCAGCACGGCTCCTCGCCCCTGAGGACAGTCACCCGATGACCAAGGCCCAAGGCCGGGTCACTCACACTCATTCACATTCCTGCCCAGGGGGAGGGAGATATGGGTCTGCAGGGGCCCCTTCTCTACCTCATAGACGAGCTCATGGTGGAAGTGTGGCACCTCCAAGTGGCGCAAGCAGAGCTCTGCCTCAGAGGCGTCTCCTGACAGCAGGTACTCCCGGAGCAAGAGGTTCATCTGTCAAAGGAAGGAGGAAACAAATAGGGTGGGTGCACACCCCAACAGCTCTGGAAAGACCCGAGCACCAGCCCACAAATCTGCGCACTCAGGGGCAGCCAGTGCCCAAACGACTCTCTCAAAGAGCGCAATCAAGGCTACTCCCTGCCCATGAACTTTGGAGATGCCAAGGCAGAGGTGGGCAAGGCCATCCCAATAGCACCCTTTTCCTCCCTGACCAGTGGCAGGAGTGCTGCTCACTCTCTCATGTGCTGATTCGTCAAAGTTTTTCTCTCAATGTGACAGAGAGTGGATTGTGCCCTATTATCACTGTGTTCGTGCCATTTCCCTGTAGACTGGCAACTGATGGCTTACAGATTGGAACTGATCCACAGACCACCATTCCCAGCAGCCCCGATTTACAGCAGACCAACCCACTGGGATCTTGCTCTCTGCTGATTTTGGTAAAGGCATCATCCCCTGAGACCAGTTCCACATCTGCCATTCCTCTAGCCCAGGCACATGGAAGGAGAGGCCCAGATTCAGAAAAGGCACATTGCCGCAGCAGTTCTGCCCTGGCCAGAAACAGCGGGCTCCAGCTAAAGAGGAACCAACACTTTCTGGCCACAGTGGTACGTACATGCCTCAGTGACATTCTGTTTGGACTACTGTAACATTCTACTTGGGGCTGCCTCTGAAGAGTGTTAGGAAACATCATATGATCTGAAGTGAGACTGTTAATTGGGGAAACGTTAAAGATCCCACAATGCCCCTGTTGAAGCAGCTCCATTGGCTGCCAGTTTGCTTCCAGGCACAATTCAAAGTGTTGGTGATGGCTTATAAAGCCTTCTATGGTTCAAGTCCAGGCTATTTGGTATGAGCCAGTCTGGGCTCTGAGATCCTCAGGAAGGGCCCTTCTCTCAGTCACACTACCATCACAAGCATGATCCCCACCAAATCTGTCCCCAAAGATCCACTGTGACCCTTGCCAGACAACCGCCCCCGACCTTGTAGGCTGTGCTGACAGATGCCAGAGGCATGCTGAGCACATAGCCTGCAATGCAAGCTACATTTTTATGGAATGTTACATGCTTTTATATGGTTTTATATTGCAAAGGTTGAATGGAACAGCTGATCTAGGGGGTTTTATTAGCAGCCTTGGGTCGCTTGTTGAATGAAAGATGAGATACGAATAATCATAGACTCACCTCCTTAATGAGATGCTTGACAGGCCTCTGGCCCCCTCCCACACCCCACACATTGTCCAAACGGTTGACATCTCGTTTGATGCGCAAGAGGACAGCGGCACGATCCAGGGCAGCCCTATTGGGGGGAAGACAGCGGTCAGGGAGAAACAGCAGCGGCCCAGGAGGCAGGACACAGCACCCTCCCGACCCTCCTTCAGTTTCTTCCCACCCCAACCTCCTGTTGCCCAGGGAGAGAGCCAGCCAGCCAGCCAGCCTGCCCACCTGGGCCACAGCTCTGAGTAGACCCATAGGGCAGAGCAGGCGCGTGGGCATACAGCTTGAGCGAGCGCGGCTCTCTCACCGAGCGTGCTCACAGTCGACGCGCCCTTTGTAGCGCTCCAGGAAGTCAAGTGGCAGCGCATGGTCAGCCACAGCCCGGGCGATGAACTGGCCCAGCATCTGCACAGACAGACAGGTGGACAGACGGAGGGCGTCAGGGGCCAAAGTGCACAGCAAGCCCTTCAGAGCCCCCACCCAACAACCCCCCTGGCCTGGCCTCTTTTTCTGGAGGGTGACAAGAGGGGTTTGTCCCACCTGTGGGGCCTCCGGAGTATCAAGGATGAGATCCGGTAAGTCGTGCAGCATGCTGTCAAAGGCGGTGGCAATGTCCTCAGGGCCCAGGACTTTGCCCACAAGGTCCGAGAGGAGGCGGGAGGTCAGCTCCCGGTGGCTGGCCTTCCCCTCCAGAGAGAGGGACACTGCCAGGGACGACACCGCGGCCTTCTGCCCACCCAAGTTCAGCTCCCGAAGCAGCTCCTGCAAAAGGGGAGAAGGCACCTCTGGGTGGAAGAGGCTCACAGCAGGCACTGACTGATTTCTGGCTCGGAGGGCTCAGGCGGAGGCTCTCCTAGGACATAAGTTAGAAGCCCTAGAAGAGTTGGAAGAGAGCCCCCAAATCCTCCCGTCCCACCCCGTTCTGGCGCCATCAAAGCCCTCCTTGTGACAGATGGTCACCCAGCCGCTGGTGGGGGCAGTATGGAAGCATCTCTCCAGGGATCCATCTAAGGACCTGCAGCGCATGAATTCTGGCCCAATGACACATTACATGAAGCAGGTTCAGCCCTGCCTCTTGCAAACCTCACCCCACAGACCCAGACATTTGCCTCCTTGCTCTGGAAAGGCCTCCATCTTGGGGAGCAACAAGCCCAGGACAAGGGGAGCAGGTTTGTTTTGCCATTTGGTATTTGACAAAAAAGCAGCCAAACCCCAAATGGCAAAACAAACCTGCTCAGCCCTTTGGACCCTCCCAAGAAGGTGGCTGGCATCCAAGCCCAGGCTAGTGGAGTGAACAGGGAAGCAAGGGGGCATCCAAGGCCCTGGCCCCACTTCTCCACTGAGCTCATCCTTCCCAGCCCCTTTTCGCTGCTCCTCCATTCCCCAGTCCTCCCCCTGGAACCGTGCTGTAGTTTCCAGCAAAATTTTATTCATTTACTCATTCATATATTTGACTGACATCCCACCTTCCTGCTTATGCAAGACCCAAGGAGGACGGACCACCTGGACCCCAAACCACACAGAGGTGTGAGGCTAATTACTTTCACTACCGAGGAACGGAAACTCCACTTTCCTCTCTGCCTGGCTTCTGAGCTGCAGCACTCAGGCGATCAACCTCCGCTGCAAAGCCCGCTTCCCACCAGAGAGGGTCTTCTCCACACACGACCTTTGTGCAGCCCCTCTCCACATACTCACCACAACCTCCAGGGTGTCTCCATGCTCAAAGTACTCCAGCACCATTGGCTGCACCGTTTTCTCCAGCTCCCCTTCCTCCAACTCAGGCACCACCGTGGCGTAGACAGTGTCTCCCTAGGGAGAGGCCAGGGGAAGGGCACAAGCTGGTCAAGCAGCAGTGGCAACTCACCCATTCCCTGCCCAGCCAGTCTAAGGGAACACGGTGGCACCACAAAGTGCCCAGGGGCCATGGCTGCAAATGTCGTGAGGCAAACACAGTATGGGTCCTTGGGAGGCAGACAGCCTCTTCTGATCTGAGGGGTCTTCAGGATCCAAAAGGACCTTGATTGACTGAAAAACTGGGCTGAAGTTAATAAAATGAAATTCAGCAGAGACATATGCAAAATTCTACATTTAGGCCACAGAAACCAAATGCTCAGGTATAGGATGGGGGAAACTTGGCTCAGCAGTAACGCATGTGAAAAGGACCTTGGGGCTATTGCTGATCATACAGTAAGTTAAAAATGGGCCACGTGATGCTGCAGCAAAAAAGATGAATTCTGTTTTAGTCTGCATTAATAGAAGCATAAATTTGAAGTCAAGAGAACTAATAACTCCCCTATATTCTGCACTGGTTAGGCCTTATCTGGGGTACTGAATTCAGTTTTGGATGCCCCATTTTAAGAATGATATAGACAAGTTAGAGCAGATTCTGAGAAAGGCAACAAGGATGAAAAGTTTTATGAGGAGAGGTTGAATGAGTTGGGTTTGTTTATCCTGGTTAAGGAAGGACTGAGGGCTAACATGTCCCTCTAAATATCTCAAAGGCTGTTCCAAAGAGGAGGGAGAAGTTCTGTTCAGTGGAACACACTCCCTCGGAGTGTAGTGGAGTCTCCGTCCTTAGAGGTCTTTATGCAGAGGCTGGATGACCATCTGTCAGGGATGCTTTGATGGGGAGTTCCTGCACGGCAGGGGGTTGGACTGGATAGCCCTTGGGGTCTCTTCCAACTCTATGATCCTATGATTCTCTGCTGCCCTGGAGGGTAGGACTAGATCTAACAGGTTTAAGTTACAGGTAGGTAGATTTTAATTGAACATTAGAAGGAATGTCTTAGCAGTTACACTAATGGTTTGCAATGGAGCAAATGGCCTAGAGAGGTGGCAGGCTACCTTCTCTGGGGACCTCCACAGAGAGGATGAATAGTTAGGCCTGTTGGGGGATGCTCTAACTAGAGATTCTCTCCTGAGCAGGACCTCTGGGAGCCCTTCCAACTCTAGGCTTCTATGATTCTGTGATTCCCTCTCCCTCAGCATTGAGTCATAGATTCACAGAGTCAGAAGAGGACCACTGGGTCCTTCAGGAGGTGGACACTAGTCCCACCAAGTGCAAGGCTTGTCCAAGCCCCAGGCCATGTTTCAAATGGATGGACATTGAGCATCCTCTCCCTCAGCAATCTAAGGCCAGCAGATGGAGTCCCAAAATCATGACAAGGGGATGTCAGCACCAGCTACCTTTCCAGACCCCTCCATTGGTTCCTTTGTATTTATTGCCACATGTTTCTGCCTGTGACTCCTAAAACTCAAGAGGTCTTAATGCTGAAAGCGGAAACAGCCTCTTCCAACTCTGTGACTCTACGACTCAGTGTCTTGGCCGTGGGCAGCTGATTCTATGGGTCAGCTGCTGTTTGTTCTGCTGCTCCTCTCCGCACTCAGCTCTACAGCCCCCCTATGATGGGGCAATTATAGACTTCTATAGTTGGAAGAGACCCCCAGGACCATCAAATACAACCCCGTTCCATGCAGGAAGACAAAATCCAAGCCCTCCCTGTGGCAGATGGCCGTCCAGCCTCTGTTTAAAAACAGCCTCCAAAGAAGAAGTGGAACACACTCCTTTGGAGGGCAGTGGAGGTCGCTAAACAGAGGCTGGATGGCCATCTGTCACTGGGATATTTTGATTGTGAGTTCCTGCATGGCAGAAGGGGGTTGGACTGGATCAGGGCCCTGGGGTCTCTTCCAACTCTATAAGGAGACTCCATCACCCTCCCATGCAATCTCTGAGGAAAATCTGTCCTGCCCAGAGTCAGCTCTAACAGAGCAAGCACAGAATGGCTTTGCTGCCTCTACTGTCAAAGTGTTTCTTGGTCTCACAGAAGGGTCTCCTAGTCTCTGGTCAATGAATGTGGCTGCTGCATCAGGACAGAGGCAGAGCAGGAAATGGAAGGACAGAGAGTCCTGGTTCCCAGGGGCCCCAAGGGGTACCTGTGCCACTTCATCATAGTTGGGATCTCGGGCGTCGGGCTCCTGGTAGCTGTAGACCACGCCAGGCGCTCCCCACACGCCTTTGCCCCCAGCCCCACCTGGAGGGAAAAAGAGAAAGAGGGAAGAGATGGGGAGGGGGCACAAGAAAAATATGGGGGGGGGGGGGAATGAAAGGTGGCTGCCAAGTGGGGAAAAGAGTGGCCTCAGTCCCATTCGCAATACAGTTTTAGTGCTATGATCCCACCCCCAGCATCCACAAATGCCTCCTACGGACTCCTGGGGTTTGTAGCTTGGGAGGCAACAGGACTTCTCATGACACTGAATGGCGCCGAAAGTGGAGTAATAGTGCTGTAATTCTGTAGTGCAGATGGGCCCCTTGCTTTCTGCTGCTGAATTCAGGTGACAGGGGAAGAAGTTCGGGCTTTAGGAAGAACTTCTTGATGGTAAGAGCCTAAGGACAGCGGAGTGGACTCCCTCAAGGAGTGGGGCAGATGTTCCCCTCCTCTGAGGTTCTGGAGGCCCAGCAATCAGGAATGGTTTGGCTGAGGACTGCCTACTGGACTAAGTGACTCCTGGGGGAACTTTGTCGTTCTGCTATTCAATATTGGGCAGAACATGCTGACAGTGGAACGGACCCCCTTGGAAGGTGTTGCGCTCTCGGTCTTTGAAGACCTCTGGATCTCAGCCACCTCTCAAGAACCCCTTTCTGCTGGCAGAAGAGGGGCAGAGCAAATGTCCCCTGCGTCATTTCTAATCCTAACATTTCAACACTGAGAACAGCTTCTTCACTGTAAAAACTGCTTGGCAGTGGGACGGATGGGCCCTCCTTCTTTGCGAGTCTCTAAACAGAAATTGCTGGATGGCAGTGGTACTTTGGCAGTGTCCTCCCGCATGGTGTGGGGCTGGACTATATGGCCCTTGGGGTCCCTTCCACCTCCTGGGACCCCAGGGACCCCCCTCAGGCCAAAAGGGTGGCAACGTGGGAGCTGGGTGTTACCTTTCTTGGGCAGCCCGCGGCCCTTGCCCATGCGGGACTTGCGGTCGTGGCCCTTGCCTTTGGGGCTGCTGGGGTCGGGGCCCGGCTCCCCGGCCTCCGAGAGGGACTCCCGGTTGGCGTCGCGCGAGGAGGTCCTGCGCAGGCGGCGCTTGGCCTTGGCCTTCAGCCGGGCCTCTTCGTGGAGGGCCTTCTCCTGCGGGGTCCACGACCGGGAGCCCTCGCCCGCCTCCTCCACCAGCTCATCCTCTTCTGCCAGGAGCACCCCTTCGTCCGCGCCAAAGACCCCCTGGTCTGCCACCTGCGCAAAAAGGAGAGGAAAGAGCTCAGCGCAGGCAGGGGCTGGAGAGAGACAGGGAGGGTGGCCCCTGGTCCTAGGTCTGTGGGAAGGGGCACCGCTGCCCACCCCCAGGCTCCCTCCCTGGCCAGGCGCCAGGCCTCCCTCTCCTGGACGAAAAGGAGGGCTGGGCAGCGATGGGAGCTGCAGTTCAGCCCTGGCCAGAGAGGAAGGGAGAGAAAGCAGTCAGCACAGGCGGAGGTCAGAGAGAGAGAGAGAGCAGCCCTGGCTCTAGAACTGCAGGCAGGCTCTCTGCACGTGCCCAGGGGCACTGCTGCCTATTTAAGGATTCGTAGCCTGCCTTTGCCCCACAATGGGACTGGCTAGGTCCTTCCTTCCTTCCTAGGATCAGGCCAGGCCCAGAGAGGAAGACGTAAACGCAGGCAGAGGTCCCCTGGTGCTAGGTTTGTGGGCAAGCCCTCTGCATGTGCCCAGGGGCACCGTTGCTCCAGGCCTCCACAGCTGAAGAGGGATGGGAGCTGCAGTTCAGTCCCAGCCAGAGAGGAAGGGCTAAGTGCAGCAGAGATCAGGGGGAGAGAGAGAGCGGCCCTGGCCCTAGAACTGCAGGCAGGCCCTCTGCACGCGCCCAGGGGCACTGCTGCCTATCGAGGGGCTTATTTAAGGGCTTGTACCTGCCTTTCTCCCACAATGGGACTGGATAAGCCCCTGCTTCCTTCCTAGGATCAGGCCAGACCAGGCACAATATTGCTATTAATATTATTATTATCGTTGTTGTCATGTTTTCTTACACCTCTCTTTTCTCCCAATAGAGGGACTCAAGGCCAGGAGCGATGGGAGATGCAGTTCAGCTTCTTCACCCAGAGAGGGAGAGGGAGGGAGGGAGGGAGGGAGGGAAGGGGAGAAAGGCCAGGGCTGCCGGCCCTCTGCACGCGCCCAGAGGCACTGCAGTTCGAGGGAAAGGGAGGAAGGGGCGCCCCCTGCCGGCCGCCGCTGCTGCTGCCTCGGGGCCCGCCCCCTGAATCCCTTTCCATCCCCCCGGGGCTCCCGCTGCTGCTGCTGCCTCTGCTTCCACTTGCCGCGGGGAACGGGGCGCGGTGGCCCCGCAGCGTCTCTCCCGCCGCCGACATCGCAGCCCCGCCGCGGTCGGGTCCTCCTCCTCCACCGCCCCGGATGCCCAACGGACGGACGTCGGGAGGAAGCCGGGACGCCCAGCCGACGGAAGGGAAGGGAAGGGAAGGGAAGGCCGCGCGGGCGGCGAGGGCCTGGTCTCCGCTCCTCCGAGTCGGACGCGCCTCCTTCTGCTGCTGCTGCTGCTGTTGGCGGAAGAGACGTCACGGCGGAAGGGGCGTGGCCGCAGCCTCCAGAAGGAAGGAGACTCTCACGTCACACAGCGCCACCTCCCGGCCAGGAAAGGTAATGCAGCCCCGTCCAGCGTCCAAGGCTGGCGGCAGCAGCAGCAGCAAGAGCCCTCTTCTTGGCAGAAGCAGGTTTGGAGGAGACCCCTCGAAGCCCTCCTTCCTCCCCGGACAGACTGAGGGACTTATCCCTAACCCTGAGCTGGGATCTCTTTCCCTGGAACTTGCATCCACTGCTCTGTTATTTCGATCTCTGCAGCAGCAGGAAAAAAGCTTGCTCCCTCCTCAAAGGGGCATCCCAGATTTACTGGATTGTTCCAGTTGGGGCCTGGCCAAAGGAGCGGCCCCACCTTTTGGGCTCTTGGTGCCCTCTGATCCCTCCCTTGCAGCTGCATGGCCTTAACCCCATCAGTGGGTTTTAGGCTGTGTCCACACTGGAGGAATAACCCGGTTTGGCACCGCTTTAACTGCCCTGGCTCAAGGCTCTGGAATTCTGGGAGTTGGAGTATGTTGTGGGGTCCAGAGCAGAGCTTTAACTTGTCTGACTCAATTGCTATGGAATTCTGGGAGTTGGAGTCTGTTGTGGGGTCCAGAGCGGAGCGGACCCCACAACATACTCCAACTCCCAGAATTCCAGAGCCTTGAGCCAGGGCAGTTAAAGTATGACTGGCACAGGAAGCCCCCCAGTTGCAGCCATTCCTCAGAAGGCCACCTGGCACAACGGCCGTGGGGGCTACGCAAGTGCGGGCATCCTCCTCTATGGAAGGACCGTGCCGGACCTCAGCTGACCGTTACGCAAGTTCTTCTGGCCCAATGGCCTCCTCCAGTTGGAAGCAGCAATCAGGTTCAGGCCCAGAGGTTCTTTCCAAAAGGTTTTGGCAGGTCTCCGTTATGTGAACGCAAAAGCCTTAGCAGAAGAGAGGTCCTGAAAAGACGGTGCAACCTTTTGCGGACCAGGGTTCAAGTCGCCAGGGAAGGCGCACAGACGCAGAGGCGTCCGAAGCAGCCCTGGAATTCTGTCTTCCAGGCTGGGACTGTTGTTGCTCCCTGTATGTGCTGGATGTGGGTCTCCCACCAGCCCAGAGAAAGCTTTTGAGAGGCCACATGCCGTCTCCTGGGTTGTTCTTGCACCCCCGGGGAGGCAGCTGCCTTTGCAGCTCACAGAAACCCCAAAGCAGACCCTCATGTGCCTCCTCTTCTTTGGCGCTTTGGCCAGACCCGCCTGGCTTCTCCTGCCCAAATCCCCCTCTGCCACCCTACAAGGGCACCAGCAGCTCAATGCCGCTTCTGCATGATGGAAAACTGATAGCAGACCAGTCTGTGCCAGCTTCTGCCATAGAGGAGCCCTGGTGGCACAGTGTTTAAGGCCTGTACTGCAGCCACTCACTCACAAGCCATAAGGCTGCGAGTTCAATACCAGCCAAAAGGCTCAAGCATCCTTCCGAGGGGGCTCAAATGAGTCCCCAGATTGTTGGGGGCAATTAGCTTACACTTTGTAAACCGCTTAGGGAGTGCTTAAGTGCACTGAGAAGCGGTATAGAAATGTACTTGCTAATGCTATTGCTATAGAGGGCTGTGGTGATGCCAGACAAGAGCAAAGTGAGGCAGACATGTTTCTCCCCCCTGGCCCTCTATGCGCATGCGCCACTTGCGCTATGGGGGAGACAGGGAGGATAGTTTGATGGTCAGCTCTGGCGTTCAGTTGCCCACCCCGACCTCAGACTCACCATACACAGGGGCCCCGTGGGCTTGAACACAGCTTGTCGTGCCCAAAGTATGGAAGGACCTTTTATTTTCTCAGATGCTGCTACACAACAAGCTAACTCCCATATAAGAGTCTCCAGGGGAACCTCTTCCTTCTGCAAAAACCTCTTGCTGCTGCTGCCACTCTATGAGAAACGCCGGAGGCCATCCTGAGGCGGCGACTGAGGGAGGCCACTCTTGGAACAGGGACACCTCCTTTAGCACCTTCAGCAGAGAACAGTCACAAACAGTCTCTGGCCCAGAAGCAGAGGGGGAAGAGGCCCATGCGCCTTGGAGCGAGGCCAGGGCATCTCAAGAGAGTCTCGCAAGGCACGTGTGGGGCAGAGGCACTTGGAAGGGAGACTGGCAGGGTCACTGCATGTGGGGAAGAGGCCTGGTGGTCAAGCCTAGGGCCAGAGTCAGGGCGCACTCAGGGCTCAGAGGTCCTGCTCATGCAGGGCAGGGCGGGCACCCTCCAGCGGCGGCCCCCATGCAGGCGCAGCGCCAGCCACTCCTGCTCCGTGGGGCTGAGGTACGTCTCGGGGCTGCAGCCGCCCCCTTGCATGCGGCTCAGCAAGTCCCCCACCGCTGCTGCTCCCGTCGCCGGGTTCTCCAGTGGGGCTGCTGGATGGGCCGGCAGTCCATCCAAACTCTCCAGGCTGTTCAGGCTGCCTGGGCCTCCATCCTGGGTGCGAATCCCATCTGAAGAGCCTGTGGAGGAGAAAGGAAAAGCAGTGTCTCAGCAAAAGGGAAGGTGGGGCAGCAGGGCCTGGCAGGTAAGGAGAACCCAAGGGCCAGGGTCAGCACCACACATTGCCTGTGCCCCCATCATCAAAGGAAAGGGGAGCAGCTCAGCCATGGTGGCTCCCTTCCCCAGAAGGCCCTCCTGGTCCCTCTTGGGATCTGCCTGCACTGTGCTACTCACTCCATCCCCTTGCAAGGTGGAGGTGAGGAGGGGAGAGGGAAGGGTCACTCACAGCAGTTGTGGAAGGCCCCCCAGGTGTGAGAGGGCAGGGGGGCTTTGCTGGGCTGCTGGAGGAGGCAGGCAATGGCGTTGTCTGTCTGCTGGAAGACCCGCAGGGAGAGGACAGCCTGCTTGATCTCTGGAGCCAGTCCGGAGTCCTCTGACTGCAGCAGTTCCCGTACTAGGTCAAAGTCCTGCTTGAGCTGAAGGGCCCCCTGGAGGCTGGGGGTGGGTTGGGGGCCAGAGAGAAAGGCTTCCCATCAGATGGAGTGGAGCCCCCACACCCCACTCTCTCATCACGCCAGCCCTCAGGGGTCAGCGACTCACCTGAACTTGATTTTCTGGGTAAGGATATAATCCATCCAGGCCTCCAAGAAGGCTGTAGTGACCTGGCCGAGTGCCGGCCCCTGGGCCTCTTGGGGCAGCAGCTGGATCCCTGTTAGAACCTGGCCCAGGACCGTCTGGACAGCGGCTGAGGCGTACTCGCTGGGGACGATGGGCAGCTCTGCCAAGGGAACAGGTGGGCTAAACCAAGGCAGGCTCATAGTGTCTCCCCTCCTGCCTTTCCTCTCTGCAGGGATAGCAAACAGGGCAGGAGAGCAGCAGCCCCCTCATCCTGCTCCTCTCCCCCAATGACGGGGACCCAGGACCTGCTTGACCCCTGCCTCCGTGGGGAGATTGTAGCTATTAAGAGGCCTCAGACGACACTTGCGGCCAGCAGCAGCCAGCTGTGGCTCCAGGGAAAAGCAACCTCCCACAGGCCACATAGGTGCCAGCCCAAGGCAGTCCCTGGTTTGTCCAAGGAGGGCTAACAAGAAAATGGAACATCCTGGTGGACTGTCCTGTGCCAGCCAGAGCGGACAGTGCTTTCAGAGCTCAGAATCAGAGGGTTGGAAGGGACCTCTAGGCTCCAACCCCTCCTGTCCCCCGATCCCTGTGCTGCACAACGGCTGGCAATTGCCTGCAGCCTAGATATAAGCTGGGGATCTGCACCCTCCTGCTTGGGCTCCCCAGCAACCAGCACAGAGGGAGGCACTACTTCCAGCAGTGTGGAAAATGTTCTTCCGCTGCGCCTTGCAGCCGTGGTTACCTCATGACCACCAGGACAGGGTCATCCTCTTGCCCACTCCCACCCATCATAGTGAGATACCTGTTCGGAGGGCGAGGCGCCAGTGTTTGCCGAGCGGCATGGTCTGGCCAAAGATGTCGGCTGACATGCGCTTGCAATCCAGGGAGAAAAGCTTCAGCACGTCGTGGGTGAAATGCTGAGGAGGAGAAGGGGAGTGGGGTGTACCTGAGGCAGAGGTCTCTCCCCAAATGTGAGAGGCAAGAACCCCCACCAATCACATCTGCATAAGCCCCAGAGAGGGAGAAGGTGCTGCCTGTGGGGAGACTCCCTCTTCTGTCCTCCCCACACCAGTCAAAAGCACACACAGCCCACAGAGAAGCAGTCTCAGCTAGACACAACCATCTCTCTCCGAACAGGCCTAAGGTACCAACCCCTGAAGAACACTCAAATCTGACTAGAACCAAAAGCAGAGTCGCGAGGAAGGACTCCCACTAAAACGGGTGGGGGGCCCATAGCAGATGCCGCTGGACTCTAATGCCATCAGCATGGCTGGATGGTGGGAGCTGCAACTCAACCCCATCTGTGGTCCTTTGGATCCGTCTGCCTACCCACACAAAGGCTTAACTTACTTCAATGCTGGTGGCCGCTGCGTGGACTCGCTCACCCAACTCCTGCTCCTGATGAAAGAGGAGAGGCTGCTGTCTCTTCCCGTCCTCAGCAAACACCCGGCGCACCAAATCTGATATGGCCTTTGTCTCTACCATCAGCAGCTGTGGGTGGAAAGGGCTGGTCCTCAGACCTGGTGGCAGCCTTGCACACTCTCCCTCAGCTTGCCAGGAATCCCCCACCCACCCTTTTCCTTCCCCTTGGCATTGGGCACACAGGCGGAAAGCATTGAGTGAGATGCTCAGACACAGACTTCTGAAACAGCCGTCCGCTGGGAAGGAGCCCTGGGGATAGGTTTTGATGGAATTTGGGATCTTTCCCTCCCAGCCTCCAAGGCCAGACTGACAGGGACAGAGGAAGAGGAAGGCCGCTCCTATGGACTGGACCCAGTGGTCAGCCCTCCCCCACTCCCTCCTACTTTCCTACTTGCCTGCAAGTCCCCCTGGGTCACAAGGAGGAACTGGCTGAGGGACCAGGAAGCCAGGTACTGGTAAGCCTTGCTCATGACCCAGAAGCAGGAGGCATGAACGGTGGCTGTGGAGAGGGAGAGCAGCTCCAGGCGGAGGGCAGCGGGAAGGAGACCCTTGGCTGCAAAGGAGAGGAACGAGTCGGCAGGAGCCCAGGGGCCGGGGATGGTGGCACCCAGACCTCCTGCAGCTAGAGACAGTTGCCTCCTCTGTCCCCCTTCACTCACCTGCACTTCCATCGGGTGGGATGTCTAGGCACCTCAGGCTGAAGGCCAATGATGGGTAGAGGCTTTGCAAGAGCTGGGCAGTCTGGCTGCAGGTGGCATCTGTGCCCAGGCCAGCAGGCTTGGCCATGCATTTGTCAGTGAGGCTGGAGCCCAGAGCATGGCAGAAACCTGGTGGAGCAGGAATGGTTGAGGAGAATGGTTGACAGTGCCCTTCACACCGCACCCAGAATGACATCGCACAAGGCACCTATTTGGGAGAGGAAGACCCCCTGCCTCCCCGACAGCCAACTTACAACCTCCCAAATTGTCTCCCCACCGCTGTTCAGTCCATTACCTCGGTCCCAGTGCTGGCTGACATCTTGCAGAAGCAGGTGCAGTGCCATCGCTCTCAGCTCCTCTGCACTCTCCTGGGGCAGGTAGGCTGCAAGGCAACATGAAGGAACATTCAGGGAAGGCCCAGCTGGACAGCCAGGAGGAAAAGGCATACAAGCAGAAAGAGTGGCAAACATTCCCAACCCGGAATGAGCCACTCAGGGGCCAAACTGGAGTCTCCTAGGGCGCCCCTAGTGATCCAAGTCCCTGGAGGGGCCACATCTGCATAGAATTGCTCCTGGAAGTTGGGGGGGGGGCCTTCCAGGGGCTGTGTGGTTAATTGCACAAAAGCAACCTCTGCGATATGACCTTGATTTTAGAAAATGTGAGATTTTGTCTGGGCCGGCAAATGAAGGAAACACCTGGTGGCCTCGATCTGCTGGGGGGCAGGGGGGGGGGGGAGAGAAGAGATAAGGTCTTCAGGGGCCAACCATCATCTGGGCCATAAAGAGAAATAAATTGGGGCCTAGATCCCTCACCCCATCCACAAACACATCTCACACTCACCGTGTGCCAGTGCCTGGCTGAGCTGCTGGCCAAGGGCAGCCCCTGCTCCCTCCTGCCACCGAGCCAGAGGCCAACAGAGGTCCAGTTGGCGGTCCACGGCAGCCATGGCAGCCCTCCAGAAGAGCACCTGGAACTGCTTGTTGAGCCCAGTGGCCACCTCGGCAAAGGAGGCGTCCAGCCAGTGCACGGACTTCCAGCCTGGCAGCGAAGCCGCCTCGGGGGACTCTGGGAACAGAGCAGGCTTCTCCCGCTTGGGCCGATTGAGGACACGGTGGTGCAGGCTCTGAGTGGAAGCCACCAGTTCCCGCAATAGCGGCAGCACCGCCTCCTCCTCCTCCTGGCAAAGAGCCTGCAGTTCCGTGGCAAGGATGGAAGGGCCATCACCCACCTCCGGCCCCAACCAGGACTGGACATGGCCCTCCCAGGGTGCTGGCTCTGGGCTGCTGGGCCCTGCTGGTGGTGGCTGCTGCTGGAGAAGGAGACGGTACAGCCTCTGGCCTGCCAGCAGGCCCCGCTCTGCCGCTAGGATGCCCAGCACCCTCTCCATGGGGAAGGTGCCCTGGTAGCTCCCAGGCACCCTCCGCACTCCGGCTGCAGCTTCTCCCGGCCCAGCCCTCAGCTCCAGGAAGGACTGTTGTAGGGCCTGCTCGCCCACCACCTGGTTGTAGATCTCCAGCCCCTGGAAGAGGTCAGAGAGGGGGGCGGGTGTCCCAGGGGAGGGGGTGGTGCTGGCAAGGTAGGCCACTGCACGCAGGTAAGCCTCCAGGCAGCCGTCCAGAACTCGGACCGCATGCAGGGCCAGCAGGGAGAGCGAGCGCTTCATGTGCTGCACCACCTCTGGCCGCTGGAGCAGCAGAGGCCGCAGCCAGGGGTCTCGGCGGATGTGCTGCCGCAGCCCTTCCCAATGCCTGGCATGGGTGCGCATATCCTCACACAGGCCCCGCAGCAGGCGGGCCCAGGAGGGGTTCTGCTGGCCGGCCGGGAGCAGGAGGCAACGCCGCACCATCTTCAGGTGTCCAACGAAGTCGGAGGCAGCTTTGAGGCGGCGGCTGTAGTGCCGGATGAGGCGCAGATGATGGCGATGCCGGAGCAGGGCATGGAGGGTGGCGCACTGGCGGGCCACGCTAGCCCTGGCAGGGTGGTAGGAGAAGGCGCCCCAGGTGGTGTCTGGACTGGCTGGGATAACATGGCCACGGAAGGTCTCTGTCTGGGGATTCTCCTGGACACGCAAGCAGCGGCTGAGGCCCCAGAAGCTGCCCTCCACCTGGGCCAAGCGAGCCAGCCCCCCGGGCGAGTCCTCTTCCTCGCTGTCATAAGCGCTCTCGCCGGCCTGGGAGGGGAGTAGGCGCCAGAGACCAGGATTCACGTAGTGGCGCAAGAGGGCCTCCGCCTTCTGGAAGGACCTGGCCAAGGCTGTCAGCGAGCTGGAACCTGCAGTAGACCAGACAGAAGGACAGATGGATGGATGCTTTCCTGCAAGGTGACCCCTTCCCCAGCCCCTCTCTGTGCTCCCCCCCCACCTGCAAAGGCCTCATGAAGGTCAGTCACCTCTGCTGCTCCTGAGGGGACCCAGCTTGCCTGCTAATGCCAGGGATTAAGCTGCCCTGCTGCTGGGATGAGCTGAGCAGAGGTCAGGGAGAAGAGACTGGGATGGATGACCGCAGCAATGTAACACAACATGCCAGGAGGAGAAGAGGAGGACACCAGCTACCAAGCGGGAGCTAGTGCCCACCCCTCTTTTTCTGAACGGTTGGGGCAGAACTCCCTCCCGGGACAAGTCAGTCCGGCCCTGGCCTTGCAGAGCTTCCAGTGGACAGCTAAGACTATCACATTTTGTGGCTGGCCTTCAGTCCCTAAAAGCTGCTTTAACAGCCCGTGGTCTTAAAACAACCTCTGGAGAGTTACTACCTTTTAATATTCAATTAATCTTTTTGAAAATGTTTTTATTTGCATACTTGGAGTTCTGAATGTATTTATCCATTGTACGTTGCCTCAGGTGCCCTGGGAACAGAGTAATGCTGGTTTAAATAAAGAAACAAATGGGGGGGGGGGGTCTTGTCAGGGGTGTGGGGAGGTTCCTTGCCTGTCTTTGGGCAGCAGGAATGAAAGGGCAGCCCTGCCAGGCCTCTCTGGTCCAGACGTCCACCTCACAGCACCCCCCCCACACACACACACACTTGCTGCCCCCCTCCAGAATGCGTTGAAGCATTGGGGGGCTTTTCGCCTCTGGTGGGGTAGAGAATCTCTTCTGGGGGTGGGCAAATGAGGAAGGTGAGGGGCTGATTTTCTCTCCTGGGATCCCCTGGGAGCTGCAAGGAAAGCCAAAAATGCCCCCCATCTCCATGGCTACAAACCGACTAAACTGGAAGCGGCCAGAGCCCCTCTTCTGGTTTTTAGAAAAAAGCATTTTGTGATGTTAGACGGGTGGATTGAAACCCACTTAAAAGGTAAAATACTCCTGCTGCACATTTCTAGGAAATGAAGCAGTCCCTTTTGAGGCCAGAGAAAGGGCAGTTTGGTGGGTCCGGAGTAGCCGTGGGGTCCGCATGAGGCCAGGGCTGTGCCCTGCCGGCCCTTAAGCTCTACTCATAGTGACCAGCTGCCACGGATAGCTGCAACTACCCCCCTTGAGTAGCTCTTTCTGGGGGCGGCAGGGGATTCGGAGGTGGGGGAGCAGTGGGGAAAACACGGAAACTCCCTGCCCTGGTTTCTTGGGGAGCCCTGGTGGGGCAGTGGTCAAACGCCGGCCCTGCAGCCACAAGTGGGTTGTGAGTTCGATCCCAGGGCTCCAAGGTCCACTCAGCCTCCCATCCTTTGGCTGGTCAGTTTTTGGGGGGCAACTGGTTTGCAGACGGTAAACCTCCAGAGCAGCCGTTCTCAACCGCGACCCCTTTGGGGATCAAACGACCCTTTCACTGGGGCCGCCTAAGACCACCGGAAAACACACATTTCTACACATTTCTGAGGAATTAGGAACTGAGGCAAAACTAATTCCACGGTTGGGGGTCGCCACAATACAAAGAACCGTATTAAAGGAAGGTGGAGAACCGGTGTCTCGAGTGGCACGGAAATGCGGTCGCTCTCGCCGTCGTTCCCCTTCCTTCCACCTGGACCCACCTGCGTCGGCGGCTGCCTCCCCGCGTTCCCCGCCGTCCGTGGTCCCGGCCCCCTTCCTGGGACCCCCCAGGACCCCCAGAGGCGGCAGGATGGACCCCGAGGCCTGGGAGACGCGCGACATGAGGAGCAGGAAGATGGCGTTCAGCCCCACGGCCTCCGCCTGGATCACCTGCAACAGAGAGAGAGAGAAGACGTGGAGGACGCTGCGGCCGTTGTCCGTCTCTGACCCACGGAGACCCCAAGGCCGCAGAGTTTGTCCGAAGACTTTGCCTCCCTTTGAGGCTGAGAGAGTGTGACTAAGGGCAAGGCCTGGCAGAGGTCAGCCCAGAGGCCAGGGCCAAAGAGGTGGCCGGGGGGTGGCCTGGGGCTGGGAAGGGGAAGGTCAAGCTGCCTCCAGCCCTAAGAACTTATTGGGAAAGTCACACTCTCTCAGCCTTTTGTTTTCCTGCCTCCAGCCCTTTGTCACCTTTTCCCCGGAGGAGAGGGAGAGCTGCCTCGACACGTGTCTGCTGTGAAGGGACCGACCTTGGACCCTTGGACCCGGGAGCAGCAGGGAGGGAGGCCCTGACCCGCGACACGCGTCTCACCGGGGCGCGTTCACACGTGCGGGAGGGAGGGGCCTGGGCGGCGCCATGGCAACCGGCGACGAGGCCGCCCACTTCCGGCCTCCCGCTCCTCTCCGCTCTCCGTCTCTCCGGGCAACGGGCCGCCTGCCGGGCCAGCCAATCGCAGCGAGGGAGGCGAGGCACGTGACCTGAGAGGGCGGGAGGGTGCAGTTCTCCCTGCGGCCGGCAGAGGGCAGCCTGAGACCCGAAGGAAGGAAGGAAGGAAGGAAGGAAAGAGGCTCTTAAGATCAAGGGACTAGCAACGCTCTTAAAGGGAAAAGTTAAAGAATGTTTTTAAATGGGGCCTTATTCTTTTAAAGGGTTAATTTATTTAAATGTATCTAAATTCACCTGAAGCAATTTATTTAAATTAGTTTCATTTTTATTTTTTAAAGTTAGCATTGAAAATTAAATTTTAAATTATTATTATTTTTTAAACTGGGCCCCTTTCTTCCTCCCCCCCAGAGCTTCCCTCCCCTAATAAATAATAATAATAAATCATTTCTACTCTGCCTCTCCAATAAGCTTGAGGCGGCTTACAACAGTAAAATCCGTACGGTACAACAAAATAAATCCCACTATCCCCTCCTTCCTTAAAACCAATCAACAAATCAACATAATAATTACAACATAATAGTAATTAATAAAATACAATTAAAATCAATAAAAATAATTAGAGACAGGGGACAGGACATCTTGGGGTTGCCACGAGAACGGTCCAAATCAGTGGGATGACTGGCACCCTTCCTCCAGGATCTCAAAGGGATGCCAAGGCAGATGTTTGGGGAGCCTGGGCCCACCCTCCATGGGGCATCCGCACCCCCAACGGAAGCCCCTGGGCCACCCGGCCACCCCTCCCTGGGCAGAGGGCAGAGAGCGGGCCCTGCGGGGTCATCATCAGGGGGACTCTTCCTGGGCCGAAGCACAGAGGCCAGCCAAGCCCTCGAAGGGAGGGCCGGGTGTCCGGCTGGAGGAGGCCACGTGGCCCGGCAGACCTCCCTGGCAGGCCGTCCGCTCTTCCCTTGTGGCTCCCGCGAGGTCTGCCTTGGTCCCTCTGGGGGCCTTCGGCGCCACCGCGTGCGCCATGCCCTCGTGACCCGCTGGGCAACCATGTCCAAAGCGGCACCAGGTCGTGCGAAGGGAGGAGGCCGGAGCCCAGAAGGACGGGATGATTTAATCCCGGCTAAGCCACTAGTTTAGCGTGTGAGGCTGGGTCAAGCGCCCAAACGCCCGGCCGGAAGGATCCGCACTCGCCACCACCCTCCGAGGGCCACGTAAAGTAGATGGGCCCAGGATGGAACCAGGCCCCACTGGCATGCCGTTCACTGAGACACACACAACCCACTTGGGACCCCCGGAATGGGGCAGGGGCTGCTCAGGAAGGGACCCCCCCCCCCCATGGACAGGCAGCCCTCAGGACTTCGGATGCAAAACCGGGAATGCTGGCTGAGTGGAGAGCGGGTTAATGGCAGAACCACTCACACCCCATAAGCAGAGGCTGTGCAGTTTCCATGGGTTTGCTTGCAGTGGGGCCCATCAGAGGAAAAGGATCTCTTTGGCAGCCCAGTGCTTTCTGCTCCTCTTTCAGAAACAGAGGGGCATCGCTGGGGATTAGGAGCTGTCCTTGCAGGCCCAATGTGCACCTCCCTTGCCACCCTTTTGGATGTTTCAGGGTGTCCTTGAGCACTTCTGGGAATCCAAGTAGACCACAAGCTGAACATGAGCCAACAGTGCAATGCGGCAACTGAAGAGGCCAATGCGACTCTAGGCTGCATCAATAGAAGTATAGTGTCTAGATCAAGGGAAGTAATAGTGCCGCTCTATTCTGTTTTGGTCAGGCCCCACCTGGAATAATCCTGTGTCCAGTTCTGGGCACCACAATTCAAAAAGGACATTGAGAAGATGGAACGTGTCCAGAGGAGGGCGACTAAAATGGTGAAGAGTCTGGAAACCATAAAGCCCTATGAGGAAAGAGGGAGCTGGGGATGTATAGCCTGAAGAAGAGAAGGTTAAGAGGTGATATGATAGCCCTCTTTAAGTATTTGAAGGGATGTCATATTGAGGAAGGAGCAAGCTTGTTTTCTGCTGCTCCAGAGAACAGGACTTGGAACAATGGATGCAAGCTCCAGGAAAAGAGATTCCAGCTCAACATCAGGAGGAACTTCCTGAGACTAAGGGCTTTTTGACAGTGGAGGACGCTCCCCTCGGAGGATGGTGGGGTGTCCTTCTTGTTCCTGTGTGGCAGAATAGGGTTGGACTGGATCAGGGCCCTTGGGGGTCTCTTCCAGCTCTATGATTCTATGATGACTCTATGGCTTTTGGGACTGGCCTGCATCATGCATGCTCTGTGGGAAGGGATGCCCATGGCCCAACACAAACCGTGTGCTGCAGAATAAATGTGAGCAGCCAGACGGGCTGTACCACCTGCGGCTCAATCCCAGCCTCTCCAAGACTTCATTAAGCACCAGCCTCTGCTGGAGTGACCCAGACAAATGCAGCAAAGCACCTTCGTCCAGCTGGGAATCACGGGCCCCATTTGCAGGAGGACAAGGGAGGAAGGGGTTTTCAGAAGCCATGGCCAGGGGCCCTGGAGGCACCTCAGCCCTAAGCCGGCTTACCTGGAAGGTGTGCCCAGGGGGCTTAATGGCTGGCGCCTGCACCTAGAATTTAGTGCTCCAGCCCCAGTCCTGTCCCCACCGTCCCAACCCCATTCTGTGGACATTGTGGGGTGGAGGGTTGAAAGGGCATGCAAAGGCATGGCTGCAAACCAGTTCCTATTGCACACATGCAGGAAGCAGACAGGTGTGCATGGCTTTTCTGCAGGTGTAACACCAAAGAACTGTGTTGCTTTTACACTGTCAAACCGACACAATCTGTTTTAGGTCCAAAACACATTGCAGAAATAATCCAGTTTGAGATGGCTTTAACTGCCCTGGTGCAATGCTAAGGGATTCTGGAAATTTTAGTTTTGTGAGACATTGAGCCTTCTCTTTCAGAGAGATCTGTTGCCACAATAAACTACAATTCCCAGGATTCCCTAGCACTGAGCCAGGGCAGTTAAAGTGATCTCAAACTGGATTATTTCTGTAGTGTGTTTTGGACCTTCATCAGAAATTCGGCCCTCAGCTGTAGAGCAAAAAGTACACCTTAGAAATAAAGATGGTTCATCTTTTTGGTATGCAAAGGGGTCTTGTAGCCCTTTTGAGAGTGAGAGAAAGAAATTGGTAGCAAAAACTATTAAAAGCATAATGGCCTACCAATGCTTATGCTCCGCTCTGGACCCCACAACAAACTCCAACTCCCAGAATTCCATAGCCTTGAGCCAGGATGTTGAAAAGCGGTGCCAAACCGGGTTATTTCTCCATTGCGGGTGCAGCCGAAGATGCCAGGAGGGCAGGTGTGAAGCCACCTTAGGCAGAGCTCCTCCATATTTTGGGGGCCAGGGCTGTTCTGCAGGGAGCGTCCACACTACCTGCCCCAAAAGCGAGGTACCCCCCAGAGCGCCAGGCTCTGTGCGTCTCTCTGCGTCTGCTTCTCCATCTCTCTTTTTACACACAAACCCGTTAATGAAGAGCATAATCCTTATTAACTCATTAACCCCCAAATCCCCAGGAAAGCAGGCAGGCGGAGGAGGGGCAGGCGGGGAACGCAAGGGACCTTCCAGGCGATGGTTTTCTGCAGACTCTCAGCTGGAACCCTACTAATTCTGCCCAAGCTGCCCTTCTGCAGCCAGCCTGGTCCAAGCCCCCTTTCTTTATGTGGGGTAAATAAAGGGCACAAGATGCCTGCCTGGCCCCAGGTGAGCCCCTGGCCCTTCCTGCTCCCAGAATCCTTTGCTTCCATGGGTCAGAGCAGCACCAGGCCTGCCCCGTTGCTGGCACCAAGACCCCCTCGGTGCTCCTGCACCCTCCTGAGGGCTGGGCTGGGTCCTGGGGGGCACCAGGCCCAGTGGCTCACTCCCATGCTTTTTGCTCCTTCTGCCTTTCTGTACACCTTTTGCCATTCCTTTAATCCTCCTAATTTTGGGTGGTGCCTCATTTCTCTTTTCAATCTGTCATTTACCTTGGGGGTCTCGGGGGGGGGGGGTGAAGTGGCTGATTGATGGAGGGGTCTTCAGGCACAACCGCAATGCTTGCAGTGAGGAGTCAAACACACTCACAGGTATACAGGCCAGTCTCTGCTTTTCTGGCTGAAGTGCCCACCCCATCCTTTGGTGGTCCCCTTCCTTCCCCTGGGCCCCCTGCCCCACACATCTCCCCTGAGGAGGGGGGGGCTAGGGAGGCTTTGTCCCACCACTGCAAGGCCCTTCTCTCCCCTTCTTTCCCACTTATAGCTAGAGCAGGGCCTGTCCTGCAGTGACTTCCACCCAGGAGGGGCTGGGATGTCTCTGGATGCCAGTCTGTCGGTGCCAGAGCCTTCCTCTCCACCCGTCTGATGGGCAGAACACAGGACAACCAGATTCCCCCTCAGGAAACTGGTGTAAAGGAGACGTATTTGCAGAGTATCCCTGCATTCCAGACATCCTTCCCAGAATGTGGGAAATCCCAGGGTGGCACAGTCTGCATTGGCACAAAGGGGACTGACATCTCTGCCACCTGGCACAAGGCCACCTTGCCCTTGGAGCTCATGGAAAAGTCTGCTCCTTGAACCCTCCTCTCTGGCTCTGCTGCTAGAGTCCTGCCTGGGACTCCATCTTCCCAGCTGTGGTCATTTGTCATTTTCTGGGGGATGGCGGTCGGGGGAATAGGCTCTGGCCATGGGGGGTGCCGCCAGCCTCCCCTTCTGAAGAAATTGATTGTTCACGGCCGGTGTGCGTGCAAAGCAGTGCCACGTGTGGCCTTGAATCTGTCTGTACATGAGCCCAGAGAGGCAGCACAGAGTGCCAAGACTACTAGTTTCCCTGAGGGCCAGATCCAGCCCTCTTCCTCCTCTGTCCATGGCTGCCCAGCAAACAGAGGCAAAGATGGGACCCCACTGCATTCCTTCTGGAGGAAGGGAGAGGATGGCAAACTCAGTGCAGGAAAGGCTATCCTGGGCTGGGACCTGGGACCTCCCCGTGCCCCCGGCCTGCAAGGATCCAAAGTGCAGAGCAACGCTTCTCACTGGGGACCCAGGGAGAAATGGCAGGAGCCCAGCTGGGTCAGAGCTCAGCTCGGGGGTCAGGTGGGCCTTGCTGCTCTTCCCTGGGCTGGTGGAGGTCTTGGTGGAGGGGCACGGTGGGGAAACAACAGGAGGGTGTCAAGCAGCCTGGTTGAGCCCCTGGAATGCCCCCTTCCCCATGGCAAGGTAACATCCCACTTCAGGGCAAGGTGACCCTGGGGAGGGTAGTGCTGCCAGCCCCTGAGGTGGACTTGGCCAGGCTCAGGTAGGCAGCCTCCCCTCCGGCCTTACCTCCATGGGAGGCTTCTTGCCACTCCTGGTCAGGGAGCCTTCCTCCTCCTCCTCTTCCATCGTGGCCACTGAGGTTGTCAGATGCAAGAAGGAAATGAGCTTATTGGCTTCCCTGAGAGTGGCCTTAATCCGGCTGGAGAGTGGCGCTCATTGGCTTAAGGTGGGGGGACACTCCTGGGGGAGGGAGGCCTCTCTGAGGGCAGTCCCCCCCCAACCCTCAGGCCACTCTCTCACCTGGGCCAGGTAAGTGAGGTTTTGGGTTGCTTTCCTGGGCAGCTCCCAGGGCTCCCGTTCCTTCCAAACCCAGTTTGAGGTCACAGCCTCCCCTGGCATTCCTGCCACAACCCTCTCAAGCAGGTTAGGCCAAAGGGTGATCACTGACCTTCATGGAATCAGACAGTTGGAAATGTCCAAGTACCCCCAAGGGCCAGCTTTCCCAGCATCCCCCACCACACACACACACACACACACCAGGGCAGAAATGCACCCCTGGCACCGGTGGTCATCCATCCTCTGTTGAAATGCCTCCCGTGATGGACAGTCTGTGCCCCTCTGCAGCCAAGCTGTCCACTGCTGAACTGCTTTTGCCATCAGTAGATCTTTCCTCATATTTATTCAGGATTTCTTTGCTTGCCAGTTGAACCCATTGGTCTAGCCCTGCCCTTTGGAGCAGCAGAAAACAGGCTTGCTCTGTCTTCTAGGTGAAAGTCCTTCAAGTATTGGAAGATGGCTGGATCCCCTCTGGACCATTCCTTCTCCAGTCTGAATGTTCCCAGTTTTGTTGCCCATTCCCTGCAGGGGCTGGTGGCTTCCACACCCTTCACCCTCCTGGACTTGCTTCTCTGGACGCCTTCCAGCTGCTGCAACACTGATTTGGTCTGGACGTCTTTCCCATGCCAGCATCCAAACACACAATGTCTATCTGTTAACATCCTTGAGATGGCAGACATTTGAGCCGCCTACAGGAAGCAGAGGCACACCACTCTTCCTCTGCGTCACCCCAAAGCACAGCCAGAAGTAGTAAGGATACTCCAGCATGACGGAGAAGGGGTCTGATCCCTGCCGGGAGCTGCCTTTGTCTTCACTTTAGACGGAGCGGCATCTATCTCAAGCATCTGCTCCCATAAAGCATGCTTCCCCCCAGATTCAGTGCTGTTGCCCCAGACCCCTGGCCCTGCAGCCTGGTCCAGGAGGGGTCATTGGTGGCCACATGTGGCAGAAGAGGCAACTCACCCCAGTCCCTTGTTGGTTTGGGATGGTTCTTGTGGTTGAGCTGGAGGAGAATGGGGCACCCTTGGCTTGGCACTCAAAGCCAGCTGTGAGAAAGCGGGAAGGATGGCATCACGTGATCCCCAGCATGGTGTGCCAGGTCTTGGAGTCCATGTTAGCATCTGGAGATCAGGGTTCTATTTCCCACTCAGCCATGAAACCCATTGCATGACCTTCAATATGTCACAATCTAGGGCTGCATCCACACTGGAGAAATAACCCGGTTTGGCACCGCTTTAACTGCCCTAGCTCGAGGCTAAGGCATTCTGGGAGTTGGAGTGTGTTGTGGGGCCCAGAGCGAAGCTCTGCTCTGGTTTGGGCCCATAACATACTCCAACCCCCAGAATGCCATAGCCTCGAGCCAGGGCAGTTAAAGTGGTGCCAAACTGGGTTATTTCTCCAATCTGGATGCAGCCTCAGCCTCAGAGGATGGCAATGGCAAACTGCCTCTGAAGTAACCTGTCAAGAAAACTCTATAATAGGTTCCCCTTAGGGTCACAGTAAGTAAAAAAATGACTCCGAGGCACACAACAAATACAACAACAAACAACAGTGTTATGAGAGTCAGTGTGTATTAATGACCTTGTGGGATACTCTTTGCATTACCTTGGACATTTGAGGATGGGAAGTTGTGGAGGCTGAGCATTTTCCTCTATTCCTAGCTGGCTTGTGCAGTTTTTACAGCTGTTGGGGGGGAAGGGATGGATGTGTTTGTGCACATTGATTTTACGTGTTTGCTCCTGCACTTTATAACCCTGGGGAGCCCACCTTCTCTCAGCCCTGCTTGGGGAGGGGGTGCACCCAGCGCAGGAGGCTCCCCATTGAGACATCCATCCCAGAAAATGGGTTGTTGGCTGCGGAGAGTCTGGGCAGAATTTGCTGTTGAAGGGCCCAACTACCATTTGCTGTGAGGAGTGTTGGACCCCATCAGAAAAAAAGGACAAAAGCCTTCTCTGTTGTATATCATCTGCTGCACCATTTACCACCCAGAAAGGTTCTCTTAATAGCAGTAACATGTGTCAGTGTCCAGCACCAAAAGGACTTTGGAGGAGGCCCAGAACTATACCCAGGTCCAGCACAGAATCATAGAATAATCATAGAGTTGGAAGAGACCCCAAGGATTGGCCATGAAATCCATTTTGCCATGCATGAACCCAAAGCATCCCTACTGACAGATGGCCATCCAGCCTCTGCTTAAAGACCTCCAAAAAGAGAGTCAAAGGCTTTCATGGCTGGCATCCATAGTTTTTTGTGGAGCTTTCGGGCTCTGTGCCCATGTTCTAGAAGAGTTCCTTTCTGACGTTCATCCTTCAGAGAAAGATGCCATCCACAGATGCTGGCAAAACATCAGAAAGGAACTCTTCTAGAACATGGCCACATAGCCTGAAAGCTCCATAAAAAATCCAAAAAGAGACTCCACCAAAATTTCCAAGGGAGTGTGTTCCACTGTCGCTGCCCTTACTGTCAGGAAATTGCTCCTAATGTTGAGCTGGAATCTCTTTCCCTGCAGCTTCCATCCATTGTGTCCTATTCTCTGGAGCACCAGAAAACAAGCTTGCTCCCTCCTCAATATCTGACATCCCTTCAAATATTTAAATAGGTCTATCATATCACCCCTTAACCTTCTCTTCTCGAGGCTAAACATTCCCAGCTCCCTAAGGCGTTCCTCATAGGGCACAGTTTCCAGACCCCTCACCATCTTGGTTGCCCTCCTTTGGACATGCTCCAGTTTCTCCACATCCTTTTTGAATTGTGGTGCCCAGAACTGGACACAGGATTATTCCAGGTGGGGCCTGACCAAAGCAGAATAGAGCGGCACTATTACTTCCCTTGATCTAGACACTATACTTCTATTGATGCAACCTAAAATTGCATTGGCCTTTTTAGCTGCTGCATTGCACTGTTGGCTCAGGTTCAACTTGTGGTCTACTAGGACTCCTAGATCCCTTTCACACGTAGTACATCCGGCTCCTGTCCGTTCTTTTTGACAGTTTTCCAAGACCTGCTTCCTCTTCCTGGCAGAACTCTTGTGGCCTTTGTCTTTCCAGGCGAACATCGAGGGCCTCACACCATCCGCCTTCCAAGGTGGGACTGGATGCCAGGTGTCCCTTGTTATTCAAAGGTGCAGAGGTTGCCACCAGCAACTTTGATCAGCAACACTTTAGCTGGAACCTGTGGACAGTTCATGCCCTCACAAAGGATGGCCATTAACATTTGGTTTTGCTGCTCCAGAGGCTAGACATGGAGTGGATTCACACTACAGGAAAAAAGATTCCACCTAAACCTTGGAAAGGCTTGAACTTGTTGTGGCTGAAAAGCTCATTGCCTTGAAAGTCAGTGGAGCCAAAGACAGGAGTTCTGAAAACAAGTGAGTCGAGTGGTAAATAGGAATTAGATCCATACCTTAAAGAACAAGAAGGAAAAGATTCACCTGGAAAGGGATTTTGGGGAAGGCTGCCCAGACAGACAGGTCAGACTGCGCCCCCTGCTGGCAAGGAAGGGGAATGGTAAGGACCCCCTTCAGGCACAGCAATTGGGGGGCCACAGGCCAGGAGGGCAGCCAGAGAGGCTGTGGGGCAGGGGCAGGGTGGCCACCGGGTGTCCTGGCTGCAAAGGAGGACGGGAGAGGATGGGGGACAACTGGATTAAGGAGAATTATTCATGTGAAAGGGATGGGAATGAGACTTCAGAGTCCAACTAGCCATAAATTGAACATGAGCCAATAGTGCGATGCAGCAGCTAAAAAGGCCAATGCGATTCCAGGCTGCATCAATAGAAGTATAGCGTCTAGATCCAAGGAAGTAATAGTGCCACTCTATTCTGCTTTGGTCAGGCCCCACCTGGAATAATCCTGTGTCCAGTTCTGGGCACCACAATTCAAAAAGGATGTGGAGAAACTGGAGTGTATCCAGAGGACGATGACTAAAATGGTTAAGGGTCTGGAAACCATGCCCTATGAGGAGCAATTTAGGGAGTGGGGCTGTTTAGTTTGGGGAAGAGAAGGTTAAGTGGTGGTATGATAGCCCTGTTTACCATATTGAGGAGGAAGCAAGCTTGTTTTCTGCTGCTCTAGAGAATAGGACACAATGGAGCAATGGATGCAAGCTTTAGGAAAAGAGATTCCACCTCAACATTAGGAGGAACTTCCTGACAGTAAGGGCTGTTCGACAGTGGAACACACTCCCTCCTTAGAGGTCTTTAAACAGAGGCTGGATGGCCATTGGTCAAAGTGGGGATGCTTTGATTGTGAGTTCCTGCATGGCAGAAGAAGGGGGTTGGACTGGATCAGGGCCCTTTTGGGGTCTCAGTTCCAACTCTAGGATTATATGATTCTAGGACAAGGCACCACAAAATGGAGGCCGTTCCAAAATGAAGGCTGAAAACACTATATAAAAATAAATTCACACTTCTTAGTCGTGCTCAGAATAGAAGACATTTTGGAATTCCTCCTGGACGGAAGGAGGAAATGTAGGGCAGGTCCAGGGGCAGGAGGGCATCTGCTCACTCTGGGCAGGAGGGCAGTCAGTCTCCCTCACACTCCGAACCCAGGCCCTCATCCTGTGCCACAAAGCAGCACATTTTGTTGTTATTAACTGCACTTGCATTGCTCTGAACCCATGGCCACCCTTTGGGTGAGGAGGAAGCATAGGCTGCATCCACACTGGAGAAATAAATATACCTCTCCATGGCCAGATCATCGGTCCAGACTTCAGATGGCATCTCTCCTCTCAACGACTGTCTTGCGGCAGTAATGGATTGGATGAGGGAAGACAGGTTGAAGCTCAATCCGGACAAAACAGAGGTACTAACTGTCACAGGACCGAAGCCAGGATTGGGAACACACCTCCCGGTCCTAGATGGGGTCACGCTCTCCTCGAAGGACCCTGTTCGCAGTCTGGGGGTACTCCTTGACCCATTGCTCCTTGTCCATCTTGGCTGGTCGCCCAGGGAGGGGACGCAGTGAGAGTCTTCCTTCGGGATACAATCAATGCGTCCCTCAGGGAGGGGTCTTTGCCATCTTGTCTAAAGGAGGCGGCCGTTAGACCCCTCCTGAAGAAACCCTCCCTTGACCCCCTGGACAGAAACAACTACAGGCCAGTTTCCTTGCTCCCATTTTTAAGCAAGGTGATCAAGAGGACAGTCGCCTCCCAACTCCAAGCTGTCTTGGATGAAACCGATTATCTTGATCCATTTCAAACGGGCTTCAGGACAGGACATGGAGTTGAGACTGCCATGGTTGCTCTGGCCGACAACCTCCGCCTGAGCGTCGACAGGGCTAGTGTGACCCTGCTGGTGCTCTTGGATCTCTCAGCAGCCTTTGACACGGTAGATCATTCCATCCTTTTGGGTCGACTGAGAGAGTTGGGGATCGCTGGCACCGTGTTTCGGTGGTTCCGGTCCTTCCTCTCCGGCAGATCCCAAAGGGTAAGGCTTGGGGACAGCTGCTTTTCTAAGACTGAGCTTAATTGTGGCATCCTCAAGGCGCCATACTGTCCCCGATGCTGTTTAACATCTATATGAAGCCGCTTGGGTGAGGTCATTCGGGGGCATGGAGCTTGGTGTCTTCAGTACGCTGGCGACACTCAGATCTATCTCTCCATGGCCAGATCATCGGTCCAGACTTCAGATGGCATCTCTCCTCTCAACGACTGTCTTGCGGCAGTAATGGATTGGATGAGGGAAAACAGGTTGAAGCTCAATCCGGACAAAACGGAGGTACTAACTGTCACAGGACCGAAGCCAGGATTGGGAACGCACCTCCCGGTCCTCGATGTTGTCACACTCTACTCGAAGGACCCTGTTCGCAGTCTGGGGGTACTCCTTGACCCATCGCTCCACATGACCAGTCAGGTGAATGCAACGGTCAGGAGTGCCTGTTATCAGCTTCAGCTGATCCGGCAGCTGCGCCCTTTCCTGGAGAGGAGGGATCTGGAGTCAATGGCACACGCTTTGGTAACCTCACGATTGGACTGCGCTCTACATGGGGCTACCCTTGTGCTTAACCCGGAAACTTCAATTAGTTCTGAATATGGCAGCCAGGCTTGTCACGGGAACATCGAGGAGAGAGCACATAACACCGGTGCTCAAATCTCTCCACTGGCTGCCGATTAGTTTCCGAGCGCAGTACAAGGTGTTGGTCTTAACCTTTAAAGCCCTACATGGCTTGGGTCCATCTTATCTGAGGGACCACCGCCTCCTCCCAGACGAACCCCCCCCCCCGCACACTCCGGTCTTCTGGGAGGAACCTGTTGCAGCCGATGAAGACTTTTTGGCTGTCGCTCCCAGGCTGTGGAATGACCTGCCGGACGAGATGCGTCTTATTACATCTTCTGATTGCTTTAAAAAAGCCTTGAAGACGCATCTCTTCCGGCAGGCCTTCCCAGAAAGCTCTTAACTCCTGGCCCTGACATTGGCTTACGACATTGGGACGTGTGCTCCTACCAGCTCCCAGCACTTTATTTAGGAAGTTTACATCTACAGTGTCTATAGAATTGACTAGCTGCTTTTTATGTTTTATGTTGTATGTCATGTAATTGTTCTTGGATTTTAATCTGGTATTGGTTTAATTTAATTTTAAGGGGTGGGAGGTGGGGTTTTGGGTGACTGGAATTGTTTTATCTTGATGTCTTTTAATTATCGTAACCCGCTCCGATTGATGACAGAGGGGCGGGCTATAAATAAACATCATTATTATTATTATTATTATTAACCTGGCTTGGCACCGCTTTAAGTGCCTTGGCTCAAGGCTGTGGAATTCTGGGAGCTGGAGTCTGTTGTGGGGCCGTCCTTCCTTAAGCTCCGCTCTTGGCCCACAACAGACTCCAACTCCCAGAATCCCAGGCTGCGTTCACACTGGAGGAATAAACCGGATTAAGTGCCATGGGTCAATGCTGTGAAATTCTGGGAATTGTAGTTTGTTGTGGGGCCCAGAGCGGAGCAGAGCTTAAGGAAGGAAGGCCCCACAACAAACTACAATTCCCAGAATTTCACAGCATTGACCCATGGCACTTAAACCGGTTTATTCCTCCAGTGTGAACGCAGCCCCAGAGCCTTGAGCCGAGGCCATTAAAGCGGTCCAATCCGGGTTATATTTCCCAGTGTGGATGGAGACAGAGCCATAGTCTTCTGCAAGACCGTCTCTGGCCTGCAGGGGGCGTGCGTCCGCGACGAGACCTGCGCCGGAAGCAGCTCTGCCTAGCCTCTTCCTTCCTGTTCCGGGTCTCTTCCTTCCTGTTCCGTCCACTTCCGCCTCCGCCATGATCGTGGCCAGCAGCCGGGGCCCGGTCCTCTCCGCCGCCGCGGGGCCCACGAAGGAGGAGGAGGCCGGGGCCGGGGCCGAGGAGGGGGAGCTGGCGGTGGGCGCCGCCGGGGAAGGGTCCTACCTGCGCCACCTGGCCTTCCGCCGCGCCGGGGAGATCTGTCCCGGTGAGAAGGAAGGAAGGGCCTCCCACCGGGAAGGGCCGGGACTGGGTCCCCGGGCAGCCTCCAGCCCCGGCCCCCTTGACCTCCTCGTTCTCGTTGCTGCAAGTCCTTTCCTCTCCTGGGCTTCCAGAGTCCCTCCGGAGGCCTGGGTCGCCATTGGCCCCCTCTGAGGCTGAGAGAGTGTGACCTCCAGCCCAGGGAAGCAGCACTGTCACCCCCCAAATGGAGCTTGGACGAAGTGGAGGAATCCAGGAAAAGTATAGGAGCAAGTCCAAGAGCAAGCAGAGGCTGGATGGCCCATATCTGTCAATGGGGGTGCTTTGATGGGGAGTTCCTGCATGGCAGAAGAAGAGGGTTGGACTGGATCAGGGCCCTGCTTCTTGGGGTCTCAGTTCCAACTCTAGGGTTCTAAGAATTAGCCCCAGCGTCCGGCTGCATCGTCTTCTGAAAACGGCAGCCCCGTCTGGGGTCCTGCTGGCGCTGGCGCTTCCTTGACAAAATGCCCGGATTCACAGCTTCCCCTCAAAGCGAGGCTGGGACGGGGCTGGCACTGAGAGAAAGGTCCTAGTCCTCTTGGGGAGACGCGCTCCCTCACACCGTCTGGACCTGACCCGCCTAGGGCTCTTTGAATGGGGCCCATTCTGGCTGGGAGCTCCCAAGCAGTTTCCAAAGGCAGCCCCACGTTGCGGTGTGTTGCCATAGTCCAAAGGGGAGGTACTCAAGGCACGTGTCACCGTAGCCAGATCAGGCGTCTCAAGGAACAGGCGCAGCTGGCGCACGAGTGTCAGGTGTGCATAGAATCATAGAGTTGGAAGAGACCCCAAGGGCCATCCAGTCCAACCGCCTGCCATGCAGGAACTCCAAATCAAAGCATCCCCGACAGATGGCCATCCAGCCCCTTCTTAAAGACCTCCAAGGAAGGAGACTCCACCACAATCTCCAAGGAAGGAGTGTGTTCCACCGTCGAACAGCCCTTACTGTCAGGAAGTTCCTCCTAATGTTGAGCTGGAATCTCTTTTCCTGAAATTTATATCCATTGTTCCGCGTTCTAGTCTCTGCAGCAGCAGAAAACAAGCTTGCTCCCTCCTCAATATGACATCCCTTCAAATATTTGAACAGGGCTATCATATCACCTCTTAACCAAATGCACTCCTGGCCACTGCTGAGAGCTGGGCATCCAGGCTCAGAGTGGAGTCCAGGAGGAAAACCCTTGAAACCTGAGATTTCAAGGGGAGTGTAACGCTGTCCAGGAGAGGCAAGGCCCCTGTTCCCTGACCAGCCTTCCTTCCTTGCTTCTTCCTCCGCTGTGCAGCTTCCCCAGACTGAGGAGGGGGAGTGCCATCCGCTCTGCCCGCCTTGCCCACCCAAGCGCTCATTCCTGCCATGTGGTCCTTTTGCAGTCGTCAACGGAGAGCTTTGCTGGTACTGTGAAGACGAGGACTACAGCTGTGGAGACTGGGAGGACTACAGCGAGGACGAGGAAGAAGAAGAAGAGGGGGCCTGGAATGCCGCTCAGGGCACCTTCTGTGGATTTAAGAAGTTCTTTCTTTGCAAGCCGCCTTCTGACCCGCCAGCACACCCCAGTCCAACCTGCATTGTTTTGCCCCAGCGGCAGCAGCTCACTGCCGAGGCATGTGGAAGCGCATCGCCCAGCCCAATATGGGCCTCCTTTGGGCTCACACTCTTGTCTTTCACTGTTTGCCAGCAGTGCTGTCTTCATCTCCTTCTCCCTTCCCAGAACTGATGTTCTGCCAACTCTTTTGTTGTCCCCTTTTTGTGGCCCATGCTGGGGTGGGCGGGGTATGAAGATGGTCTTAAGTGTGTAGGTGTGCACGTACACACACACACGTTACTTGGTGTGAGGGTGGGTTCCCTGCTCAAAGGTCTGTTTCCTCAGGAGGCAGAGAAGAACGCTGAAGAGTTAGTTGCAGAGGAGGAGCGGATCAAAAGGAAGGCAGAGAAGAAGAGGCAGAAGAAAAAGGTAAGGCTTGATTCCAAATCGCCTTTCTATGCGTGAGCCAGACTCTCCCAGGAAGGGGGCTGCTGTCTGTGGGAACTGGTGGGGGCTCTTGCCCTTCTCCCAGGAGATGGACCATCACTCTTTGAGGAAGGAATGTGTTCCACTGTCAAACAGCTTTTACTTTCAGGAGTTTCCTCCTAATGTTTAGGGAGAATTTCTTTTCCTGTAGCTTAAATCTATTACTCTGTGTCCTATTATTATTAGACGGATCCCTGCCCTCAGGCATACAATCTAAGAGAGACAACACAAAAGGAAAAGGGGAAGGGGGTGAGGTCCAGTGGTTCTTCTCTCCCTCTGGGGCCAGGACCAAGGCAGATGGACTGGGGAGAGAGCATGGCTTCTTAATACATAGTTATAAGGAGGCATCCTGGGGCAGACGGCACAATCCTGGGAATGCTTCCCTAAACAATATAGTCTTTAACTTACTTTTGAACCTGGTTAGAGAGGTGATGAGGCACACATGTGGGGGAAGAAGGTTCCAGGAGTGAGGGGCAGCAAGTGAGAAGGGACGAATCCGGGACAGAGCAGTGGAAATCCTCGACTGGGACAGGAGACCTTGACTACCAGAACGGAGGGTACGAGAAGGAGTGTGAGGAGAAAGAAGTTCAGACAAGTAAGGAAGGGCCAGTCCGTGGAGGGCTTTGAAAGTCTATTCTCTCGAGCTGCAGAAAACAAGCTTGCTCCATCCTCAATATGACATTCCTTCAAATACTTAAAGAGGGCTATCATGTCACTTCTTAATTTTCTTCTCAGGCTAAACACCCAGCTCTCTCAGCACTTCTCAGATAGCTTGATGTTTTCCAAACCTTCCATCATTTTGGTCACCTTCCTCTGAATACTTTCTAGCTTGTCCACATCTTTTTTGAATTGTGATGTTTGAACTGAATTGTTTCTCTCTTCTGCAGAGACAAAAGGACAGAAAGAGGCAGGAGAAGCGTAATCAGGGATCGAAGTCCAAGAATGAGGTGGTGAGTGGCCCTTGTGAGCATGATGACCAGGGGAGGTGGGCTCTGCCCAAATAACCAGTGGATCCTCCTGCTTTGCTTAGCAGTCTGAGCCCTCTGTGATCCTCCTAAGAGCAGCCTAACCTCCCACTATCAGTGGCATGCTTTGCCCTGGGAGTGGTTCTGCCAAATCTGGACCTGGTGGGTCAGAGGCATGTCATGGGGAAGTCTGTACTAGTTTCCTGGCTCTTCTATGGAGAGGCTCTGGTACAGCACAGGCGGCTCTGTTCTTCTCACTAGTTGTGCCTTTTTCTCTGAAGGCTGAGTCTTCACATGACAAAGATGAGGACAATCAAGGCTCCTTGGCTGCTGTTCCAAGCGCATCTGGTGCTGGCCCCCCTGATTCAGTGGGGGAACCCACTGAAGGCTCCCTAAGCAGGAGCCCCAGTGAAGGAACAAAGGAAGAGAAGGAAGCATCGGATGCAACAGAAGTTGGGGAAGTGAGTTTGAGCTGGTGTGGGCTGTTGCTCCTTTGGCCTGGGTACAGTGATGGGGCTGACAGGCAGTGGAGGGGCTCAGCCAAACAATCTTGGTGGGGAAGGGCAGCCAGAGGATCTTTGTGGATAATCGAGTTTCTCAGGTTTCAGGCAGGTGATGGTGCAGGTCTCTTCAAGAAAAATGCAGCTTGCTTTTTGTTGAGGAGTTGGAAGGAGATCTAATCACCCATCTGTATTACCTGGTTTGTTAGTCAGAGAGCAGCATGCACAGTCCATCTTGGCCTGCTCTGAGGAGAGAAACACACCACACCAGCCGCCCCCAATTGATGTGTGCAGTCACGGAAAGTGTCAGATCCCCATGTGCAGGACTCTTGATCTGGTTCCTCCCCTCAGTTGTTAAATATTGGTGGAAGGGATCCCCACAGGGCTGGGGAGACAGATTGCAAAGCACACCTCTCCAGGCCTTAGTCTGGCTTGGAGAAAATGGCCATCAGTGGGCAGCTGGGGATGGTATTTGGCCACATGTTGCTGCTGGTGGTGGTTTTGTTTATTCCCCACCTTTCTGCCTTTCTCTGTAGCCTCACACAGACTGTTTCCAACTTGGTTGGCATTCAGTCCTAGAGATGGGGAAGGCTTATTGTTCCTTCGCTTCTCTTGTCCGCAGGAGGAACTTGATCTGAGCAGTACCTTTGTTTCAAAAGCTCGCCTCAAGGTCAGCAACAAGCCATTGCTGCCCAAGAAGGAGAAAGCAGCCAAGCCTGAGAGGAAGGAGGCAGAAGGGAAAGTGAAGCTGGAGGTGAGGCCAGGCCTTGCCCTGAGGCCCAGGGGAAGCACTCAAGCTCACCCCATGTCTCCCATTTATGCATGAGAATGAGACAGCGGGAGGGGCCAGGTAGGAACAGGTACACTTTTTATGAGGCTGGAGGTGGCCCTTCTCACCTGAGCCCTCACTGGTTGCTCCTTCCCCTTCCAGGCTCCAAGGACAGAACTTCAGCTCACGGCCGTGGAGCAGAGCATGGTGCTGGCAGGTGAGCATGTCGGGTGGGAGCAGGATGATGCCCTGCCTCCAGGGCCTTGTTTTCCCTCGTACCTGCTCAGGGTGTTGGCAGGCCTGACCCTCTCCCTCTTTCCTCGAGGGTTTCCAGGTGTACTTTCCTAGAGGGTTTCCAGGTGTGCTTAGCAGGGCTATTCTCCTTGGGGCGCAAAGCATTGCACTAAGTGCTGAGATGGTTTTTTTCCATGTTTTCTTTTCCGTGAACCCCCCCCCCCCACACACACTTTAAAGATTGTGGCAACGAAACCGCGAAGCAGGGATGCTACCAAGAAGCTGTGCTTCTCTTCACAGAGGCTGTCAAGCTGAATCCCCGGGAATACAGGTGAGATGGAGGCTGCCTGGAGGAGTGTCCGGAGCCAGCCCTTTTGCTCGCTCACTCGCCTGTCCTCTGCAGCACCTCAGAAGGGTTGCACTCAGTACTAGGTGGTCAGCAATATTAGAACTACCTGACATTGCCAAATGTGGTGGCTCCCACATGCCTTCTCAAGGCTGGTTTACCTCCTCTTTTTCTCCATCCTCCTCTGGTTTCCTCCCAAACACACACACACACACACACTGATTTCTGACCTCTGCAAGAGCTGGAGGTCTGCTAGAATACATTGCTCTCAGAAGCTTGTGGGTCAGATTCTTGCTTCTTGTGGGGGGTTTTAACGGCCTGTCTGTTGTACTCCTGACCGGCCTCTGCTCTCTGGAGGAATTCTAGGTATAGGCATTGCTGTGCTTGGATATTACCTTTGGAACCAGGATCCTGGGGATGGGGAGAAGCCTATGGGAAGGGCCAGTGGCAGAATCTAGCTTGAGGGAGATCTCTTGGAGGCTTCTTTGACATGGCCATGTTCCCTTTCAGAATTTTTTTCCCCAAGTATCATCTGCAAAATGCAGTGGCATTTTGCCTCGTTGCACAGGCTGCTGCTCTTTGGGGCTGTCGCTTTATTTTGGCTGCCATCCAGAGGTCTCAAGCCAGAGAGGGAGTGAAGCGAAGACTTTTTCCTGCCCATCTATAAAGCAGCTGTAGTTCCACACTAGTGCTCTCTGGGGAGGGGGCTCGCTTGAGTGCCCCAATACCTAGGCCTCTTTATGGTGGCCACAGCTCCCTGGGGAGCCTGATGCCTCTAGCAAGCCTTGTCACTTCCTCCTATTTGTGTGGGCCATGGACATCTATTTGCTGATGGCTTTTGGAGGGAGATATTAAGGCTTCCTTGCTGGATATTTGCCAGCCAACTAGCTGAGATTTGGTGGGACAGGAGAGAAGCATTTGTTGGAATTCTTGGCTTAAAGTGTGTTTTTCTTCCCAGCTGACTTGATAGTCCTTTCCCTACGTGTTGTTCAGGATTAAGCTTCCTTTCTGTTTAGGAAAAGGCTGCCTGGAAAGGGCAAGGGTGTTGGTGGTTCAGGATATAGCTTCTGTCCAGGTGCAGTCTGGGTAGTTCCTCTGCTGGAGTTCTCTGTAACCTGGGGAAAGGGGCGCCTGTGCTCCCCACCAACTCTGTTTGCTTGTCTTTAAGTTGAGCCTTGGCTGTGAAACAAAGGGATACTGGTCTTTCATGATATCCCTTCTCTCCTTTCCTCTCCCGCCCAGGTTCTTTGGCAACCGTTCCTTCTGCTTTGAGAGGCTGCAGCGCTACTCAGAGGCTTTGCAGGACGCCCAGCTTGCCCTCAGCCTGAAGCCTGGTTGGCCCAAAGGCCTTTTCCGCCAGGGCAAGGCCCTCATGGGCCTGAAGGTACCAACCAGTGGGGCAAAGGGGCTGGAGGGGAGCTGTGAAGGATGAGGGTGCACCACAATGACTTGTCCCTTTGCTTCCTTTGCAACCCTCAGAGGTATGCAGAGGCAGCAAGAACCTTTGAGGAGCTCATGCAGCTGGAGGATTTCCGAGGCGATGCAGCCATCCAGCTGAAGCGGTGCCAGGTCCACTGTCTGATGGTGAGTGGTGGGGTGAGGTGGTTTTGGGGGGGAGAGAGGAGGGGAACCCTCTGCTGGAAGAGAGGGGTAGGTATGTTAACTGTCTATCTCTCCCCCCCCCCCCGGCTAGGAACTGTTGCCAATGTGGTACACTCTGGTGTGTGTGGGGTGCTGTGCCAGGGCAGTGCTAAGGAGCCTCGGCTCCAGCGGCCTGACCAGCAAGGCAACCAGGAAGAGCTGGATAACCCACCCACCACCACCTTGCTTTTTGCAACAAGAGACAAGATTTGTCATGTCCTGCATGTGGTGGCAGCATCCCTATTTGGGCTCAGAAATGGCCTCTCTTTTATTTAATGGAGAATGAACCATGCCTTCATTTCACCAAAAACATGGCTAAATCCCCCTTCACTGGGCATTGCAAGGGGCATTTAATTTACCCACAGGTCTTTGCTGATGATCCTCCTGCACTTTCTGTCTGTCCATAGGAGAATAATGTTAATGGCTGCCTGCCAAGGTGGAACATCCTGCCAAGAGAATCGGTGCCTCCTGTGCCCGGTAAGCCCCACCACCTCCACCAGTCTCCAGAAAGGGATGGAGGCCTACTCCAGCACACACTCTTTGGGAGCAAAGGGGTGGGGATTGACTTGGGGGGCCTGCGGTTTGCAAATGGAGAGGGAGTTGGGGAGGAGGGGGTTTGTGCAGAATGTGGTGGGGCCCAGAACTGGTTGCCCCTAAATGGACTGTCTCTTCTTCTCCACCTCCCCCCCCCTTTTTTTTCCTTCTGGGCAAGGAGAGCAGCAAGGTAGAAAGCCTGTCACAAGCAGTAGTGCCCAGGCGGGAGGGCGCCTGGCATCAGTCGTGATCACCAACTCCTCACGAAGCAAAGAGGTGCCACCTTCTGCTGCACAGGCCCCCGCCAGGTAAGTGTGTCTTGGGGGCAGGACAGCAGGAGTTCTGGGGAGCAGCTTGAGTTGCATGGAAGTGGGGTCCATGCTGCTTTCTGAAGTGGGATGGCCCTTGGTGTTGTGCTGCCAGAGCTGTTGTGGTTGTTGAGTGCCTCAGCACCTTCCACACCTCCACCACACCAGCTGCAGCACAGAGGCCAGAAGTCCAGTTGGGAAAAGGCCAGGGAAGCTGAAGCAAAGGGCATTAGCATGTGGGGCAGAACGATTGTCCCACTCCATTGCCCAGCCCTGCCATCAGAAGAATGACTAGCCTGCTCTCTTTCAGGGAATGGTTTCCTGTGTGGGTGGGGAACCTCACCCCAGAGATCACCGAGCAGATTCTGCTACACTACTTCCATCCGTAAGTGTGCCCTGTCTCTTTCCCACTTCTGTGCCTTCTTTCCACCTCCTCCTCCTCCTCTTCCTCTTTGTTTTTCTCCCAAGGCCTCAACTGCAGCCACCCTTCAGATGACCACAAAGTGGACATGCTGCCTAGAAAGAGGCTGTTTCCCAAGTTGTTTTCCCCCTCCCCTCCCTGCACATACACTTGCTCCGCAGTTGAGGGCAGGCAGGGCAGGCCTGCTGGTGCCACAATGTCCACTTTTCTTTGGGTGCAGGTTTGGACCCATCGACTCCATCCGCCGGCTCCCTAAGAGGTTCTGTGCCTTCATCAACTACACTTGCCAGGAAGCAGCTGAGGCAGCCTATGCAGCGCTGCAGGTAAGTAAGCGGTGGCAGCGGCGGAGTTTGGTGCTGCATGGTGAAGGGAGACCCCCTGAGGCTAAAGGAATGACCTAAGGGGCTTGGCGAAGAAAATAATTGAAAATTGCAACTTCCGATTCCATAATGCCCAGGTGCAGCCACATTTTGAATCCCTTCAGGTCATGTCCTGTGGCCCAAGGGGGAAAAAAACATAGAGGTGGAAATAGTACCCAAAAGAGTAAGCAGAGTGATTGTGGGGCTGGATAAATTCTTCAAGGAAAGGGGGAAATTGTGGGAAAATTTCTGCCTACAAATAAAGAGCAGCAAAGGCAGGGATGTACCTGGTGCAGCTCACTTGTAAGATCCGTTATCTCGTTTTTATGCTCCCTCATATACATATACAGTGGTCCCCCGGGTTACGAAAGTAATCCGTTCTGGATTACTTTTCGTAACCCGGAAATTTTCATTTCCCGGGGGACCGCATTCTTTGACGGACTGCGCGGCCAATTTAAAGGGGCCGCGCGGATTTTTCCTTTCAGATCCCGGGGTTTTCTTCGTAAGCCGGGGCCGTTTTTGCGGCCCCGGCTCTTTTGGCTCCCGGGGATTTCGTTCCCCGGGACTTCGTATCCCGGAGGACCACTGTATGTAGATATTTACTCCTTTTATATAGATAGGGTGGTAGAGCCAGTGTGGTGTATGGTTTGGGCACCGAACTACGCTTCTGGGGATGGGCTTTTGAAAACTTAAATCAGCCATGGAAAGCCATTGAGTGACCTTGCGCACATCACACTCTCTCAGCCTCAGAGGGAGGCAATGGCAAACCCCCTCTGAACAAATCTTGCCAAGAAAACTCCATGACAGGTTTGCCTGCAGGTCTCCATCAGCTGGAAATAACTTGACAGCATATAACAACAACAAATCTAGGGACATATCATGATGTTCTGATGGAACTGCCATCCTCTGGCTTTAATTTCAAACGGGATTGGACAGATTCTTTGCAGGGAAGTTAGTGGCTTTACGGAGCCTCCTTCTCAAGGGACAGTCTGCCAGTGAAGCCTATATCATTTTCCTCATCGTTGCTAAAACCCTTTCCCCCCCCCAAAAAAAAATTGGGGATCAGGGCAGCTGCTTTGAAGGCACATTCACTCAGTTGCCTCTGGAGGTCCTCTCAGAGGTGGTGCCCTTTGAGCCAATGCCTGTTGAGGATGGCCATGTCCAGCTCCAGCTTTGACCGCAAGGCGTTCGTTTTGCTTTTCTCTCCCTCCTGTCCCACAGGGTTTTGACTTGGGAGGAATCAAGCTCGTCCTACAGCTCAAGCACCCCATCCACGCCACTCCGCCCCCCAGCAAGGCGCCTGGTGGTGCCCCACAGCCTCTGAAGGGGTAGGTGAGAGTCTCTCTGTCATGGGGGCTGCCTGAGTTAAGGGGGAAGAAGGGTGGGGGGTGGGTGGCTGGTGGCCTCACTCATGAAGGGATGGAAGGTTTCAGGGCGAGTGGATGTTGAGGCCCAAGTGCCCCTGTTTCTCCAACTGATAAGGAAGGGCTGCCTTGTCTTGGACCTTCAGCATCAGTGGCAGGATATCTTGAGAGAACCCCGCTGCTGCCATTGCCTCGCCTGCCTGAGAGGAATCCTGCACTGCAGGGAGGCTGTGGCAAGAGGGGCAGAGCAGAGCACCCCTGGCTGTGTCACAATCAACAAACCTTTCTCTCCCCTTCTCCTCCAGACGGCCGTGGCTTTCATGGACTGTTCCTGGCTCCGCAGTCTTGGACTCCCTTTCAGAAAAATAACCTGCCATGCTTGTGACGCAGGATCCAAGCCCAAAGACTTTGCCCAAAGATGCAGGACTTTTTTTGGGGGGGGGGTGTTACCGCTGCCCATTGCCTCCTGTGTGGGGCATCTTTTTGCAGGGAGCGGTTTCTGGTCAACGGTGGGGCATCTGCACTCTCAGGAATGATGTGCTGGCGGGTAGGTGTGGGGTCTGCTGCAGCCAATGTCTCTGTGGGTTGGAAAGGGGGGAGTTGGGGGCTTGGTCCCCATGTGCTGCTCTCCCTCCTGACTGGCTTCAGCTCATATCGAAGAGTTCAGTAAGGGATAGAGGAATGGCGTCTGGGCTCAGTGCCTCCTGAAGTAGCGGCTGGGGAGTTCCCCATCCCATTGGGTGAGAGTCTGGGGTGCTACTCCCACAGCATTGTTTCCTGGACATGCCTCTCTCACCCCATGTTCCTTCTACTGCCTCTGTGGGGCTGCCAGCCTGGACTTTGTTTGTTTGTGTACACATGCGTGGCATGGCCCTTCAAGAGGAGCAGGCCTTGCCTTGACCCCTGTGGAAGGGGTGGGTCAGAGAGGGGGGTGGCACACTGCATCCTCCTTCCAGCTCCTACTTATTCAGTGCAGGGATCAGGGCCCTCTGCCACCACCTTTTTTACACAGTTCACAATAAACTTACGGAAAATCCACTCTTGCCTACTCCAATTCTGCCCTCAGCTCTGGTCTAGTAGGGGGAAGATTTGGAGATTTGCCACATGCCTTTGCAGTCAGCCGGAAGTAGTTTCCACCTCTTCCTACATCCATTTTTACAGCCCCCTTTTGAGCCTCTTGTTGCAGCTACTTTTGTCTGGGACAGTGTCCTTCCTGGACTCTTGGAGCATCTTGTTTAGCTGTCCTGGGTCCATCCTACAGAATCCTGGAATCTGAGGAGGAATATGGTGAAGATCCCTATGTACGATTGCTCTGGCCCACTGCTCCCAAAGCATTCAAAGTACAGTGCTACAAATCTTAGGATTCCTTAGGATGGAAGCTTGAATTAAGTGTGGGGTTGTCCTTCTCAAAGTGTATGGTATGGCCAGTCTCATCTCTCTCCCTCTTTGGTTCCTCTTTGTAGGGGTCTGGGCCTTGCTTTGGCCGACCCTTGCCTTGGAGCCTTGGTGGTGCATGGGGTGGTGGGATGGATGGATGGATGGACAGCCACATGCAGGAAACTGGGCTTGAAGCCCCCTTGGCCTCTGTGGCTGGTGAGGCTGTGCCATCCAGAAACCCATGTTGTGCCAGAGAATTGCTCATTTCCACCCCACAGCTGTGCTGTGAGTCCTTGGCTGAGGGGCTGGTTGGGCGGAACATGGCAGCTGCTGTCATTCTATGCGCCTTGCCTTTCCCACCCGCCCTGATTTCATGGGGCTCCGTTTCAGGTATCCATGGATTTCCGTTCTCAGGGCAGGAATTCCCAGCAGCTGGGACAGCAATGCAAGCCACCCATACCTCTTCCAAGATGCCTGGCTTCTCAGTTGCCTTGGGGTGAGATTCCTGCCATTCCTTCAGGGACCCCACATCCTGGGCACCACCTCAGAGCAGTGGGGCAGCCCTGTTTCCAGGGGCCTGTCTTATGTATGGCCTTTTCCCTCCTACAAGGGCACAGGTCCCCTTTATGCCTTCCTGGCTGGAAATGAGTCCCAAAGCGCCATCAGATCTGATCCTACCCAACAGGGATGGCCTGGTTAATGGGGTGCAAGTGGTGGGATTTTTAGGTGAGAGTGACCATGCTTTCCTGGAACAGAAAAGCCAGGCATATGAGGAAGAAAAATGGAAGATGTCTCAAGAAGCCAGGATGGATGGCTAAGGAACTTACAACTGAGCTAAGTTTTAAATGGAACAGACATAAGAAATGGAAAAATGGGGAAATCACCAAAGATGAATTCAAACAAATAGCAAGCATGTGTAGGGATAAAGTCAGAAAAGCTAAAGCGCATAATGAGCTCAGGCTTGCTAGAGAGGTTAAGAACAATAAAAAGGGCTTTTTTGGATATGTCCGCAGCAAAAGAAGAAGGAAACGGTTGGGCCACTGCGTGCAGAAGATGGCAAAATACTAACAGGGGACAGAGAAAAGGCAGAATTACTCAACACCTTCTTTGCTTCAGTCTTCTCAGAAAAGGCAAAGGGTGCTCAACCTAAGGATATTGGGGCAGAGGACAGAATAGGGGAATTTCAGCACAGAATAAGTAAAGAGATAGTACAGTGGTCCCCCGGGTTATGAAGGTAATCCGTTCCGGATTACCTTTCGTAACCCGGAAATCTTCATTTCCTGGGGGACCGCTTTAAGAGACGGACCGTGCGGCCGATTTAAAGGGGTCGCGCGGTTTTTCCCTTTCTTAACCCGGGGTTTTGTTCGGCTCCCGGGGGCATTTTGGCGGTCCCGGCGGTTTCGGCTCCCAGGGATTTCGTTCCCTGGGGACTTCGTATCCCGGGGGACCACTGTACAGGAATACTTGGTTAACCTAAATGAATATAAGTCTTCAGGACCAGATGAACTACATCCAAGGGTATTAAAAGAACTGGCAAATGTAATATCAGAGCCATTGGCAATAATCTTTGAGAACTCCTGGAGAACAGGAGAAGTCCCAGCAGACTGGAGGAGGGCAAACGTCGTCCCCATCTTCAAAAAGGGAAAAAAAGAGGATCCCAACAATTATCGTCCAGTTAGTCTGACATCAATTCCAGGAAAGATTCTGGAGCAGATCATTAAGCAGAGAGTCTGTGAACACTTAGAGGCCAATGCCATAATCACAAAAAGCCAACATGGGTTTCAGAGAAACAAGTCATGCCAAACGAACCTGATCTCTTTTTTTGATAAAATTACCAGCTTGATAGATGAAGGGAATGCTGTGGATATAGTATACAGTACCTCGATTTCAGTAAGGCCTTTGACAAGGTTCCCCATGACATTCTTGCAAACAAGGTTATAAAATGTGAGCTAGACAAGGTAACTGTTGAATGGATTTGTAATTGGTTGAAAGGGATCTAGGAGTCCAAGTGGACCACAAGTTGAACATGAGCCAACAGTGCGATGCAGCAGCTAAAAAGGCCAATGCCATTCTAGGCTGCATCAATAGAAGTATAGTGTCTAGATCAAGGGAAGTAATAGCACCGCTCTATTCTGCTTTGGTCAGGCCCCACCTGGAATAATACTGTGTCCAGTTCTGGGCACCACAATTCAAAAAGGATGTGGAGAAACTGGAGCGTGTCCAAAGGAGGGTGAGTAAGATGGTGAAAAGTCTAGAGACTATGCCCTATGAGGAGCTATCTAGGGAGCTGGGTATGTTAAGCCTGGAAAAGAGATGGTTAAGAGGTGTTTGATGATAGCCTGTTTAACTATTTGAAGGGGTGTCCCATTGAGGATGGAGCAAGCTTGTTTTCTGAGGTGAAGTCGAAGGCTTTAATGTCTGGCGTCCATAGTTTTTTTGTGGGTTTTCTTTGGGTGGGGGGGGGAGCTATGAGGCTATATTCAGGAAGAGTTTATTCCTGACATTTTGCCAGCATCTGTGGCTGGCATCTTCAGAGAATGCTGATATGGAAGAGATTTGGATTGCCCGGAAACCCCACAAAAAACTAAGCTTGTTTTCTGCTGCTCCAGAGAATGGGACATGGAGCAATGGATTCAAACTACAGAAAAAGAGTCCATTTCAACATTAGGAGGAACATCCTGACAGTAAGGACTGTTTGACTGTGGAACACACTCCCTCTGAAAGTGGCCGAGTTTCCTTCCATGGAGGTCTTTAAAAAGAGGCTGTTTAAACAGGGAGGGCTTTGATGGAGAGTTCCTGCATGGCAGAATAAGGTTGGACTGATCAGGGCCCTTGGGGTCTGTTCCAACTCTCTGATTCTATGCTCAGCTCAAGAGGGGCACCAAGATGATGAGGGCAACAGGTGCCCTCTTGGCAGGTGTTTGCGGGTGGGTCTTCACATCTCCATCTGTAAGTGGATTCGCAATATGAGAAAGCGAGTCTAGCAAAGCATTTGGAAGAACCTCAGCATTAATAACAGTGGGATGGATTCTCTCATCAGGCAGCAGACCTGTTCATTGAGGGTCTTTGAGGTGAGGCTGGTTTAGGCCACTTTTCAGGGGTGCTCTGGTTGTAGAGAGCTGGTCTAGGTGGCCTTGGGAAGCCCTTGTTTGCACAGAATGCCTAGACGGCAGCTACAAGGAGGAGAATCACTTGGGATTCTACGACTTTCTGGCATTGTGTGAAAGCATGTGTCTATGTGTAGGGTTCATATGTGTCCCTCTTGACCAGGAAACCTGTCCCCTCGCTTTGGCAGATGCTTCCAAGCCAGGATGTCCGGCTGCTGCGGGGCTGCTGCCTCTGGCTTCTGGGGGCTTGGCCTCCTCGGTCTCTGTCTTCCTTTTGCACACACTCAGTGCCTTCTTCCTACAAGCGGCCTGGAGAAGGGGATGGAGCAGGAGAGGACCTTTGACATCCCCGGTTAATCCTGGCCAGGCCAACAAGGCAGGGTCCTCCTTCCAGGACTCTTCTCCATCTTGGTCTCTTCTCCCATCAGGCCCTGAGGAAGCCCTTCCTCCTTCCATCCTTGCTGGAGCCCTGGACTGGCTTAAGGGCCAAGAATGGAGGAGCCCTGCCCTTCTTCCAACCTCCTGGTACAAGAGTGGATCCCTCGGTCGGTCGGAGGAAATGCACCACGGTTCCTTTGCCTCTCAGTCCGGAGGTGGTTCAGAGCCACCGGCTTTTGCATTCTTGGACCCAGTGCTTCTCAACCTTCCTAAAGCCACCAACCTTTTAACACAGTTCCTCATGTTGTAGTGACCCCCACAACAGAGGAGCAGTATCTCAGTTCCTAAGACCATCAGAAATATGTGTTTTACGATGGTCTCAGGTGACCTCTGTGAAAGGGTCTTTCGAACCCCAAAGGGGTCGCAACCCACAGGTTGAGAACTGGTGGTTGGACCAAATGCCTCCTACTAGGAACCTGTGGAAGCCTTGCTTTGGTTGGCAAACCTGGTAGTCACTACCTCAGGCCCCCAATTATTCTTCTCTTGCGCCAGGAATGATGTGTCCTCCTCAGCCCCATGGCCAAGAGAGGCAAAGGGCCAGCCCTGCATCCTGCCTCTGGTTTGAAAGTGGGGCTGGCCACGATCGGAGGCAGCTGTCGGGTTTAAAGCTTGGGGAGGGGGAGGGGGCTCATCCGTATTCGGGGCTGCTGGCAGGGTCTGCGGGAGGGAGCCCCAGACCTTCACCTTCCCAGGTTGCATGCTTTGCACGTCCATGGAGTAGCCCCACTCTGCCTGGGAACACAGGCCTCTGCGGTTGGTTCTGCAGCCGTTCAAAGACCCCCACTGTCAGACTTCACCAGCATAAAGAACTCCAAGTCAAGTCAAGCAGCACTCCTAAAAAGTAACTACTTTATTGAAAAGGAGGAAATGGGTTAGAAGTAAACTTCCATTGACCAGACTGAGCAAGGACTACATATACAATATTTTTATAGGCTTTTACCGGCCACACTCCCCCCAGAGTCAATATGATCCAGGATTGGGCCTTTTTTCCCGCACGCGGGAGAAATCCATGATGTAATCCCAAAGTCCTCTGGTCCGGGGAACTTGGCACAGTCTCCCAAAACAATTAAGTTCCCAGGCAGCATTATCTCTACCCAGGCACCTGTGACCTTGATGCAACACCACCCGACATGTTTATGTCTGTACATTCCCTCAAATGAACAATGTGAATCTATGTGTAACAATAATATAATAATAATAATAATTGTTTTATGATTGTATTGGATTTGTAATTGTATTTTATATTTTTAAACTTGTGGATTCTATTGATGCTGGAATCCCGCCTCGATCCATGGGGGGAGGCGGGAAATACAAATAAATTTTATTATTATTATTATTATAGCCAGAAACTCTATTCTCAATCTACAGCAATATATGTGGTTTTACTATACAATAACTAACCTTCAAAGTCTATAGATCCTATTAGACCCCCTCCTTCCACTGAAGGCCCGTTTCAAGTCAGACCTCGGCTTGCAGGGCAACTCCCTACACATTCCTAACTAACAAGCTTGCGTTTCCAAAGCATTACCATTTCACTCTGGCTCCGGCCTTTTCCCCCCATCTAAATCTACAATCTATTTCCCCCCAACAACTCAACCCTATAATCCGCATGGCAGGAATCCTAAAACATAATAACTAAACAGGATTCATGACACCCACTCCCCATTTTAAAACCCTTCCAGATGCTGTAGGCTGCGTTCAGGCCATCGTATTTCCATTCTCTGCGTCTGGATGAGAAGCCAACGCGACTAAACTGACGTTGCTGTCCTTTGACCATATAATGCGGTGGTTCTCAACCTTCTTAATGCTGCGACCCTTTAATATAGTTCCTCATGTTGTGGTGACCCCCAACCATAACATCATTTTCGTTGCTACTTCATAAATGTAATTTTGCTGCTGTTATGAACCTGTTTTCCAGTGGTCTTAGGCGACCCCGGTGAAAAGGTTGTTTGACCCCCAAAGGGGCCACGACCCACAGGCTGAGAACCGCTGATATAATGAGAAGGCACGACTCAGAAAAGGCAATATTGTTAGCAAAGGTGGAAGGCGGTAGGAAGAGAGGAAAACTGCATTAATAGAATCCTAGGGTTGGAAGAGACCACAAGGGCCATCCAGCCCAGCCCCATTTTGCCATGCAGGAACTCTCAATCAAGGGCCATCCAGTCCAGCCCCATTTTGCCATGCAGGAACTCTCCATCAAAGGCTCCCTCAAGGAAGCCACAATGGCTGCCCTGAGTCTGCAAGACCTGATCAGGGCTGTTGGTGAGAGGGCAACTTGGCAGTCCCTCATTTCAGAGGACTGCCATAAGTCAAAGTCAACCTGATAGCAATTAAAAACAAAAAGAACAGCACAACCTTCTTTTAAGGTTGGACTGGATGGTCCTTGTGGTCTCTTCCAACTCTATATGATTCTAAGGTCTTTAAACAACCTTCTTTGGAGGTCTTTAAACAGAGGCTGGATGGCCATCTGTCAATAGGGGTGCTTTGATGGAGAGTTCCTGCATGGCAGAAGAAAGGCGTCAGACTGGATCAGGGCCATTCTTGGGGTCTCTTCCAACTCTATGATCCAATATCTTCCAGGAGGTCTTCCTCAAACAGATAACCAGCCACCAAATAAGTTGAACCTGTTATTCCCTGATTTCTGCTACAAGCCATTGTTGAATTCTTTATTATTGTAAGGGATGTTTCAATCTGTAAACTGTGGTGGTTATTGGTATGCGGGGCTGTATATTTTAACATGTAAGCCGCCCCAGTTGCATTGTACAGAGAGGCAGGATATAAATAAATTTTATTATTATAATGATGATGATTCAATGGCTGTGCATCCACACTGGGGAAACAACCCGGTTTGGCACCTCTTTAATTGCCTTGGCTCAAGGCTCTGGAATTCTGGGAGTTGGAGTCTGGTGTGGGGCCCAGAGCGGAGCAGAGCTTAAGGAAGTAAGGCCCCACAACAGACTCCAACTCCCAGAATTCCAGAGCCTTGAGCCAAGACAATTAAAGCGGTGCCAAACCGGGTTATTATCCCCAGCGTGGATGCAGCCTATGATTCTACGCTTCTAACAAAAAGGAGCGAAGGAGCCCAGGCAGCCTCCTCCTTTGCTCAGCATCCTCTTTTTAGAGCAGCCCAGTCCCTTTCCTGTCCCTTTGCAAAGATGCTGAAGTGCCTCTGCCTCCTCCTCCGAAAATCCAAGGGCTGCCTAGGATAATATTTATTGATTTGTTTATTATTTATAACCCGCCCCTCTAAGCGAGCAATTGGGGCGGGGGGGGGTACAGCAAATTAAAAAAAAGTACAATTAAAATGTTACATCCCAATCCCTCCTCCCACCCCTTAAAATAAGATTAAACCGTTAAAAACAGCAACAATGAAACAATAAAACAATTCAGTGCATCCAAATCAGGATTTATGGGCAGCCTCGGGTGATATCTGATGTGGCCGGGGAGGCTGGATAGGTGCCTTGGAGACCAGGGAAGGTTAGCCACTATCTGGAAAGGCCTGCGGCTTCTGCTGCTGCTGCTGCTGCCCATAAATCCTGGTTTATCTATCATGTCTAGATCCAGGGAAGTAATATTCTGCTTTGGTCAGGCCCCACCTGGAATAACACTGTGTCCAGTTCTGGGCACCACAATTCAAAAAGGATGTGGAGAAACTGGAGCCATGTGTCCAAAGGAGGGAGACTAAAATGGTGAAGGGTCTGGAAACCATAAAGCCCTATGAGGAACAACTTAGGGAACTGGGGATGTTTAGCCTGGAGAAGAGAAGGTTAAGAGGTGATATGATAGCCCTGTTTAAGTACTGTATTTGAAGGGATGTCATATTGAGGAGGGAGCAAGCTTGTTTTCTGCTGCTGCAGAGACTAGAAGCTCCAGGAAAAGAGATTCCACCTCAACATTAGGAGGAACTTCCTGACAGTAAGAGCTGTTTGACAGTGGAACACACTTCTTCCTTAGAGAGTGGTGGAGTCTCCTTCCTTGGAGGTCTTTAAGCAGGGGCTGGATGGCCATCTCTCGGGTATGCTTTGACTTGGAGTTCCTGCATGGCAGGGGGTTGGACTGGATGGCCCTTGGGGTCTCTTCCAACTCTAAATTTCTATGATTCTATGAACGAATGGGGCTCGTGCACATGGTGGCATGTGGCGCATGTGGCACAACTGCATACTATTACTCCTTCCAGGATGCGCAGAGCCTTCTTCCAGCACAGCTTCTCCCCCCCCCCCCCCCCATAAATGGTGGCACTTAGTCTTGGCCCAGCTTTGTAATCTATTGAGGTCATTTTGAATTTTGATCCTGTCCTCTGGGGTATCAGCTACTCCTCCTAATTTGGGGTCATCTGAAAATTTGATAACTAGGCCCCCAATTCTGTCATCCAAATCATTAATAAAGATATTGAATAGCACTGGGCCCAGGACAGAGACCCACTGGACACCCCACTGGTCACTTCTCTCCAGGATGAAAGATGGCCAGTTGTGGTCGGCTGGTTGGTGAGTGTACAAGAAGGCTGTCTGATACTCAGCGCAATCTTTGTAAGTAATTCTGTAACAAAGATTAAAAATGTCCTCTTGTTGAGAGAAGCCTCGCTGTCCAGAGATTCATTCCTGTGTCTGAGAGGAAACCTGATGTGCAGCTCAGAGGCCTTTGCAGAACCTCAGACTCTTTGCAGACCTTCTTCTGGGCGTCCTGCCTAAGCACTGCACATAAATTTAGTGCGTGTGGTGCTTGCGAGACACACCTCGTCTGTACTTGGCTATCCCTTCTACAATCCCTCCCGAAAATCTTGAATTTAATATTTCCATCTTTTTGGATGGGGAGGGGAAAAACACATACAAGGATAAGGCCTGTTAGCCACACAGCAAAGTACTATAGCACCCAGAATCCACAAACCAGTGGAGCTCCCCAAAGCCTTGCGTGATCTATTTTGTGCCTTTTGCTTTGTGAGTTTGCAATCTTACTTTGGGAACAGTGTCCCTTTAAATCCCTTAATGATAAAGAGCCCTCCTCACACCTGGATCTAGAGAGACTGCGGCTCCAGGTTGCTGCTGCCTTTCCTGCAGAGAACTGGGCTCTCCTCAGACTCAGTGGGGTAAGTTTGCATTTTATGATTTACTATTTTTATATAGTAATAACTTATAAAGAAAAGACCCATCATTATATATGTGCATGGCAAAAAAATCCCTAGAAATGGATCTTTGTGCTTAGTGTCAGAGTTTATGCTGTCTTACGAAATGGGGTTTGGGTTGGCAATACTTGTACTGCTTTATTCTCTTTTGGGAAATGGGGCTGGGATTTGCAATGCTCAGGGTCAGAGTTGAACCTATTATGGAAAATGGGGCTTGGGTTGGCAATGCTTCATGTCAGAGTTTGACCTCTCTTGGGAAATGGGGCATGGGTTGGCAATGCTTAGGGTCAGGGTTTAACCTCTCTTGGGAAATGGGGCTTGGGTTGGCAATGCTTAGGGTCAGAGTTTATCCTCTCTTGGGAAATGGGGCTTGGGTTGGCAATGCTTAGGGTCAGGGTTTATCCTCTCTTGGGAAATGGGGCTTGGGTTGGCAATGCTTAGGGTCAGAGTTTATCCTCTCTTGGGAAATGGGGCTTGGGTTGGCAATGCTTAGGGTCAGAGTTTATCCTCTCTTGGGAAATGGGGCTTGGGTTGGCAATGCTTAGGGTCAGAATTTATCCTCTCTTGGGAAATGGGGCTTGGGTTGGCAATGCTTAGGGTCAGAGTTTATCCTCTCTTGGGAAATGGGGCTTGGGTTGGCAATGCTTAGGGTCAGGGTTTATCCTCTCTTGGGAAATGGGGCTTGGGTTGGCAATGCTTAGGGTCAGAGTTTATCCTCTCTTGGGAAATGGGGCTTGGGTTGGCAATGCTTAGGGTCAGAGTTTAAGTCCTCTCTTGGGAAATGGGGCTTGGGTTGGCAATGCTTAGGGTTAGAGTTTAACCTCTCTTGGGAAATGGGGCTTCGGTTGGCAATGCTTAGGGTCAGAGTTTAACCTCTCTTGGGAAATGGGGCTTGGGTCGGCAATGCTTAGGGTCAGGGTTTATCCTCTCTTGGGAAATGGGGCTTGGGTCGGCAATGCTTAGGGTCAGGGTTTATCCTCTCTTGGGAAATGGGGCTTGGGTCGGCAATGCTTAGGGTCAGGGTTTATCCTCTCTTGGGAAATGGGGCTTGGGTCGGCAAAGCTTAGGGTCAGGGTTTATCCTCTCTTGGGAAATGGGGCTTGGGTTGGCAATGCTTAGGGTCAGAGTTTAAGTCCTCTCTTGGGAAATGGGGCTTGGGTTGGCAATGCTTAGGGTTAGAGTTTAACCTCTCTTGGGAAATGGGGCTTGGGTTGGCAATGCTTAGGGTCAGGGTTTAACCTCTCTTGGGAAATGGGGCTTCGGTTGGCAATGCTTAGGGTCAGAGTTTAACCTCTCTTGGGAAATGGGGCTTGGGTTGGCAATGCTTAGGGTCAGAGTTTAACCTCTCTTGGGAAATGGGGCTTGGGTTGGCAATGCTTAGGGTCAGGGTTTAACCTCTCTTGGGAAATGGGGCTTCGGTTGGCAATGCTTAGGGTCAGAGTTTAACCTCTCTTGGGAAATGGGGCTTGGGTTGGCAATGCTTAGGGTCAGAGTTTAACCTCTCTTGGGAAATGGGGCTTCGGTTGGCAATGCTTAGGGTCAGAGTTTAACCTCTCTTGGGAAATGGGGCTTGGGTTGGCAATGCTTAGGGTCAGGGT